>JAHZTW010000003.1:59190801-59261571 GCA_020283515.1 Alliaria petiolata | reverse complement strand
TGTTTCGAACCATCATTTTCCCAAGATTCGGAGTGCCTCAGATTGTTATAAGTGATGGTGGTTCTCACTTTATTAACAAGGTATTCAACAAGTTGCTGAAGAAGCATCGTGTTCAACATCGTGTGGCCACTCCTTATCACCCCCAAACGAGTGGACAAGTCGAAGTCTCCAACAGACAGATCAAGCAAATCCTGGAGAACACAGTGGGCAAGACAAGAAAGGATTGGGCTGCGAAGTTAGATGATGCACTTTGGGCCTACATGACTGCCTACAAAACGCCACTTGGGACTGCACCATTCCAGCTGCTCTATGGCAAAACTTGCCATCTTCCAGTGGAGTTGGAACACAAGGCACATTGGGCTATCAAGAAGATGAATTTCGACTTGAAGCCTGCTGCAGAGAGGCGCCTAGTACAGCTCAATGAGCACGACGAACTTCGCTATCATGCTTATGAGAATTCAAAGATCTACAAAAAAGGACTAAGACATATCATGATAAGAAGATCGTCTCCAGACAGTTCGAACCAAATGATCAGGTACTTCTGTATAACTCTCGTTTGCAATTGTTTCCTGGTAAATTGCGTTCACGTTGGTTAGGTCCTTTCACCGTCAAAGAGGTCAGACCATATGGAGCAATTGTCTTGACAAACTCCAAAGGAGAAGAGTTCATTGTGAATGGACAAAGGGTGAAACACTATTAGGCTCAAGCCGAGATTCCAGCGGGACACATTGTGTCTCTGGATGATGCACCAACTGCCTAAATGCGTGAACAGTCAAGCTATTGACGTTAAATGAGTGCTTAGTGGGAGGCAACCCACTGGTAAGTATTTATTTTATTTTCATTTTGGTTTTACTAATATTTATGTGCTTTCTATTTCAGTCAAAAAAAAAAAGAGGAACTGGGCACGACAAACTCGAGTGTCGATCGACACCCCCTTGTGTCGATCGACACCACCACGGGACGCAGATGCCTCCAAGGACTAAGAGACCACGGGAAACTGAAGCATCCGCCTCTGGGACTGCTAATGATGCACACATTCCCTCTCTTCCTCCTTGGCCAAAGCGTGAAACCGCGAGGATTGGGATTGGACGAAACTGGAAAGACTCACCAGCTAATGAAGTCGCGAAAGACGAGTGTGTCTACCGAGGCATTAGTGAGACTTGGGATGACTATGACATAT
Source organism: Alliaria petiolata (assembly GCA_020283515.1). Lineage (NCBI taxonomy): Eukaryota > Viridiplantae > Streptophyta > Magnoliopsida > Brassicales > Brassicaceae > Alliaria > Alliaria petiolata. The sequence continues at coordinate 59,260,391 of JAHZTW010000003.1, read as the reverse complement.
TGTTCTACAATGCGTGGCAGAGGGTGGAAATCACACCAACTCGTTTTGCTGATGAGAAGACGATGTCTGAGTTGGGTATCAAAGACGACGTCCTGCAGTTGCTGAGCAGAATTGGGCTGGGGACTATGGCAACAAGGCAGTACGATCTTTACCCCGATCTAGTCCGCCAGTTTATCTCCATAGTTCGAGTGTACTACATGAATGAGATAGTGCGCAACGTTTTGGAAGGGACATTGACGTTCCTTATTCGCGGAATTCGATAAAGAATTTTACTTCCAGAGCTTTGTGGCATCTATGGTTTTGCGAACGAGCATGCCACTGGTGTCTCCCTTCCACAACAACTTCCGGACAACAAGGACTTCTGGTCACATTTTGAGAGTGGGAAGTATGACTCTAAGACTTCCTCGCAGACAGATATCCGCCATCCGACCCTTTGCTATCTGGTTCGCCTATTTGCTACTACGCTTCTGTGTAAGCATGAGCCAGGGAAGAGGCGCGTGTCTGAGTTAGTGCTGCTGTATCATGCACTTTGGTCTATCATTTACGAGGAGATTGGGCTGACAGAGCAAGTCAACCTCAGTGCTGTTTTTGCTCATCACTTGGTCTCGCTGAAGACGAAGCCTTTCATTGGTACGAAGACCAAGCCCGAGACTGTAGGAAGTCTTCTCACTCCTATCTTCCAGCATTGCGGGATAGACACTTCCACTTGCACCATTGTGACTTTGCGCGTTTTGGGTGATATGGATTACTTGAAGAGGACTACTTGGGTGAAACCCGAGAAGCAATGGGTTTTCACGAGCTTGCGGGCTGAGCAGCTTCTGGTCCAGTTACCTAACAGGGACCTGAAACAAGACTTTTTATGTCTTGCAAGCAATTTCTCAATTGCTCATATCATTGCAATATTTGAGATATCAATCCATCTTGGGAGATGATTCAATAAGAATACAAAGTTATGTTTAAGCTAAGCTAAAATGGTAAATGCGAGTCACAAACAAGAATTGAAAGCAAACTATAAACTAGAAGAGACACTACTAGAGCAATATTATGAAACTAGGCCTTAATCACTACTAATCAAGAACTAAACAAGGATTACTACTAAGCAAGATTATCAAATTGACTAAATCGAAACCTAGGGATGGAATCATTGATTTGGGAAACTAAATGGACAACCTTGCAATCATTTAAGCAACTAATCAAGCTAACTCTATACCTAGAACACTTAATAAAGACTAGACCATGATGTGTGGCTCTAATCCCTTTCTTAATCACCCTAATGAACTAATGATGTTTTAGCATTAAGATAATCAACAAGCATTAATTTCAAGTCTAAATGGTATGATAAACACTCTAGACAACTAATGTCTTAGGCTAGAAATGTAAATCTCTTATTAAGTTGGTTCAAGCATTTCATCAAACACTTGGTGGGTGGATGAAATGCCTATGATCCAAATAGCAAAGATTAGCTATTTGGCATTAGGAACTACTTAATAAGAAGAGAAATGAAAGAATCTATCCTAGATTGCAAGATTGAACCATTAGAAATCCCTAAATCTAACTCATCCCCAAGTTCCTAGAGAACTACTCACTAATCATACTTAAACCCATCAAATCAAAGATTAGAGAAAGGTTAAACATGATTAGAGAAATATTAAACAAGAAATCTAAAAGTGATATTGCATTAAACTCAAAGATTCAAAGCATAAACAAGGTTTTTCTCAAAGTGGCTAAAAGTTTAGGCTAAGAACAAGAGAATAAAAGTTGAGGCAGAAAATTAGGTCTAAATGGTATTTATAGTGAATAGTGATCGGACCGGGTCAACCCGGAACAAACCGGGTATTGACCCGGTTTTTGGCTTGAGAAAGAGGCCGCATCGGTTTGCCAAACCGATGGGCTCCAATCCGATGCGTGATGAAGGACGCGTCTCGGCCTGTCTGTCCGGGGTCGCTTGACCGATGGGAACTCTGGAGCGTTCGTCTCGGTTTGCCAGTCCGAGGTGGCCAAACCGATGAGAGTTCTGGTGGCCCCGCCTCGAGCTGCTCCGCACGTCCAAACCGATGAAATCTCTGGAAGGCTCGTCTCGGTTTGCAGTCCGAGGTGCCCCTAACCGATGCAGTGGCAGACAACTTCTGTCAATCTTTGTTTCGACTTTTATTTGATCCGAACTCATCCCCAAAGCTCCAAATGGTTTCTTTAGCTCCAAATGTACCTGAGGAACACTCCAAATGCAACAAATATGCAAAGACTATGCAAAGACACCTTAGACTCTAAATGATCAAAATGCAACACAATGATACTTAAATATACTCCTAGATGATGATAAACTTACACTAAATGGGTGAGAATATGATGCAAAATATAGACATATCAACTCCCCCAAACTTGCCTTTTGCTTGTCCACAAGCAAATGAAACACAAGCCAAGGAGAGAGGTTTGAAAGTGGGGACTCAAATCCAAAGGTGTCAAACAAATAAATCAATTCAATGGTCCTAGTTAGTAGTTCTAGGATGCTCTTTATGCAAATTTCTACTCCAAAAGGTCTAGCCATACCCATTCTCATTCAAGTGAACCCAAGCCTTAACCTACACAAGCATTCATTTTCACCAACTCTTTAACATTCATTAATGGTAACCATGGATCCTGAATCATGTAATGCTAGCGAACTTGTTTGTTTTTTTTGGGTAAGGTTTTGAGATAAAGATGATCTCAACTTCATGGGTTTCCAATGCAAGGGATCTCTCAATGAACAAGTGAACTTTGGCAAAATGCTAAGAGTAAAATGCAACCTATGCATACAAGGACAAACTTCCATCTACCCTTTGTAACACAATTGTCTTCACTCTCATATTCTTTTAAGCTCACTCACCAAGTCCAACCTAAGCTACCCATTACAAGGCAATTCGCCAATCCCATAAGCTCAAACCACATTCTCCTTTTCTCTTTTAAGCACTTGGGGAAAACTTCTTCTTCAACCTCAAGTGTTGGCACACTTTTACTTAAAGCTCTTTCTCTTTTCATTCACAATTTGCTATCCTCTTTCTTATCTTATCTTAGCCATATTTTTTTCTTTTTCTTGGCTCTTTTACTTTTTATTTCTAGAGGATTTCTTCTCTTTTCTTAACACTTAGAGCATAATATACAATGCCAACACTTGTTCCAAAATATTTTCGTTTTCCCCCTTTCACCATCTCAACTTCGCCCACCTTACTTGTTCCACATCGAATATCAAGCCAAAATCCCCACCCAAGAATCATATCCTATCATCTAGCTCATTACTTTCGAGCTAGCTACATGGAAGCCTATCCTTGTCGCTCTAAACTCAACACTTTTTGCTAAGTTCACAAGAAGAAAAAGGCCTAATGCACTCAATAAGGAAGATGTTTCAAAGGAAGCTTAGTTAGGGAGTTCGTTTTCAACCGCTCTAAAGATGAGAGTCGGCTATTTGGGTTAACAAGAGTGGTAAAAGGAAAGAAGATAACCCAAATATGTATATGGTATCCACAAGTTCTCTAGCAATGCATAACCATGATAATTACTTGTTCAAATTAGGTTCAAGTTCAAGAGAGTTGGTTTCTATTCAAAGCTTTCTTCAATTAAAACTTGAATTTCAAATGGTGAGGTCCAAGTAGGGTTCAAATTTAACTTTCAAAATCTGCACACAAAGCATCAAACAACTACTAACTAGGGCCTTGAAATAATTCATGAGCTTAACATCTTACAAGGAAAAATCATCATTGTCCCCTATGCATGAATGCAATCCTATATGAAAGCTAGACTCAATCCTACTTATGTAACAAATGCAAATACAACTACATGCTATTTTTTTGAAATTTTTGAAATTTTTTCAATTTTTTTGGTTTTTCTATGCCATAGATGAATGCATGAGACTCAAAGATGCATGAGAAAGGAAAATAAGATCACAAAACACAAGTCAAATCTCTCAACCTCTCCCCCAAACTTAAATTACACAGTCTCTTGTGTAATAAAAGTTCGAGAGAGACCGCAATCAATATGACAAAGTGATAAAACAAGGTAAAATAAAAACTGATGGTATACACAATGGAGTTTGGAGTGGTACCTCTAGAATTGGGTTGAGGAGGAGGAGGATTTCCCCATCGAGTATGATTGATTGCTTGACTCCGGTGTTGGGGAACACATTGGTTTCCTCTTCCTTCGGCGAGTCTCATAGGAGGAGGATCGTGGTGGTTCCTCATGGGAAGTATTCCTCCCTTGCTCGTGGAAAGAGTGTCTCCTATCAAGCTCCATGGTGCTCTCTCCTATGTCTTCTTCCTCATGTGTAGCCTCGCGAGCTCTCGATGATGATGAAGCGCCCCCAATTTTGTTCTTTAAGCCCTTGATTTCCTTTGCCATCCCCTTGATGGTTTTGACCATCTTTCTAATGGTCTTATCTTGGTACTTGTTCCACCTTTGGAGGAGGTTGATGCGATGATTTGCTTCTCTAAGGGGTTGGGAAGGAACTGCTAGCTCATAAGCATCAAAGAAGTAGCGCTCACTCCCAACTTTCGGACTCATAGGCTCCTCTTGGTCTTCCTCGTGGCTAAGCTCGGCGCTTGCTTGACTCGTGGAGCCCCTTGTCTTCTTCGCGGTCTCAAGTGGAGGATCAACTGAAGGGTTGTAGAGATCATCATCTGGGGGACAGAAACGGATGTTACTCCTCTCGCTGAAACTAGTCAAATGGGGGCATGGAAGTCGGATCCTTGCTTCCGTTCTTTCGCCATAAGCAAACTTGTAGACATATCTACCTCCCGATGTTCCACTAAGGAACCTTGTCTTGAGAAGGTATGAAATATCCATCCATTCCATATCATGTGTAACCTCCCCGAGATCCGCTCCACAAGCCTCGAGAATGGGTGTCACTATACCTCCCACGCTGAGTTGTGGTGCAAAGTTCTTAGTTGTAGCAGCCCATTCTTTGTAGCTCAACAGCTTCTTCAGAAGGAGAGTGATCAAGCCTATCCCGGAACCATCCCCATGCAAAGTTATCACCTTATTCCCAATCCTTATGGTCTTAAGGATGTTCTTAAATCCCATGTCCAAAAGCTCAAGCTCATCCTCAATCACAGAACCACACTCCTTTCTTGCAAAGAAGGTATGAGCTAGTGCCTTGTCCGCATACCTCACTGCGGGATGTGTGATGGAGCCACTCTTGCTTGTACCAGCCTTGAAGTTGCCAACCGCGATATACTTCCACAGATTTGTAAGCTCATCCCGTCGAAACTCCACAACCTTTCCTCTTCTCCATCCTTCTTCAAACCCAAACACTTCATTAAGCTCCTTAAAAGACTTCCTATGGTGTTTGCGGCCTGCCTTGAAGGTTATATATCCATGCCCATCTAGCTTCTCTTCTTCAGTTGGGTCCTCACAAAGGGGGTAAAATTCCACCTTGAGAGTAGAGAGGAATTGGCAAAGTGGAGCCTTATGGGTTGGGTGAGCCATTTGGAAGAACTTCCTCATCCCCATTTGTGTGTAGAGCTCTAGCACATCATCAAACAAGCCAAGTTCCCTAAGAGTCTCCATGTGAGGGAATCTTGTTCCTTTGTGCTCCATGTCCATGAGAATCTTATAAACCTCACTCGCGGTGGCTTCTTTTCCATCGGCTTCTTTCGCGCGTGTGGATGTGCGTTTGCTTCCCTCACCATGAACCATTGCTCTCTTCCCTTTCCTCCTATCCTCTCTTTGTTGATCCGTTTCTCCATCATGTGGCCCTCTAACTTTCACCATTTGCACCTATGAATAGGAAACGCTTGGAAGAGAGTTAGCTACTTATTATTGCCATCAACAAGATTAGAATTTAGAGACAATAACAAGAGAAAACCAAATATCAAACAATCCCATACTTAGAGAAAATTTTGACATGAACTCAAAATTTCAATTTGGTCAAAACTCAAATTCAAGAGGGGCTATGCTAAATCGTGGGTAATGCACCTAATTACAAGCAAAAGCCCCAAATTTTAACTACATTTAGAGTACCAATTTGCAATTTTCGGAACTTTTTATCCCTAGAACCCTAAGTGCCAAAAAAATTTCAAAATTTCTCAAAGTATGCACGTTTTTGCCTACCAAATCAACAAGATTATCATTCCCAAGTATAACCCAAGCTTCTAGCAACCAATTTCGATTCCAATTTACCAATTTCCTCAAGTTCCTCAAAGAGGGAAAATCATGGATATGGAGAGAAATAGAGAAAAAATACCTTGTTCTTTGCACAGAAGGGTGGCCCGAAATTGGAATAGAAACAGTTAGACAATAGAATTCCGAGCAAGTGGGTTCTTGAATCACCAAAATTGAGTGAAAATTGAGAGTTTTATGCTCAAAATAGTGAAACAATGGGAGAATGGAGGAAAAAATGAGTTTGGGGAAGAAGAAGAGACTAAACCAAGCAAAATTCTGTAAAAATTGGTTTAGAAAAAGGTTTGGTTTACTCAATTTGAACCGGTCAAGGGGGGAAAGGAAGTGTTGACTTACCTTTTGGGGCTGCATCGGTTTGGCAAACCGATGTGCCGCTAACCGATGAGTTTTCGGGAAGCTCGGCCTCGGTTTGCTTGTCCGATGCAGCCAGTCCGATGGAAGCTCTGCCGAGTCTGCCCCGTTTTGCCAGTCCGAGGCGTCCAGACCGATGGATGTTCTGCCAAGCTCACCTCGGTTTGCCAAACCGAGGTGCTCCAAACCGATGCCTCCCAAAAATTTCTCTTTTCATGCTTTCCATCAAAGTCCAATTCATATGGCTCAAACCTGACAATCACCAACACTTAAAAACACAATATTAGAAATGAAAAACAAGAATATATACAAGGATACCATGGGAATGCCTCCCAAGTGCGCTTGTTTAAAGTCACTAAGCTTGACTTTTGAAACCCTTAGGCATGTGGAGGATCTTGAAGAGGACATGAGCTTGCCTCTTCCTTAGACTCATTCACCAAGAATGGCTTGACCCTATGACCGTTGACTGTGAAATTCTCACCATTCTTTCCAATCAAAGTGATGGCTCCATATGGCAACACTTCTTTAATCTCAAAAGGGCCTCCCCACCTTGACTTGAGCTTACCCGGGAACAACTTCAATCTTGAATTGTAGAGAAGAACTTTGTACCAACACTTAGCTCCTTCTTCACAATCCTCTTGTCATGAAAGGCTTTGGTCCTCTCCTTGTAGATTCTTGAGCTTTCATAAGACTCAAGCCTAATCTCCTCAAGCTCTTGGAGTTGAACCAATTTCTTTTCTTGGGCAGTTTTTATGTTGTAGTTGAGAAGCTTCACAGCCCACAAAGCCTTGTGTTCAATCTCTACTGGTAGATGACAAGATTTTCCATACACAAGGTTGAAAGGAGACCTCCCAATTGATGTCTTGAAAGCTGTCCTATAAGCCCACAAAGCATCATCAAGCTTGATTGACCAATCCTTTCTTGTTATACCCACGGTTTTCTCAAAAATAGCCTTGATCTCACGGTTTGAGACTTCCACTTGACCACTAGTTTGAGGGTGGTAAGGGGTGGCTACCTTATGCTTGAAACCATGCTTGTTCAATAAACCTTCAAAGACCTTGTTGATGAAGTGGCTTCCCCCATCACTAATCACAACTTTTGGCACACCAAACCTTGGGAAGATTATGCTCTTGAACATTTTAATCACGACCTTGGAGTCATTAGTAGGACTTGCAATGGCTTCAACCCACTTTGAGACATAATCAACAGCCACTAAGATGTATTGGTTACCATAAGAAGATGGGAAATGTCCCATGAAGTCTATGCCCCAAACATCAAACAATTCTACTTCCAAGATAGGGTTTTGGGGCATCTCATCTCTCTTGCTTATGTTCCCCTTCCTTTGACAAGGCTCACATCTCTTGATGAACTCATGAGTATCTTTGAACAAAGTAGGCCACCAAAACCCACTTTGAAGCACCTTTGTAGCTGTCTTAAATGTGGCGAAATGCCCTCCATACTTAGACCCATGGCAATGAAAAATCACACTCTCAACCTCTTCTTGTGCCAAGCATCTCCTATAAATCCCATCAGCACATCTCTTGTAGAGGTAAGGCTCATCCCAATAGAAGTGTGACACATCTCTCATAAACTTCTTCTTGTGATAATTGTTGAGATGTGTTGGTTCTTCTTTGCACACCAAGTAGTTAACAAAATCAGCATACCAAGGATCACTCTTTGCTTCTATACCTTGAATCTCTTGAAGCTTCTTGCCAACTCCATGTGCACTAGCAACACTCTTGATCATCATAATTTGCTCTTCCGGTAAGGAATCATTGATTGGGAAAGCATCCTCAATCCTCATCCTTGACAAATTATCAGCTACACCATTCTCTACACCCTTCTTGTCAACTATCTCCATGTCAAACTCTTGAAGAAGCAAAATCCATCTAAGGAGCCTTGGCTTGGTCTCCTTCTTGGCATAGATATGGCGCAAAGCAGCATGATCTGTGTACACTATCACCTTTGAACCCACCAAATAAGATCTAAACTTCTCAAAAGCAAAATCCACAGCCAAGAGTTCCTTTTCAGTTGTAGCATACTTGGTTTGAGCTTCATCAAGTGTCATACTTGCATAATAGATCACATGAAGCTTCTTGTCTTTCTTTTTCCCAAGAACAGCTCCCACAGCATAGTCACTAGCATCAGCCATGATCTCAAATGGTAAACTCCAATCCGGTGCTTGCACAATAGGGGCACTCACAAGTGCTTTCTTGATTGTCTCAAAGGCTTGCAAACACTCTTCATCAAACTGAAAATCCACCTCCTTGCAAAGGAGTCTTGTCAAAGGCCTAGCAATCTTTGAGAAGTCCTTGATGAACCTCCTATAAAACCCAGCATGCCCAAGGAAACTCCTTATGCCTTTCACGTTTGATGGTGGCGCCAAGTTGATCATGACATCTATCTTGGCCTTGTCCACTTCTATACCCTCTTCAGAAATCTTATGACCCAACACAATGCCTTGGTTGACCATGAAGTGACACTTTTCCCAATTGAGCACCAAGTGAGACTCTTCACATCTTTGTAGAACCCTGCAAAGATTAGAAAGACAAGCAGAAAAAGAGGCACCATACACAGAAAAGTCATCCATAAACACCTCTACCATTTCCTCAATAAGATCGGAGAAGATACTCATCATGCACCTTTGAAAGGTGGCTGGAGCATTACATAACCCAAATGGCATCCTTCGATATGCAAAGGTACCATAAGGGCATGTGAAAGTAGTCTTCTCTTGATCATTAGGATGAATGGGTATTTGGAAGAACCCACTATATCCATCAAGGAAACAATAGAAGGGATGGTTAGCCAATCTCTCAAGCATTTGATCAATAAAAGGAAGAGGGAAATGATCTTTCCTAGTAGAAGCATTGAGTTTTCGATAATCAATACACATCCTATGGCCGGTGATGGTTCTAGTTGGTATTAATTCATCCTTATCATTCTTAATCACAGTGATTCCACCCTTCTTAGGGACAACATGCACGGGAGACACCCAAGTGCTATCACTAATAGGGTAAATCACATTAGCTTCCAAAAGTTTTAAAATTTCCTTCTTCACCACCTCCTTAAGGTTTGGGTTTAATCTTCTTTGGTGTTCAATTGAGGAAGTGTTTTCATTTTCAAGGTGAATCCTATGAGTACAAAGCATAGGAGATATGCCTTTGATATCACTCAAAGAGTAACCAATAGCTCTCCTATACTTTCTCAACTCATTAAGGAGAGAGTTGAGCTCATCATCACTCAAGCAATCATTCACAATTACGGGGTAAGTAGAGTTAGGGCCTAAGAAAGCATACCTTAGTCCAATGGGAAGTGGTTTGAGGTCCACCTTTGGGGCCTTAAGTTCGCTCCAATCCTCATCAAGGTCCTTAGCCCATTCGCTATCCTCAAGCTCCTCTAGCTTTTCCTCTTGCCCTTGACTTGAAACCTCAACTTCCATGGACCTCTTGTCTTGGTCACATTCCACTTCACCCTCACATGAAGCTACCAATCGTGTAAAAACTTCCTCCCCATCTAGAGCCTTGCGCGAATCAAGCATTTGCATGTATGCTTGTGTTTCCTCATCCAAGTACCCATTCTCTCCATGTGGTTTGGTGAGAGCAACACCAAGATGGTCCTCTTGAGCTAGTTCCTCTAGCAACTCATCGGCTAGCTCATCCATAGTCTCAATGTAGAATACTTGACCATCAATGGTGGGCTTCCTCAAAGTCTTCTTTATGTCAAACTTCAACTCAATCCCTTTTCCAAGATGTAAGCCAATCTTTCCATGCTTAACATCTATAATAGCACCAGCTGTAGCTAGGAAGGGTCTTCCCAAAATCAAAGGATCCTTTGGCTCTTCATCCATCTTGAGCACCATGAAATCCGTGGGGATGATGAAGTTACTAACCTTGATAGGCAAATCTTCAAGAACTCCAATAGGTAACCTCACACTTCTATCCGCAAGTATCAAGGAGATTCCACACTCTTTGTACTTGGTGAAACCAAGCTTCTTTGCAATTGAATAGGGCATAAGGTTGATGCTAGCTCCAAGATCACACAAGCAATTTTCAAAACTAAGAGGACCTAGGGCGCATGGTATTGTGAAAGATCCGGGGTCTCCTAGCTTCTTTGGTATCACATTGCTTTGGATTATGGCACTACACTCTTGAGAAACTAGCATAACTCCTTGGATATCCCTTGCTCTTTGTGCCACGGTATCCTTCAAGAACTTAGCATATTGTGGAATCATCATAAAGGCATCCACCAAAGGCATCTTGAGCTCAATGTCTTTGATTTGCTTGTCAAACATAGCCTTGTATTTCTCCACCAATTGTTTCTTAAACCTCCCGGGAAAAGGAAGCTTAGGCTTGTAGGGTGGAGGAACAAATCTTGACTCCTTCTTGTGCAAATCCTCCTTTGGCTTCTCCTTTACCACTTCCTTACTCTTCTTTGCAATATATACATCATCAAAAGTTATAGCATCTTGAGCTTTTTCAAAGCTATCCTCCCCATCTTGAATTTCAATGTCCTCATTGATCAAAGGACTTGACCTTGGAGGCAACTCCTTTCCACTTCTCAAAGTAATGGCATTGATGTACTCCTTGGGATTTGCTTCACACTTTCCCGGTAGAGTACCTTGAGAGTTGGAGCTAGAAGCCTTGCCTTTCTCTAGCTGCTTGAACTTTTGTTGAAGACCCCCAATTTGAGTAGCAAGCTCATTGAGTGAGGAGTCCATCCTTGTGTTGATTTCAGCAATCTTCTTTCCCATATTAGCATCACTATTGGCTTGACCTTGTAGGATTTGTTGAAGCATAAGCTGAACATTGTCTTGTGGTGGACCTTGTGAAGCTTGATTAAAACCCGGTGGAGCATTGCCTTGGTTGAACCTTTGCCCACCAAAGTTGCCTTGGTTTCCTCCTTGGTAGTTAGACCTTGGTGCATAACCTTTTTGTTGATTGTTGTAGGGCACAAAAGGCTTTCCTTGAGTAGCTTGTGGAGGGTAAACTTGGTCTTGGGGGTTAGCCACATTAGTACTCCTATAAGAGAGGTTGTTGTTCCCCTTATAGTTGTTGTTATAGTTGTTGTTGTATCCTCCTTGGCCTCCCACGAAATTTACCTCCTCTTGACCCTCTTGGTATTCAACTTGATCATCACAATCCTCCACATTATCTTCAACAAAATGTACATGCCTTTGGTTTGAGGACATGAGCTTGTCCATCTTGTCATGTAGAGACTTCATTTCCCTCTTGTGAGCATCAAAATCACCTCCCCTTGGAGCTCTATCATAGTCTTCATTGTAATTACCATCACTCAAGGCAAGATTCTCTACAAGCTCCAAACCATCTTCAACATCTTTGCCCAAGAAATTCCCATTGCTTGCGGTATCAAGAAGCATTCTTATCTTTGGAAGAACACCTCTATAGATGGTGCTTAGTAGAGACTCTTGTGTGAAGCCATGATGAGGGCATTGCATTGTGTAGCCCTTGAATCTTTCCCATGCTTCATTGAAGGACTCATTGTTCTTTTGAGTGAAGCTAGAGATCTCATTCCTCAACTTGGCGGTCCTAGAGTTGGAGAAGAACTTGGATAAAAAGGCTTTCTTGCACTCATCCCATGTAGTGATAGTACCTTGAGGCAAAGTTTTCTCCCATTGCCTTGCTCTATCCCCAAGAGAGAAGGGAAATAGTCTTAGCTTGAAGGCATCTTCACTCACACCATTCATCTTGAATAACCCACAAACTCTATCAAAATTGTCCAAGTGATCTAGAGGATCCTCCATTGGCAACCCATGTAACTTATCTTGTTGAACCATAGAGATGAAAGCTGGCTTCACTTCAAAGGTATTGTTTTGAACCGGTGGAGGATTGATACCATAGCGATTTTGATGTGTATTTGGAGCATCTCCAGCCCCAATAGTCCTCCCTTGTCTAGGCGCATGTAAGGGGTTTCCATTCCCCCTTTGTGCTTGCGCCATGTTTGGTGAAGGATGTTGGTCCCTTTGTTGTTCTTCCATTCTCAACCTCTCTAACCTTGCAGCTTCCCTTCTTGAAATCCTAGCAACCCTTTCCAACTAATCAATCTCTTGAAATCCTTGGAAGTTGTCTCCTTGTGATCTCAAATGCATGCAAAGAAAACTGAAATCTAAAAAAGTAGATGGTCAATAAACACAATAGGATTACTTAGTCTCAAACTAAACTCAAATCTTAAAGATCAATCAATCCCAATATGGCAACGGCGCCAAATTGAAACAAGACTTTTTATGTCTTGCAAGCAATTTCTCAATTGCTCATATCATTGCAATATTTGAGATATCAATCCATCTTGGGAGATGATTCAATAAGAATACAAAGTTATGTTTAAGCTAAGCTAAAATGGTAAATGCAAGTCACAAACAAGAATTGAAAGCAAACTATAAACTAGAAGAGACACTACTAGAGCAATATTATGAAACTAGGCCTTAATCACTACTAATCAAGAACTAAACAAGGATTAGTACAAAGCAAGATTATCCAATTGACTAAATCGAAACCTAGGGATGGAATCATTGATTTGGGAAACTAAATGGACAACCTTACAATCATTTAAGCAACTAATCAAGCTAACTCTATACCTAAAACACTTAATAAAGACTAGACCATGATGTGTGGCACTAATCCCTTTTTTAATCACCCTAATGAACTAATGATGTTTTAGCATTAATTTCAAGTCTAAATGGCATGATAAACACTCTAGGCAACTAATGTCTTAGGCTAGAAATGTAAATCTCTTATTAAGTTGGTTCAAGCATTTCATCAAACACTTGGTGGGTGTATGAAATGCCTATGATCCAAAATAGCAAAGATTGGCTATTTGGCATTAGGAACTACTTAATAAGAAAAGAAATGAAATAATCTATCCTAGATTGCAAGATTGAACCATTAGAAATCCCTAAATCTAACCCATCCCCAAGTTCCTAGAGAACTACTCACTAATCATACTTAAACCCATCAAATCAAAGATTAGAGAATGGTTAAACATGATTAGAGAAAGATTAAACAAGAAATCTAAAAGAGATATTGCATTAAACTCAAAGATTCAAAGCATAAACAAGGTTTTTCTCAAAGTGGCTAAAAGTTTAGGCTAAGAACAAGATAATAAAAGTTGAGGCAGAAAACTAGGTCTAAATGGTATTTATAGTGAATAGTGATCGGACCGGGTCAATCCGGAACAAACCGGGTATTGACCCGATTTTTGGCTTGAGAAAGAGGCCGCATCGGTTTGCCAAACCGATGGGCTCCAATCCGATGCGTGATGAAGGACGCGTCTCGGCCTGTCTGTCCGGGGTCGCTTGACCGATGGGAACTCTGGAGCGTCCGTCTCGGTTTGCCAGTCCGAGGTGGCCAAACCGATGAGAGTTCTGGTGGCTCCGCTTCGAGCTGCTCCGCACGTCCAAACCGATGAAGCTAGACAGATGAAATCTCTGGAAGGCTCGTCTCGGTTTGCAGTCCGAGGTGCCCCTAACCGATGCAGTGGCAGACAACTTCTGTCAATCTTTGTTTCGACTTTTCTTTGATCCGAACTCATCCTCAAAGCTCCAAATGGTTTCTTTAGCTCCAAATGTACCTGAGGAACACTCCAAATGCAACAAATATGCAAAGACTATGCAAAGACACCTTAGACTCTAAATGATCAAAATGCAACACAATGATGCTTAAATATACTCCTAGATGATGATAAACTTACACTAAATGGGTGAGAATATGATGCAAAATATAGACATATCAGGACCTCACTCATATCACCAGCGATCCTGATCGTCTTAGCTTCCAGCCCAGTCCGAACTTAGTGCGAGCTGCTCGGATCGTCAGACGCAGAGGTGCCTCTTCTCGCGCTGCAGCTTCAGCAGCAGAAGACGCACCAGCTAAGGATCACTCACGAGCTTCATCTTCTAGGCGCAGCAGAGCACTGGCCACTTTGGAGCCAATTGGTCCTCATTGTGAGATCGGAAACTCACACTAAGGTTTTGTAATGATTTATGTAAAGGAAAAGAGGGCTAGATCTTCTATGAATCAAAGATGAAATGTAAGATTGATATAACGAACTGGACTTTGTATTGATAATCGGATAAGGGTTTACAATAGATCTCGAAGGAGACGGATTTAGTGCGAACTGATAGTTCTAGGGTTACAAGTGAATTCTACGTGAAGAAGTGTGTTCCTCCGAACGTCCTCCTCTTCTTTTATACTTGCTCTCCAGCTCCAGCTCTCCGCGTATCTCGGCGTATCTTGACCGAACTAACCACCCGAATATCTCGGACTACCTGATCTTCAGGAGGTCGCATAACCGCTTGGTTGACTCCTTGGTTAGCTCGCAGGTTTACGGTCGAGCTAGACATTAATCGAGCTGTGCTGGGCCGACGAGCTGTCTTTGGTTGTGGACGGGCTTCGGTATTTGGATTCTTCTCATTATGTTAATGGGCTTTCGACATGGGCCGGATTTGTGGCAAATCCAACACCAACAATTGCCCCCCAGCCCGTTAAGTGAAAGCATCGAACTTAGCGGGCGGATATTAATGGTTAGCGTGTCGTGATTCTCGCGACCTCTTTCTCGCTGATCGAACGGTCAGGGGAGAATGAAGGCAGATTTTTTGCGATCTGGACACATGTCGTCGAATTTCTGACGACATTAAATACGATCTTTCTAGTTGGGATAACTCCCTAAAGATGAACGGTCGAGATAAATCTGGAGAAACATCATCATTATCTCGAGCTCCGTGAGTGACGTCAGATCTACATGCAATTAACGTGCTTCAGAGATGAACGGCTGAGATCAATAAAGACGAAAGATTTTTTGTGATTTCCGAAATTTGCCAATGAGGGGACGCTTATAAAGGTAACGTAAAAGTCGACGCCACCTCGAGGTAACTTCTCTTCTCCCTCTTTATTAATTGCTTTACTTTCTTCTGTAATTTCTCAGAAAGTAAAAATTAATTTCAGAGAGAGCCAGACCTTAGATTTTCGTAAACGCTTCAATTTAGCCAAACCCAAATTTGCTTCTGCTCTCTGTGACTTGGATCGAAAAACTTTGTTTGCTCTTTCCTTTCTTTCCTAAATTTCTTTTCGAAGATTCTGGTAATACTTCCATCCGACAATGTCGAAATCAAGGGGTAAGAGGGTAGCCGAGATCTCATCGATCGAGGCGTACGGTCCTCACGAGCCTTCAAGGCTTGCGGCGAAGCATCTGAAGGAGCTTCGCGACGTCTTCGGTGTCCCGGACGACGTCGAGATAGTGCTTCCTTCGAAATCTGAGTCCCTGGAACTTGTTCGAGAAGGATTCTGGTGCGCATACTCGACATACTTCACGAAGTGCCGCCTGACGTTCCCGATCACGGCTGTCTTGTTAGAAACACTAGCGGAGCTACACCTGGCGTTTCCCCAGATGTGTCCTAACTTCGTCCGCTTGGTGATATGCCTGACGGTTCGCGCTCGGGAAGAAAATCAATACTTTGATGCCCACACCTTCCTGCTACTATGTTCGGTGAAGCACAACGTCAAACTTCCCGGGACCTATTATCCTTCTCCTCGTAGCAGCCGTAAAGTCCTGGAGGAGATCCCGGTCAGGGACAGTTGGAAGGAAAAATCATTCTTCTTTCGTGTTAATCGAGCCTCTATTGGGAATTTCGACCCTTCGAGGATTCCGACTGTATGGGCCACTCGCGCCGGTTAGGGGACTAGGAGATTACCTCGCAATTAGTTCGGTTTTAAATGCGCTTGTGTGTTTCAAAGCGATCTCCGACTAAGTCGTGTCTTTTCTTTTTTTTCAGAAACTCCTGACTCAGTTCCCCTCGACGTTCTAACAAAAGCCTTGGTAACCGAGCTGCGAAAGAAAAAAGTTCACTGGGACCAGTTCACCCCGGAGAGGATTCGCTACGCCTTCAATTTGCAAGTTCCGAGAGACGCAACGAGAGCTCCTCCTCCTCCTCCAGTTCGGGTCGAAAAACCAGTTCGGCGAGGTTAGTTTATTGAGATTTCATTATGCGTCATTTTCGTGTACTTTCCGAGCATTTAACTGGCTTAATGGTGCAGCTCCAGTTCACCAATTATCTGACTCCGTCGCTCTGGCAAGGGTCCCATCGATGTTGGTACGATTAAGACTGGTGAGCTGGCTAGCGCGTTGATGAGGGCACTGGGGACAGGACCGCATCGAGCTACCATGTTGGGCCTAGAGGCCAGTTCAGCGAACCCGACCGCCGTGATTGGCGGGGGGAGTCAGAAGCCGGTTTCTCCGGCTGCATCCCAGTCTCTGGCGCATCATTCACCTCGTGGTGGAGATGCGACCGGTATTCCGCCGATACAATCGGCGGTAGATGCAGGAGCTGCGAGGTCGCATGGGTCAACCCATACTGTCTCGGCGACGATTTCTCGTCAAGGTTCGAAGAGAGCGGGGTCCGAGATGGACCTGAGCTCGCATGGTGGAGGTGATGAAGCCGGAGCTAAATCGAGCTCTTCTAACGGGAATGGTTCAACCGCAGCAAGCCGTTTCACTGGAAGTTCAACCACAGGAAAGATTGCCCCATTGCGGAGGATGCCTGGGGCGTGGCGAACTTACTGCGGCACTTCAAGCCCGAAGGATGCGGGCTCCCATCGGTTCGTGAAATGGTTGCCAAAGAGGCCTATATCGAGATGATGGATGCTCACGGGAAGGTTAGCTTTCCGAGAATTATTAGCTTTTGGCTTTAGTCCTTGGGACGCTTTTGTCGTTCTGATTGTTTTGGTATGCAGGCTCTTGTGGCGACAAACAAGGCGGCTGCTGTGTTCGAGCAAAGGATGAAGGCGGTTCCTCAAACCGATGAGCTCATTCAAACTGAGAATGTGGTGGCGTAGTTGAACCGAAGTTTGCAGGAGCACAAGGAGCGCAAGAAGGTGTTATCTCGTAAATTGGCCGGAGCGCAACAGATGGAAGCTCGTATCAACGAGCTAGAGAATATCGAGGTCGACCTAAAGCAGAAGCTTGACAACGCAGCTAATCAGATCTTCGCCCTCCAAGAGGAAGGGGGAAAGGCAATTGATCAAACGGCTCGGCTGGTTAAGGAGAAGTGGCAGGTTCAGACCGATCGCGAGATAGCCGTGAGGGAGGCGGCAAGGTCGGCAAGGAAGGAACTCAACGCCAAGTATCTCGAGATACTTGGTTCCATCAAGGCCAAGTGGGTGAAGAAAAATGCCTCGGTGGATGCAGAGATAAAATTCCAGGAGGTGATTGCGAACATTGATCTGATTGCTGAGATTGCTGCCAGTGAGGTCGACCTTGCAAAGGAGGTCATGGATTTGGCTGCCAAGAAGGAAGCTGCTGCTCTGGAGCTGGCCGCGACGGCTGTTTCGGACTTTTCCGTGAGCAAGCTGCCTCTTCGGTCAATGTCCGAAGATTCGGTAATGTTAGTTGATCCAATTACACAAGCGCCAACCGGTTTGAACCAGTTTGGGACGAACGATGGGGTCATCGAGCTTGGTGGCGGATCGAAACAAGGAGATCAAGTAATGGAGGATGCGAACGACGAAGGAAAGAAAGATGGCGAGGTTCCGGGAACGGATCCTGACGAGGTCGCGGCGGAGAGTGAGAAGGCGCAGGGCTGAGCTCCCCTTTCTACTCTCTCTTTTCCTTTATGTTTTTAATTTTCGAACTCAGTGCCCGGGAGGGTTTTTATCCAAGTTTGGTTGTTGTTTTTTTTTTGGATAAGTATGTTGGTGCCTGGGAGGGCTTTAATCCTTTGAATCTTTAGCAAAAGTACGTTTTGGTTCCCTTTGCATGTTGTCATCAAATGGTTTTGATTTTGTCTATTAAGTTGCGAGCTGTTTGATTGGTTCAGCTCGTCTTGTTTTACTTTGTTCGTATTTAGCTTGGTTTATCCCAGCTTTAGCGAAGTGTGATTTTAGTTCATCGTTAGTTCGAATGCATTAGGATGAAAGCTCCAGCTCGGTTTCCGATGCGAGGTCCGCTTTATAGCGAGTTCTGGCATAGTATTGACTTAGTTTTTTTAATCGGATTCCAGGCTTAGCCCGTATAGTTTTGTGTATTCCTATCGTAGTCTTGCGTGCTAAGTTTGGAGCTTAGTTTGGCTAGATGGTTGAGTAGGAGTTATTTTGGATTGATGATTGCTGGAGATTTTGCTTGCGATTTCTGTGCAAGGCGTATCCTGGTACTATTCCCCCCAGTTCTTTTGAGTAACATATTTTTTACTCGAAGAACTTTTTTGAGAAAGTGTTATTGTATTGTGCTTCGGGAGTTCGACTGTTGAACTGATGACCTTGTGTTGGTCATTCGGGAGACGTAGTCTTGTTGTTCTGTTCGTGTTACTTGAGTATGAACGAATATTTTACGAATTAGAGTGTGATTGATCGTTACATGATTGTACATAATAGATAATAGACGGACATTTTAAGGACTTGGCTGAGCAAGAGTTTGTTTGGATTCGGGGAGCTCGCTGCAGGAGAACTCGGTATGAATATTTATAGGCCTTCGGCGAGATTTGAAGAGCTTGAGTAAGCGCTGCAAGGGCTTGAGTAAGGCGTTATGAGACTTGGATAGCCGAGAGCTCATATAGTGATTTTGGGAGCTCGTCATAGAGAGTTTGCTCGAGGTGTTGTGAGACTTGGATATGCAAGAGCTCGTTTGAGGGTCTCAAGAGCTCACGATGCGGAGCTCGTCGAGGTTTTGCAAGACTTGAACAGGCAAGAGCTCGCATAGTAATCTCGGAGGCTTGCGCTGAGAGCTCGTTGAGTTTTTGTTGGGGGGCGGCTGTGCTCGGTATCGAGCTGCCTACGTACCCGATTAAGGGATCAAGCCTTTATTGGGGGGTTGTACTTAGCAATAGTACTTTTTGAGGTTCATGACGTTCCATGGTCGAAGTTCGTGATTGCCGGTGCTGACTTCTGAGAGTCTGTAGACACCGTCGCGAACTACATGAGTCACGATGTAGGGACCTTCCCAGTTTATGCCGAGTTTGCCTGCCTTTTCCTCTTTTTGTGATCGAAGACTTTTCGCAAAACGAGCTCTCCTACTTGGAATCTCCGATGTTTCACATTGGAGTTGTAATAGCGAGCTGCTGCTTGTTGGTAGTTATGGATTCAAATCAAGGCGAGGTCGCGGCGTTCGTCGGCGAGATCGAGCTCGTCGATTATCATTTGGTTGTTTAGCTCCTCGTTTTCTGGGCATTTTGGCCGTCGGAGACTTGTCACCAATATTTCAGCTGGAGCTACAGCTTCGATGCCGTATGCTAACGAGAATGGGGTCTCTCCCATGGCTTTGCGAGGGGTTGTCCTGCAGGCCCAGAGTATCCCAGCGAGTTCGTCACTCCATCTGTTTTTGCTCGCGTCGAGTCTTTTCTTGAGGTTATCCATTATGAACTTGTTAGCGGCTTCAGTCTGTCCGTTTTCTTGTGGATAACGAGGTGTGGAGTAAGAGAGACGTATGCCCCAGGTTTCGCAAAAGTTGACGAAGGAGTTGGAGATGAACTGTGATCCGTTGTCGGTCACTATTTCGTAAGGTAATCCGTGTCAACAGATCACGTTTCTCCATACGAACCCTCTAACGTGTATTTCCTTTATTTGTTGGTAAGATTCGGCTTCGATCCCCTTGGTGAAGTACTCCGTTAGGACTAGGAGGAATCTCGCTTTCTTTTTTCCGGAGGTGACAAGAGGTCCTACTATATCCATAGACCATCTCATGAACATGTAGGGAGCTGATATGGACGATAGCTTTTCAGCGGGCTGATGGATTATAGGAGCATGTTTCTGACACTTGTCACATTTCGCGGAATATGCTTCGCACTCGGCGATCATGGTAGGCCAAAAGTAGCCTTGTCGCTTTATTCGTATGGCTAGAGCTCGACCACCGGAGTGATTGCCGCATAAGCCACCGTGAGTTTGTTCCATTATTACATGGGTTTGCTTTCCGTTAATGCATCGGAGATATGTCCCGGAGATGCTCCGTTTGAGTAGCCTGTCTTCGGATATGCAGTATTTTGCGCTTTTGATTTTTAGTTTTCTCGCAGCCCACCTATCGGGGGGAACTGTGTCGTGTTCGAGGTACTGTATGATTGGAGTTCTCCAATCATTTTCGGCTTCGTCTTGCGAGAGGTTTGTGGGGGTTTTCCCGATCGGACCGTTTGGTGCATCCCCCGAGGGTGCCGACGGATCGAGCTCTGGCTCTTTGTCTGCGGGTTCGGAGGTCGTTTGATCGTTATCGACAATTGCTAGCACGACAGCGTTGGATACCGGCTCGTTTGTAATATGAGTTCGGCGTGCTGGTTTTGTGTTGTTCTCTTTTAAGGACAATGATTTCAATGCTATGTCGATACTGGGTTTCTCGATTCCCTCTACTGGAATGGTCTTTTTGAGAGCAGGGTCTGAGGTTGAGGCTAATGCCACTAGGGCATCAGCGGAGGTGTTTTCACCTCGAGGTATTCGAGTCAGTTCGAATATTTCGAACTGCTCGGCGAGACTGCGAACTACGTTGAGGTAAGCTTCCATACGTTCCTCCTTTGCCTCGTACTCGCCTTTGAATTGGCTCGTAACGAATTGGAAATCGCTGTAGGCGTTAACCTCTCGAGCTCCGATTCCTATAGCGAGCTTGAGACCGGCTATTAGTGCCTCGTATTCTGCTTCATTGTTGGAGGCTATGAAACCGAGCCTGAAGGATTGTTCTAGGACTTCTCTCGTGGGAGACACGAGCTTGATCCCCACTCCAGATCCTTGTCTGGAAGATGCTCCGTCGACGTGGAGTGTCCATCTCCTGTTTGGAGAGGACGTCGTGTCGACAAAAGGTGGGAGCTCTATGACGAAGTCGGCTAGTACTTGGGCCTTTGCGCAAGTTCGAGTTCGATACTCGATGTCATACTCACTCAGTTCGATAGCCCATTTTACTAGGCGACCAGATTGACTGGGACTATGCAGTATGGTTCTAAGAGGTTGAGATGTCATTACTACGATCGAGTGTGACTGAAAATATGGGCGAAGTTTTTGGGCTGACATGACTAACGCTAATGCGAGCTTTTCCATCGCTGGATATCTCGTTTCGGCATCTATCAAGGTTTTGCTTACATAGTAAACAGGTTTTTGCTCGTTCTGTTCTTCGCGAACTAATACCCCGCTTACCACTGAGGGCGATACGGCGAGATAGAGATAAAAGGGTTCACATTCTACTAGTTTAGCCAATATTAGGGGTTCGCTTAAGTAAGACTTGAGTTGGTTAAGAGATTCTTCACATTTCTCGTCCCAGGTGAATATTTTGTTCCCTTTTAGGAGCCGGTAGAACGGAAGGCATTTGTCGGTTGATCGGGAGATAAAGCGGTTAAGAGCCGCGATCTTTCCCGTTAGTCGTTGCACTTCGCGTGTTGTCCTTGGTGAGGACATTTCCATGAAGGCTGCGATCTGTTTGGGGTTAGCCTCTATTCCTCTTTCGGTTACTAGGTAACCGAGGAATTCGCTAGAGGGAACTCCGAAAGTGCATTTAGCTGGATTTAGTTTCATCCCGTACTTGTTGAGGATGGCGAAACACTCTCTCAATTGAGAGACGTGATCTTCCTCTTTGGAGAATTTTACCAGCATGTCGTCTATATAGACTTCCATGGTTTTCCCGAGATGCTCGGCAAACATTTTGTTAACTAACCGTTGGTACGTAGCTCCCGCGTTTTTCAGACCGAAGGGCATTACTTTGTAACAGTACGTACCACGATCTGTTATGAAGGCGGTCTTTTCTTGATCCTCCGGATTCATGAGGATTTGGTTGTATCCTGAGAATGCGTCCATGAAGGATAGCAATTGGTGACCTGCCGTGGCTTCTACCAGGCGGTCGATGTGCGGAAGTGGGAAGCTGTCTTTTGGACAAGCTTTATTTAGGTCGGTAAAATCGACGCATACTCTCCACTTGCCATTTTTCTTTTTGACTACAACTGGGTTGGCGAGCCAGTCCGGGTATTTTACCTCCCTGATCCTACCTTCAGGAGGCGGTTGACTTCGTCGTTTAAAGCTCGAGTTTTCGACCTTTTTTGGGTCCGAGTTTTCGACGTCAGGAGGCGGTCGACTTCGTCTTTCGGGTCCAATTTTTCGACGTTTTTGTTTTATTGGCTTGAAAGTGGGACATACGTTCAGCTCATGAGAGGTTACGTCTATGCCGATTCCTTTCATGTCAGCCGTGGACCAGGTGAACGAGTCTGTATTCTCTTTTAGGAAAGATACGAGCTCGTTCTTTCTGGCGTTAGGGAGGTCGGCTCCGATGCCTACGCATCGTTCGGGGTGAGCATTGTCGATACAAACTTGTTCGATTACGTCTTTGCGGGGTCCGCATTGACTTGGGTCGTTTTTTTGCTTAGTTTGTTGCTCGGCAAGCTCTTCCTCTTTCTGTAATTTCTATACGGTGGATTGTCTGATTTGTTTATGGATATAGGAGATACGAGAGGTTTTTTTACTACCGTAGATGGTTCTTATCCCCTTAGGAGTTGGGAACTTGACGCATTGGTGGTAGGTCGAAGGGACGGCTTTTATGTTGTAGATCCATGGCCTACCTAAGATGGCGTTGTATGGCGCGGGGCGATCTACTACTACGAACTCGGTCATTCGGCGAACTCCTCCTGCTAGGACTGGGATAAAGACAGATCCTAGGGAGTAAGTAGTTTCACTGGCAAAGCCGACTAGAGGAGTCTTTCCTTCTATGAGTTCGGAGTCTTTGAATTCCATTCTCTTAAATGCGTCGTAGAAGAGGACGTCAACCGAGCTACCGGTGTCGACCATGATTCTAGACATTTCGACATCACCGACGATGAGGCATATTAGCAGGGCGTCGTCGTGCGGTTTGTCTAATTTTATCGTTTCGCTTTCTAGGAAGGTGATCTCGTGATCTGGCCCTTGGAGTGGAGCTTCTTCTCTGGAGTCTGTTTCCACTTTTCGTTGGAAAGCTTTGATTGAGTTCACCGAGTCTCGACAGAGCTTAGAGCCGCCGAAGATGAAGTTTATACGCTTTGGTTTGGGGGGTATAACCCCTACCATCCCCCCAAAAAGACGAGATTTACTTAAGCAAGAGCTTGAAGTTTTTCTTGGTGCAGGAGGTGGTGTTATGACTGATTTCTAGTTCCTTGAAGATCATGTCGATCCTTTTTCTAGGAGCTGGAGGAGGAGACTCGGGAGCTTCTTCCTCTATAGGGCGCTCCCGCTTTTTGGGAGCGGATTTTTTTGGTTGTTTTAGCAGGGTGTGTGTCGTCCTCTTCTAGCTCGATGACTACTTTGCCTTCGGCTAAGAGTCGGGCTCGGGTTCGGCACTCTGTCGTGGTATGTCCCCTTTTCTTGTGTTGTGCGCAATATTTAGTAGGATCGAAATCTACTTTATCAGACTATTTCGGGTTTTCGACCGAGAAAGTTTGTCCGGCTTTGCGTGTGTCCTTTGGGGCTGAAGAGCTCGATGTACCCTGCGCGAACGCTGATTCGAGCTGCGCAGTTTCCTCTTCCAGGATTGTGAATGCGGATGCGCGATGTAATGCGTCGTTAAGGGATACTGGCTCGTGGATGGTTAGTTCCTCTCGAAATCTAGCTCGAAACCATAATCCTTTTCTTAACGCAGCTAATGCGACGTCGTCATTCGGGTTTGCGATCCTTGATTTGGTTTCTTTGAACCTGTTGATGTACGACCGTAGGGTCTCGGTTGGACCTTGTATGACGTTAAATAGGGCGGCATCGGTGGTTTTGGTTTCCATAAACACCGAATATTGTTTTATGAAGGCTGTCATGTGATGGGTGAAATTGTCTATGGAATTTCCTTCCAGTCCAGCGAACTATTCTAGGGCTGGCCCCATGAGGTTTTCGGCGAAGAGTCTGCAGAAGGAAGCTTCTTTTTCTTCGTCGTTCAAATGAGCTCGAGCTATTGCGAGTCGGAATGCTCGAATATGAGCTCTCGGATCTGATGTTCCCGAGAATTCTGGGAATTTTATCTTCCCGGTTTCACGTAGTCTAGTGTTAGCTATCCTATCAGTGAAAGGGGTGCGACGTGTCTCTTCGAGGACACGGTCGATATCTGGTGCCGAACTAGTTGCCATGTGAACTCGGGAGTTCAGCTGCATAAATTGCGCGTTGGTGTGTGCGATGTACCTTCGTAGAAAGTCGTCATCGCTCCCGTGAGGGTCGATTGGGGTTGGTTGGAAAACCGGAGTTTGACGCTCGACGTATATCGGGTCGTACTGTGGTTGTGCAAACGCGTAAGATTGCGTTTCGCGATCGAACGGAGTTTGATTATTAGGGTTCGAGCTTGTTCTCTGAGCGTATCTGCGTGGTTGGGAGCTCGATGCGAATGCTGAAGCACCGAGCCATCTTGCTCTGTTTTCGCCTCCTAGAGGTGGAGGGGGGAAGTTTGAGATGGCAGGGTTTCGATCTCCTGTTAAGCTCGAGTCTAGTATAGTCGAGCTAGAGGGAGCTGAGGTTGTCACGGAGGTCGTTGCCGGAATAGTTCCAGCGTTCAACGGTGTGACACATCTTTCCGATGTTCCTGGTGGGGAGATCAAAGGTGTGAAGTCCAGGCGTGTTCGAGGAGGTGACTCAAGAAGGTCCTCCTCTCGTCTGGGTGCTACGTTCGGCTCCCTGGTGCGGCGGGCTCATCGAGGCGGACGTTAAGACGTTTTTCCTGTTCGGCAAGTCGCGCAGCAAGATTTCGATTGGCAATTTCTTGGTTCCGATTGGCTACCTCTTGATTTTGGCAGCGGCCAATCAAAACGTTGAGCATCGCCCGGAATTCCACGAGCTCATGTGGATCGCATCTTGGCGTGCCGGAATTGAGCGGTGGTGAGGTGACTGCTGGGTCGGATCTGGTCGCAGTTGCCGGTGAATCGTCGGGTCTAACCCATGTTCGATTCCCAGTCAACGCGGTCAGGCTCGCGAGCATAGAGCTTGTCCCGGTGACGGGGGTGCTCGAGCCGGTTTATGCCGAGATTGTAGGGGTCGAGGTGGTACTCGACCTAACGTTCTCGGTCTGACCCAGAGGCTGTGTGGTGGTTCCCTCGTTTCCCGATGAACGTTCGACACTTACGTTCTCGCGTTCGACGGTAGACGAGGTAGTGCTTGTGATTGGATTCATTCTGTTTAACAAATCTTTGATCTGACTCTTAAGACAGAAAAATCTATAATCTTCCCCACAGACGGCGCCAAATGTGAGATCGGAAACTCACACTAAGGTTTTGTAATGATTTATGTAAAGGAAAAGAGGGCTAGATCTTCTATGAATCAAAGATGAAATGTAAGATTGATATAACGAACTGGACTTTGTATTGATAATCGGATAAGGGTTTACAAAAGATCTCGAAGGAGACGGAATTAGAGAGAACTGATAGTTCTAGGGTTACAAGTGAATTCTACGTGAAGAAGTGTGTTCCTCCGAACGTCCTCCTCTTCTTTTATACTTGCTCTCCAGCTCCAGCTCTCCGCGTATCTCAGCGTATCTTGACCGAGCTAACCACCCGAATATCTCGGACTACCTGATCTTCAGGAGGTCGCATAACCGCTTGGTTGACTCCATGGTTAGCTCGCAGGTTTACGGTCGAGCTAGACATTAATCGAGCTGTGCTGGGCCGACGAGCTGTCTTTGGTTGTGGACGGGCTTCAATATTTGGATTCTTATCATTATGTTAATGGGCTTTCGACTTGGGCCGGATTTGTGCCAAATCCAACACCAACACTCATCACCTTCCGGTTACTCCTGAGATTCCCATGGAGCAGACTGCTTTTCAGAGATATGTGATTCATAGCTTTCAGGCCATTTGGAACGCCATCGCAGTTGTGTCCAACTGTGGCTGCGTCCGTCCTTCCACACCACCACGTTCTGATGACGAGGAGTGATTGCTACATTCCTGGTTTAGTACTTTGAGTCAGTTTTTCTTTTTCTCTTGAGTCAGCTTTTGCTTCCATTTGCTTCAGTACATTGTTTCAAAACTTGTTGCACTCTTTGAGTTTATGGATTATGTTGTGCTTTTAACCGTTTGTTTGAGTTTTCTAACAGCTTGGATGACTCTAACAATAATCTGACTTAACAACATACATGTTCGAGTGGTGGAACTCTGTTTACGGACAGAGTGTCGATCGACACCACCTAGTGTCGATCGACACCACGCGCAGATTCAGGTAATCCGATTTTCACTTGGTTCTGTGACAGTTTCACACATGTTTTTTCTATCCAAACTTATTCTTGATAACACTGGGGACAGTGTTGTTCAAGTCTGGGGGAGGTAGTTGCTAACATTGTGTTTTGTTTTGAGAGTCACTTGAGTCAGTCAAAATTTGTTTTATTGAGTCAAAATCAGTTGAAACTTTCCGTTTTTCTTGGAACTAACCACAGAGTGTTGACACTTGAAAAACCATTGCTATAGTAGTTGATTGCAGGTCTTACTAAGTAGAAAGCTGCAAGTGGATCAATCTAACATGGCGAGTTCAGATTCCCTTATATAACTAGGTGTGCGCCGATCTTGATTCCTCTTTCAGTCTGAACAGATAAGCAATTGCAGTTTCTCCTTGATCTTCCCTTGAGAAAAGAAAAGAAATAAAGAAGTCTGACCAAGGAATAGTGCAAAGATCCTCATGAACAATATTAGTGAGAGCTCATGAACCTGTCTCCTCACAAGGAACACAAGTAAAGAGCAGCACTATTCCAAGGCTTCAAAAGAATAAAGAAGAGTCAATGAAAAGATCTTAGAACACCCTGAAAATGTCAGCAGTTGACTAAGGGAAGAGAAAATAGGAGAGCTGTATAAAGAATGTCTTGTTCATGCACTAAGGAAGGAAAAAGAATCTGTAAAGTTCTTTTGCATTACCATTGTTAGAGTTCGAAATTTTACAAAGGAAAGGATCTTGATTTGAACTGGGAGATTGCTAAGCTTGTGGTAAGTACACTGAAACATTACCTAAGGTTAGCTCTATAGCACGTGGATTCAAGAGTGTTAACCATTGTGGCGTTCTGAAGGTTAGCTGAATGTTTCTGTTTTCAAACTTCTACTTCATTCCAAGTTTATGTTTTTCTTGAGGGCAAGCAAAAGCTAAGTCTAGGGGAGTTGATATATCATGATTTTTACCCATTTTTGGACCATGATATAATTGTTATTATAGAGTCTTTTGTTATTTTTAGAGTCCTATTAGAGTCTTTACAGGATGGAGTACATTTGGAGCTTAATGGGAAGTTTTGGAACTTATTGGAATATTCTGGAGAAGCAGCCGAAGTGATGAAGTCGGAGCTGAAATTACACGAAGGGTGTCGATCGACACCATCACCTTGTGTCGATCGACACCAAAGAAGGCGGCCAAAGTTTACGGACTTCCATCAGAAAAAGAAAATTGTCCCAAGTTTTGGAGAATTACAAGATTGCCCCCGACGAAAGTTTTTCTCTATAAATAGTTTTCAGGCATTGTTTAGCCAAACACCTTATCATTATTTTCTGTTTTTGAGACTTAGAGAGAGATTGATCCTGAGCTTTTGGGGAGACAATTTTATACTCTTCCGAGAAGATTTCGAACCCCTGTATCATTCTCTATTCTTATTTTATGCAAGTTATTTCAGTCATGATTTGTGTTTTCATCTCTATGTCTGAGTAGTTTGCTAGTTAGGTTAGGGTGATTTAGGGTTGATGATGAGTTTGTAGAACCATTAGGCTGTTAGAGAAATCAATAGGATCTTCACCTTTATTTGTGCTTAACTTGATTTCTTAATTGATCACTTAGAAATCAAACCCTAGGTTATTTAATAGATGCGAGAGCATTATTAGTAACTTGAACTAATCATAGGTGAGCAAAATATCATTTCGCAAAGAGATTTGGTTTAGGTATTTTGTGAACAATCGAACCTGTTTTTAATGCTTGTCTTAGTTGTTTGAATTTGCAAAGAGATTTGGAATTCTGAAATTTAGGCATAGATAACTTTTGCAACGAGAGTTGATTGGTTTTAACTTAGTGATTTGAGTTCTAGACGGTTCTTAATAAATCCCTAGTAGCATAATTTCTGCATTCTCGGATTCAACCTGATAATTACCTTTGCCTAGCGCCTTAGTCTCCTGAACTTTAATCCACATTAAATTCGTTACTGATTTTCTTAGTCGCTTAGTTTACTTTATTTCGATTTAATCTAGCATAATTCGAACTTAGAAACCATAGTGTAACATCTACTTCCTTTGGGATTCGATAACCCCTTATACTTCAACTGCATTGCTGTGCACTTTCAGTGTTGTTTATTTGGATAAAACTTAGACCCTATCACCTATGCAGCTAGTATTCGGAGATTCGTCCAAGAAGAAAACGAATGGCATTGTGCACAACATCCAGCTTCTTATCGGAAACAAGATAGTACCTGTAGCCTTCCATATACTCGATATGGGGAAGGACAAAGACAAGCCTTTAATACTTGGAAGACCCTTCTTGGCTACGGTAGGGGCAAAGATCGACCACGCAAGCAACTTCATAGTCTTCTTGCATATAAGTCAAAAGAGATTCTATCCGAAAGAGCTAAACCTTTCACCATCAGAAAGAGGGAGCCAAGCGAGTAAAAAAAGAGAAAAAGGGGATGATATCAAGAGTGGGCCAGCTCCACTCAAGACATTTCTCTAGAATCTAAATTCTAGTTCCTCCCGAACTAGGAGAGCTAAGTGAAGAAGAAATGGCCAAGACGGTCGACAAGACCAAGCAGGTGATCCTAGAAGCCAGGATTCTTAGTAATGGAAACGGAGGCACACTGCTAATACGGAAACAAGGCGAAGCTTTAGGAGAGACAACTCCGGAAGCCACTTCCTCAATCGTCTAAGCTTCAAACAAAGTCGAGCTAAACGACTTAAACAAAAGCGCTTGTTGGGAGGCAACCCATCCGATACGTGTTTTTAATTTTCTTTATTTCATTTCTAACAACTAGTTTTTGCAAGTTTTATGTATTTAGGCATATGAAGAAAAAAAATAGAAAAAAAAATAGAAAACTAAGAAAAACACAAAAAAATGAGGGGGAGCCTCAGAAGGAGGCTCGCCGCACGAGCACCAGCTCGTGCCGCGGCGAGACGAGCCGTGGTCGTGCGACGAGCCACGGCCGCGCGGAGGGAAGACTCCTGGCTGCGGCCGCGACGGGCCATGGCGCGGCCAGCGGTCGTCTGGACGACCTACCCGGAAAACTCACGTTTTCCTCCCGAACCGAACTTTCCGCATTTTGGTACAATCCCGCACCAAAAAATCATTCCCGTTAATGTAAGTTAACGAATTTTATTGATTTGTTACCAACAGGCAAGGTAAGTTCCTTCATTTTAAATTTTTTGAAAATTAAAGGTTCTTTGGTGATAAAAACACCTTTATAAAACAAAAAGAGAATTTTTAGAATTAAACTCCTTTTTCTTATTCTCTTCCAAAAGACTTGGAGTTTTTTTAGAGATTCTAGGTTTTTCAAATATGAACTGTTTTCAAAAAATTTTTGGCCTAAACTCATCTAATTTCAAAGGAGATTCAACTTTTAAAGGTCATTCATTCTCATCTACAAGGTATGGTCTCTAATTTTAAAATTCGCTAGAGAACTCAATTTTGAGATCTCTCTTGCTTGACTAGATAATTGTCTAGGATGCTTGGATAATGGTAGAGAACCTTGAATTGGTGAATTAGGTTGTTTAGATTTCGATTTTTGCAACCCAATTTTGGAGAAGTTGAAATCTTTGGAAAGTTGAAATTAAAACTTGCTCTAAAAACGAATTATGGAGGTATTAATGGACAATTGACTTAGTTTGAATTTGATTCATGCTAGGTATGACTTAAGAACCGAAATTTGATGAGAATAAATTGACAAATCGATTTATTGGAAAATTCTTGGTTTGGAAATCCAAAAATCCGAAAATAGAGTTTGAATACCAAGTTGATCTTGAGATTTATGCATTTACTCGATTGATATTAGTCTTGGAAACTCTTGATATATGTCTTGTATATCACTGCACTTGAGAATCCTTAAGACACATCAAATTCACATGTTTGGTCGAGTTTTTGTTTTGTTTTGCAAGGTACAATGAGCTATGACCGAAACTTCGAGGTGCGTTCGAAGAATAGAGAGCAACTAAGCTCTTCAAGGAGTTCTTCGGACAGCAAGAACATGAGACAGTGTTAGGAAACCCAAGTCTAGACACCACTCTAGGGAGATAGGTGGAAGAACAACGAAGAAGGTTCCGCGATTCACGGATAGCGCGCACAAGTCGCGATGATTCACCTCCACCTCAAGAGCCAACTAGAGAGCTAAACCCTTCTCCTCCTAAGCGCAAGCTCCGATACTTTGGAGCGCCAATGGACCCAAACATCGATTATTTGAAGGAGATGAAGAAGATGAAGATAAGAACGACCCTCAAGATCGATTACTCCGCTTTAGACGCTTTGGACATCACCGAGGATGTTACATGGTACTTGAACGAGCTAAGGCTCAGGACCTTCATGGAGGTTGATCGACCTACCTACAAGGAGCTCGCACAAGAGTTCTTATCTTCAGTTCAGTTGTCCTACCGGAAAGGAAGGAAGTCACATTCGAAAGACGGTATTCTCTATTTCACCATTGGCTCTAGAGACTATGAGCTGAGTTTACCTAGGCTTTGCGAGATATTTGGTCTTGACTTGAGGAGCGAGACGAGCATTGAAGAAGAATAGAGTGCTGATCTTTGGGGACATATGGGCTAGGCATTTATGACAAGGGAAGGCATCCGTCTGCTTTCTTTCACATCCGGCCGTGCATTTTGTGCACCGCCTCGTAGCACATGGACTATTCTCTCGCAGCAACCAGTCATGCATTCTCATTCCAGAGCTCATCCTACTTCAGTCCACCTTTAGAGACGAGCCACTTTCAGCATGCCTTGGATGCATCCTAGCAGAGTGACTCGTGCGAGTGAAGCACGATGTTACCGCACCTAGATGCGAGACTGACTTCAAGACTTATGGAAGCATCATTACAGCGATCATGGAAGCTGCTGGAGTAGACACTAGCATTTAGGCGCCACTAGATGAGGCTTGGTTTGACTTGTTCCAGTTTCAGACGGACATAAACTTGACGGGCGCAGCCATGGATCCAGACAGGTTCGGATACAGATACCGCCTAGGGAAGGGAGACAACCGCACGGTCTATCTACCGTCTCTCACAGTCCCACGACTTTCAGAGGGATCACCATAGTGGATGCCGGAGAACGAGGAGTTCTGCACCGAGTTCTCACGCCTACCGCTTACCATTGGAGAGTATGTAGCCGCTAAGGCTAGGAGAGAGGCGATCCGTCAGAGGACTCACCATACGTCATCTTCCTCCACGCGCAGCACCTCACGATCCGCTACACCGTCCACCTCAGATGATCCCGCGATCACCGCCCTTCAGAAGCAGCAGGCACGCCAGAATGAGATGCTTGAGAAGATGGTGCGACACCTTCGAGAGAGAGGACACATAGATGGCGACCTTTAGACTCTGAGTTCATATGCCTTGAAGACTTCGTGTCTCGGCCGAAACTCTTTCTGCTTACGACCCTGGTTCCATCTATTCCACCCTTATCTTTTACTTTTGCTTTATCTTTCATATTTTGAGTCAGTCCCATCCTTTCATGATTATTTCACCCTGGGGACAGTGTGATTTAAGTCTGGGGAGATTTATCCGTACTAATGACTTTGCTTTGTTTTGGTTTTATTTGAGTCATTTTAATGATTTTTATTTACCCTAAGAACTAAGAATGATGTATCTCGATATATATGATATGGTTTTAGGGACTATGACGCGAAACCAAGGATGATAATCGACCAGTGTGTTTCTACGCTATTTCTAGTAACATATCTTTCAAGCCTTAGTACTAGACTAGGCGGTAGCTAGAAAGCCGGCAATACGAAATTCTGGAGAATGTCGATCTAGAGATTTCAGGGGAAAGAACAGGGACGACTGCCTAAACCCCCCCTCATACATAACGCCCTAATTATTTCCCCCCAAACTACTTGCTTCTTTATAAATCCCTCTAAACATATATTTTTCTGAGTTATTCCCCCCAATCTAATTTGCTCTTCTTAATTCTCCCTTTCTAATTAAAAAATACAAATCGAGTTTAGCATATATAAATCGCGTTTGGTGAACAACGATTGCCCATTAACTCGGATCCGAACCCAATTGCATTAATAACACCAGACCCGACTTATTTATGGGTCAAAATTGATTTGGGGCAAAAGTTTAGTAAGGAGAAACTAGAGGGAGAGGGGAGAGAGACGAGAGGAGAGGAGATGAGTTAATCTCTGAGTAACAGAGAGCGTAACATAGATCAAGGTGATTATTTTGATTTCGTTTTTAATCCCTTCGCCATAATTTGATCATACCCAATTTGACGGACGACGCAGCGGAGCTTACCTCTTGTGAATCCCGCGCTCTAGCTTTCAGATAATTTCCCAGGTCTGCCGGCGATGGATTTTGAGCAATGACGAGGCTTTCTTCATGATTGTTAGAATAATTTTGAGCAATGACGAGGCTATTCCACAGATGCTTATGATCCTTTTTTTTTTGTTTAAAGTTGTGATTTGGTTGGATTCTTAATGCTGAAATTGTTCCCTCATATGTGTAAATCGTGTAGCATTTGTTCTAAAAACAGGTTGCTCTACTCTCGTCTTAAAACACATTCCAACTTGTGCTTAAAAAAAGTTACATCCTTAACATCCGTGAAACATAAAACATACTTATAGTCTGAAACAAAATACAAAGGGGAACAATACTAAGAGACATTCACTCGCTAATTTGAGTTGGTTGTGTGAGCAATATCATATCCGGCCCTAGAGAAGAAGAAGCATTCTGTAATCATAAAAATACAACAATAAACTCAAAATCTGAAACGTGAAACCAAACCCAGAATTTGTAACCAAGCAAGTCACATTTGAATCGTAAAAACCAATAACAAACTTGAAAAACCAAGCAAGACGCATTTGAATCGTGAAAACTAACCACAATCAAAGTGAAACACAAACATGAAACCAAACCCCACCCAAAGTAATCAAAAAGACACAAACATGATTCAAAGATATTGCCAAAAACAATAAAAGACACAAACATGATTCTGAGACAATAAAAGACATAAACATGAAAACCAGAGATAATAAATCACGAACCTGAGATGATAAATCAAGAATCTGAGACAAAATCAAAGACATACCTCCTCAAATGTTTCTTGTGTCTCTTTCAGTTTCTTAAGTGGATGTATCTTACAACCAGCGGCATTGTGGCCTGCTTCACCACACATCGAACAATGGATAATGCGACCAACTCTTCCTAGTTTTTCAACCTGCTTCTTCTTCTTTGGTGACTCATGTTTACCTTTGATTCTATGGAACTTTCTTTTCTTCTTCTTTTTCTTTTTCCCAGGTAATGTAGGTTCAGGAGGAGCGGTTATCAATCGGAAACCATATTTCATCCAGAACCGTGGTCCTCTTACCGGCTCGAGATTCATGTTGTAAATATTTTGCCACATTGATGTTGAGAAGAACTCGGATACATAGTTGTCAGCATTCAAACCCTAATCTATCATTGCTCCATAAGCATGTTCACACGGAAATCCAGTTATTTGCCACTTACCACATGAACATGTATGTCTTATTGTGTTTACATTGTAAGAGTTCCCGTCTAGATAAACTTCATACACTCCACGAGTTCCAGTTGTTGTTTTACACTCGTCAGCTTTCTTCTTCTCCAATGCGAGCATTTTAACAACATATTTTGAACAAATTCCTTCGTGTCTGTTTGATTTCTTGTCTCTTTTTGAGATTCTCTCCATTGCCTGCCTCCTTATCATCTCCAGCATCGGTACCATTGCCTTGGCTCTCGCTTTGGTGATAGTGGAGTTAAATGACTATGTTGAATTATTGTCAACATCCTCACAAAAGGTTCCAAGTTTGTAAAAAGCGCGAGACCAAGACTTTGGTTGCTCCTTCATCACATCTTCATATAAAGCAATATTATATGCCCTCAACTTCCGGATATTCTCATCAAATTCAACCGCCGTATAGCTCCAAGCAATGTTCCAAACCATTGGCTTTATCAAATCTTTATTTGCATGATTCTTCTTCAAGTTCTCCACAATATGTTTAACACACATTCTATGTTCAGCATTTGGTAACTCTGCTTTCACAGCACTAATGAGTCCCTGCAATTACAAAATTAAGTGCTTATATAACTAATAAGAATATAACATAAAGCAACTATAAGATAGTGCAACAACGAAAACAAATTCTTACTTTTGATCTATCCGAGATAATGACAAATCTATTGCCATTTCGAAGAACCAAGTCAACCTTGATTTGCTTAATGAACCATAACCAATTTTCTGCATTCTCAGCTTGTACCACGGCCCAAGCAACCGGATATATTTGGTTGTTTGCGTCATGTCCAACCACAGTAAGCAATACCCCTTTCACAGCAACCTTCAAAAAAGTGCCATCAAGTCCGATGATTGGCCTACAATATCCTCTCCAAGTGTCTCGGAGGTTTGAAAAACACACATAAAACCGGTTAAACACATCTTTACCAGCTGAGTTAGGGTAAGTGTCAACTATGGCAGTTGATCCAGGGTTTGTAGTGATTATCTCTTGGACATATCCGCGGAGATGAGCAAATTGTTCTTCATACTCCTTCTCAAGCCATTTGAGAGCTAAAAGTCTTCCTCTTTGGCATTGATTCCTCGTACTAACTATTTTCCATTTCTCTTTGATAAGATTTTGAATTTCTTCGGGCATTAAATCATCTTTTTGCCTGAGCTTGTCCAAGAAAAGCCTTGCAATTACTGGACTTTTAAGAAGCTTGCATTTCCCATTCGGAGTGCAACTGTGATAGCCATACTTAGTCTTCAATAACCACTTCTGGCTAGGCTTATCATATGAACAATAAACCCGCCATTTACACTTCCCATTCATTCCACACCTATACGAAATCTTTGTCTTATCCCATCTATCTTGCTTAATGTTTCTTGCTTTGCTCAAAGCATACTCTAACACAGCCTCTTTAAACTCATAAACCGTATAGAAAGCAGTTCCCAAAGCTAACTTATCATCTCTTCTCGTTCTCATTCTTCGATCTCTCAAAACTATCTCATCCTCTTCTTCGTCAGAACTCTCTGGAATTGTATTTCTCTCTCCAGGCATCTCATCAACAAAGTCAGCTACTGATTCCTCAATTTCATACTCATATCGATCCACTATATCCTCAACTTCATCATCGATGTTACCTTTTTTGTTGCTCTGTTCGGCTTTCCTGGTTTCCTCGTTCTGGTTTTCATTACGATTTTCTTCACTCTCACTTTCATCACACACTCCATCGTCTCCATTATCTCTATTCTCTGTTTCATCCTTCTCACTATCATATATGTCCTTTTTAAATGCTAGTTCATTATTCTCCATCGCCAACTCCACACTAACGCTCCTCTCCTCTCTTCTCTCACGATTAAAACTCTTAATACCAGAACCACGTTTCTCACAATCGATATCGAGATGCAGAGAATCAAACAAGTTTAATGAATAAAGTTATTTTTCTGTAATCTCAGTATTAGAGAGCGTAAGAAAGAAAAACGTGAACCCTAACTTGATTTTTTAATTTTTTTAATGAATCAAATTTTTATTTTTATTTGTCGG
This sequence comes from Alliaria petiolata, assembly GCA_020283515.1. Lineage (NCBI taxonomy): Eukaryota > Viridiplantae > Streptophyta > Magnoliopsida > Brassicales > Brassicaceae > Alliaria > Alliaria petiolata. Next base: position 59,224,293 of record JAHZTW010000003.1, on the reverse strand, counting down.
GTTAGATTTTTTTTTTTTTTTTTTTGGGTCGGATCCGAGTTAATGGGCAATCTCTGTTCACTAAACGCGTTTTTAAGAATTGAAACTCGATTTGAGATTTCTAATTGGGGAGGGGGATTTAAGCAAAATAAAATAGATAGGGTAGAATTAAGCAGAAAATTGTAAATTCAAGGGGATTTATAAAGAGCTAAGTAGTTTAGGGGGAAATACTTAGGGCGGTACGTATAGAGGGGGTTTTATGCAGTCGTCCCGAAGGAACACACTAGCTCTATTTTTATTGGACTTTAACCTGACTTCTAATTTCCTTGTCAACAGATTTAAGCATTCAACGAAAAAGCCAGAACGTTCAGGACATCTTTTCCATTCTTAAACACGACCCTTTGAAAGTCCCGAACGGCCAACACATCAACAGTTGGTACCATACCCGAAACATTTACCATCTTTTCATACCTCATGCAACTCTCTTATTTTCACAATATGCAGATATGTGCAAAAACGCTGGTGAGGGAGGAACGACACGATTTCTAGTCACTCAAGACGAAGGATCGAATGGTTAAGGAACGGAAGTGTTAGCTACAAGAAGTATACGACTCATGCCTCGGAAAACTCGGAAGAATGGTAATATTTTCGTTCTCTTTAAAGACTCATGCACTAAGGCACTTCCCGTTTCATAAAAATAAAAGGAAGAAAAGAAAAAAAAATTATATAGAAAAATTGACTCGGATATAGGACTTGAATTCCTTTGGAGTGATGATGGTGCTTATCCATAAAAAATGAGATTTACACACAAAAAAAAGAGAAAAAGAAACGGGAAGAAAATGCCTAAGAGTCTTAAGAGAATCAGAACATTCGAAGAGGCAGAGTCTGGTCGATATGGTGAGAAGTTTTAGACGCCATCCAATTCAAACCCGAAGCAAGAAACCAAGTCTGGGGGAATGGCGATATCTAGGAGAACTCGCGGATGTGTACGTGCGAAGAGTGATTGGAAATCGTGGATCCCAACAGTTCCACCTTCTCCTGTTGTTTTGCATAATATCTCGCACCTTCCAGAGTTCTATACGGTAACCCGAAACACTCTAAACCTCACCAATAAAGGCCTTTATGCACCTAACCTCGTTGAACCTAGCTTTATATCCTTTGACAAGGATCACGCCAATATTAATATTACTTAGAGAGCTAGTTGACTGGAACTTGGGATTTAGATAGTGAAAGCTTCTAAGGGACTAGTGTTGAAGGAACTATAGTGAGAATTTTCTAGGCTGAGCTTGAATAGGCTTGTTCGATGACTTATGGTTTAGAAGGACGGTCGCTGAGTTTTCGCTAGTTCCCATATTTTCAAACCTCTTTCTGAGCTTTTATCTGCGTTTTGTTTGAGGACAAACAAAGGTTTAAGTCTGGGGGAGTTGATAACACTCATATTTTACTCCTAAAACCTATCATTTCAAGATCCTTTACAAGTGTTTTAACCCGGTTTTCAGCGGTTTTAAAGTGATTTCCACGTTTCCTAGTCTTAAGAGTCATTTCAGGGAAATTGGACAAAAAACATACATTTCGGAGCAAAATGGAAACTTCAAGGACAAGTGCTCGGGGACATAAGTTCAACATCAAACGACAACCTTCCCACCACAAGATCAAACTCATATTCGGAGACAAGATAGCTTTTTCAGCTGTCTTTCACGTCGAGGTGGTTTGAGTTCAATCCCACGATTGGATCTCAAGTCATGAAGGAAGCAAGAAGGTCTGTTAGACACACGCTCAGAAGAAGAATGGCCGCGCCATGGAGTTTCAGAAGACCAGTGGTCGCGCCACGCCTGGTCGCTCGCTTGGCCAGATCATTCCGGCCCATCTCGAGCCCGTTTGCACTTATTTGATATTTCCCGAGGTTAAAACGCGAAGCCCACTTATGAAGACATGAAGACCTATATAAAGGACCCCTAGGGCTTCACAAAGTGCGTGACTGGACACAGAGCTTTTCCAGAAACACTTTTCACGCCGCCGGAGAGAGAGAGAGAGAGAGATCGACGGCCCCGAAGTTTATGACCTCGAGACAGAATTCTTCTGCAGCCGCCACCTTTCTTCCCTTCTCTTTTCATCTATTGTTCTTAGTTCTTGCTTTTCAATACTTTAAGAAGATCTCTTCATTCGGATTTCTTTTGAAGAAATTTTCCAACTATATTTCTTATTCAATACAATTCGCACATTTTCTTATCTCGAAGGATGTCTCTCGTTCCCATGAACGAGTAGTCATCTAGTTGGGTTTTAAGGGGGTTCTTCAAAGGGGTTTAATCATGGATCGATTTCGCTAGGTTGATAGAGATAAAGTTTTTATTAGGTATTTTCGTTTATGTCTTGCTCTTATTGCGTGTTTGCTTTTCTGATCAATTAGCAACTGATCCCAGGGCAACTAGATTCACGACCGTGAGTATATTGTTTGGATCTAGAGGTTAACGAGCGCACCGCACTGTAGGATGCCTAGGCATATCGACGGACCGCACCGTGAGTGTTTACAAGTAGGTGAATGATATGTTTGCGCGTTAAATTCGCATCGTGGGATGATAACTCATATCTGCGGAGCGAAGAAAACGTAGGTGGTTAGATCTGCGAGCGCGGGATAATCATAGTCGACCGTTTCAGCTTAAGAACCTAGCCCATTAAGTCATTTAAAACCTAATCTATTGCTTGTTAGATCCGATCCATGAACCCTGGAGAACACCCCTGAACCCAACGCCTTTTACCTATTGATTTACAACCGTTTAATTCTCTTTTGCTGCTTGATATTACTACTGCAAACCGTGACACACAAACCCCCAATCTTCCCTTTTGGTTTAAAGAAGTTAGAAATCCTAAAACTTTCGCGAAACAACAATCTCTGTGGATTTGATCCCTTAATATACTATTGTGATTGATGTGCACTTGCAGCTATCTTAGGGGTAAAACTTGGAGTAGGAAAACCCACCGCATCAAATATATCGAAAAAGTTTTTGTAAATATTTGTTTATTACGTTTTTGGAATAATAAAATTTTTATGTTTTCTTAAATAGATGTTTTTTCCATAAAAACAAAATTTTAAAATAAATTATAAATTAAATTATATAATTTTGGGAGTAGTTTAGACACAATTTAATATTAAAAAATAAATGTATAGATGGACAAGAGGATAAAAAAACATCCTTTATTTCTAATTTTTCCATGAAAGTTAGTTTAATTGGATAATTAGTAAAGGACTGGTGGGACATAGACTAGGAATGCGTAACAAAAGTTCCCCTAACTTCCTTTTTTCTCCTAGGTGCTTCTCCCAAAGTGGTCGCCGCAAGCCTCATCTGTGAAGAATGGATCTTTGACGCCAACTTTCCTCCGTCTCCTCCTAACCAGCGACGTCTCCCTCCTGAAGCCAGAAACTGGAAGTTTCTTCTCCTCCTCCGAGAAGCCTCTTTTCCCTCGCTGGTGCTTAATCGGTATGTCTCTCTCTTCCTTCTCCACCGTGTAACCTAAGCAGCACCGTAGCTCTCCCGATCATCCGGCCGGTACGCTGCGTTCTTAAAATTGGAGCTCCGCCCCTCCTCAGATTTCAGTGGTAACCCTCTCACCTCCCATGCCTCTGTTGTTGCTCTTTAACCATCGTGTTCTCCTTTTTCTGCCCTCGCCTCCTCCAGATCCGGCGATGGCGATCGTTTCTCTTCCCTCTCCGGTCCCGACGGCAACAACCATCTTAATCCCTTCGAATTCTCCGAATCCACCAGACCCGCCTGATAAACGGGAAGTTCTGCTACCACCGTCTCTCTCCCTTTCTCAGCTGCCAGTTTTGCCTTCTGCGCCGCCGGCCAAGAGACTCTTACCACAGCTGGATTCTCCTTTCTGCTCCGGCGAGTTTTGTTTCACACCTCTGTTCTTTACACCGCCGTTCTTCTTCTCTCGAAGATCGATGGGTTCTCTCTTTGAGTCGCGCTTTTGCTTCCTCCGCCCTCTCTGCCACTCATCGATTCTCAACTAGTTGTTGACTCTCCCTCGTCCTCCAACTCCTCTCAAAGTTTCGACCAACCAGAGCTTCTAGTCATATTTCTCATCGGTGAAAGGACAACGGAGCTTTGCTCTCCCGTTAATATCTTACTTCACATTTTAGTTTGGCGTTGTACTTTTTTGGGCCTAGCCTATGACTTTCATAACGAGCCCAATTCCTAAATTTTGCTTATCTAAAAAGCTTGGCTACGTGTTATTTATTTCCTCCATTTGGGAGAAATTTTCTACACCATCCTTCCCAAGAGGGAATAGTATTGGTTCACCAATTTCCGTCTCCATGAGAGGCGGTTCTCTCTCGGAATCTTTTCCGGGAAATCATCTCAACTTTTTCACTGATTTGTCTTCTTGCATATCGGTCTGTACGAGACTAGAAGAGGTAACCAAATTTGTTTCAATGAAATCCGGAGGTAGGAATTGGTTCTCAACGTCACTTTGCACGGTGACTAAGGATTTTTTTTCCGACTCGGCTGTGAAATCTTTATCGACACATTTGAATATTGTCTCAAATCCGCTGTGAATATTCCAAAATATGTATCTGCTTTATGTTTTATTGTGTCTTTGTTTTATTGTAGTGATCAAAAAGGATATTTATTTCTCTTTTCTTGTTGTATTCGGGCAGATTAAGTTAATAAAATAAAATGTTGCACAAAAAAAAATTGGATAATTAGTAAAGTTATTAGCGCTATCAGAATAAATTAAAAAAATTATTGTGTTTCATATTCTAGGAAGTTGTTTATCAATTTTTCTTGCATCATAAATCAATTGTTATTCCATCCTGATTCACTGTTTATTTCTTACCCATGATCTATTGTTTCCTTTTAATTTGTTTGTTTACTTGCTTATTTCTTTCTTGCTTAGAGCATCTTCAACAAAAAAATCTTTATATTGAGGGTGAGTGATCTTCAAAATGAGGATTTGAGAGTGGGTTATTCGAGCAATAGATTTTCAAATCTATTTCTATTATTATTCAAATTTTATTAGTCCTCGACATTAATAACAATTAATTCTGATACTATAACTTTCATAAAGAATACAAAACATACATTAAATAAAATATTATATAAATTTTTAAAATAGCAAAATAATAATAATAAAACACACAACATAAATCATAAAATTACATATAAAATACAAAATTATTCAATAAAACTATTTCCATAATCTCATATATGATCAACCAAGGCATTTCAAAGTGCTAAATGAGCTTCTTTATTTTTTATCTGTAGATTACGAGGTAAAAAATGTTCAAATCAGGTATTTTCATTTACTGCTATTTCAACTGTCGTTTGTGGCGCTGACCTCGCATCTCTAATCGGTGCGTTAATAGCACGTTCATCTTCAATTATCATGTTATGCATTATAATGCATGCTGTCATTATATCATGCAATACCTCTTTTTCCAATAATGTGATGATCCTGCCGTGATAGCAAACTTCAAGTTGTATAACTCCAAACGCACGTTCAACATATTTTTTTGACATGCTTCTTGTCTTTGATGGAAACAATTTTGTATTTGGACCTTGGGAAACGCTTATTGTTTGGACAATAGTTGACCACTTCGAATAAATGCCATCAGCTAAATAATAACCCATGTTATACTCCTTTCTCCAAACAATGTATAAACCCATGTTATACTCTTTTCTCTATATTTAAATTAGTATTTATTTTTTAGTATAATTATTTGATTTTATATGTAATTATTAAATTATTAAATTTATAAAAATATATTTTAAATATTAATAAATATATGGACTAAAACGACAAACAACAAAATAGTTTGATTATTCATAAGATACATAAGTTATAGGGACTAAAAAGTAAAGCAAAAAGTGTTTTGAGGTTTTGAATATTGAAACCACAATTTTGAGAAACTAAAAAACCTCAAAAATGATGGTTTGAAGATCTGTTGGAGATGCTGTTAGTCTTGTTACTTGTTTGCTTTTGTTTAGTCATTTGGATTGTTTATGCTTTTACTACAGGAAAACATGTATTTTGCAGCGTTGAAAAAATGCTATCTAACGATACTATAGCATTTTAATAAGCGCTCTATCATCGTCCGCAATAATAGATCTAACACATTAGATAGCGGGTTTTTGTATTGCTATCGTGTTGTCATTTAATATAGCAATTTTCTGTCTGCAATCATTTATCTATAATAGCGCTCAAAAATTTTTTTATTAATGTTACTATTCATAGCGATATAGGTTTAAATTTTGAATTTAAAATTTAAAATTCCAAAAGCTCCAATTTTAAGTTAGAAGGACAAAAATTAATCAATAATATTAATACAATAATTTACAAGTACAAAAAAACACATTATATACTTAAGTCTAGCCCTGAGCATAAAAACCGGACTCGAAAAATCAAACCAAACCGAACCTAATTAGAAGATACCGAATCGAACCGGAACCGATGTAAATACTCGAATGGAGCCTTCACTCCTATATTTAAAAAACCGATATCAAACCCGAACCGAACGGATACCCAAAATACCCGAAATACAATTATTTACAAAAAAATTTTTTGTTATATTTAGATTTGGAATAACCAAAATACCGAATATGTCAGTTATGTTTATGGGTTTTCGGATATTTTCATTTTTTGGGGTATTTCGGATAAATCGAATATTTTTGTATACCAAATTTTTTTATTTTAGGTACTCAATCGGATACATTTTAGGTATTTTTGGTTTATTTGGTTACAAATACCTGAAAATACCCGAACATAACCAAATATATGGTTATTTTCGGGTTTAAAAATCTGAACCTACCCATAACCGATCGGTTTTCGGGTAAAAACCGGTTCCTCAACTTTGATATAGAACCGATCCGGATCCAACATGAACCGAACCGAACCCGACCTGAAAATAAAAAATACCCGAATAGAACTTATAGCGTAGAACCGGAATAACCAATACCCGAATAGTTCCAATCCGAACCCGAATGGGTACCAGAATGCCTAGGGCTACATAAGTCACTTGCAATAGAGATTGTAAGAAGTACTTAAGTCAGAAATCTTTGAGGCAACGAAAGCTCCATGGCCAATGGCCTCAGGGCACCCACCTTTGAATAGAAGAAAAAATTTCCTGAAGCATATCTCTTTCTTGCATCCTCTTTGATGGAGTTTATCTTGTCTACAAATGGCAGGTGCAAGTCATGGTAATCGAGGAGAAACAAACTCTTCTCCTCAAAAGCCCACATTCACCAATACACTAAGGGTCTTATTGGTAACATAAAACGGTACAGAATTTTTAGCGGTAAGCTCGATTTTTAGCTGTAAGCGGGAGTAGTAAGTGATTACTCCCTCCATTTAAAAAAGTGTCATTTTGACACATTTCACACATATTAAGAAAACTATTAAAAGTACTGTTTTACCCTTTGTTCGCACATTAAATAAAATCATCTCTCTAAATATTACATTAAATTAGTAGGTTCAAAACTGGATTTTTATTTAAAATTCTGCATTGAAAATGTAAAACGACACTCTTTGTGAAACAAAAAAATAAAATCCTAAAACGACACTCTTTATGAAACGGAGGGAGTATAAAATAGTTAAAAATGTAAAAAAAAAAAAGCTGTAAGCAAAAGCAGTAGAGTGTAATATTGTTAGTAATGTTTTTCGTACTGCTTTGTGATTGATAACTAATATAACGGTATAACTTGTACCACAACTTTTTGGAAACGTTTATCAATATAACTTTTAGTCTCGCGATCAACAAGATGGGAAGATTTTATAGTACACTTGTTGTAAAAGTACCAAACATTTTCCAATGTCATTTCATAGTGTAAAACTTCTCGAGCAATCACTTTTTCTGTGAGAGCAAATTCTGGAGGTCCATATAGAGCCGGGTCAAGCTTGCTACGAATTGGCAGCTACTGTCAATACATACTAAAATTTCAGAAACTCTAACAAAATATTCTTGATTTAGAAATGTTAAAATGAAACATACCTTCAGAAGCTCGATGTTCACAGGGTTGACACTAGCAAGAGCTTGACGTCGTTATCCAAAAAGCATGTGAAAGGAATGTCTAAGTTTAACAATGCAGCTGTAATGGATGGCACGAGATTGTGAAAGAGAGCCTTAAATCTCGAGCTATAAAAGTGTCTCTTGATTTGCTCGAAAACTTCGTCTCTTGGAACATAAAACTCGTCCTTCTCCTTTCCCCTGCTCTCATACGGTGGATTAATTTGAGGGAAAAAGGTCTTTTTCCACCTGAACAAACTGCACAGTGTCTTTTCCTATCCAAACAAAGATTTAGTACCTTTTCCTACCTAAACCCCTTAAAAATTCAAAAATCCAACCCATACTTCGACTTTTATGCGTAAAACAAAGTTGAACGTAACAGTAGTTAGTCAACCGTTAAGTTTGCTCACTCATCTGATACGCGTGGCATAAAAAAGATGATGTGGCACTAAAAATTAAAAAAATCACAAAAATCACAAAATTGATAATAAAAAAAATCAAAAATCAAAAAAAAAATTAAAATAATTTTTTTTTAAAATAATATAATTTAAAAAGGGGAAATTGACAAAATACCCTAATTAAGATTTGTAATTTGAAAAATACCTTGTTTTTTTTTCTGGTAATTACACTTATTGATATGTAAAAATACTATTTTGATCAGATTTTAATTAGAAGATTCATAAATAAAAATAAAAATCGAAAATCATATATTAAGATTTTAAGATATATATTTATTTAATATTTAATACTTTATATATTTTGACAAATCTTAGTATTTGAGAATTTATCTATACAAACAAAAAATTAGTATTCTAAATTTTATTAATATTATATAGAGAGAACACGTACAAAAGTTGGAACATCATCGACATTAACTTAAAAAAAACACAGCTTACTTCGAACTCCTGGTATTCTCTCTATAGTCTTTAATTTTTTTTTCAATTCAGTTTTTTTTCTTAATTTAATCAGGCTTTTGATCGATGTTAATGTTCAATGAATTACTGTTCAGTAAAATTCTGATTTTGAGTAATAGATGAAGATGTTCCTAAGTCAAAAATATATAAAACTTAATAGTAATATATGTGTCTAATTATCTAAAAGAGGAAAGATAATTGGATTTTGAAGATTGTATTGAAAAAGAGGAATTGCAAGGATTAAAAAGAATGAATCAGAATTTACTTTGAAACATTGCAATTGCTGTGAAACTAAAAAGAAAGCGATGAAAAGGAGAGAAAAAAAATGGTTGAACTACAGGTAGAAGACGATATCATAAATTTTTTGAGGTTTTTTCTCTGTCGGCCCAAAATACATATTTTAATAGAATGAGTGTTAGATAAATTTAAAACTAAGATTTATTATTTACAAATAAAATAAAATCAAAATAGATATCATTCGGTTTTATAAGATTTGTTTTTTATTTTTATTAAATAATTTTAAAGTTAATTGAACGACATACAAAAAATCAGATTTTCATAAGCGAAGAAACGGTTGTAGAAGAAAGTGAGGTTCGTATTCGTCAATCTAATGTCGTTGATCGGATTATAGTGACCAGATAAAACCTTAACCGCTGTCAAAGCTCCACGAGCCATGGATGTTGGCATACCATTGTTTTCTCGATGACATCTCTGTCTTTTTTACACGACTTCACGATTATAAAATGTCACAGAGATTCAGTTTGTTACTCCAAGTTACAAACTTTATAAACCAGAGTTGATTTTTTTAAATTATTTTACTTTAAAAAAATTTTGACTAATTTTTTTTTATTGATTTTTGTGATTTTTCTAATTTTTGTGATTTTTTGTGAATTTTTTTTTTTTAATGCCACATCATCGTTTTAATGTCATGCGTGTCAGCTGAGTCAGCAAACTTAACGGTTGACTAACCTATGTTATGGTCAACTTTTTTTTACGCACAAAAATTGGAGTATGGGTTGGATTTTTATAAGGCATTTAGGTAGGAAAAGGCATCAAATCTTTATTTGGGTAGAAAAAGGCACCGCACAATTTGTTCAGGAAAAAAAAAACCCTTTTTCCCGTGGATTTGATTCGTTTTGTATGCAATTACTTGACTAGACTTAAGAAAAAATTCATGAAAAATTATTTGCCGTAGCTTAAGTAGTTTCTCATATACTTAGTGTGCAATTATTATTATTTTTGTGGATTCGGTCCCAAATTGTGATACAAATGACTAAATCAGGCACTTGCAGTTTTATAATCTCTTCCAGTACCGGAGTTAGTACTTTATATATTTTAATTTAAAGAATATATCTCCGTCCAAGAGGTTTGACTCCGAGACACAAAAGAACTAACCCTCTTGTACTACCAGTAAACCACCACCACTCTTGGTCCAAACTATGTTCTTTGAGCTATGTTAACTCTCATATTAGACCCTCTCTCTCTGCTACTTAATTTCTTGCATATCTCTATCTAGGTTTTTTAATAGATTAGAAAAATGACATGTACGAGCTAGTAGTTTAGTAATTACCATTCCACAAACTTTTTTTTTTTTTTTTTGAACTTTTTATATTGAAAAACAGGTACAATAAGTATAGAGCTAGAGACAGAAAAGGTTAATCTAAACAAATTAAATAAGCCCAAGGCTACTCAAAGTATACGAAAGCTTCAAGGGAAGCGACAAACCAGCTCCAAGAGATAGCGACTATTGAATCAAAGAAGGGTTTAGAAGACACGTATAAAAGAATAACTCTCTTTTATTAGCTTTAGAAACTTACTCAAAACTAAAGCTCTCTTAATCTCTCTAAAACTCTTAAGTTATGCAACAACTTGACATCTTCTTATATAGAGGAAGATTAAGACTAACTCCTAATAAGAATAGGAAAACTTTTAGATAACTCATAATCTAGTCTTTTTCCTAATCTCCTCAATTTCCATATCTCGGTAGCTTGTGCTTAAAGCTTTCTTCAAACTTATCTCAACATTCTCCCCCTTAAGCTTGAAGTCTTCGTTTGACACGTCTTGAATCCCAATGAGATATCTCGTCTCTTTAAATTTGATCCTCCCAAGTGCCTTTGTTAAAATGTCAGCCTTCTGTGCAGTTCCGAGAACATGCTCTACATCCACTTGTCCGTTCTCAACACATTCTCGTATAAATGATACCTTCGATGTATGTGTTTGCTTCGTCCATGAAAAACCGGGTTCTTGGTGAGCGCTATTGCAGACTTGTTATCAACACGAACTGTTACTCTTTCACAAGATTTTCCAACTACTTCAGCGAAGAGTTCTTGAAGCCAAATCGTCTGTTTTGCCGCTTCGGTGGCTGCCATAAACTCAGCTTCGCAAGACGATAAGGCTACGGTTTCTTGCTTCAGTGAACACCAGGTGATTGGACAATCATTAAGATAAAAAAACGTGGCCAGTGGTACTTTTACCATCGTCCATATCCACATTATGGCTGATGTCCCTATAGCCTACCAACTCCATTTTATCTCTTCGTTTAAACGTGAGACCATGTGATAGAGTTCCTTTCAAGTATATGATAACTTGATTCAAAGCTGCTCCATGAGATTCCTTCGGATCCTGCATGTATCTACTTAACACACCAACACTATATGAAAGATCTGGTCGCGTATGAAGCAAATATCTAAGACATCCAATGTTTCTCCTGTACTCCTTCTCGTCAATGCTTTTCTCTTCATTTGCTTTGGATAACTTTAAACCAGAATCCATTGGTATGTGTACTGCATTGCATTCTTCCATCCCAGTTTCTCTCAGGATCTTAGATGCATATCTCTCTTGTTTCAGCGTGATACCATCTTCATGCCAAAGTACTTCAATGCCGAGGTAGTAGGTTAGTTTTCCGAGATCGCTCATCTCAAACTTTGCTGACATTCCTTGCTTGAACTCAAGTATCATCTTCAAGCTTGATCCGGTGACAAGTAGATCATCTACGTACACAGCCACTAAGAGAAGATGCTTCTTCTTATGCTTTCGATACAATGATGGTTCCTTTGAGCACTTAACAAAGTTTAACTCATGAAGGAATTCATTCAGCTTGTTGTTCCATGCCCTTGGCGCCTGTCTCAATCCGTAAAGCGCCTTATTAAGTTTATAGACTTTACCTTCACTCCCTTTAGTAACGAATCCTTCAGGCTGTGTAACATAGACAGTTTCCTTCAGCACCCCATGCAAGAATGCAGTTTTTACATCAAGGTGATGCATCTCCCAACCATTTGATGCAGCTAAAGCAATAATGAATCAGACAGTTTAAATACGAGCTACAGGAGCAAATACTTCATCAAAGTCTATGCCGAACCGTTGTACATAGACCTTTGCAACGAGTCTTGCTTTGTACTTGTTTATGCTTCCATCGGAATTGCACTTGAGCTTGAAAACACACTTTAGACCTATTGCTTTAGATCCTACGGGAAGATCAACTAAGCTCCATGTCTTGTTCTTCTCTATCGATGAAATTTCTTCTCCACACACATCCCTCCACTCTTTCATACTTACTACCTCATCGAAATCCCAAGGCTCTTCGTTTAACAACATCAAGAGTCGATCGCCTTCGAGTTCGGCAAGAAGGACGCAATCACTTAAGTAAAGAACGTAATCATTCAAGTAGGACAGCATTGTTCTCTCTCTTGTGGATCTTCTCAGTTGAGACTGATGCTGATTAGGAGATGCCATCTCGTTATCAACACTCGTGATAAACGTATCCTCTTCCTGGCTTTCTTCACCATCTTCTTCATCTCCATTTTCCTATGTTTCTACAGCAGCATTATCCTCATTTAATTATTGATCTCCTATTTCACTACATCGGAATCGAAACGAACCTGAATCTTCTCCTCTCTCCATATTGTTCCAACTCCAGCTCTTGCTTTCATCAAAGATCACATCCCGGCTTACAACTATATTAAGTCATGTAGGCTCTAATAAGCGATAAGCTTTTGATCCTGGTTCTGTCCCCAAATGTACCAATAATAGTGTTCTATCATCAAGATTCTTCAAATGTGGAGTTGTTACCTTAACATAACCAATACATCCAAACACACGTAGATGCTCGACGTTTGGTTTTCTTTTCTTAAAGACTTCATACGATGTTTGTGATGTTAGAGTTCTCGTTGCTACTCGGTTTATGAGATAAGTTGAGTGCCTCACTGCTTCTCCCCACAGGTAATTTGGCACGCTCATATGTTTCATGATGCTCCTCGTCATCTCCATCAATGTCTTGTTTCGTCTCTCAACTATCCCATTTTGTTGAGGAGAATAAGGTGCCGTTAGATGTCTGTTGATGCCACTGTCTTCGCAGAATTTATTGAACTTATGTGATACAAATTCTCCACCTCTATCGGTTCGAAAGGTCTTGATCTTCACTCCCATCTCTTGCTCAACTAGTGCTTTAAACCTTTTGAATTTTCCGAATTCTTCGTCTTTGTCCTTCAAGAGAATTGACCACATGTAGTGTGAATGGTCATCAATTAGTACAAGTACGTACTTGTTTTGTGCGGCCGTGGGAGGTGTAATAGGGCCACAAAGATCTCCATGTACGATCTCGAGTACTCGCGTAGCACGGTATGAGGTTGCTTTAGGAAAGGCTCTTCTTACTTGCTTTCCAAGCAAACATGAAGAACACATTTCTTTCTCAATCGAGATGTTTGGTATGCCAATGACTAACTCCTCCTTTAGCATTGTCTTCATGTTCTCAAAGCCAATATTCCCCAGCCTCGCATGCCACCTTGTTGACTCATTCGTTCCCATGAGTTGTAGGCATCTGTTATTTTCGGCTTCCATGACAACTTTGTATAGTCGATTGTTTGACCTGTTTGCTCTTGTTAACAGATTTCCATAGCGATCATATAACGTCATGTAATCATCTTTCATCCTTACATCGCATCCTGATTCTGTTGCTTGTCCAAGGCTTATGATGTTGCTCTTCAAATCTGGTATAAAATAGACATCGGCTAAGATCTTTCATTCTCCATTCTTACTCACAAAGAGAATTGATCCCTTTCCTTTTATATCTATACGAGAATCATCTCCAAACCTTACCTTTCCGGTGATTGTTGTGTCAATCCTGGAAAAATAATCTCGATTTCCAGACATATGATTACTCGTTCCACTGTCTAAATACCAGACTTTATCTTCATGAGTCTCAAACTCGCTTGGTTTCACATTCCTCTCGTTCAAATACACCACCTCGTGCATTAACAAGTTATCAGCCTCTTGAGTATAATTGTTACCGTCTTCTTGTGCTTCTTGCAGTTTGAGTAGCCTATCCGGACATACTGATGCGTAATGACCTAACTTGTCACAACGAAAGCACGTCACCTTTGATGGATCTCATCTGCTATTCGATCGTCCACGTCCTCTTCCTCGGTTCCGTCCTCCTCGACCTTCTCTGCCTCTATTGTCTCCGTCCTCTCCATAAGCTGATTGTGATTCCATATTGGCGTACATGAGCTTGATATGATCTTCTTGAACATCATTCTCCTCAGAGATGCGTTCCTCATAAGCTTTCATGCGACCGATGATGTCCTCGAAGCTAGTAGTGTTAAGATCTTGCACTTATTCAAGAGACGCCACTATGTGTATATATTTTCCCCGTGGAAGGCTCGTGAGGAACTTCTTGACAAGCTTCGGTTCTTCGATGCTTGTACCTAGGGCAGCTGATTTCGAGGAAATTTCGGACAATTTTCCCGCGAAGTTGTCAATATTCTCAGAGTCTTTCATCTTAAGGCGATCGAACTCAGCCATTAGTGTTTGTAACCTCACTTCCTTTACTCTTTTTGCTCCCACATGTCTCGGCTTCATGGCTTCCCATACTTCTTTTTCTGTGGTGAGTTCTCCTACTTGAAGGATGAGCGTCTCGGGTATTGATTGGAACAGCAAGGCTATAGCCATGTTGTTCTTCTCTCCATCGTGTTCTGCCTTCGTCTCGATAACCTCCCAAACCTTATGAACTTTGAGTGTGACCTTCATCCTCATGGCCCATACCGTATAATTGGTGGTATTCAGCATAGGACATGTGATCGAAGAAGGTCCTCCTCCTTCTCTAGATTTTGTTGCCGCGACGACGACGTCCGCCATGATTTCCTTACGGTTTCACAAACGACTTTTGATTATGATCTTTTTTTGCTCTGATACCAAATATTGAATCAAACAAGGGTTTAGAAGACAAGTATAAAAGAATAACTCTCTTTTATTAGCTTTAAAAACTTACTCAAAACTAAAGCTCTCTTAATCTCTCTATAACTTTTAAGTTATGCCACAACTTGACATCTCCTTATATATAGGAAGATTAAGACTAACTCCTAATAAGAATAGGAAAACTTACATATATCTAGATTTAGATAACTCCTAATCTGGTCTTTTTCCTAATCTCCTCAATTTCCATATCTCGGTAGCTTGTGCTTCAAGCTTTCTTCAAGCTTATCTCAACATTGCCCTAGAGAAACAATCCGACCCAGATCGACGACAACATGAGATAAGGGAGCCGAGAGAAACCCATGCAGTGGCGCAGCCCACCTTGTCGCCAACACAACTGAGAGGAGAGACCACGAGCAGCTCAAAACTCCACCGAACTAGACGAATCAGATTACCGCAGCACAAAATCGGAGCGCAGATAGCGCCGGAACAGGACCACCGAAACTAGGAAACACCACACTCCTCAAGAGGGGAGCAAGAAGGCGAGGAAACTATTGGGATTAGAAGAGATTAATGGGCCATGAAGCCTTAGTTTCTAGAGAGTATGTGTAAGATGTCCCACATTGGAAGTTGGGAGGGACCTTGACTAATATATAAGCGACTTGAGCCAATCCACTCATTGCCAATTGGTTTTGAGTTAGAAGCCCATGTAACTTAATATGGTATTAGAGTCCGATCCACGCAATCCAACCCGATCCGTCATCGATATGTGATCCAAAGATGGTCCGTCGATCCATGCCCAAACATATTCGAGATCAATGGCTAAGAGCCATCATCTCGAGGGGGCGAATTAGTGAATATATCACACATCGGAAGTTGGAAGAGATCTTAAATAATATATAAGAGACATGGGCCAGTCCACTTATCGCCAATTGGTTTTGGGTTGGAAGCTCAGGAAACTTAACATGGTATCAGAGCCCGATCTGCACACTCTCGTAATCCGGCCCAGAAAGTGGCATGTGCCCCTCGACCCGAAATTGGATGTCTGGCGAGATTAATGGCTAGAAGAGTCATTATCTCGAGGGGGAGTATTGGGATTAGAAGGGATTAATGGGCCATGAAGCCTTAGTCTCTAGAGAGTATGTGTAAGATGTCCCACATTGGAAGTTGGGAGGGACCTTGACTAATATATAAGCGACTTGAGCCTATCCACTCATTGCCAATTGGTTTTGAGTTGGAAGCCCGTGTAACTTAATATGGTATCAGAGTCCGATCCACGCAATCCAACCCGATCCATCATCGATATGTGATCCAAAGATGGTCCGTCGATCCATGCCCAAACATATTCGAGATCAATGGCTAAGAGCCATCATCTCGAGGGGGCGTATTAGTGAATATATCACACATCGGAAGTTGGAAGAGATCTTAAATAATATATGAGAGACATGGGCCAATCCACTTATCGCCAATTGGTTTTAGGTTGGAAGCTCAAAAAACTTAACAGAAACAAAGGGCAGAAGCGGAGAAGCAACTCGAGACGGCGGAGAACCACCGACGACAAACCTAAGCGAAATAACAACCACCGGATCAGCCGAAAAAAGCCTCAACATCGCCGATGGGGAAGCCGCTAGAAAGAGGAAGGAAAAGCCGTCCCTCCCTCGGTGGCGGTGAAAAAAACCGACCACGGGAAAAGAAAATCGGAGATAAAACAAGACGACGGAGATAGCAAAACGATGAAAGTTTTTTCGCCTCTCAAAAGCAGAGAGAAAGTTCTTTTTTATTTTTATCACCATTCCACAAACTTGAACATCTTTGAATTTGATTTATACTTTGCTTCATGTGTATTAAGCATGCATGTATTGGCGTTATATATAAATGTAACCCAACTAAATTTTCTGATAAATTAAGGATGAACAGTATACTTCTTCAACTTCTTCTTCTTTTTGTAAAAGTGGCTTATATGAATTGTTAGAGTAAAATGATCCCGAACCAAAAAAATATAGGAATATAAATAAATTCTAAGATAAACCTATTCACAACTTAAACTCGATCAATGACTATTATGTATTAAAAATGTATCTAGTCCAATACAATAATCACGTCAAACTGGTCCAAGTTGTTTTTTTTTTTCTTTTCTTGGTAAACACTGGCCCAAGTTAGTGATTGGACGATGTGAAACTTATTAGATGCATTTCCAAAACCAGTATTTAGGTTGTCGACAGTGCCGACTGAGAATTTTGGAAACAACAACAAAAATTGACCATTTAAGTATTAATTTACCAAAAGAAACTAATAAACTTCAGCCGTCTAGCTGTTTTACATTATTATACAAACTACCAATAGAGTTAATGGATTTTTTGCCTAATTGTCCCCTGAAACTGAAACTAATAAAACATTAAACAAATTCAAGCCCAAACTTCTCTAATTTTAAAGGTTCAAAAAAAAAAAAACTTTTATAATTTTTACCCCAAAAAACTTCTGTACTTTTTACCCATGACCGACTCTAGTTGTAGTTGTAGATCTCATTGTTTTATTAACAATGTAAAAATGATTTGATAGATTTGATTGGTAACATTTACAGCAGCGATAAGAGATATACAACTTTATAGAATTATACTAATTATAAAAACATTAAAAGTTAGTGGTATTTGATAACGGTATTCTCATTTCTTCGTATCTTTTTTTAATCATTCCATATCGTTTTATGTTCTTTCTTTTTCCATTTAAAAAATTCTTACGGTTTCGTGTCACCAATCGATTCCGAAGTACGATACTATATCTTGATTGATCATCATGATCTGAAAACATATTAGATCATACAGTTTAATTATATTCAAAACAAACATCAGAGGATGCTCTCATATAATCTCATTCTTTCCAAATCAATATATTTTATTCTCGAAAAGTAAAATAAGTCATCCCTCGGTCGATTCATTAGAAAACATTGATTCTTGCTCCAAACATGATCATGCGATTATTGAATGTAATATATTTGCATATATTAATTATTTCATATAATTTGTCGCTTTTGTGAGAAATGATAGCGAATAATATTTCACTCACTTCTTCTTACCCTTGTTACTATTGTTCTTGCTAGGATTCTCTCCATCGTCAAGGAGTTCCTCCAAAACACTATCATCCAAATACTCAAACTCAAAAACTTGCCTAGAAGAAGAAGCAGAGGAAGAAGAAGATACAGCCACCGTGGCCGCAGAAGAGCCACCACTACCCATGTTATACTCATGAGGGAAATTCAGGATCGCGGCTTGGCCTCTCATGGAGTAGGCGGCTTGATCATAGGCTCTAGCCGCTTCCTCCGCGGTATCAAACGTTCCAAGCCAAATACGTTCACCATGCTTCCTCGAATCTCGTATCTCCGCCGCGTATTTTCCCCAAGGCCGTCTTCGAACTCCCCGGTACTTTCCTTGCTCCCCTCCGCCACCACGACCTCCTTGGTCCATAAATATAAATATGTGCGTGTGTGTGTGTATAGAGAGTTTATAATATCGAACAATGAAGAAGGATTGTTCGTTCTTGCGTGTGTGTTATCTCGTATACGTGTTTGTGTGTTTTTCTGTTGCATGTGTTTGACGGGATTTGATTTGGGAAATTTATAGACGGGGAAACAAATGTGGGTCCTAATTAAAGCCTAATATTCGGCCCTCGACATATATAATGTAAGAATATGTCCATTGAGGTGTATTTGTTTTTCCTTACGCAATTGAAATTTCATGTTTTAAATATTATTTAATACAAAGAATTTCTAAGCTTCTGGATTCATTTTTAGTCATGTTTACAGGTAAACAACATTAACTGAATTTATTTTGTAATTAAGTAGTTATATACAAATAAATAAATATATAAGCCATTTCAGTCAATTTGTTAACCATGTGCAAGGAAATTATTAAACATATATTAGATATGTTAAAATGTTTTTATTCAAATTATAGACCATAATTTATATCATTATATGAATATAGTTGACAAAAAAAATGGATATTTAGAATTTTCCTAGTTTTTATATCTTTTGAATTAGTGTAATTTTCGATTGCATAGCTGCATATGTTAAAAAAAAAACGAACATGAATTATAATTATATCTTACTCGAAAAAATTAGAGCACAATAAATTAAGTTTTTTAAAAGTCGTTTTTAACACCATTGGCTTCACTCTAGTCCCTAAATTTAAAGAGCCTTGCTGATTGCAGTGTCAATATATAAATATGATGCTTATTAATGGATTTTGATTTGGTAATGACACATAATGACACAAATGAAGTTTCTTACCAAAAATATTATGTTTCAACTGACAAGAAAAAAAAGAAAGAGATCATCGGATGAAGTAGGCTATAGTGGTTTAAGCGCAGATATTAATACTGTTGTGTTTATAGTTCGATTTTCGATGAAAATAATACTTTACGTCAAAAAAATATTAACAAAAGTTAGTTGGAAAAATTAACTCTATAACCATAAAAAACAAAAACCTACAAACTAACCAAAAACTTCCATTTTTTCTTTCTATTTCTCCCTATCTCTCTCTAACCAATTGGTTAGTTTGTTAGTTTGTTAATTTTTTATTTTCTTATGGTTATTCAACAAATTGATCCAAGTTAGTTCCAGACCAGAAGAGAGATTATGGCCTAGATTTAAACCCTTTCTATAAAAAGAAAAAAAAAACTATTTGTCGTAGTGGGCTCATAGGGCAACGTTAAAGAATAGTAGTATCTTTGACTTTGATTGTGCGCACGTGTGTTGACTAAGAATAAGTTTTTCCATGGACGAGAATAAGTTTTTTTTCTATATAAATGGGTTTTCCAAATCGAACTTTTTTGTTAATTAGCTGGCTGTAATACAAACATTAGCGTGTAATAAAGAGGCATAAAAAAACTTAAAACAATAAAATAGTTAACCTCTCTTTGGCTGCTTAGGCGTCCGAGTTGTGGATGGGGATGTCATGTCCGTACACATGCAACATGTTTCTTTCCTTTTTTTTTTTTTTTTTAAACCTTCCTTTTGTTTTTTTTTTGTTTTTTTTTTTTTTGAATTAACTGTGAAAATTATGTGTCTTAGGTCCGTAATCTCTCATAGTACCCGGAGTTAGCCCTTTCTATATTCCGATTTAAAGAATATACCTCCGTCCCAAAAGGGGTTTGAATCCGGGGCACAAAGAAACCAACTCCCTTGCACTACCACTAGACCACCACTTCTTTGGTAATTCTTCTTTTTGTTTGAACGAAGAAAGCAAAAAAACTTCGAGCACCTTTCCTTTTTACTTTATAATACAATGATTATGAGTGATTTTTCTTAATTGAACTAAGACGACTAATCTCGTTTCAAAAAAAAAAAAAGTAAGACTAATCTCCAAAACTTGTATAAAGGAAACTGATTTTTTTTTGTTTATCATTTAATACATTACTCTAATAAATAAATAAATTAATAGTAGAGATACAATGAATACAATTTTGGTTATTAAGTCGTAAAATCCATACTCGACCTGGACAATGATCCGACCAACACAACGGTCATGTAATATATAAAAAACAAACTTGATTTCCGTCAGCAAAACATAATTGCGTTATTAGATTAGTTCATTTCAATATGAAACATATAATTTTTGTAGGGAATTCTATTATGTGCATATTCATTTTTTCTATTTAAGCTGTTACCATTATACCATATAACACAAAAACACATAATCTATAAAAACGTAATTGCGTTATGCAGTAGGCAATTTTTTTCTTAAAAACGATATCAAAAGTGATTTTGATTAAAATATATTGGCACTGTCAGACGCTAGCGAGTCAGCTAAATTTTATTGTACACAACTTAAAAGTTAGTACTAGTGGTTTTACTTACGAATTATTTGATCATATATAACTATATCATGAATTGACAGAATGCCGTTTCTCAAGCATCATAAGGGGAGATGAATCTACAAAACCAGAAGAAACAAAAAAAAAAAAAACAGAAAAGGAAACATTCATTTGTTTGTAAATTAATAGTGCAAGGAAAAATATTTTTAAAAAAATGTGTGATGGAGATTGAACAAGAATCAGAATCTCTTTTGGTGAATGTGTGAGTGCTAGTCTTTAGATTGGGGTTACCAACATAGACTGTGCAACTCTTTTGCAGTCTTCATTCACGAACCAAATTTTTAAAAGGATCGTAATAATCACAACGAGAATCTAGCAAATGTATAGCCGACGTCGGTCCCGCTTACTCCTATTTTAGTAGTGAAATTAATCTAAATTTAAAGCATAAATAAACATCAGAAAAGTTTCATCTTGGAATTTTCGGTGAAAATAAAAAGTTTAAAACCTTGCAGTACAGTTTTAGTTTAGTTTGTTTAAAAAAATATGTTTTTTTTTATATATCCAATCGGTTGATCTCAGTAAGAACGCACCGAGATGCTTCAGGGGACTGCTCCCTGATTTAACGGTTCAATGGACACCATGAATTCCGAGCGGACTCGGGACAACGGGGCATGAGATCTATGAGATCTGATTATGTTTTCTTTTGTTAGGGTTTGTCTTCTTCCTTTTTTCATCTGGTGATTATATTACATCACAAAATTGAAATTATACATTTACACCGGTAAAGACTGTAATCTTTCCGGAAACAAAAGTCGGCGAGGATCAGAATCCTTCTGGAACCAATCACTCAAAGAGAAAAAACAAAACAGAAAAATTAACACTTAACTTAAACTACAAAACAGAGAAAATAACACTAACTTAAAGACACAAGAGAATACTCAAACTTAAACTAACTCCCATGCTTTAGAAACTTTGGAGCCAGCCCTCAAAAAAAACAAATCTAATGGGAAGAACGATGTCAATCTCCAACAATGGATAGAAACAAGTCAAAGTAGCTTGTTTGAGTACGTGAAAGAATCTCAAACAAGTAAGTTTATCGGTAGCCTTTGTTAGGACTTGTCACACTACGGAATTTTTGTTATATATTCATTGGTTAAGATAATAAAAGATAATGATAATAAACATGTCATCGAAGCTGTTTATAAGTCCAAATGTCACAAATTCTAGCAGAGCCACAATTATGTTTGCGAAAAATAAGGTAACAATAAAAAAAAAAAAAATTGAGTTACATAATTAATATATTAACTTAAAATTTTCAACCTGAACTTTAAGTTAAAATTAAAACCTTTAATCTTTATATGAAATAGACAATACTAAATAAGTGGTGCGAGGCTAGCTAGTGACCGAAAATTTTGTGGATTAAGGTGAGATCGATCCCACCATCTACCGTTATCATTCATTGTCGATTTTCGTTTTAGCCATTATAAACGTTTTAAATATCAAAAATATCCGACTTAATTATTACATATTTTAAAGATTAGTCTAGGTTTCGCCTCAAAACACTCTAATTTTATCGACTAAATTTAAAATTCATCTTGGAAAACCGGTTTTGCTATTTCAAGATGAATTTTTGATGCCATTTCAAATTTCTCTTTATTACAATATACATTTGTTTTGCTATAATGTCTGATTTTATTCCACTTTAAAGGGGACCATTACATAGAATAAAAAAAAGAAAGTAAAAAGGTGTCTAAACAACATCAAAACCCATGCACAGAACATTATAAGATATTACCAGTTAGAGTTTCGGAACAACAAAACAAGAGCATCACTGTACCGAGGCATATAACATCTAGCAGAGCACGTATTATGAATACCTTGGTCAATAGACTTGAAAAGAATTTTAGCCAGAGTGCGAGCGTTGGAGAATAATCTACATATAAAAAGATGTTATATCTAGATGAAAAGAATTTCAGCCGGATTATAATATACATATAACATGGATGAAAAGATGACAAATTACTAAATGTCGTTAGGTCAAATGGAAAATTATTTAAAATAAAGTCTAGATGTTACAAGCGTCGAATGATGATTGGAATATGACTAATATTACATGCTCTGATCCTAGACTTGGAGAGATTATGGAATTCCGTCTACAATCTCCTAGTAATCAAAATAAATAAATAAAACAGAGAAATCTTTCACCCCCTAATTTTTCAAACATTTAGTAATTATGTTGTTGCTCTATTGGGTAAACTCGGGTATTAACATCCGGTACAGATTGAGGAACGCTTACATTTGTGGTTTATGAAATCAAAGAAAAAATACCTTTCGGCCCATTACAAAAGCCAACACTAAGATTACAAAAAATAAAAACTGAGGAAAAGCCTTTAGCATTGACACTCAATCCTCATTCATTAATTAGCAGTCAATCGAGCTCTTCAAGTTTTAACATTCAATCAAGAGATGGGCAGCACTCTCAGTCTCTCAGCACGTGAAAACACGTGTGCTACTTGACCAGCTTAGAGTTTTAGTTTTTTATATTTGCTAATAATCTTCATTACCATTTCTACCATCACTACCATCATTACCATTTCTACCATTACTACCATCTCTACCATCATTAACATCTCTATTAAACAGCTCTTCTTTACTTAAACCATTATCACTTTCATGATCATTTTGTTGGCCAATTCCCTGGTTTTCATCAACATCTCCACATGCAACACACTTCTACATGTTTGGTTATTAACTTGCATTAGGTAGCCAAGAACTTCATCATCATTCCGGATATATGATGGTTTCTTAGGATCCAATACCAATGGAAAGTAACTAACTTTCAGTTCCGTCGTTGCTTCATCTTTCTTAATCTTCCTGCAAATTCCATCAACTAACCCATCATAAGCGACTTCCTCAACAGATGTCTTTATCACTAATATGTGAATTTCATCTTCTCCTGAGACCCATCTTATGTCCTCACCGTCCTTTTCATAACATCCCCCATAATCAAAACAAATAACAGTGCATCGACCATTATTCATCTTCCCTTGAACAAGAATAACAAATACCATTAGTATATGTCTCAATCATATGAGTTCTCTCAGTAATACAACCTAGTTATATCAGTGGTTCTTGTAATATTGGTTCTATCAGTAATACCAGTTATCGAAGCATGCTCAGTAATACCGGTTGCTCTCAGTAATACCTGATGTCTTAGTAATATCAGTTGTTCCCATAATACTGGTTCTCTATCATGAATACCAGTATTACTCAGAAAATTTCTTTTATTCTACGAATCTACTATGATTTACTACGATTCAGAATGATTATATGCGCATTTAACCTTATTTACCAATGTAAGCCCATTTCCAATCAAATTAGCAAATCATTTCAAAAACCCAATGATCCAAAAAAAAAAAAAACTATGCGAGTCCAAAGATAATGTGTAAGACTCTAATCCGTTTTACTAAGATTCAAACCGCAGATAATACAACCACAATCGCGGCAAAAGACTCACCTTTTTAAGATTTCTTAAAAGCTTGCTAAGAGGGAGAATGTCTGGTTTTAGGGGACATGAAGGAAGAAGAAGAAGGAGTCCGAAGAAGGAGATCCGACAATTCGAATTCATTGGATTGAGTTTGTGGGACCCGCTGGTAGTTGAAGTTGTTGAGGTTAATTTAATGGGTCCGCAGTAAATTCGGGGTAGTAATTATTTTTGGGTTTTTAGTCCGGTTTAGGGCGGTTTAGTAAATGGAAAGGGGAAGGGCAAAAGAAAGAGATAAATAGAAGGGGTGTAGTGAGATTATGAGAGAGGTAGTGAGATTTGTTTGTAACAATTAATGGCATTCTAGCTCTTTGTCCCTAATAATCATCATTTGAACCTTTTTCTAAATACAATATTGTTCTATAAAAGATTAATGTAACGGCTTAACTACGATCTCCTCAAGTGATAGTCTCTCTACAGTAGTACCTGTGTGTTTGTAGTTTGTGCGTGTATGTTCTGATGCACTCACTCGCGTGACCGACTAATGATCATGTTCTGGTGATTCCTTGTTGTGGCTTTAGCTATCTACGTGGCTTGTGATGGATTATATTAGGTCTGGACGCGGATCGGATATCCAGAAAATTTTGAATATTTGTGATTTATTCCGTTTTTACCGAATATTTAATTTTATGATTTGATTTGCTCCGAAAAAATACGGATATCCGGATTTTTGGATATCTGAAAAATTTACAGTGCAGATATTTACGGATATTTACGAATGTTCAGTTTGATCTTTTTTAGTACAAACAAAAAACCGAAAATGCATACATTTATATGAAAAATATATTTTTTATCTAAACTATCAAATAAAATATTATAATAATTATAAAAAATAATAAAAAAATAAAAAATTCAAAATTTAACTTATAAATGAAAAAAAATTCATATAAAAAATAAATTTCTTTTTAATTTGTTAAACTTCAGTATTAAAATAACTAATGTAATAAATAAACATTCACAAAAATTTATATACATATAATAATTATATAATATATATGTAATTGTTTATATACTTATACATATATACATATACCGAAGCGGATCGGATATCCGTCTCTTAAAATTTTAATATTTGTGATTTGCTGCGTTTTCAATGGTTATTAATTTTTAGTATTTGTTTTGCTCCATACAATTACGGATATCCGGATTTTTCGAATCGAATCAAAGCAAATAACGGATTGAATCGAATAAAACAGATATTTTGTCCAGCCCTAGATTATACACCAATTTAAATGCAATTCGTTGACACAGTAAACTCTCTCTAGTCAAAAGTCAATTGTGTTGTTAATATAGGGATTGAATGGTACCTAGGTTTTTTTTATGTTTTTATGTTCCGAAAATGTGATTCTGGTAATTACATATTATTCATAATAATAACTACAAAATGATTAAAAAAAAAGTAATTAATACCTTGTTTTTCAATTCATTCTGTATGTTTTGAATTTATAACTAGTTTAGATAAAAAAAAATTATTCATCTAATTATAGTAACTTATTAGCATTTTAAATTTATTAAGTTTTGAATTTTTTTGTCCTATTAATTTTGATATTTTGTTATTCAGCTATTTAACTAATATGTTATTCAGTTGACTTAACAATCAAACTCATAGAACATTCATTCCGTTAAACTTTCACATTTTGGTTTTTAATTATTTCGCCATTTTTCTCCACTATCTCAATCTACTAAACAAATTATTGCCGTATTGTATTACTAAACGAACTCGATATTATTTTTTTCCTTTTGTTTCGTATTTTTTCTTCGATTTTTGGACTACTCCATATTCAATTATGTTTTTTTTTCTGAATGATTGATTCCATTTTTATAAATTTTGTATCTAAGTTAGGCTAATTCTATTTTTTTTCGATTTAGATGAAAATTAATATTATTTTTTTTTTGTCAAAGAAAGGAGACAATGTCTCAGTTTATTTATTCAAACAAAAAACAATTACAAACGCACATGTCTCGGTCGAGCCGACCCATTTTCATCATCCAACATAATAGAAGAAACGGTAGTTGGAACAAAATCAAAAACATGAAGACCTAATGGTAAAAAAAAAAAAGCATAGTTAGCTAATCCGTCTGCAAGACAATTAGTTTCCCTATAAACATGTGAAATACAGACTAACCAGTTTTTCGATATGAAGGCATAGCACAAGCGTACTAGGAATGACAGGGGCTGAACATCACTTATCCCTGACTTTAGGAAACCAACCACAATCTTAGAGTTTACTTCAATCTCCAGCCGAGTAACCCAGCGCTCCCATGCTATGCAGAGCCCATAGTATACCCCCCCATAGCTCCGCCAAAGGTGCCGACCATATACCAATGTTAAGAGCGAATCTTCCACGCCAATGGCCATCATCATCACGCAAGACCCCTCCTGTTGTAGCATCACCATGACTACCATGTGACTCTCCATCAGTGTTTAGCTTCACCCACCCATTTGTCGGAAACGTCCACAATATTTGTCCCTCCACCCTCAGAACCGTATTCGAGTGTCCTCTCCCTTTAGAGTGTGCTAGAAGAACATCCTTTGATAAATCATTCATAAAACACACTATGTCCCTACATTTATCTGTAACCCCAAAGAAATTGCCACATCTCTATTTTCAATTCCACCATGATGCCATTACAAACTGAGTTTCCCAATCACTTCCTTGTCATGTTGTGCTCTTCGCTAAGTTACCATACATCCATACAAGCAAGGATTGTGCAAAGAATATTTGCTGTTTACCCGAGGGCACCAGTCTAGTCCAGATTTCTGGCGCTGTCGGACAATCTCTTAGCACATGAAGGATAGTCTTGTCCCCTCCTTTACAGACTTGGCAGGTACCCGTGTCACTCAAATGTCGCCTCTGCTGTCCACATTTGTCATGATTGCTTGGTTTGCAACTAACCATAGGAAAACTTTCACTCTCTCTGGTGTTACCACCCGCCATATACGAGTAAAAACTTCTGCATATTCAGTTTTGGTAACCAATTCTTAATTAGGAAAGCATAAGATGATCGCACTGTAAAGTTCACATCTTGCGTTTCACCCCATGAAATCATGTCCTTAGCTCCTGTTATATCATCTAGAACCACAGCCGCTAGTCTCATTGTATGTTCATGGATAGATAAGGAGCTAGTTATTGGATTTGCTAGGTCGTTCCATTATCCAAAAATCCCGAATCTGCATGAATTTCACTTACGGCTAGCTCCGGAAGCGTCTCATTAAGGAGCCATTTATCTTTCCAAAAATGGATTTGACATTCATCCCCAATCACCCAGCTCATCCCCGGGAAGACCACCTCTCTTAATCCCATCATCACACTCCTCCACGTAGAAGACCAGTTACTCTTGATGAGAGTCCATGACATATTTTGTACACCTTGCACCCGGTATTTGCTTCGAAATACTTGTGCCCACAAAATACTTTGATCATGAAGCATTCTCCATCCCATCTTAGCTAGCAGTGTTCTATGTATATCCTTCTCCAGTCGAACCCCTAACCCTCCTTCTTGCTTTGGTAAGCATACCCTTTTCCAAGATATAAGGTGATGTTTTCTCTGCTCCGCGATACTACCCCATATGAATGATCTTGAGATTCTATCCAGTTTGTCCATAGTTGATTTGGATAAGGAAATTGTACTCATAGAATGCACCGGAATCGAGAAGAGAACCGACTTAGTGAGCGTTCACCTTCATGCCAGACTCAAACAGCGACATTTCCACCCAACAAGCCGAGAATAAACTTTCTCTAGAACATCTCCAAACATCTCCTTATTAATTCTCTTCTGTAGAAGCAGCATACCCAGATACTTCCCCAACTCTCTAGTAGATTGAATACCACTCTCATCATTTATCAACGTCGCTAAGACCCGACTAACGTTCCCGGAGAAGAAGATTTTTGACTTTTCTAAACTGACTTTTTGTCATGAGGCAGCATAAAATCTCTCCAACAACTTTCTTATCATTCGGATTTGAGCTACTGACGCTTTAATGAAGAGTATTAAGTCATCCGCAAAACAAATGTGTGACAACTTAGGGCCCCACGGGATAAGCTAATCGGTTTCCACTCTTTTGAGGCAGTAGAAAGCGCAATGAGGTGACATAATCTCTCAATGCACAGAACAAAAAGGTAAGGGGACAAAGGATCAGCTTGTCGTAGCCCCCATTTAGGTTTGAATGCCTATGTCTTCTCTCCATTTCCACAGTAAACTCATTGAGGGATCTGTGACGCACTGCAATCCAACGTAGCCAAGTATCTGAGAGCATTGCTGCACGGAGAGTATCCTCTAAAAAATCCCACCGGATACGATCATACGCTTTCTCGAGGTCCAACTTCAACAACATCCAACCTTTCATTCCTTTCTTCCGTCTCATAGAGTGAACCGCTTCTTGGACCACAACAATGTTGTCCGTACTCAGCCTTCCCGATATAAAGCTTGCTTGGAACGGACCTATCAACTTATTCATGACCTTCTTTAGTCGCATCACCATACTCTTGTTAATTGTTTTGAACAACGTATTACAAAGACTGATCGATCTAATCTTCATAATTCTCTCCAGCTTCAACACTTTTTGTATTAAGACCAACATTGCATCGTTCGTCCCTGCTGGTAGATGGCTAGGGGTGAAGAATTTCATTATAAAGCGGCTTACCGAATCCCCTACAACATCCCAACACTCCTGGTAAAACGCTGGTTGAAAGCCATCCGGGCTCTGTGCTTTATATTTTCCCATAGACCTGACCGAGACCTCCACTTCATGCTACGAGAATGGTTCAGTCAACTCTGAGAACGGTTCAGTCAACTCTGATAACTCTTCCCTAGTTAAGTCAGGGAAACCTGACGCCGGTAGTGGATTCGTTATTGGCTCTAGATCTTCCATAGAATATAATCTCTTATAACTCATGTGGCTCTGATAATCTCTTATAACTCATGTGGCTCTGATATCCAACTCATGTGGCTCTGATATCCATCTCCTGTCATCCTCCTTGAGCATCTCCATTCTATTCGGTCTTCTTCTTATAATTGTGGAGGTATGATAGTATTTCGTGTTACGGTCCCTTAGTGCAATCCATTTCTCACGTGATTTTTGGTACCAGAGTACCTCTTCTTGTTCTAGTATGACATCAAACTCTCTTAGTAAAACCTCATCTCGATTCAAGAGCTCATCAGTCAGTCGACACTCTAACTCCAGTTGTATCACATTGATATCTTGCACAAACTTCTCCTTCATCTGCTGAATATCTCCAAATACTTCTCTATTCCATTTCTTAAGCTTCCTTTTCAAGAACTCCAGAGCCTCCGGTGTTGATGTCTCTCCATTCCAGGAGGCCACTAGCATCTCCTTTAAACCTTCATGTTTTAACCAAGCCGCTTGAAAGCAAAATGGTCGCCGTCGTGGATTTTCCCCCATCGCTGGTTCAAGTAGCACATATAGAGGTGTTTGGTCAGATGACAAGAAAGGGAGATGTGTGACAGATGCCTCTTGCCACTTCAACCTAGCATGAGCACAACACAAAACCCGGTCCAGTCTCTTGGCGACAAACGTATCTTCCACACGACCCTTCTTCCATGTGAAGCTATTAGAGATGATTCATTCATCCATTTTCCAAAGGCCAACGAGTCAGGTGATAATCGTCCATTCCCCCCCTGTTTTTTCATCCAAACGCACGATTGTATTAAAGTCTCCCCAACTAATATTGGATCGTCCACACTCTGAATAATTCGCTTCAACTAATTCCACAACCCACTTCTTCTATTCACCGTTGGGGCAACGTATACGGCAATCAAGTGAATAATCTCCAAACCATTCTCCACTTGAGCATGAATGTATTGGTCTGTCGATTGCACAATAGAAATCTCTCCGTCCTGCTCTCTCCACAGAAGTCACAATCCACCACTTTGTCCCACCGCATCTACTCTAAAGGATTTCTTAAAACCCAGTCTTTGACATATTTGTTTTGCTCTATCCCCTCCCGCATGAGTCTCGAATAAATAAAGCACATTCGTATTTAACCTCTTCAAGATGTATCAGATTGATCGATGAAAGTTGGGTTTATTCGCCCTCCGACAATTCCTAAAGACAATTCATCATAATTTTGAAAGATTGTACCGCTTGAATCACCAGGGCTACCCGCTATGCGATTACTAAACTAATCGCCTCCTTCAACGAGCTCACATGCGTGACATCCTCACCCAATAATGCCCCCTCTCTTAATCCCGTAAGCGCAACTAATTATCAGTCCCCCTATCTTCCTCCCCTCCATTCGTAAAAACTCCTCCAGGTCTCCCGGAACCCTATCTCTCCACCAGAGCCGTTTCCCCGACTTTGATAAATTGAGTTCGCCTTTTGTTGGACCAAACACCAACCCCCTCATAGGCCTGCTTGAAACCTGGTTCTGTTTGGTACGATTCACTCCCATGGGCTTCTTACCGGCCCATTTTTCTTTGAGCCCGTTCTTAACTCCATTCCTTCCTTTCTCTAGCGCGCCCAAAAACGTCCCCTCTTTGCCTTGGTTCGTGCTCTTTCCATTTCTTCTGTTGTTCACGTGATATATCATGGTTTTTAACCGTTTTTGGACCATGATATAAGTCTTTTTATAGAGTCTTTTGGTATTTTTAGAGTCATATTAGAGTCTTTGCAGGTTCAGGTACAATTGGAGCTAAATTGGAGATTTGGATACATTTTGGAGCTCAATGGAATGAAGTCACGAAGTGTTGAAGTCGGATTGAAGTTGCACGATGGGTGTCGATCGACACAAATTGCTGGTGTCGATCGACACCAGGTTTTCCTATTACAAAGACGCGAAGTTTCCAGAATTTTGCAGAAAAGGAAATCTCCAAGACTTTTCCTAATCTTCCAAGGAATTGAAGATTCGAACCTGAGCCTATAAATAGGATTGCAAAGCCATTGTTTAGGCAACACATACAATATTTTAGAGAGAGATTTTAGAGAGTTTTTGGGGAGATAGATCCTATACTATGTTCTTGAGAGATTTTGAGCCCCTTTATTTCTTCTATTGATTTCTTTCATGCTTTCTATTCAAATTATGATTTCTTTCATACATCATTAATCATGTATGAGTAGTTTGCTAGTTAGGTTTAGGGTTTTTCAAAGGTGATTGATGAATTGTTAGGTCGAATTAAATTGTTAGGATAAAATCATTAGAGTTCTTCATCTGAATTTGTGTTTAATGCTTATTCTAGCTTCATGACCTAGAATCTGATCTTAGGTTAATTAATAGATGCGAGAGTATTATTGATTGCCTGAACTAATGTTAGATGAGCAAAATACCTATTCGCA
The DNA here is from genome assembly GCA_020283515.1 of Alliaria petiolata. NCBI lineage: Eukaryota > Viridiplantae > Streptophyta > Magnoliopsida > Brassicales > Brassicaceae > Alliaria > Alliaria petiolata. Next base: position 59,192,561 of record JAHZTW010000003.1, on the reverse strand, counting down.
AAGAGATTTGGTTTAGGGTTTTGTGAACAATTGAACCTGTTATTAATGCTTGTCTGAATCGATAGGATTTGCAAAGAGATTTGGAATTCTAGGTTTTAGACATAGATAATCTTCGCAGCGAGAGCTGGTTGATTTTACATTAGTGTTTCAAGTTCAAGAACGGATCTTCATAATTCCTAACGTTCTGTCTAGACCTGCAATTAGGATTCACCTGAGAAATTCTCTGAACCTTGCGTTTCGTCTCCTGAATTTACTAAACGCTTAATTGCTTTCTGTCTTTTAGTTTTACATTCTTACTTAGCTTAATTCGAAATTAAAAGTCTGCTGTGTCACTATCCCTTCCCTGTGGATTCGATCCCTAAATACTACAGTGATCTCTTAATTTGAGAGAGTAGCTCTAGGGTAAATTTGAGAGCAGATCAAATTTGGGTGCCGTTGCCGGGGAAGGAGATTAGTTGCCTACAGATTTATAGTATTAGAATCTTGTCTAGGTTTTTAATTTTTGTTTTTGGTTACTAATTCTAGTTTCTTATTCTTGTTTTCAGGTGTATGTTTAATCGCAATACCAGGAGCAACAAGGAAAATGAGCTAATCAGACTTGATAACCAGGAGCTAGCACGTCTCGAACGGACGAACAGAAAAATCGCACGAGTGTCGATCGACACCACCATTGGCATCGATCGACACCAATCGCACAACGCGATGCCAGATCTTATGGTTCTAACCCGAGATGAAGCTGGTCACTTGGTAGATGCAGAAGGGCACAGAAGGAACGCCCAAGGATAAAGACTTGATGATAATGGAGTTGTTATCATCAAGCAAGCAATACAAGTCGCACCTGCAGACGTTGGACGTGGAAGAACGCTTGGCGATTACAACAGACCAGACCAGTTTTATGCTAATAGAGTTGCGATCCGTTCTCCTGCAATTCAGAGGAATGACTTCGAGCTGAAGCCTGCTTACTTCACGCTGGTGGCTCAGCATCCTTTTCATGGTCTCCCTCATGAGCATCACATGGACCACATTGAGAGATTTGAGGACCTCGCATCAAGCATCAAGGCTGATGGAGTGTCCTATGATTATCTCTTCTGCAAGCTTTTCCCTTACTCGCTTGCTGGAGATGCATCATATTGGGTGAAGCAGTTGGATCCAGGATCATTGACTACTTTGGAAGAAACAAAGAATGCATTCTTATGCAACTTCTTTGATGATGCAAGGTCCGAGGAGCTGAGGACAAAGATCACCACATTCTCCCAAGGTCCCACTGAAGCATTCAAGGCTTCTTGGGTGAGATTCAAAGCTTACCAAAGGGACTGCCCACATCATGGTTTCAGCGAACCGCAGCTTATCGGAATCTTTTACCGAGGGATCGATTGTAGGTACCAAATGGCTTTAGACGCTGCGAGCAATGGCAACTTCAACACCAGATATCCAGACGATGCGATGGTGCTTATAGAGAATTTGGCCTCTTGCAACAGCACCAAGAATGCAGACTTTGAGAGAAGACAACACGCTGGAGTCAATGGAGGAAGTCAAATAGCTGAGGTCAACAGGAAGCTGAACATCTTGATAGGAAAGAAGCAAGTTCACTTCGCTAATGAAGTTGATACTTTTGAGCGTGAGGAAGAAGAAGTTAACTACATCAATGGAGCTGGTTTTCAAGGCCAAAGGTTTGGCAATCAGCAAGGCTATGGTTCCTCTTACCAGAAGCCTTTTCAGAGCAGCAGCTTCAATAGAACTTATGGTTCTTCTTCTTACCA
>JAHZTW010000003.1:59163345-59188237 GCA_020283515.1 Alliaria petiolata | reverse complement strand
CTTCAGCTGGTGCCATTATTGATGTGAGGAAAGGGAAAATAGAGCTTGACTTGGGTGATGTTGTCATGAATTTTGACATGGACAAGTTAAGAGGACCATCCACCATTGATGGTCAAGCTTTTTCAGTAGAGATGTCCGTGGAAGAAGATCCAATCAAAGAGGATTCAGATGACATTGCCGCTAGAAATGACAAGGAGCTGGATTCTAAAGAGCAAGTGAACAAAGAGGCTGTTCCAGAGGCATTGGATGGAAATTTTGAGGAAGTTGTGGAGCTTGAAGACTGGGGTGGAAATGATCATATCTTCAGGACTATGAGCAGCGAGGATGTTCAAATCAATGACAAGTTGATGGAGGAAGACGTGTTCATCATGGAAGCAAGGATTGCAGAGCTGAGTTGCAGAAAAAGCACAGAAACTCGAGCTGCAAGCTTGGTGTCGATCGACACCACTAGTGTCGATCGACACACCACACGGATCACACCAGAAGTCGCTTCCAATGCTGCAATTCCATCATCTTTGATCCAACAGATGCCTCCACATCCTACATGCCATAAACCTAGAAGGAAGCAAAGGTACGCACTCCCTGGATTCAATTCCAAACCTCCTGATCTTCTCAATAAGAACCATAAAAGTTCAAAAGCTGCTTCACACTTATGCAAGCAACGACATTCTCGTAGAAGGCTTGGTGTTTCTTTTGATGTTGCTGCAGGAAAACGAAGTGTCCCACCCGAACTCAAGTCCCACCCTACTGTTGTTCCTCATTTCCTTGGTCATGCACCTAATGCTTATACACCACCATGGATGAGAAGACATTCGTCTGGGAAGCATTCGATGCCACCCTCTGATCCACCAGACGTCTGAACCCCGACACAGTCAAGCTAATGACTGAAAACGAGCGCTGAGTGGGAGGCGACCCACTGTTAGGTACGTTTTTCTTTTTATTTTTTTTTGGTTTTACTTAAGTCCTAGTTTCAGTCAGTTGAAAAAAAGGCGACATTGGGCTCAACACAGACCAGTGTCGATCGACACCACTATAGTGTCGATCAACACCACAAGCTGATGAAGGTAAGTCTTCTCACTGGTCTTTTATGTTGTTTCTAATCTTTCTTTTAACCAACTTTGGGCTTGATAACACTGGGGATAGTGTTGTTTAAGTCTGGGGGAGGTGATTACCGACTTTGTGTTTTGTTGAAAGTCAATCGAGTCAGACAAAAACTTTGTTTTATTGAGTCAAAATCAGTGAAATTTTCAGTTTTCAGAAGAACTAAACCACAGAAGATTGACACTTGAAGGACCATTGCCATAGCAGTTGATTGCAGGTTTTACTAGGTAGAAAGCTGCTAGTGGATCAGTCTAACAAAGAGAGTTCAGATTCCTACTTAGAGCTTGGTATACATTGGACTTGATTCCTCTTTCAGCACTGACAAGATAAGAACACTACAGTCTTTCCTTGATCTTCCCTTGAGAAAAAAGAAAAAGAGTCTAAGTCAAGGAATAGTGCAAAGAACCTCATGAGCTTGTCTCTTCACAAGGAACAATATTAGTGAGTGCTCTTGAACCTGTCTCCTCACAAGGAACACAAGTAGAGAGTAGCACTATTCCAAGACTTCAATAGAATGAGAAAAGTCAATGAAAAGATCTTAGAACACCCTGAAAATGGGCAGCAGTTGACTAAGGGAAGAAAAAATAGGAGAGCTGTAGAAGGACTATCTTGTTCAGGCACTAAGGAAGGGGAAGAATCTGTAAGTCCTCGTAGGCCTGCTTGAAACCTGGTTCTGTTTGGTACGATTCACTCCCATGGGCTTCTTACCGGCCCATTTTTCTTTGAGCCCGTTCTTAACTCCATTCCTTCCTTTCTCTAGCGCGCCCAAAAACGTCCCCTCTTTGCCTTGGTTCGTGCTCTTTCCATTTCTTCTGTTGTTCACGTGATATATCATGGTTTTTACCCGTTTTTGGACCATGATATAAGTCTTTTTATAGAGTCTTTTGGTATTTTTAGAGTCATATTAGAGTCTTTGCAGGTTCAGGTACAATTGGAGCTAAATTGGAGATTTGGATACATTTTGGAGCTCAATGGAATGAAGTCACGAAGTGTTGAAGTCGGATTGAAGTTGCACGATGGGTGTCGATCGACCAAATCATATTATTTTGGTTTTATAAAGCCTTGCCACCAGTTGCGGAAATTTTGGTGTTGTCGACATGTAGGAAGATGAGACGTTTGTGATCTTCCTTTCAGATAATATTTGTCAAATCATTAGGTGTGTATGTCTTGTTCAAAAGCGTGGCCTCCGTGACCGCTTTTCCGGCGAATAAATGGTCGGCGGTTTACTGATGCCACGATTATACCTTAATCGCTTAAATAATAGGAATAACCAAAAAAAACTTAAAATTTTTGTTATGGGGTTCGAAATGTATTATTATATGATAGATCTATAAGATTGAATTATGAACGACAAAAAAACGCAAAAAAATGATGGATTATGTGAAAAATCTGGACGGCGGCCGCGAAGAAGAGTTGCAGAACTCGAAAAACCTAGAAGGTAAATGTTGACAAAATTATAATTATGCCATTCATTATTAAAAAAAAAAAAGAACAAAAATGAGCCTAATGGGTATCGAACCTAAGAATCAAAAGGTTATAAAGGTTTCACTTTCCACCAGACCACATCACCAAAGTATGATTTGTCACCTAAACACATTTTTATATATTAAGTTTATCCGAAAATAAAATAAAAATTCAAAACTAATCTCCGCTTAATCTTCGATTAATTGATTAGGGACTACGCGTGGACCGAGTACCCGATTAACGCTTAATGTGTTTCCAAACAAAGGGTGTATGAGTTCGGCGTTGATGACATTTACTATTTTGTTCTCTCCAAATATAAAAAAGTGTTGTATAAAAAGCTAATTAGGTACCAAATATTTGATATATAACTTTTTTTTGTCAATTATCATTTAATAATCCGTCTAAAAATATGTGAAAAAAGTTTTTCTATGGACAACAAACATCTAAGTTTTTCTATCATTTAATAATCCGTCTATAAATATGTGAATGTTTGTATGGTTTTTGGATTTTGATTTTTGGTTTTTAAATTTTGGTTTTTGTTTTTAGATTTTGCTTTTTTAATTTTGGTGTAGATTTTGGTTTTTCTAAAAACTTGAATGGTGATTTATGTAGTTTTTGGTTTTTGTCTATAATTTTTTCATATTTGACTTAGAAAATTAATTTTAGGTTTTTGGTTTTTTCTACAATATATATTTTTTAAAGTGTTTTAGTTTTTGAATTTTTAGTTTTGTTTTGTGTTTAAAACTTCATAAAATATATAAAACCTTATTAATATAATATAATAGCTCATAAATTTTTAAAATAACAAAAAAATTGTTGTAGAGAAGTTTACACAACTGGAAATCAGATTTGTTTTTCTATGCTTGAATTTACTAAAATATATATACAAATTTTATTTTTATAAAAAAAATAAATCACAAAAACTTATGAGTTTTTAGTGTGTGTATATATGAGACTTCTGATTTTATTTACAAGATATTGGCTAAAAATAGTAAGATAATTCAAAAAAAAAAAAGAGATCTATGAATAACAAAAGAAGATCTCGGGAGAAAAACTCCAAAAATGTAGTTTTTAGTTTTTGCTTACAAATTAGGAGTTATTTAAAAAATTAATTTTCCTAAATTTTAGGAAATCTATTTATCAAAAAACTTGATTGGCAAATAAAGTGGTTTTTGAAAAACAAAAACCAAAAACTCTTTCAAAAACTACAAACATTCATGGATTTGGTATAGGTCTGGTTGGTAATAGATGTACTTTTTTGATGTATGTTTTTTTGTTATTGCTGTAGAATTTATTGATATATTATTTTAAGTGTAAAATTTAAAATTTTGAAAAGTTTAAAATTGTGTTTTTTAAATTTTCTTATAGCAAAAATGTTTTTTTTTAAAATATATTTTGGCTGTAAGTAAAAAAAAAAGTCAAAGCTTTAAAAAAAAATTTGCTTTGTAAAGTTTGTAAATCACTTATTAATCATATTATTATTGTAAATCACTTACTAATACTCAATAAAAAAGTCAAATTGATTTGTGAATCGTGATTCGATCAATAAGCTCATTCTAAAATACTTGAACTTTTCCATTTTCTAAAGTTTTCTGAAAATTTTGGATAAACATTAACGAAGAATGTACATTTGCTAAATCTTAATCCCACTTTTTTTTTTACCAACTGTTGAAATTTATTGATATTAAACATTAACCTACATTAGAGTTTTTTTGTACTCACACCAACCAAAATAAAAATTTTGACCTTCAAAATAGTCTTTTTTGTAAATATACTGAAAAATACCACATCCAGACTTTGATAGAAAATTTGTGTTTGTTTTGATATGTATTTTTATATTATAATGTAATATTTTATTGATTAATATTGCTATTATCAATATTGAGGACTATAATGTAAAATATAAATTTTTTTGAAATTTTTTTTTAAAATTTACTATTGCAGAGTAACACCTTAAAACTTCAAATTTAAAGTTTCTCATATCTCAAATTTAAAATAGCTCTTGGAGATGCTCTTGGAGATGCTCTTATAGAAAAAGACAAACTATCTATCAACTCATTTTACCAAAGCTTCGTAACCCGGCTACACAGAGAATCTTAATCCCACTTTAGATCTGAAGTTCATAGGCAGAAATCCATGATTCGATTTCATTATCTACGTGTAAGTAATTTATAATGTTCTCTCTGACAATAGGTTTGAAAAAAAAACTATTTTAATGTCCTAATTCATTATCGACCCAGCATATCCTAATTTTTGAAGAAGCTTCTTCGGCGCATTTCTTTGACCGTGTGAAGGAGTCATGCAAGAGACTTTTTTTTGACAAAAAGTGAAAAACTTTTTTTGTTTAATTAAAACTGAGTCCACTACATTTTAGTCTCTAATACTCACCGAGTATATTGACTAATGCGAAAAACATTTTATTAAATCTAAAGAGACACCTAGAAGTATAGGTACACCGCCAATTACGAGGAAATAAAACTTTAATACTGTATCGTTTGTTTTTTTTTTTTTTCATCTAAAGATTTTATTGAAACATAGGATCGGATACGTTTGAAAGATACATCTAAAGGATACAAAGGCAAAAGATGACTGGTAAATCCTTGGAATCTAAGTCGGAGGAACAACTGGATATCCCCGGAAACTAAGCCGGGAACCCACAACTTAAAAATTAAATTTAACATAAAATCCAACGAAGATAAAAGCATCAAACCTGAAAATAATCTAAGCTTCGGAGAAACTACGAACGAGATTTACCGTTGTCGCCCACGGCCCACCGAACGGAACAACTTCTTATAGCAGGAACCGAAGACTTCACAACCCGGCAAGACAGAACCTCACATATTCACACACACTTCCGGATGCGGCTGCGACACAAACGCATGTGCCCAATTTTCGCCTAGATAGAAGTCCCAAATAAAAAACCAAATCTCGACAGATTTGGAGAGAAAGCAACTCCGCCGAAGAAAAGAAAAACCTGCAAATTTGGAAGCAAAACACCAAGTTGAGAGTAGCCAAACTAATTCTTAAGAAGGAGAAGACTAGAAACGGCCATGGAAACCGAATCTGATCAGATCGATTATAGATCTGTCAAAGGAAACCAAATCCGGAAAAACCAGATCGAGATCAGATCTGCCAAAGCCACTACTTAAAAACCATAAAACTACAACAAAGAGGAAAAGTCGGACCAATGTCATGGCTGTGGAAGCCCACGACCACCGACCGGAAACAAGATCTGAAAAATTTTCTTACGCGGCTAGGTTTAGAGAGAAGGGGGAAGGAGAGAGAAACTTTGCCAAGCTTTACTGTATCGTTTGTTCTTGATGGAATATTTGTAAAACATTATTATACAGAAACTGAAACATATTATTTTTGCATATATGAAACTTAACTCTGCAATTGAGATGCGTATGAAAGGTTTATAGTTTATATATCCAGCTCCATCAAGAAAATACACATTTATGTTTGTTATTTTTTATATAAAAATTGGCTAATTCTTTTCATATGAGTGACACATCATCATTTTTGATAGATGTAGAGATGATACGTGTCATTCTCTATAATTTAAAGTTACAATTTTTTTTAAAATAAATCAATTAATATTCATAATATTATCATTCAAACCATTCAAAGAAAGAAGAATTTTTTTTATTATTGACTAGATACTTGAATGTTAAATAATATTTTATAGATACTTGAATGTTAAATAATATTTTATATTCTAATTAAATAAAAAATTGGGTATTTTATTTAATTTATATATAACTCTTGATTTTTAATTGTTATTCAAAATTTATAGGTTTCTAATATTGTTAATAATCTATATCTTATATAATAAAGTAAGGTTTTTTTGGAAAAGTTTTGATATGCTGCCATGTGTCATTTTAGAATTTGACATGTGTCATGCCTTTATTATACATTTTTACATTTGAAAGAAGAACTGGTCAGCAAAAAATAATAAAAAATTCAACTATACTAAGCAAAAATAATAATGACAATTAAATACAATTCAAAAAAAAAACAAAAAAAAAAACTACATAAAACACAACGCCTCAAAGTATTTTTTGAAATTGAAGATTACAACCCAAATGCATCAAGAAGACTAGATGTTGATTTTATAATTGGAGACGTAGAGAGAACACAAACATAAGCTACAAAAGAAGATTATGTCAACTGTGCTATATGTCTTGATAATCGACAAGGGCCAAAACCTATCAACACTTTAATTTGCGGTCACAAATTCCACCCCAAATGTATTTCAGATTGGTTATACTACGAAACAACATGTCCTTATTGTCGAAGATAAACAATTTGATATTTTATATGTTTAAGATGAATTAAAAAAAATTCTCATCTACTTTAGATATTATTATTCCACCAATCTTTCAATACAAAATTAAAAAAAAACTACATGATATTCACAAATTAGAAATTAATAAATATCGACAAACTTTTACAAACAAATACTATGAAATAAATTATAAAATTAAAACATTTAAACTATCACAAATCCGCGCAACGCGCGGACCTTCTCCTAGTTATAATAGATGAAGGGGGCTCTCGAGTGCTAACACATCAGTGCCTCTTTATTGGTCTAACTCATGATTTATTTTCTATGTATGCTAAATATAAAACCGAATTAATATCTACTTCTTTAAATAAAATTTAAAAAATCACAAAAGTTACTTAATAAATAATCGATGAGATAACTAATTAAAAAAAATAGAAAGAAGAATATGACCAAAAAAGAAAAGAGAACATGTAAAGTATACAAAAGTTAAAAAATGGAAAAAAAATGGATCAATAACATGTATGTGGGAAAAAAAAACAAAACCCAAAATGTTAAATTCAAAAAAAAAATAAAAAAAAATTAATATTAAAATTTAGATAAATGAAAAGAGCATGAAGAATAAATAAATCTTTATAAAAATGTATAAAAAATATTAAAAGAATGATCAACAAAAAATCAAAAGAAAATTATTAAAAAAGATGTAAAATAATATTGATAATGAAAATCTAAAAACATATTAAGTATTCACAAACTAAAATAAAATCCGTGTATTAGCGCGGATTCTCTCCTAGTATATTTAATTTTTGGGCAATTGTTTTTAGTTTACGAGCAATTTAATTTATTTGGAACACTTTCAAGTTTCGACATCCATCTAATCTAATCATACTTCACATGTAAATATATAAGAAGAAAACAACTATGCGGACAACCCTTGGACTATTGTGATTGTGAAACCAATGAACCCAAGATTCTTATGCCAGATCATATAAAGATTCTTAAGCAAAAGTTTTAAACTTTTTTGTGAAAATAATAAGTTTAAAAGCTTCTGTATCACCTCATTTTAAAAGTAGGGGTAGGCGGCATTAATTATTTTTATTATTATCATCGTTATTGTGTGAAAGATAAGAACTATTTAAATTCACAAACGCGCCTTGTTGTGTGCCAAAATCGTCAACATACGCACACGATAGGCTACGAAAACAGTGTCGGTCCATATTCTTTTTCATTTGCTTTTTCTGGTAAATTTAATAGAAAATAAGGTGAAAAACTCATAAAGGAAACGAAGATTGGATTCTTGCGGTAGATTTGACTTATCTTCAGATTTTTCCCCCCTTAAGATTTAAGACAATTTTGTGGTCTTCCCTTTTATACCCTACCATGAAAGTTACTTGAGTTTTTTTTTTTCTCATAATGGTGCATCATTGCCTTAATTAATAAAACAAAGAAAATATTTCTCATATGTTTTCCAAAAAAGTTATAGTATCCAATGTTTAGATTCTTACTTGTTTTTTTTTTCAATGTTCTTCTAAGACATTTAATAATTGATGCTAATTGAGCATTTGATTAATAGAAAAATATTTTAATTGAACTATTTTGTTACACCGCACGTCACATAAATTTCCAACATTTTATCTATAATAAACAAAAAAAAATTTAATCAATTTTCTCAAATAGAATTTGTATAAATCAATTTGTGGTAAAACAAACAACAAATTCAATAAACTCACCATATTTATGTGAAATTTATCCAATATTTTTTTGTTTATACCATTGATTTTCGCAGAGATCTGAAAGAATCATAAACAGAGAGTATGGTTAAAAAGATGACATGGAGAAAGATGAAGAAAATCGTGTTTCTCATAATTCTAAAACCAGCATAAGACATGTTCAAAACTTCGCATAACACATATATTATGTAAAATGAATATTCTACGGAATCGCAGAACATGTACATTATGGAGAATGTATATTCTACGGAAACGCAGAACAAATAGAAATCGCAGAAGACACGTTCTAAAACTCGCAGATCATAGAGAATCCGCAGAAGACATCTTCTGAATTTCGCAGAACATATCAAAAAAGATTTTGTAAATATTTGTTTGTTACGTTTTTAGAATAATAGCAATTTTATGTTTCTTAAAATATTTATTTTTTCCATTCAAATATTTAAATTAATATTAAAAACAATATTTTCAAATAAATTAAATATTAAAATATATAATTTTGAGGGTAGTTTAGGCACAATTGTACCTACCAAAATAAAAATGTAGACGGAAAAGATAGTAGAAAAAATGTCATTTATTTCTAATTTTTCCAATTTTTATAGCTCTGTTAATAAGGGTTTCTATAAATGCAAATAGATGGTGTGTTCAAATATTTGTTGGATATGTTTAAAATAAGAGAAATCAATGTGTTTGAATCATAGAAGAACAAGCCTCGAATTTATTCGAGCTTTCATTAAACTTATCATGTGTTTGTTTTTTCACAAGATTTCTTCAAAACCCTACATTATTCTTAAAAGTACCAAAATTAGAAAGAAAACACAGTATTTTGAAAGACGAAATATTTAATCTACGAAGTCACATTTCTCGACATTGCAACTTAGCACTCCTAACTTGGATATCAATTACATACACCCACTGTAGTGGTAAACCTCATCACACTCCTCACTCACACCCATCAAAGTTACCGAAATATAGTCTTGCATCACACAAAACCGCTTCGTATATTAGATAAAACCACATGAGCTTTGCACTTTTACAAGTGAGATACAAAGTCGCAATCGCGTTCAATAAATTGACCAGGTTTCATTTCTCAGATTCCACCAGATATGAAAACAATCTTTTTAAAATCCCAAAAAAAAAAAAATAGTATATATATAGGCGATGGAGCGCATGTGCGCAAAGTTTACTTTTTGTTTTTTCTTCTATTATTGAATTTTCTTTTTATCTAATAAAGAATCTATGTTGACTAAAAATGGACGTGTTATAAAAGTCATACTAACCCTTTTATCTTTAAACGTTTCCAATCATTAATCTATGCCTAAAATCCATCTATACTAAATAATTTTAAGGTTGAGAATCGTAAGAATCCCTAGTGTTACTCTACTACATCTTTTTAAACCATCTCTATCTCGTTAACTTTTATTCACCTTATATAGTTTTCAGTTTAGACTTGAAAATTGAGACTAGAATTGTTGAACTTGAAGTCAATGATTGCTTAATTTTTTCTTGTTAAAACAAGATTAACCACTCTCACCGTTAAAAAATATTTTAATATTTCGATTTTCTTGATGAAAATTAGTAGTGACATTATATTTAAGTTTTTGGATTTGACGTCGTTATACTATTTAATTCTTTTTTTCAAATTTAATTACATTATCACTTATTCTATTGCGACCATTTAAATCATCAATCTAATTATTAACACCACTTAGATTGGCTAAAGCATATAGAGACTCATGTCACTTATCCACTAAAAAATTGTTAAAAATAAAATCAATCTCTGTGTACGTGGGATTTATCTGAAAATTGAAAGGTTCGACAATCAAGGACCTCACTACTACAATAATTATTAATTTGCTACCGACAATCATGGTTAGAACATAAATCATAATCATAATCATAAATGAATTTTACGATTATATAATTGATATATGGTACGTTTAGTGAAGCAGATTATATCATCATTACATCGCATTGATTAAGATTACAATTTTATCTACTTAGACGAACTTTCTCTATCAGTTAGATCAAATCAGATTAATAATAAGAGGTATCAAAAGCAACATCACTCCAAAACCCAAAAGTTAGATCAAATTACATAATCATAATTAATGCAAACAAATTATAAATCATAATTAATGCGAATATGTGTCAGGTTTTTTCTTTTCTTAAATAAAAAGATCCCCACCACTAGTACATAAACAAACAAGCAAACAAATTTTCAATTTTCCCACCAATCATATTTAATACCTATATTCAGAAAAGAAAAACTCTTACAGTAAACAAGTCACACCGATCAAGAAAAAGATTAAAATAATCATATAAAGAGCCTTAGAAATCTCACCGAACTTTCATTTTACTCCCATCTCTGTTTCTTCTCTTCTACTTCTTCTTCTGCTCTCTCTCTCTCTCTCTCTCCTTCTTCTTCTCCTCTTGTTTACTCCACTACCAATATCTCTATCTCTTCTTGCTTCGTAAGAGAAGGAAATTAGATTCATTACTACCTCAAATCTTCGATTGTGATCTTCTCTCTCATCCTCTGTTTCGCTATCAATCGTTTTTTCCCCAAACCTTTTTGAATAAACTCTCAAGATCTTCCAAAAGTTTACTCTTTTCTTCTCCAATAGAGAATGAGCTTATTCGCATAGTTAATGGATCTATCAAACCGTCCTAATCTCCCTCGGGATCTGAGCTTTCCTCCGCCGTCACCACCACCGCCTTTTTTCCACCGTGCGAGCTCGACGGGGACAAATTTTCCGATCATAGTCGTCGCCGTGATCGGAATCTTAGCCACAGCTTTCTTGCTTGTAAGCTATTACGTTTTCGTTATCAAATGCTGTCTCAATTGGCACAGAATCGACATTCTTGGCCGATTCTCCTTGTCCCGACGGCGACGCAACAACCAAGATCCTTTAATGGTTTACGCCCCAGAGCTTAGAAACCGTGGTCTCGATGAATCCGTCATTAGAGCAATCCCAATCTTCAAATTCAAGAAGACGAGATATGGAGACGACCAAAACGACGGCGTATTTACAGGTGAAGAGGAAGAAGAGAAGAGCTCTCAAGAATGCTCTGTTTGTTTGAATGAGTTTCAAGAAGAGGAGAAGCTGAGGATTATCCCAAATTGTTCTCATTTGTTTCATATCGATTGCATCGATATTTGGCTTCAGAACAATGCCAATTGTCCTTTGTGTAGAACTAGGGTTTCTTGTGACACAAGTTTGCCTCCGGATCGCATTTCTGCTCCGAGCTCTTCCCCCGAGAATCTGGTTCTTGATCCTGATACCGTCATGGTTCGAGGTGAGAATGAGTTTGTGGTCATTGAGTTGGGTATAGGGAATATAAATAGTATTGGTAGTGACCGAGAAAGTCCGAGAAATAGAAGGTTACTTGTCGAACACGAAAGGTCAAATTCGGGCCGGGTACTGACTCTAAACTCTAAAAATTCGATCAGTCCTTCTTCAAGGAAGCTTGACAGAGGAGGGTTTCAAGGAAAAGGAAGAAAGCTTCACAAAGTCACAAGTATGGGAGACGAATGTATCGACATTAGAAGAGAAAAAGATGAGCAATTTGGTAGTGTTCAACCCATCAGGAGATCAATCTCAATGGATTCCTCGGTCGATCGACAGCTGTATTTGGCGGTCCAAGAGGCGATTTCCCGGAAAAACCAGGAAATTCCGGTGGTCGGAGACGGAGGAGGATGTAGCAGTAGTAGTGGCAATGTTAGTAATTGCAGAGTGAAGAGATCTTTCTTCTCTTTTGGGAGCAGTAGACGTTCTAGAAGTTCTTCAGTATTGCCTCTTTATTTTGAACCCTAACGGGACGCTTTGCTTCTTCGTTTTCTTTTCGTTTTTATTATTCTTTTCCCAATGAGATGGATTTTATTATTTGGTCGGTGAGGTAGGAGAGAAATATAGGTGTGTTTAGATTTTAGAAGTCAAAAGAGTTGTTGAGAATGTGTTAAATTATTGGACTTTATAAGTTTGAAAAACTCAAAAATCTCATCTTGCCAATGACAGACCATATGAACATACATATTAGTGTTTTTGATATATTACATTAATTATGTAACAAAGATGTTGCATCCTATTGCAAAACTTTTTACCAATCGTTTTTTTTCTTTCTTTATTTGCGTCGAAATTCAGATTAATCCTAGAATCTACATTAAATCATATCACAGTTTTAACTTATATAACCGAGCATTTTCTCAACCAACATTGATCGCATAATGTTTCTTATAATAAACTATAAAGTCTATAATACTCTTGGACTTTAAAATAAGTAGCTAGATTGTTTGCAAATCTATATATATATGTGTATGTGTCATCCAAAGATTTCAAGTAAAAATAATAATAATGTAGGGAAGAGACGAAGAGTGGTCGGAGGAAAGTGGAAACTTAAGGGATCATGAGAATCCAAAAAGTAAATGAAAAGAAAAAGTTATGGTATGGAAGGACTTAAAAAGAGACCCTACCATTGATTTTTTTGTTTTGTTTTTGTCATCACATTACCATTGATTTAGTCTCGAGGGTTTTATTGCATTTATTGGTCGGTCCATACAATATATTTCAAACTATGAGTACTATTGAGATTATATTTGTTTATATTTTTATATATTGCTACATAAATGTAGAGGCACACACAAGCTTTTGATTTCTTCTTTGAGAAAGGTGGGGGGGGGGGGGAGTTTGAGGATGAGTTGAAGAATTTGTACTTTGATATGTGATTTCATGGACCGAGTTAACTACTAATGGGTTAGATTCGGGCTCGAACTTTGTATACAAATAGTTGGTCCGTAAGATTTTTTTTTTCACTGGATTCTAAAAAGCCTGCTCATTCGATGAAAACGAACCGAATCAAACAAAAGAAAACATAATAATAATACCAAACGACATTTAAAAACCGAAACCCCCAACTAAGCAAACGAAAAGAACTAAAAATCAATATTAAAGAATTTAAATCTATACCAAAAGTATATCATTTACATTGAAAAGATCTAACAAAATAAATTGAAATCAACTGTAGTTATTTTTACATTTATTAACCTTTTATCTATTTCTGCAAATTACCTAGAATGAAGAAACTGAACCGAATTGTATAATTATAAATACCCGAACAATTTTTCGTTTAAAATATTTTGAATATTTGAACCAAACAAGAATCGAAAAAAAATTGAATGAATACTCAAAATATCTGAAATACAATTATATACAAAAAATTAGTTATGGTTAAATTTGAAATAATCATAATACATAAAATTACAATTATGAGTTATGTTATGTTTAGACCAAAATAATCGGATTAATTGTCAAAAGTAACAATTTCTTACAAAATTTATCTAAATTTTATTAAAATTAAACTAATTTTTTAGTTGTTTTTAAAGTATTTCGGGTAGTTTAGCTAAATTTTTTTAGTATTTTAAATCGTTCGGATACTTTTTTTTGGGTAGTTCGATAGCTTAGAACCATTTCGAACATAACGAAAAAACATCGGTATTATGCCAAATTTTAATTATATTACCCAAATCGATCTGAACCGAGATACTATATCTAAACCCGATAATTCTTAATCGGATAGCACCAAACAAAAAAACCGAACATCAGGCCTAATTTTTGATGAGTCATCATCATCCTCTAGATCCAGAAAACGAAAGCTCTTCTGCTTGCTTTTTAAACTCTACTTCCTTTTTTTCTTTCTGTCACCGGACGATGAAGATCCTAGTCGCCGTAAAGCGTGTCGTCGACTACGCCGTCAAGATCCGTGTCAAACCCGATAAGGTACAAGTCAAAACCCATCTCCGGATTTCTCCGTAATCCTTGAATCATCGTTTAATTCGATCACTTTATGGGGGAATCAGACCGGTGTAGATACCCAGAATGTGAAGATGTCGATGAATCCATTCTGCGAGATCGCGCTCGAGGAAGCGCTTCGAATCAAAGAAGCTGGTTTCGCCAAAGAGGTCGTCGCGGTGAGTATCGGACCTTCACAGTGCGTAGACACGCTTCGCACTGGTCTAGCCATGGGTGCGGATCGAGGAATCCATGTCGAGTCCAATTCCAGTTTCCTCCCTCTGACGATTGCTAAGATCTTGAAGAGTCTCGCCGAAGTCGAGAAACCTGGATTGATTTTCCTCGGGAAACAGGTACTTTTCGCTCCGATTTTGCTTGCGTTCATATGAAAAGCTTTGAACTTGAATCGAGTTTCACATGAATTTGATTGGGTATGCGTCAAATTTGAGACTTTAATGTCTGAAACTGAATTTTAGCTTGAAGTTCAGTTTTTTTTAGTCTTCAGAGAAGCCGAAAAATTCGAACTTAGACTCATCATTTAATGCGTATAACCTTTTTTGAGTTGTGGATCGTTTAGGATGATGAACATTGATCTTTGAAGAGGCAATCTTGTTGGGTTAGGGATTTAAAATGCTTATAAGAATGTATAATTTGCCTAGTTTTCATTTTATATTCGCTGTTGAATTCGCTTGATGTTCTTTTCATGATGTTGGGATGAAGTTATTTTCGGTTTTATGTGATGTTTACTGCGTTTTAACGTTTAGGCAATAGATGATGATTGCAATCAAACAGGACAAATGGTTGCAGCTTTGCTTGGTTGGCCACAAGCAACCTTTGCATCAAAGGTAACAAGTAAATTCTTGTTAAATTCTCCCTAGAATGCTTTCAGATTTATCCGTTTTTAAGTTGTAGAATTCTTCCACACATCTGCTATTTGTTCATGTGCTCTGCTCATTGTTGTTTAGTAGGTTGTGTTGGATAAGAATAAGCATGTTGCAACCGTGGATAGAGAAGTGGATGGAGGTCTTGAGACCTTAAGTGTAGACTTACCCGCTGTGATAACGTAAGTACATGTTTGCGTCATGATGTTGTCTCTCGAGTTGATGCTGCATCAACCAACCATGATGCAAGAACTCTTTTTTTTTTATAACAGATTTGATTGATGTTATAATGCAGAACCGATTTGAGGCTAAACCAACCAAGATATGCAACACTCCCCAACATAATGAAGGCGAAGTCGAAGCCGATAAAGAAAATGACGGTGGAGGATCTGAAAGTTGACGTTAAATCCGACATAGAGATTGTGGAAGTCACGGAGCCTCCAAAGAGGAAATCTGGAGTGATGGTTTCTTCAGTGGATGAGTTGATAGATAAGCTCAAAAACGAAGCTCATGTAGTTTGAAAACACAAAGCTTATGTACTATGTCTTTATCCCAAAGCTTACGTAAATAAATAAGATTGTGTTCTTTTCGAAAATAAGATTGTAGAAATGTGTAGAGATCACTTGAAGACGATTGTGTTCTTTTCGACAAACTAACAAAAATGAAACGTACAGAATCGACAAGCTCGATGAAATCGATGAATCCAACAAACATGAACACGAACTCGAGGATTTTGATGAATCTGAATCAAACTACAACAACAATGACACAGGCAAACACGAACGCAACAACGACAATATTTGAGGTCCCATAAACAATATCTCCATACGACGACTTCAAAAAAAAATTTCGCCTTTTAAATTGGGTATAAACTTGTACTTAAGAGAAATTATAGATAATTAGGAGAGAATCCGTGAATCATTAATACACAGAGTTTTAACTTTATATAAACTACGGCAAGTGCACTATAAATGTTGTAGCAATATAGGGATCGAATCAGAAGGACCAGTGTCACACTACGATTCTTTCAAAATGAAATAGAGTTAAAGACAAGAATATGATTGTTGTTGCAAATATGAAACAAAATAACTAATAATGATGTGAAAATCAATAAAGCAAAGCGTTAAGTCAAATGGCAATTCGCAGGAATTCAGAGATCACGAATCAGACAAGTATTCAGGAATGGATTAAGAACCGTTCTAGAACTCAAAACACAGATGTATAATCAATCCACTGTCGTAGTATCAACTACTATGTCTAACAACCTAATATTCTAAAATGTCGGTTGAACTTAGAATTCTAGAAAAGCATTAAGTTCAAGTTTGATATGTTCACAAAGCGCCTTAACATCAGCTTTCGTTGGGTAATGACGTTTTGCTCATCTATGTTCTTTCAGACATTTAAACAAACACTTTTGATGCGCTAAATAACCTAAGATCAGAAACTAGGTAGCTAGTCAAGTTTCATCAATAAGATCAACAATAGATGAAGAAACCATAAGATAATTCCCTATCTATATCTAATTCAATGATTCATGAATTCCCTTGAAATTTTAAACCTAACAATGGAACTACTCACACATGGAAGCAGAAATCAAGCAAAGAGATGAAGAGAAATTCATAATCAATAGATAATAAATCTATAGGGGTTCATAAATCTTCTCAAAAGATGCTCAGACTCGTCTCTCCAAGTTTACAAAGTGCTAAACCAAAAGTATGAATAAAAAATAAAGCGTTTTTTTTTTCCAAAAGTGGCTAAAATAATGTATACAGTAGAAACTCTATAAATTAATATTCCATAAATTAATAAATTTCTCCGGTCCCGAGTCGGTACGGTTTAAAATATAATACAAATCGATAAGATAATAAGATAATAATTTTTTTAAGAAACCTATGTAAATATATAGTCCCATTAATATCATAAATTAATAATTACCATAAAAATAATCTTATACAAAGAAATAACTATGATAATCTACTAAAATATGAGTATATTGTTGTTTGTTTTTATTAAAATTGAAATATTTTTACAACTCATATCTAATTTTAAAATGAAATTTTTTTAAATATTATAAACTTTAAAGAAAATATTATTTTAATTAATTATTAATAAATAATTTATTTTATTTTAAACCGATAAATTAATAACTCTATAAATTAATAAAATATCAAAGTCCCAACATTATTAATTTATAGAGTTTCTACTGTATATAGGTCTAGGATCGAAATAGATTGAGTTGTGATGATTCTGGGGAAAAACGGAAAGTTTCATATTTTCTTTTTTCGTCTATGGAGGAATAGATCCATCTGATAGGTTCCTGGTCAATCTGAGCTTCATTTGGTCGATCTGAAAACTTACGTCAAGTTGGATCGATCGATCAGATGGTTCTTTCTGCGCATACTTCATCTGCTCGCCAAATTGGACTGTCTTGACGAAAACTGGCATAGCTTTTGATCGCAATGTTAGATTGACTTCAACCTACTTCCAAATGAAAGCTAACTCAAAGTTCTAGTTTGAGTCCAAAATCCAGCTCGATCCATCGGTGGAAAGTGCTTCTAATAATGCCAAGCTTCAGACGTCTGTACATAGTTATGTATTAACATATGTTCGTTTGCACCCAAAATGACTCATTTTCTCTCAAAGCGATTTAAAACCTGAAAATACTCGATAAATGACTAAAATACTCTAAATAAATACTTTGACTCGTAAAACCATTAAAAACCTTGGGTTAGAATACATCAATCATGTTTTAATTCATATTTTAAATAATATATTTTGAACTTTTATTTTTATTTTGATGATTAATTTTTTCTCTTCCCTTTTTTTATGAATTTTTTTTTTTTTTTTTTTTTTTGATGATCTTTATAGTCTCTTTTTTTTCATCCAATCATTATTTATCATTAATCTTTATAGTCTCTTCTATACATTATTTTTTAAAAAATCAAGTCTTCAATTTTTATGGTATTATTTTTTATCTTCGGTTCGGGTATTTATTATCCAAAATATCCGAAAATACAAAAATATACCCAAAATCCCAATTAAAAATAGAAAATATACCCAAAAATACAAAATATATATGAAATACAAAAATATATCCGAAAACCCGAAAATATACCCAAAATACCTAAAAAATAACTAATACATTTAATATTTTCGAGTCATTTGGATACCCGATCGGATATCGGTTCTGTTCCAGGTATTATCCTATACCCAATGAAAAAGAACCATCATGTATTTTTGGGTATAAAAAAAACCAAAACGAATCGTTTATTTTAGATCGGCTCTGATTCGGGTTTTCAGTTTCGATTTTTTTGCCTAGGCCTATGTTCAGCATTGCGAGTTTTAATGTTTTTTTATTAAACTAGTGGGTGATCCGCGCTCCGCGCGGAATATTAAATGCCGTTTAATAATATAGTTAGAAAAAACTTCAGCAATATAAAATATTAATTTATTTAGCTATTAACAGTTTTATGTGATTAGTAAAATAAAATTAATTGAAAACGTATATTATATAATAGAAAATTATATATATAGATATAGAAGTCAAAATTTTTTAAAAAAGATTGGTTCATAAATATTTACACACAAATTTAGATAGTCGAATATCTAATCCTTGTCCCACTTGTTAACTTTGGATGTAGAAAAATTATATGAAATATTATACTTACATTTCTCTCTTCTTTAATTTGAGTTGGATGTTCATTTATACACATTAATCTTCTTCGGTAAACGTCAATGTTTTCCAAATACATATACATTACAGACAATATTGATCTCTTTTCATAAACGTTTGATATATTTCTAAGATGAACTCAATCTCTCTCTCTCTCTCTCTCTCTCTCTCTCTCTCTCTCTCTCACTTCCTCTCTTTCTCCTTCTCTATTTATTTCTCTCTCATAAACGCAACATATTAAACTATGGATAACATTTTGGTCCAGTTTTAACTTAACCTTCACTATCCTCCTCCTAATTCTTCTTTCTCTTGCCTTTCTCAATGTATGATTTTTCACTTAAGTCCTGTAGAATTTTTATAAGACTTATCCCATTATTTACTCGAAGACTCTGTTGAGCATGTTAAAGTTTTAGGATAGCAAACCTTGTCTTTCATAACATGCATTCTTGTCATTCGAGCTTCAAAATATTTTCGTGAGTTTCTATTGTTGAACGAAGCATGTTCACTTGAACACCGATTTCTAACTATCAAATTAAGAAATATCTTTTAAAAACTATGTACATTTTTCAGCGTGGTAATTCTTATTGATCTTTGAAGAAATTATATTATAGATGACAACATTTTTTATTTTATTGATACAATTTTTTTTTTTGGTCAGAATTTATACAAAGTTTATAATTTATAAACACTAAACTTTATAATTATAAGACTAAGTAGATTAAGTGGATATCCATATTGTTCTTTTAATGGATTAAGCACCATAAACTCCTGTCTCTTATACACATCTAGATGTGTATAAGAGACAGGGATTAAGAACCATAAACTCTTCGAATTAGTGGGATAATGGACATTGTTATTTTAGATTAGAGATTTTAGTAATAAATTAATATTATCATAATAGTTTAATGTTTTTTTTTTTGTAACATTTTAGCTTTTTGTAATGGTTTTGTATCTGAAAAGTTTTTTTTTTTTGGTGAAAAAACTGGATTTAAATATGATTATTGTTAAATTTTCTTGTTTTGGATTCACTAATAATATGAAAAGAAATTTACAAATTAGTGAAATTAGATCAATATATAAGCTATTTATTTTTATAAAAAATGACCTTTCAAATTCTATTTGAAACTATTTTATTAATGAATGATAGTTATTATGATAATTAAAAGGTAAAGGAATATAAAACATATAAAAAAAATAATAACAAAATTAGTTGATGATGTGTCATTATTTGAAGATATGTGTTGATGATGTGTCATCATGAAAAGAGAGTCTACTCTCCTTTATATATATAGATTTTCAAAAGATTACGAAATTTATTGCCGTTTGTTTGTTTTTTTGTTTTGTTTAAAGGGTCTTCAGCCGTTTGTTTTTTTTGTTGACGGAAATATTCATGTCGTCGTAATTGATACCACCAGAGCCGGCCCTGGGCTAAAGCAGGTAAAGCATCAGGTTTAGGCGCCAAAATATATATAACAATTTAGGGGCATTACTTTTCCTAAAAAGCCTTGTAGCACAGCGGTTAACCTTAGATTTTCAACCTCCAAGTAGCAGGTTTAACCTTCCAATTTCCAACTTTTGAGATATTTATGGACATATTTTTTGGTTGGGCTTTAGGAGTCCCACAACGTTGGGCCGGCTCTGGATACCACCATGGTTTTATCAGCTGTAGTTAACAATTACTTATCAAACAATGCTCTTTCATTCCGCTTGCGGTTAAGAATGACATTTGCCGTAGTGATTAACAAGAACATGTTATTCTTATTATCATTATTTCTTCGCATTTGCACCCAACAACAAAAAAACCATGTTATTAGGCATGTTAATTGGGCTGGCCCGGCCCGGCCTAACCCGAAATCCGTAAAGTCCGCATATATTTATGTCCGGCCCAGTCCAGCCTAAAAAAATATCGGACATTTTTTTTAAAACCCGACCCGGCCCTAATAGGATTAAAGATTATTTTGTCTAAAAATAATGATTTGAAATATTTTTTTATTGATCGAAAACTTTAATTTGCTAGTTGTATGCCTCTCTATAAATCTCAGACTAAGCTGTATTTTCATAAAAAAACAAAAGAATTTATTAAAAATAAATCTAAATTGAAAAATTATCAATATGGTTTTATCAAATCCAATTTAAGTTAAAAGCAAAATTTTGACTTAATAAATTCAAATTATTTATAATATCAAATAACAATAAAGTTAAAAAAATGCTTTAAATCTAGGTAGTACAGACTGTAGATTTGAGATGAAAATGCAGTTTAGTTTGAGATTTACAGAGAGACATACAACTAGAAAATTAAAGTTTTCGATCAATAAAAAAATATTTCAAATCATTATTTTAGACAAAATAAATATTTAATAAAAATCTATAAATAAACTATAATATAAACTGCATGAACCCGGTCGGGATTAAACCCCAAAATCTATTAGAGCACTCACATCGGTGAGTTCTCATTGAGTATCTCACTATTATAATAAAGAAAAAAAGGAAAAGGAGGAGGGAGAGAGGAGCGAGGAGCGAGGACCGGTTCTAAACTTATGAGATACTTTTCTAAAGTGTGTCATTTTATGATTAGTTAAAATCTTTTTATGATTTAAAAATTAATTATTTTTTGTGTGTGATACCCTCAAGTAGCCCTGCAAATTTTGGGAGGGGTACCCTGTTCCCACCCGTATCCGTTTCGAATTTCCCGTCCGTTCCCGTTCCCGTTCAAAAAAATTCTCGTTCGGAACCATTTATATTTTTCAAACGGGTACGGAAAGGGTACGGGAAGGGAACGGGAATACCCGAACTTCCCGAACTTCCCGAATTTTCTCGAAGTTTTCCAAATTTTCCCTAAATTTTTCGAATTTTTCCGAATTTTTCCGAAATTTCCCGAGTTTTCCCGAATTTTTCCCGAATTTTTCCCGAATTATCCAAAATAATTACCCGTTTGGAAAACAATTTTACGTAAGGGAATTTCCCGAAACCGTTCCGTTCCCGTCCCGTTCCCGTCTTGTTTTTATGAATTTCCTTTTGGGAATTGTTCTTCAATTTCCGAATTTCCCGTTTCCGTCCCGTACCCGTAAATTCCCGTCCCGATTCCCGAAATTTTCAGGGCTACCCTCAAGGGTCCGCTATGAATGCTCTTAACCCGAATGGGCTTGGCCCGAAAGGCCCGTTTTTTAGGCTTATATATCAAAATCCAAATCTGATATTTTTCAGGGCCGAGCCTAACTAAACTTCGGGTTTTGGTCATGAAATCCCTACATGTTATTCTCTTGTTTGTGGTCTCAAAATTGCTTTACATTTTTTTATCGAATATTCTGTACTCGAAGAAGATTTGGACCATTTGGTGGTAACCGCTAGTGACGTAGCTGGGCCTGGCCTTTTTCGTTCGTTGGCGAACGGCCCAAACCGTTTTATCTCTGCCTTTGTTCATCCGACCGAACCATACACATAGCTCACATTTGCCATAAAAATAAGGGTGTGCACAAAAACCGAATCGAAGCAAGCCAAAAATTTTCCAACCAAAATTGAATTGAGTTTAATATTTTTAATAACAAAGTGACAATATATTGAACAAACTAAATAAATATTGAACAGAAACCAAACTTAGTGCAGCTGAAACGAATCATAATGTTTACATTTTTTTGACCAGAAACCAAAATTCTCAGCCATTTTTCCTTTTTTTTTTCCCCGACCAGGCCTGTTTACGTTTTTTTCCTAAAGTTAAATTTAGAAAAGGACAACACAATTTTTTTCTTCCTGCAATTTGAACTCTTAATTCAAAGGGGAGTGGTTAAGATTAAAAATTAATCAGATTTGTAATCTAATTAGCAACTACATGCGTAAAAGGCCAAAAGGAAACATCAATTGCAAAAATATGAAATTTAGCAAATAATTAGTTATGTAACTTATGTTATACCAAAAGAGAGAATATTCACAAAATTAGGGATTAAATATATCAATGTATTTTTCATCTTATATATACTAATGACAAT
Organism: Alliaria petiolata; assembly: GCA_020283515.1. Taxonomy (NCBI): domain Eukaryota; kingdom Viridiplantae; phylum Streptophyta; class Magnoliopsida; order Brassicales; family Brassicaceae; genus Alliaria; species Alliaria petiolata. The sequence goes on along the minus strand of JAHZTW010000003.1, from coordinate 59,165,334 downwards.
TTGTTGGCTTTGAATGATAACCAAAAACTTTACCATAAAGTTGCGATACAAGTTATACCGTTTTAATAGTTACAAATCACAAAAGCAGTACAAAAAGCGTTACTAACAGTAATACACTCAACTTTTCTGTACCGCTTTTTCTTACAGCTCCTTTTTTTTACGGTTTTCAACTATTTTATAACCACTTATCACTCCAGCTTACCGCTAAAAAATTTATACCGTTTAAGATTACCAATCGGACCCGTTATGTTATATAAACAGAGAGAATATTCACTAAATTAGGGATTCCGAGCAAGAAATTTGTTATGTTGCACCAACAGGCATCAATTAAGCAAGATGATCTCTAACTGGCTCTAAACAAGCTTCCTGACACCAATTACTCCTAGTAGGTTCTCTATGTAAGAACCAAAAATTTAGCTAAGATCACATATTGGTGTAAAATTGCTCCATGTAAAATGTCTGAGGAAACAGGTTTAGGACAAGATACACACTTTTAAGCATACATTAAGATCAAGATACAATACACTTGTATTTTGTTTTCAAAATTGCTTTCACTGAATGTTCAACAAAAAAAAAGGGTCAATTTGCTAAAGAGTTAAGTTTTTGGAAAAGTATTAAGAATTTGGCTATGGCAACTTTTTGTAGTAGTAATTGATTAAAAAGTACCAAATGGCTTAATTTTGTATCTCGAAATTACGTTTCCTGCCATCGACTGCGCGTGAAACTTCTCTTAAATATGCTGACCAGCTGTCATTTTACTGCCATCAACTTGCACATTAACTGCCATATTAAATGAAGTAACTCGTCGAAAATAAATTTCTGAGCTTAATTTCGATCACTATAAAAGAACATAAATGAGAAATTGAACAAAACTCATAAATTTATATCTACATCCACAATATAATATGCATGTATATATTTTGCATATATATCTCTATATTGTAGATATGTAGATGTTTAATATGATAAGTACGTACACATATTTACTTATAGAGTAATATTGAGTTATGAAAAAGTTATGTATATATATGGATGTATATAACAATATGTGTGTATATATATTTATTTATAGAGTAATATTGAATTATGAAATATGTAAGTATATATATATATATATCTTTATATAATATCAGAAGGGAAATTGAACACAACTTCTATATTTGAATATAGGGCAGTTTACTCAGATATCATACAAATTAGGTGAAATGACCAGAAACATACAAAACTTTTTTTTATTACTATCATATTTTGCCTATATTTTACATACCCAGCGTGTCCTTGTTACATGTTATAGAAAAAAACCTAATTACAAAGAATGCCATTACTTTTTAATTCCACATCAGAAAAAATGTGCCGCCACGTCAGAAATCGCTGACATGTATTAATGAACTCAGCCGTAAAGCACTACAGCGGCAATCACGGCTGAGTTACGGTATGTTGCAGCTGATTTAAGAAAATGGCTGAGTTATGAGCTAACGGCTGACTTACGAGATAACTCAGACATAAGTTACGGCTTAATTAACAAAATATGTCTCAGTTATGAGAAAACAGCTGACTTACGAGATAACCCAGTCATAAGTTACAGCTGAGTTATAACCCGATGGTTGTTTTGTCAAAATTTGGCTGAGTTATTGTCTCGACACGGCTGAATTAACTTTCTCCGGCTGGCTGAGTTATTGCTTCGTTACGGCTGATTTTCGTGTAAGTGTCATAACTCAGCCGTAATGAGCTGGGTTAACGAAAAACTCGGCCTAATTACGGCTGATTTAGTAGCGAAAGATTAATTACTACAATAGCATGTTTTGACGGCTGACTTATCAAACGATACGGCTGAGCTAAAGATTTTCAGTTGAGTTACGGCTGAATTTGGCAGCCGTTTTTTTCGTTTTTTAATTACTGTAATAGTATTCATGTTACGACTGACTTAAAGTTTTGTTTGATGGCTGGTTTAAGACAGTTGATTTACGTGATCGCTTGGTGGCTTACTTG
>JAHZTW010000003.1:59053967-59162189 GCA_020283515.1 Alliaria petiolata | reverse complement strand
AGAGAGAGAGAGAGAGAGAGAGAGAGAGAGAGAGAGAGAGAGAGAGAGAGAGAGAGAGAGAGAGAGAGAGAGAGAGAGAGAGAGAGAGAGAGAGAGAGGTTTCGCCGGCGAGAGAGAAGTTTTTTTCCCGAAACTGTATTTCATGACGTGGATTTAGTATTTTTCATGTTAATGAGGTGAATTAGATGTTAATGAGGTGGATTAAATTAATTTTTGGTTAATCATTTTTAAATTAAAAAAATTGCAAATTAATGAAGGGTGTTAATTGTAATTACACAAGAGCACAAAATATCTGAGTAATTTTTTAAAAATGTATAATATTCTAGTAATAAACCAACTTTTGTGTAATATCTGAGTAATTATTTCTTGAATATATATATATCCACAATACGATATATATATATATATATATATATATATTACTATTGCCATATGAATTAGTTTTGCAAGGTCTCTATATTTGTAAATAGATATCTACAATACGATATATACATTCACCTACACGCTTACCTCTTTCCTGATCCCTTTAATCTTCGCCATTTTCTCCGACGCCGACCACCGTGACGTGAATATAAATCTCACCTTCCTCTTACTCTCGAACTAACACGACAGATCGAACCCCGATGACATCGATGAGATGAATTCGAACGTGTTGAATAATTTCGGCGACACCGGTATTTCTTCTTCCCCATCAGCGTCTCTTCTCTTGTTCTCGTTGTTTACAGAGAAAGAAATCTGAAGAAAACTTGAAAAATAGAATCCAAAACTAAAAGTATTTGGAATTCAATATCATGAAAAAAGCCTTTGAAAATAGTGATATTTACTCAAAAATCTACACACATACACATCTAAAAGATTTCAAAGTTTAAGATCTTGAGATTGGATAAAAGAAAAGAATATCAAAAAGAAGGGACTCAGGCGCGTCGGGATAAAGCCGTCTACTATGATGGCATGGCGGAATTTGTCGAATCTGAGTTTCTAAAGGGCATTCTCTCCTGAGCGAAAAAGGGCGATTAGGATTTTTTTTCCTAGCCTCCCGCCTTCGGCTGGCCTCACGCCGGCTGTCGAGAATCTTTCTCCTTCGGTCTCTTGTTTCTCTCTCGCCATGGCGCCCGCGGTCCTTTCGCCAATTTCGCCACCCGATCCCCCAGATCCAGCCATCGAGTCGCCCGTGTTGGCCTTAGAGTCGCCCGTTCCGGTAGACCCTCCGCCGCTTGCTGATTCGTATTTGGAAAAGTTACGGTCCTCTTCGATCCCGGAAAAAATCCTTTTCGCAAATGCTCCGTCTTACGCTGACGTTTTAAGTCTTCTCTCAGAAACCTAAGGACAATCTCCTCGCCGACTCACTTGGAAGATGGTATTCCAGTTGTCTTAGCTCCGGCTTCTATTCTGCTGCAGGCAGCAGATCTTTGGAAAGGTTGCTAAAGTCAATGTTGAGATAAAATTGGACAGCAATCCTAAAGAAACGGTGATACTAAAGTCAAGGTTGAGATAAAATTGGACAGCAATCCTCCAGAAACGGTGATAGTTCGGGACTCGCAAGGTAACTCGGTTCGTATAAGAGTGGAGTATCCAAGACTACCGCCTAAGTGTTGTAATTGTGAAAGGTTTGGGCATCTTCTGAATCGATGCCCTTTCCCTCTCATGAAGAAGAGTGCTGGTACAGCTAAGGAAATTAAAAAGGCCTCTACATCCACAAAATTTTCTTTGGTTGCTGATCCGGGGACAAATGAGAAATCAGGTTCTTTGGGGGTGGATACAGGGGGGACAGTTCGGACCAGTCAAGTGGCAGAGGGTGTGTCTATTCATTCAGCTCAGAGCAAGAAGACAGAAAAGCGGGCCCGTTCACGAGAAAGAGCCCGAGCTCGTAGCTCTCCTCCAGTGGAGAAAAATCAGATGTTGACAGAGAAGTCAGACTTGGACGAGAATAGTGAAGTGATCGGAGTCAATAATGCCTTTAAGGAGAAAACATAGAAAGAGGTCAGAAAGGTCTCAAGATCAAGTATAAAAGGAAAAGGCCATGTGAAAGAGGGTTCAGAAGGGGATCAAGCTGTGAATCGATCCAACAAAGGCAAAGAAATAGTTATAATGGGATCGGTCTTCCAACAAGTTCTCTCGAAAAGCCAGAAAAAGAAAGAAAAACAGATGCTTAAAAAGTAGGAAGCTTTTGAGAGAGAAGCTGGTCCAGGCTCTGGGTCGCGCAAGAATAATCAGTCTTCTTCTTTTACTCGGGGAAAGCCCTCGGGTAGTGGAAAACACCTCTGAAAGCTCAGCTTTCCAATTTTTTGGTTTGTATATAATGAAGATTTTCTTTTGGAATGTTAGAGGACTTAACAGTGACAGTCGGCAGAGAGTTGTGAAAGAATGGGTGACAAAGAACAAACCGGTCTTGGGAGCAGTTTTGGAAACTCGTGTAAAAGAAGATTGTTCAGAGAGGATTATCAGGGCTACTTTTCCAGGATGGAGATGTGAAAATAACTACTCACAAGCAGAGAATGGCAGGATTTGGGTTGTGTGGGCACCCGAAATCTCGCTAATTGTCTTCAAAAAAACGGCTCAGTTGATGTTGTGTGGGGTGACTAACACGTTGACGCATGAATCTTTCTCGGTGATGTTTGTTTATGCTCATAATACAGAAGTTCAGAGGAGGGTTTTGTGGGAGGAAATAACTGAGATCCTAAGCAACTCTACGGCGAAATCAGTTCCCTGTTTAATTGTCGGGGACTTCAATCAAATTATTTTGGCCAGTGAGCACTACAGTGTGATTCCTTATGATCTTCCTTTGAGGGGAATGTCAGAGTTCAAAGACTGTGTGGAGACAAACGAGCTTTCTGATCTACCTAGCCGAGGCGCTTTTTATTCTTGGTCAAATGGAAGGCCACATGACCCCATCCTCATGAAATTGGATAGAGCGTTAGTGAATGAGAGGTGGTTGGCTGGTTTTCCGGATTCGTATGCAGTCTTTGATCCTCCAGGGGATTCAGATCACACTCCTTGCCTCATTAACCTGGCGGATTCTGTGGACAGTCGTAAGGTCAGTTTCAAATATTTCTTCTTTTTGGCCTCTCATCCGCGGTTTCAGGATGCAATTCTGGAGGCGTGGAGTAAGCCCGTGGGAGTGGGCTCAGCCATGTTCACCTTAGGGCAGAAGCTAAAGGCTGTTAGGAAAGTCTGTCGTCAGCTCAATAGAGAAGGGTTTGGAAACATTCAACAAAAAACCAAAGATGCTTTAACCTATCTCCAAGAGGTTCAGACAAATCTATTTCGCTCCCCGACGAACAGCCTATCTAGACAGGAATTTGTGGCAAGGCAGAAATGGAATTTCTTTGCAAAGGCTCAAGAAATTTTCTTCAAGCAGAAATCAATAATTAAATGGCTAAAGGAAGGCGATGCCAACACAGCTTTCTTTCACAAAGCGGTCTTGGCTCATCAAGCGAAATATGCTATTAGATATCTTCGATTGGCGACGGAGGAAAGGATATATAACTTGGACCAAGTAAAGGATATGGCAGTTTCCTACTTTTGCAATCTTCTGGGCTCGTAAGATCAAAGTGCTTCTCCTTATTCAGTGGATCTGTTGAGGAGCATCCTCTCATACCGCTGTCCGTCGGTTATTAGCGATTCTCTTATTGCAATTCCGTCAGAAAAAGAAATCGTTCAACATTAAGGAGTATGCCTAAGAACAAAGTCCCGGGGCCAGATGGGTTCCCGATGGAGTTCTTCCTCGATGCTTTGGAAATAGTGGGGAGCGATACAGTTAAAGCAGTGTCAGAGTTTTTTTCTTCAGAAAGGATTTTGAAAATGTTCAATGTAACAGCCATAGCCTTGCTACCAAAAATTCCGGGAGCGGATAGTTTGGATCAATTTCGTCCTGTATCACTATGCTCCACGGTATACAAGCTCATTGCTCGCATTATAAAAAAAAGGCTAAAGTTATTTATGTACGATGCTATTCAAGGGAACTAGGTGGGTTTTTTTGAAAGGGCGCCTTCTGGTGGAAAATGTGTTGCTTGCATCAGAGTTAGTAGATGACTTCCATGTGGAAGGTGCTACACAAAGGGGATGCCTCAAGATCGACTTATCAAAAGCCTATGACAACCTGAATTGGGAATTTGTGTTGAACGTTCTCACTGCCATTGATCTCCCTGGGGTGTTTGTAAACTGGATTAAGGAATGCATTTCTATTCCATCTTACAAGGTGGCGATTAATGGAGAGCTGTCAGGTTTTTTCCAGGCAAAAAAAGGTCTAAGGCAAGGAGATCCAATTTCCTCGCTGCTGTTTGTCCTAGCAATGGATGTACTTTCGAAATGTCTAGATGCAAGGGCTTTAAACTCATCATTCGGGATTCACCCACAGTGTCAAGCTCCTCTCATCACTCATCTAAGCTTTGCGGATGATGTGTTAAATTTTTTTGATGGTTCCTCAGATTCGATGCATGGTATTCTGGGAATTCTGGATGAATTCAAGAGGGTTTCTGGGCTGGGAATTAACAGGAACAAGACCAAGCTGCTCATTGATGGAGGAAACTCACAAAGGAGCCGGGAATTAGCTCACCTTCATGGCATCAAGCAAGGAGCTCTTCCGGTTAAGTATTTGGGGGTTCCGCTGTCCTCAAAGAAGATGAGAAGACAAGACTTTCAGCCTCTGATCGATAAGTTGTCGAAGAGGTTCAACTCTTGGACTGTGAGACATTTATCCTTCGCAGGCAGGCTGCAATTGATACAGTCGGTAATTTACTCAACCATCACTTTTTGGGCGTCCATTTTCATCCTTCCCAACCAATGTGTTAAGGAGATTGAGCGCATGTGTAATGCGTTCCTGTGGAATGACGCTCCAAATTCGGCAAAAAGGGTAAGAATTAGCTGGGATTCAGTTTGTACCCCTAAAGAGTCTGGGGGTCTCGGATTAAGAAGGTTAGCGGAATGGAACAAGGTCCTGGGTCTCAAGCTCATTTGGATGCTGTTTGCCAAGGGAGGTTCATTGTGGGTCTCTTGGATGAGATTAAACAGAATTGGAAACTCGAACTTCTGGGACCTTGGCATATCGACTTCAAGGAGCTGGATTTGGAAAAGCATTGGCAAGCTACGCCCTATTGCGAAGCCTTTGATGGTGTGCGAAGTTGGGTCAGGAATCTCGGCAAAATTCTGGTTTGATAATTGGACAGGTTTGGGTGCTCTTATAGATCTCACGGGGATGGATGGTCCTAGGGTCACAGGTCTGCCAGCAAGTGCAGTAGTGGCAGATGGCTTAAGGCAAGGAAACTGGTGGATATCGCGCTTCAGGAGCAGGAATCCGATCATAACTTTGATTAAGAACTGTCTGCCGAGCCCTATCCCGATTTTATCTTCAGAGGTTGACGACTTATATCTATGGAAACTGGGCATAGCGATTCCGTCACACTCTTTTTTCCACGGCTAACACTTGGTTTGCTCTAAACCCTCCTCCCCCTTCGGTTGATTGGTATAAGGCCGTCTGGTTCAAAGAACGCATTCCAAATCATGCTTTTGTCTCTTGGGTGGTAGCGAGAAACAGACTTGTTACTAGGGACCGTCTAACCAGTTGGGGCCTGCCTGTGCCGTCGGTTTGTCTGCTATGTAATAATCAATCTGAATCTCGTCAGCATCTCTTTTTTGATTGCCCTTTCAGTTCTGAGGTTTGGTCCTTCTTTTTCTCTAAAGCCCATCTACACCCGCCTCCATTGTTTGAGAACGGTTTGAGATGGATGAAGGACCCGACCGAAGATCCCAATTTGTCAATTATCATCAAAATCAGTTTACAAGCCTCGATTTACGCTATTTGGAAAGAAAGGAATTCTCGGTTGCACAACGATGTCTCTAGACCTGCCCCCGTGGTGATTAAGGAGATTTCACAAATTTTACGGAATCGCCTAGATCCGTTATCTCGAGCTCAGAGAAATCTCCCGACGACAGTGTCCCTCCTCACAACTTGGTTCACGGTATTCGAGCCATTTTAAATCGTCACGTTTTTTATTCATCGCCTCTCTACAAGATCGGTCTTTCGATATAGTTGCTCTTTCTCTCGCTCTTATTATCAGGCTATTGTAGTTAGAATTTTTGGTTAGCATTCTTTGCTAATTTAAAGATCGCCGAGGGCTGGATCTGTTGTAACAGGATTGTAATCACGTTGGAAACATGTTATTAATGCAAATTTAAGTTAAAAAAAAATATATATATATATATATATATATATATATATTTTGCTGTTTAAACTTTATAAAGATGTGTGGTTTGACAAATTAGTGTTTATATTTGGATTGTTTATCCAATTATCCCAAAAAATTGCTTCCATTGTTCTTTTGATATAAGCCGTAGGATCATAATATAACGCTCCAGAGAGACCGGATCGGACGGTTGCCACGAGACGTAGAAATCGATAGCCACTCGTCTTTTTAATTAAGTGTAGCACGTTTTCCGTGCTTCACACGTTTGCCACGTCAACTGAATGTCCACGTTGAAGTAAGTTGTCTTTAAGGAAAAAACGCTAAATGTTGTCCTTCTAAACTAAACGTTTAAGTCCTTTGAACTAAAATCTAAACCTGAAATGGATTGTTATAATTAATAGATTTCCTTAATTTAAAAATAATTAGCTTATATTTTTTTTCAAATTTTCCTTTTAGCATTTTATCTTAATTGTCCCATTTTTGTTTTCCCATCTTTTATGAGTTCAGAAAAGAAAAAAAATCCACAAAAAATCCATCCCACCCTACTTTTTTTTCTAATATAAAATGTGAATATTATTATGAACCACTTGCAGAACTAACCTTTTTGACCACGAAAATATGTTGAAATAACGCTTACCAAAAAGTTGTTAAGAAAGTAACGATTTGAAACATTTCTGCCATTCTGGTCAGTAAGGTTAACCTTCCAAAATTATTACTAGATTTGATTTGACATTTAAACAAACGCTAGCATTGTTAATATTAATATAATATATAGAGATTATTATTCTCAAAATATAATATTCTATTTGATTGTCTAGTAAGACTTAATGTTTTGGGTAATAATATAATCTCTCAACTAGTAACAATATAGATATGTTACTATTTATAATGTGACTATTTACAGATATGTTTATATTTTTTTGTTATAATAATATTTGTACACTTGTAACAATATAAACACGTTAGAACTACTAGAAACATCTTAATATTTATAAATATATACATTTTTCTGACAACTTCTAATTTTATTTAAGAACATTAATTTATAATCTAAAACATAACCTAAACCATAAACTCTAAACCATAAACCCTAAATCCTAAATTCTAAACCCTAAACCCTAAAATCTAAACCCTAAATCCTAAACTCTAAACTCTAAACTCTAAATTCTAAACTCTAAACCCTAAACCCTAAAATCTAAACCCTAAATCATAAAATCTAAACCCTAAACTCTACCTAAGTATTAGTGAACCTAAACTAATTAGTGTAAAAACTTTCTCTATAAACCCTAAATCCAAAAAATTATAAACTTTTCGGACAATTTTGTCTTTATGGGGAAATAAGTTAGACTTTTCCATATGTTACTATTTATGATGTGACTATTTACATATATATTTGTATTTTTTTATAGTAATATTTGTCGACTTGTAACAATATAAACACATTAGAACTACCAGAAACATGTTAATATTTATAAACCCTCAAAACTATACCCGAAACCCTAAAATCTAAATTTTAAATCATAAATAATTCCCTAAACCCTAAACTCTTCTCTAAGGATTGGTGAACCCAACCTTTATGTAAAACTTTGTAATTTATCAAGAAATAACAATATAAACATGTTATAACCACCAAAAACTTCATAAAATTTATAGATATATACAATTTTTTTAATCTAAACTCTAAACTTAAACCATAAACCCTAAACCCTAAACTCTAAACCCTAAACACTAAAATCTAAACCCTAAACTCTCCATAAGGATTGGTGAACCCAAATGGATTAGTGTAAAAAAATTATAACCTAACCCTAAACTCTCCATACGGATTAGTGAACCCAAATAGATTAGTGTTAAATAATTTAGAACCCAAATAGATTACCCATATATTTAAAATTAAAAGTACAAAGTATCTTTGTTTATCAAAAGAATTTAATTTATATTCATATTTATTTAATATATATGATATTTTGTATATTTGTTTTTAGGTTTTAAGTGTTAATTTACAATATTTAGAGGATACTATTATTTTAATAATATAATGAATATGTATGATATATTTAATTGTTTGATGATATTTGTATATTTTATGATATTTAATATAATTTATAAAAAATATATATGATAAACTTGACCCCAGTAAAATAATTTTCTGGCACCATGTTAGCATCTGCTGAAATATTGTACAGAGAGTGTGGTCCCGTTGTGGAGGCTGCTGTTTCTTTCTTTCCACAAAATGTTTTTGTGCGATTCCTATGTGCGATCCCACACTACTTGTTAGATACAAATTCAGTAAATAATAGATAAACAAACCCACAAATGGGTTTTCTCGAGCGATTATTTAACATACTTTTTTAGGAATAAGCATCTGAAAAGAATTGTTGCTCAAGCTACGATATACCCTTTTTATTTTATTTAACATACCGTTACATTACATGCAATATATTACTACAATTTTTTTTTGAACAAAAATTACTACAATTTTTATTTTATCAAAACCATGCAATCACTGGTAGATACATATCTTTTTGTAATAATCTTTACCTTCTCAATTAGTTGGGGTAAACAAACCCACAAACTGGTTTTGTTGAAAGATTATTTAGCATACCGTTACATTACATGCAATTACTACTATTTTTTTTTTTTATCAAACACATGCAATACTAAGTACCTTCTTTTGTAATAATTTTTACTTTCTCAATTAGTTTGGGTAAACTTGTGGAGCCAAACGAGGTGTTGCAACTGCATTTAAAGGTTTTGCCATGAAAAGGTCGCTCTTGCTTTCCGAAATGTCAATTTTACCCTCACCATCCATTGATGACCACGTGAACCCTTGAATCAACCGAGCCAGCAACATGTACGTCATGGCCGATCCAATTTTCGCACCCATGCACCCTCTTCGTCCCGTGCTGAACGATATTAGATTAAGATCTGGATCGTTCAGCTCCACGCTTTCGTTATTGCCCAAATGTCTCTCAGGGTCGAACTTAAGCGGTTTGTCCCACACGTTAGGGTTTCTCCCGACCCCCATACGACTGATCAATACGTGGCTTCCCTTAGGGATGAAGTAACCGCCCACCACTGCGTCGGCAGTCGACATATGAGGGAGGTTGAACGGTGCCACAGGGTGTAATCGGAACGCCTCTTTCACACAAGCCTTCACGTAGTTGAGATTAGGGAGGTCGGATTCAAGGACAAAACGGTCTTTTCCAACTACCCGATCGATCTCATCCACGGCTTTTTGCATGATGCTCGGCTCGTTAATCATCTCCGCTATGGCCCACTCCGCCGCATTAGACGGATTATCCACCGTCGCCAACATTAGTTCCTTCATAATCCAACATCATCAAAATTAATAGTTTTTTTTGATAAATAAATCAAAAAGTTTTGCTAATGCTCCAGGGACGTCTCAAAGGCCCTGTTCAACTTTTTATTAAATACAGATTTAATATGATAAAAGAAATTTGAAAAAAATTGAACCCTAATTCATAGATTTAGTTAAAATTTTGTTTTTAATCCGGACCCTGTTTGATTGCTCTAGTTACATGTTATAAAATGCGGCCCTGAGAAGCTCCACTGTAATTTTCCGAGGTGCAGTGCTATCGGATTCGATCCATGTCGAATCCTAAATGCTATATTTGGAGACAAGTTATATTTACGCTTGTAAACACGTCACATGTATTAATATGTGAAAAGAGACTATATACGGCTAAAAGCCAAAACTTTCTAGTTATATATACTGTAAAAATGAAAAACTCCACTATTTAGTATATATAATTAAGTCGATAAATATGCATACCGTCACTTGCGCTTTGATCTCTTCGCTCGACAGAGCAGGCTTCCCGTTGGTGTCTTTCGCCAATATAAACATGTCGAGAAAATCTTGAGGCTCTTTCAACTTCCCATTACGCCATTGCTCGAGTCTTTTATCGACAAAAGGATCGTTATACTTACCTACATTCCTCATTGCGCTACTCACGACCTTCTCGTGCCCTTCCAAGTCCAAAAACCTTAGCCACGGGAGATAATCCGACAAGGCAAAGGCGTAAAGATGGGTTAAAACCGTAAACAAAGTATTAACATGATCAATCTCTTCTAGCCCTGGTCCAGAACCATCTTCACTTCCTTTGCCGAAATGCCTTACACCAAACATCATCTTCTGAGCTACATTTCCGCTATATTGCCGCACCGCATGCCTTAAATCAATTATTGCAAAATCATTACTATCACCGCGGTGTTTGACACAGAGGTTATTGATGTACCTGACGAGGTTATCGGCCTCTTCGGTTCTCTTTTCAAGCATCAGTTTGAAGCTCTTCTGACTCGTCACGTGAGATGCCACCACTCTCCTCATCTTCTTCCACTGCTCGCCTTGTGGCACCACCGCAATGGTTAAGTACCCACGGCTGCAGTACTCCGTGCCCATAGTTAGCGGTCTAGCGGCAAAAACGGAGTCTTGCTTCTTCAGAATCTCCCGTGCAATCCGCGGGGATGTCACGGGGATCACGTGAGCATTGGCCAGACTGATGCATGCAATATCGGTGTTGAGTTCTTCCATGAGTGAATGTATCCACCGGAACACCGGTTTGTTCCTCCGAAATATTTCCGGCAGGTTTCCCATTAGAGGCCAAGGCTTTGGTCCGGGAGGGAGAGGAAGGTTTCTTGTGTAGGAAGACACGAACATGGTTTTCGTCATCTCCTTACGCTTCATCGTTAATGCAATGATGAGGAAACCTAGAATAAACGCAAGCAATGAGGTGCAGTCGAACATTGTTATTCTCAACTTGGGAAAGTGGAGTACGTTCTATTGGAGCTTAATTTGAAGATTTGTTTTTTGTTTTTGTTTTTTAAATGAAGTGTAGAAGGCTATGTAGGCAGCCATGAAACAGTAACGACTAACGACACATCCACATGATAAGAGCAGTGCCGGCTCTATGCATGTGCTGGAGGTGCTTTTGCACAGGGTCCAAACTTAATTTTGTGTTTTTTTCGTTTTTTGGTTGTAAAAAGGGTCCAAAATATATATTTTTAAAAGTTTTTCTTACTTAAAAGGGCCCAGATTATAATGACAAATTTTTTTTTATAAACCCATAACAATAACTAGGGCTCATTAATTTTTTCTAGCTCAGGGTCTTCTCTACCATTGAGCCGGGCCTGGATAAGAGTACCCTACTTGCTGATAGAATCCACCAATAATTAAAGCACATTTAAGTTCCCCAGATAAGATGCTTTGTGGTGATTCTTCTCCCGAAAACGATAAGATGCATTATCATTTCCTTTTCATTTTAGGTATCCCCACGTTTAAAATGCTATCGGCTTAATGGATGGTCCATTTTTATTTGTAATATCTACCGTGTTTTATCGAGCTCGAGACTACAAATTAAAATCGACAAGCCTTGACTTTGGGTTTTGCAAGGTTTTGCAAGTCCAATCCAGATTTTTTTTTTTTCAGATTCAGTTGTCAATTATCAAAACCTGTGTTAACTATAAAAAAAAATGAGATACGTAAAATTTTCTTTTAATCACACTCCACATAGAATTAATTAATTTGTCAAATTCACTTTTTAAAATGACATATTTCTCCGTCAAAAAAGAAATGACATATTTCTTTTTTTTTTTTCACGAGGCTTTGGCCTCCACAAAAAGAAACATAATTTCGTAAAAGCTTTTTTTTTTCAGCTTGCTTCTTTGCTCTACACCTCTTGCATAGGTGTGAATTGTAACTTTGGAATAAGGCGGATTTTTTTGTGTGATTTTTAGCAGAATATAGTAGAATAACTAATAATGTAGATGGTAACAGATGAATTGCGAAATAGCTGAAATTTTTTTTTTTTTTAAATAATTACAAAATATGAATTAAGTGAATAAATAAATAAAAAAATAAAATTGTTTTAATGTATTATTAAAGTATTAAACAACATTAAAAATTAAAAAAAAAGTAACAATTTTGCCAATAGTTTAAATTTTCCACTCCAATGTTTACGTATCATGTTATAAATTTCAATTTAAAATCTACAAAAGTATAAGTATTTCATTTTTAAAATAACAAAAGTTTTTTATTGTTTTTAATTTAAAATTCACAATTATTTTCGTGATTTTAAGATTTTTCAACTGTTAATTGATTTGACCGCCAGACAGTCATCGGAAAACACTATTACATCATGTTGTTAGAATATAAAACACTATTCCATCGTGTTTTTGAAATATAAAACACTATTCCATCATGTTTTTGGAATAACACTTTCATTTTGTAGGAGATTTTGCCATATAGAAAAATAAAAATATCTTAAATAGAAACCTTAAAATTAATATATTTGGATCTAAATATGATCATTCAGATCTAAATCCGACTCCTCCCCTATATCCAAAATTTTGGAATGTATTTTAAATCGAATATCGGAATTGTTTTTATTTTATTTTATTAGCTTTTTTGATAATTCTTAAATCCAAAGTCACATCTTGCACAATTGTGTCCCGAACGATGACATCTTGAACAAACTTGTTTTCGTTTTTTCCTCATTTCTTTTTCTCTAAAACCTTAATATCTTCTTTTTATGGGTCTTCTTGGCTTTTTTCGAACATCCGAAGGTAGACATATTTGACAAACAATATCAGAAGGTATTTCACACAATTCCAAAAGCTCATCAACGGGTCTATACTCCTTGAATATATATGCAGCATACAAGTGAGACTTTGAGTAGTAAAGATGTACTAGTGACCTAGGGTCTACGCCTCGACTCAATGCAACCTTAGCAGCATGCTCACTGCAATGACTGTGAAAGTAAGAAAATGGCAGTGAAGAGGAGAGAGAGAGAAATGGTTGAAGGAAAATTTAGAAGATGGGTTACCGTAACGTCTTTTGGTTTTTTTGTTTGCCTGCAAAAAATAAGAACAAAATATATTTTAATAAAATATTCTTTAAACAAGTATAAAATTAAGATTTTATAATTTACAAATAAAATAAAATCAAAATGGATATCATTCAGTCTAAAATGTTTATTTTTATTTTTATAGATTATTATAAATTGAAAATGGGATGAATTTAGTCATTAGTCATTTCATATATAACTAAATATAATTTTTTAATTAATAATAATGTAGTTTTTAAATTGTAATTTAATTTTGAGGTATTTTTCCAATTTTTTTCTAAATTGTACATAGGCAATTGACTAATAAAGTAGCTCATAATTAAATGACAGCAAAAATATAATAATTGTTGGAAAACAAAACCTAAAAATAAAAGTGTTGAATTCAACCAATTTCTCACAATTCCTCCGATTACCCAACTGGTGTAATAAAAAAATTTTCAACTGAAAATCAGCCATATTCAACAATTAAGCTGTTACCATTTACAGCTTATATCTTCTTCTTCATTCGGCTGGTAGAACGAGTGGTTGTAGGCTGGCTGGTTAACCCAGATATGTGGCTTCCTCGTGGGGTGCATTTTTTCATATGCATTTAATAAAAAGAGACAATTAACTAAAGAACTCAAAACCGGACTAAAATAAAACAAACAATACAATCATTTAGAGGCACAAACATCAAAATAATTTGTTACCATTTTGGGCCATACTATCCCTATACGCCATGTGAATATTTACTATTATTTTAATAATTTTCGACTAATGAGAAAATTTTGCGTGTAGTATTGAGTCTAATTTTCAGTCTCCAAACAATGTTTTAATTGGTCTTATTAGTGGTGTATATCCACATTTTTACTTTTCAGAAAATCTTAAAAATTCTCACTTTTCACCGCTACATCGTGTATATCAACTGTGTAGAAGATGATAGTTGACCAACGGACGCCATCACTTCTTTATCTTTCTAAATCGAAGGTTCCTCCACTATTTCGACGCTTTCTTAGGTAATCGACGGTGGGTTGACTCTTATTTGTTATATGAACAAATAGTTCTTTACAGTTTCAACTCATATAGTTAGACATCTACGAATTAAAATACAAAATTAATACATAAGCTAATATTACTCTATAAAGATGTATATGTACATATCGTATTAGACATCTACATATATACAAATATAGAGAGATTACATTTTATTTAAAAATCTACATATTAAATTACAGAACTAATTTATAAGACAACAATACTATATAAAAATATATACATACATATCGTATTGTAGATATCTTATTATATAAAGTTAGATGCGTCAAAATTGCTAATTAACATAGTAAAATTTAATTACAAAAAATAAAAATATAAATAAATAAATAAATTTTATATTTCTTTTTTATTTTTACTTTTCTTCACAAGTGATCGGATGTTTTTTTCAAATAAGTTTTTACCGGTTTAAAATATTTTATTCAAAATCCGCATATATGCGGATCCTATTCTAGTATATATATATATTCAAATATACAAATATAAGAAATGCATTTAATTTTTCGTCTAATACTATATAAAAATATATACATATATACTATATTGTGGATGTCTATACCATGCCCGGTTAGGGAGTTCCATGCTCGTCTACACCATGCCCGGTTAAGAGCATGATGTGCACAACATGCTTGTTAGCTTGAGGATTATCTAGATATGCGGCCAGTTCTTCTCTTGTTGGTGCAAGTATTTCATCTCCTTTATTTACACGGTTGTAGCTTGAAAACCAAATAACCGAGGCTACAAAAGGTCAAGCCCGAATTTGAGTTTCTATGATCTCGTTCCATTGACTCACAAGATACACATCTTCATCATCGTAGTACTCAAAATCCACATCCACTGGTGCATATACCTGCATCCCGTTCACCTTTCTCGAATGTTAGAGGAGGACCATCTCGGTCTAACATGACACCTTGAACCCTAAGAGTGTCAGCTGCATTTTGTAAATCCTCAATACCGTTTTTTCTATCATTTCCTCAGAAAGCTTGTTGATGAAATTTTGGATTGACAAAGACTCCTCCATAGGTAACATCCTCCTAATCTTCAAGAAGGCTTCATAGTGCCGTATCAAGGCTATCACATAACAATAACCAAATTTCTGGACCAATCTACAGGAAGTAAGATTTATGTTTATAGTGATCCTCCAATGCTCGTACGTAACATGTTGAGTGTTAGCCACCAAGCCAACTCTCAATCCGTTGTGAAGAATGCCCAATAAAACGGAATCAAGATTCATCAAATCGACATAGCAAGGCCAATGAGTTGACTTGTATATCCCCTCCAAAGAGGAACCACGAGTCAGGGCAAGGTGTCGCATAATGGACCAAAAATGCAAGCATTTCTCGACTCCTCGCTAACCCCAGCAGCATTTAGACGGATGGAAGATTCTTGGCGGATAACAAAAACAGAAAGAAAACGATGGAAACCAAAGTCGTGTTGGCGGACAGGATGAACACGGCAGCAGAGGCTTGGGTGACAAACTAAATGTATTTTTGGTTCAAATTTTCTTTTTGTAAATAAATTGAGGTACAACTGCAACTTGTTTTTACATTTCAAAACAATTTCATATCCCAATTAGATATTAAACAGTTATTATAACAAACTATAATGCATATAAAATTCTTGATTATTTTTAAGAAGGTGAGAATATTTTATTGTTAATGGAATCTACATAGAATTCTACAAGTGTACTCCAACGACAATGTTTTAATTTTTTTTTTGTTTCATCACAAATTTTGAACTTGAGACATTGATCACTCGTAACACTCCACAATCATTCGTTAAAACACATAGGTACACTAGTAAAATCTAAAAAGAGAAAGAGCAATCTACAAACTTTTTTCGACTATCTCTATATTCGTTCTTTTAGAATCACCTTTAAACATCAACAAGATGGAGATGGAGCCTACACAATCTCATTGTCTTCTTGAACTGTAGGGGCTTCTTGCACCTCTGGCTCTGGCAATTCTGTCCAAGTGAGCACGACACCTGAGGCTATTGGCACTGAAACCTTTGTGATGAATCTACCGTACGTATGGCCCAAATAAGCACTACCAACGGTAAAAATGGAGTCAACAAAGTTGATGTCCAAACCATAACCTAGTTCTAGAAGGCATGTGAGAATGTTCCACAGAGACAGAACGCTGCAATTACAACATAGCCATCAACATATTTGGAATTTCCCTCAATTTGACTCACTAGTTGGTTGTTGGTGGTTTGGATTAAGAGATGAAAGGCGCGCAGCCTTACTAAGCTTCATTCTCCTCAATCTCCTATTGATCCTTGCAGCTTCCCTTGTTGTCTCATGTGAAGAGCAGATCCTCAGAACAAGAAAACCAACATAAGCATAAACATAGGCTATTATCACTGGATTTGAATCTGGTGACTCAATTTCGAGAGCATATGAAGAAGATAAGTGAGAGAATCCAAAACAGAGAGGCATCTCCGTCATTGGCATCATCTCGGATCCTCGAACATCTCGCATAGAAGCTTTCCTTTTCAGGTATGTTTTTTAAGCTTCCGTCTATCACATATGGAGAGAAAGAAATGGCCGAAGACACGGCGATTCACAGTCACCACCTCAACGGCTAGTCACGATCATTGACAAAGTACTAAGGAACATGATAAGCTCTTTTCGAGTTACAGATCCAAAGTATGAAGATGCTCTTGTGACATGGTTCGCTAGTCGCAACTGAAACAATTTTTCTACTCTCCATCTCTCTCAAGCTTTGTTTCTAAACTCTCTCTGTTTTTTCTGGTTTTCAACAAAATGAAGCACTCGATGTAACAAACAGGTTTTTTTTGGTGTGAATATAATTTAACATTCCTTCAAAAAAAAAAAATAATAATTGGGTTCTTCGCATAGAAGATAAGTTAGAAAATCTAAAAAATTGAAAAAGGATCAAAAGTCAAACATAACTTGTCTAATGAGAATCAAGTAACATTTAAACCAGATTTGCTTAATCCGCAAACATCACCTGAGAAAAAAGAGAATCAAGTAACATTTAAACCAGATTTAATTCTTTCAGAAAAATTATTATTCCAATGCTTATTTAATATACTTATCTAATGCCTAAGTGCTGATAAAAATGAGAGATTCGAGAAGAATTACCACAAAGCATAATCATAATATCGCCATATCGGATCAAAAGAAAAACAATGGGGAATCCAGTTCCATGCTGCTCAAGCCAAGCAACCAGCTGCTATGGAAAGTAATAATTGCATCCATGTTGATTAAGGAAGAACCACTAGATGCCACAATACACCTCAAACCGAGCCTAACAAACAAGACAACCGCGGTAAGGGTCTAAACACTCAGGAGATTCAAAAATCTAACTTGACTTCTCTCTGTGCAGATCCTACAAGTTTTAGAGCAAAATTCAGTCAAAAGAGAGGGTATGATAAGGTCATCAGAGCCAGCATGGACTATGGTGTCAAGACAATGCGAAGGTATCCGAAAGAGCTTGATCTAGTCAAGGATAAATGAGAGACTATCTTCCCTCGAGAACACATCAAGGTCGAAGGAGAGAAGAGTGATCTTGATGTGCTCTGTCTAGACCAGCCTCAGATGGTGTTGGACCATGCCAAGACCAAATTAGAGCCAACCAAAACCAAAAAACAGAACCAACCTAGTTCATGGAGCATACTGGCACACCATAAGGAGTTGAGCAACAAACCAAAATTTTCCAGAAACTTAACCCAACAGAGGCACGCAGAAAAGTGGAATTCTGTCTATAGCAGCTCAGACCAAACCGGAATCAAATTAACAAACCTGTTGATTCCAGACTACCCGATTATAAGGACCTAAGGCCATTGTCTGATGCATTCCGGCTCAACTACAAATATACAAGGCATGAAACCACTTGGAAAGCATTATTAGCTCATATTAAGCACGTCTCAAGGTGGTATCAGCCCAATATTAGTTCACATGAGGGAGATATGATTTTTTCAAATCAGGTGAACCCAAACTTACCCGATTTAGACCTACGTGCATTTATTGGAGGATTTCGACCAAACCATAAGAAATTAAGCTATGAACTGAATTTTTATGTAATATTTACCCATAAGAGACACTTGGAGAACTGGATTCAGGCCGAGACCTGTTTAGACTTGGAACTTATTAAACTTCTAAGCCGGATGATCCTATACTTGCCTTATTTGGAACCTTCTAGGTTTGGGAAACTTCAATCATATGTTTGGCGTTCAGGAGGATCTATACCTGTCTCTTATACACATCTAGATGTGTATAAGAGACAGATCCTATACTTGCCTTATTTGGAACCTTCTAGGTTTGGGAAACTTCAATCATATGTTTGGCGTTCAGGAGGATCTATACTACAACTAGAGTCTCCTCAAACTTCATTCCAAGTCATTGGATCAGGTAGATTCAATTTTTGTCACTCATACACCAACACTTTCCTTATCCAGCGACAAGTAAATCTAGCGACAAGGAGAACATTTAAAGATCAACAGCTCTTTTCCTTGGATTTCTTCTAGTTAAACAGCTTGGAGACATTTTACACAAACCATAGGCTCCCACCAAATGGATATATCAAGATGATTTTGGGATATAAAGAGACACCAATCAACTTTCCTAATTTGGCCAATCAATCACCTCCAACGGCCATAATTCGATCATGATCGTTCTCATTTATATTCTTCGACTTATTTTTGAGTAATTAGCTTCCTTATTATGTTTATGACCGTTTGGTCTTGTCTAGGGTCGAGAAATATATAATCTCATCTCATTGTATCATTTTTACACCCCTTTAATTACTTTAAGAAACCGAGTTTGTATTCTTTAAAGCTTTTTAGCTTTGTCTCTCTTGTTTCTCTAGAATTTAGGTGGATTCCTTAGGCTAGAAAACATCTTGAATCTCAGTCTCTTGTGTGGATTCACCAAAGCTAAGGTTTGTGGGTTTATCTCAAAGGCTCTCCACACCTTTGATTGGCACTTTTCGATCCATCAAGCTTGTCAACGGTTGACATCATGTGATCACTTAAATTACTTGTTTTCAATCGTATATCATAAATTGCTTCGTGCTACTAGATCTTATATGGAATAAAGATCCCTCGTAGGCTCTTTCGAGTTGAGTTCTGTGTTTTGGGTACTTTTACCTTTTGACTTTGTGTTTGCTTTAGGCTGCAAAGAACGTAGCCTAAAGCCAAGATCATCCAGTCTATGAGAATGGACAAATGATTTGATAAAAAAAGATCCCATTCCTTTTGTTATTGCAAAAACGTCAGTAAATTTTGGATCATTGTATCTTTTTTTTATTTTTAGAATGAAGAACTCGACACCCTCCAAGAGGAATCTGAAGAAGAACATTTATTCGGTGGATGAGTTGATACATAATCTCAAAAACAAAGCTCAATCTGCTACACACTTGGTCCTTTCCGGTTCTTCTTTAGCGACGTTGTTGTTTCATGCATCAAGTGGAACTAAATAAATAAATCAAGTGTGAATCTTTTTATTTAGTAAGTTACTTAAAACATCTTCTCTTTATTACACTATTTCAGGTAACTTCAGATGCAAAAGCTTACACCATTTCCTTAAGTCGGACTGAGTCCTTTATTCATATCATGTATTTAGACAAATGCGATTTCCCATCGAAGCCACTCGCAAGGTATCCTTCAGTGTACTCTGGTATGGTGATATCTCTGTACTTTGAAGGGTTTTCATCAGAAAGAAGCTCTTTGATCGGTCCATAGACCGTGGCATTTGGATACAAACTCGAGCTAAAGAAGCACGCAACTGAAATTGCTGTCCATCTATGTTCACCCGTACCCTATGCTTCCTGCTCGAGAACTTATCATTTGTTATCAGCTGCAAAAACAAAATGTCTCAAAATGTTCTCGGAAAAGACTCTGTTTTTAGGTTAAATGAATGCATAAAATTGGGGCTTGCTTGCCAGCATGAAATCGTCGATAGTGACGACAAGAGCTCCATGAACATGAGTTACATCAACCCAATAATCTTGATGAAGAACTTGAAGACCATCGATTTGGTCTTGAAGGAGAATCGTGAGGAAAGAGTTATCAGTGTGTTTACTTATCCCCGAAGTTAGGTCAGGTTGTGGGCAAGGAGGGTAGTAATGGAAGAGCATAAACAAGCCCACAATCCATCCTCTTAAGTATCTCAGAGTCTAAACCTAAAGCTTCTAAGAGAAGTTAGAATAGTAAACCTCCTAATTCCATTACATGCTTTGAGTAATCGATCACATCATCCCTAAAATCATAATCAAAACTCAAAATATTTCAAACACGAAATTAAAATGACTTTTAAAATTTTTTACCTGCAAGTTATTGGGATATCCTCTGAATTTGGAGGATCATGAGTAATGTAACAAGAGAAAGAGTCTCTCCAATTCATAGGAGAAGATTGATAGGGATCTTCGAAAATTTTTACTGTATACAAATTTCTTGTTGGAATCGTTGGGAAAGTAGTTTTTCTTCATCTCTGGATCTTCCTCGTGAAATCTTCGAACTCCTTGTTTAATTTCTTCAAGAACAGTTAATGGAACACCATGGTTGATCATTTGGAAAAATCCCCAATTCTCTGCTGCGTCTTTGATCTTCGAAACGATGACGTTTCTTGCAGATGTGTCGTTGATTTCTCCGAGATCGATGATTGGGACGGCGAGGTTTAACATTTAAGCCGGAAATTTCAGAAGGTATGTGATGCATATCTATTATTATTATTTTTAATATATGTAATATTTCTATTTTAATTAGTTTAAATAATTATTAGGTTATTTTAGAGTTTATCTATTATTTTGAAGTTTTCTTATAAATAGGCTTTTAGGCCTAATATTGTATTCTGACTTTGATAAATTAATAAAAAGGAGATTTCCTAAAAGAGGTTTTGATAAACCACTGTGAAGAGTATTCACAAACCTTAGTTTCCGGGTATTCTCAGAATCAACGGATCTAGTTCTATTCATAGTAGCTTCCGCTCCATCAGTTGGTATCAGAGCTGCGTCTTTGATTTCTTAATCGAAGAACGGTTCTGGATGCGATGATGAGTGATTGCATCTATACTTTCGAGGACGAAAGTCCTTTTGTCGAGAGAGAAGAGAGCCATGAGATCTACAGAGAAATCTATGGCGATCCGATCTACGATGTCTATGAAGATGATGTTGATGTTATCAGCTTTGTCTTCAAAGAAGGTTCCTTTGAGAATCTGATGCGTGCAAAATCCGTGCGTAGTCAGATTGGTTTAGATTTCGGTTCCGTGCAAAAGTCAGGTTGTGCGAAACCCGTGCAGAATCGAAGGTGTTCAAGGTCTCAAGAGAAGCAGATCTGTGACGAGTTCGGTTCGTGCAAAATCGTGCAAAATCGGTGCAGATTTCGTGGAAGATTCGGTTCATGCAAAAACAGGGTACCATCACCCAGAAGAAACAAAACCGATGTGGAAAAACCGGTTGAAGATTCGAGGACGAATCTTTCTTGACCGGCGAGACCTGATGCAGCGAGATATTTGGAAGATATCCAAATATCTATTATTATTATTTTTAATATATGTAATATTTCTATTTTAATTAGTTTAGATAATTATTAGGTTATTTTAGAGTTTATCTATTATTTTGAGGTTTTCTTATAAATAGGCTCTTAGGCCTAATATTGTATTCAGACTTTGATGAATTAATAAAAATGAGATTTCGAGGTTTTGATAAACCACTGTGAAGAGTATTCACAAACCCTAGCTTCCGCTCCATCCGTATGTTGTTGGACAAAGTAGAAGAAGGTCTGGCGTAAATGAAAGAGCAGATAAATTCCTCTTCTCCTTTCTGCAACTGAATAGAACACGTGATTAATTGATCACTCTTGAACATTGGAGTTAGACGTACGTTTGGACTCCAGACCTAAAACAAAGAAACCCAAATAGAAAGCATGTGATGCAGACCCTAAAACATGAGATATCCACATGATTTAGTTTGAATACATATTCTACTTCTTTAATGATTTCGATTATTGTAAGTATGAGATAATTAGGATACATATCGACTTCTTCTGAGCATATAGATTGCGTACGATTGCACCGTACGTATTTGGTGTAATAACTTTTATTTACTTGTGCCATTAATCGACAACGAGAACGCTGAAGATGTGAAAAAAACTCTATGATGCTGGGATCCATACCGTGAATCGTCTGCTGATCGAAAACAACAAGGTATGCTTTACAACTTTCTTTACACTATCTAGTTGGTTGGATGGATGAATACAGTTTTTTTAATTTTTTGCAGCCCCTCACTGGATTAGATGGTTTATTAGAGGCTAAAGACAAGATTTGTGAAGCAGCTGAAAAGAAAATGGTTTGTAAAGTTTTACAACTGTTGTTGTTACACCACATTCAGATGTTGTTCATCACTTGTGTAGCTTTTCCATTACTGATAGTTTCTGATTCTGATACAACAATTTGGCTATGTCTCACAGGCGTCTGTACAATCGGAAGCTGCAGGGTTCATTAAAAAACTTCTGCTTGAAATTCACAGAATGGAGGAGAGTTTTCCCACTGAGAATGCGCGAGCTACGTGTAGAGAATTATCGGTGTGCATTAAACGTTGCTACTCTTTCGCTGAAATGGAGGCTCATATGACTGGACTTGGTGTGAAAATCTTCGAGAAAGACTATTATGACACTGTTCTTGGAACTGCGGAAGATAAACAAGGAGCGTTAGCGTATGCTCAAAATGCTGTTGAATGTTCTCGCCGAAGAAGGGAGAAGAAGCAGAAGAAGAAGCAGAGGAATAAGGAGAAAAAGGAGAAAGCAAAGCAAGCCGAGACCACTCTCGGAGCTTGTTTATTTGAGGCTGAAGACAAGATCTGTGAAGCAACTGAAGAAATAAAGGTTTGTAAAAAGTTTTTTCAACTGTTGTTGCTAGTTGCTACACCACATTCAGATGGGGAAAATCGCATAAAAAACCTTTAAAGTGACAGCCACTAGCACTTTAAACCTCACAGTATTTTACTATCACAATAAACCTTCAAATTAAATATATTAACATATAAAATCTTAAAACTGGTTTTTTATTGCGCGCCGTCAGAATATTTAACGGTTCACTATTCATTTCCGTTAAAAAGTGATGATAATGCATTAAATTTATTTATTTTAATTAAAAAATTATATTAAATATTATTTTATTATTTATTATAATTAAAATTAAATAAAATATCTAAAATATTTTTAAAAGAAGTTGACAAAAGTTACTAAAATTATTTTAAAAAATTTAAAAAACTAATTTTTTTTATATTTCCTCAATTAATATATTTGATAAAAATATTTATTTTGTGTTAATAACGATAATATAACTTTAAATTTATGTTTAACTAGTAAAATGACTATTAATTATTTTATTTTATTTATCATAACTAAAAAATGTAAAAATATTTTTAAATTTAATAAATAAAGTTGTTCTTTGCATATTTGAAGTTTTTTAAGATTATTTTGCACACTTATGTAATAAATAAAGTTATCGTTTGTATATTTGTCATCTTTTCTTCATGTATTTTTTAATATTTTTTGTATTTTTTAACCATGATAAAATACTAAAAGATTAACTTTTAGTTAAAAATAACTTTAAAATCATATTAATGTTATTAACAGAAAATAAACATTTTTTGTTAAATATAGTAATTGAGTAAAACAAATATTTTTGATATTATTATTTATTTTTAATTATAATAAATAATAAAATAATAGTTAATATATTTTTAATTAAAATAAATAAATTTGATGCATTGTCATCACTTTTTAACGGAAATGAACAGTGAACCGTTAAATATTCTAACAGCGCGAAATAAAAAACCAGTTTTAAGGTTTTATATGTTAATATATTTAATTTGAATGTTTATTGTGCTAGTAAAATACTCTCGAGGTTTAAAGTGCTAGTGACTGTCACTTTGAAGGTTTTTTATGCGATTTTCCCCATTCAGATGTTGTTCATCACTTGTGTAAATATTCCTTACTGCGTTTCTTTTTGTGTTCGGGCAAAAATCTCAGAAGGAGATGATGGAGATTATTAAGTCTGGGATGGATGAGATGCGGGAGATTGTGTCTCAAAATGAAGAGGAGATGAGAGAGGTCATTACATCAACATTTGCCGCCTTAGAGGCAAGGCTTGAGTCTGAGATCTGTGAATTAGCCAAGACCATTGAATAAACTTTTGCAGCCTTTGAGGCTAGCCTTAACTCTGAGATCCGTGAATCAGTCGAGACCGCTCTCGGAGCATCATCTACTAAAGCCCCTGCCTTAGTGGGAAAATGAGGCAAAGACGAAGCGCATTGGCTTGTGGGCTTGGCGTGAGATGTGTTGAAGGGGTTTCAATGACTCGCGACTTTGAAAGGTATAATTTGAATAGAATGGATTGGTTTGCCTTTACATTCATTGTTTCACTCGGTATTATGGTTTCAGTTAGAAATTGTTAGCTAGAAGGTGATTGAATCGTTTAGGTATTAAAAAAAAAAAATTCAGTTCTTTACCGTTCTCAATTATATAATATGAACCGACCTAAACCGAAACAATATCCAAACTATTTTTTTTTGGGTTTCTATGGGCCTGATTGGTGATGTGGCTGTGAGGACTGTACACGTTTTTATAACTTTAATAGTCATTTTTTTGCCAATCATGCTTTTACTTCCTTTTTTTTCTCTACAGCCTACACAGTCCGGTTTTATTTTTTTACTCTACAAACTTTATTTTTTTCTAAAGTCACGTAAGAGAGACTTTAGAATGGCTGTAGAATTTTTATTCTAAGTTTGTTTTATAAATTCTTTTTTCTTTCCCCAAATAAATTCAAACTTCTCTTTGACATTAGATTAATTTTATTTTAATAAAATTTTGATTGATTAACAATTAATTTTTTCGCATTTTTTGAGATCCCTTTTCTAATATTTTATAGTTAAAAAAATAATACTAAACTATAAATTTCATGGTTTAAATATACTTTAAATGCTAAAAATATATTTTAGTTATTTATACTAAGATAATTTTTTTGAAAAGAATAAAATTTATTTCACAGTTCACAGTTCACAATCTTTAAATGCTAAATTTTTTTTTGAAAAGAATAATATTTATATCATAAAAAATTATTAAACTAAAAAATTTGAAGATTTAACTAAAAAAAAGTTTAATAGAAAAAAACATAAATTATTTGTTTACAATTAATATTTTTCATAAAAAAAAATTTTGATTCTAAAAAATTACAATATTTAAAAACACCAGTCAAAGTTTCTACAGTTTTTCTACCAATCAGACTTTTAAAAATATATAAAATAACAGTCACAGTTTTTACAGCCGAATTCTCTATAGCCAAAAGTCTACAGTCACAGTTTACAGTCATAATCCTTACCAATCGGGCCATATAGATCCGAAACTTCCCTACTTAAACTATTTAAAACCTGAAAAAACCAAACCGATCCAACTTGAATACCCGAATGCCCAGCTCAGATTATGAACTGAAGTCAACTAATGCCCAGCTCAGATTATGAACTGAAGTGAACTAAACCGAACAAAAATCTTTCGAATCCAATTGTTCTAACCAAACGAACCTACATCTCATAGAACCAAAAAAAAAACTCTAAACCCGATAATTGTTAACAAAACAAAACTGCTTCTGCTTGCTTTTTAACTTCTACTTCCTTTTTTCTACTGTCACCGGACAGCAGTTTGTTTTTGTTTATTAGTTTTTGGTCTTTACGTTTTCTCGTTTTCTAGTAAACTTCTGTCAAAAAACGAAAACTTATTATAAAATTTAACATTTACACCCAAAAAAAAAACATTTATCTTTGAAGAAGAGAAGAATTTATGTTTAGTTTTCTTCAAGAGGCAATCTTGTTGGAATTTTGATTTGTAAAATGCTTTCGTAAATATTGAATTCGTTTGATGTTCTCTGTTCATGATGTTGGGATGAAGTTTTTGTTTGAGCTTGGTTTTATGTAACGTTTATTGCCTTTTAACGTTAGGCAATAGATGATGACTGCAATCAAACAGGACAAATGGTTGCAGCTTTGCTTGGTTGGCCACAAGCAACCTTTGCATCAAAGGTAACGAGTAATTCTCCTTTGATTACATTGAAATCATACATTAAAGTTGTAGAATTCTTCCATATCTTTTATTTCTGCCATCCAAGTTATGATTATTTGTTCATTATTTTTTAATAGGTTGTGTTGGATAAAGATAAGCATGTTGCAACCGTGGATAGAGAAGTGGATGGAGGTCTTGAGACCCTTAGTGTAGACTTACCGGCTCTGATAACGTAAGTTTTGTGTCATGATCTCTCTCGATTTGAGGTTTGTATCTACAGTTGCATTTACTAATCTTGATATTTCATTACGAGTTAACCGGATTGTTTCCACATTATGTAACTGCATCTCGAAAAGTACGAAGCAAAACTAGGATTTAGCTTGAATAGATTGGTTCAACAACTCTTATTTTTCTTAATAGCATGTTTGATGTTATAACGCAGAACTGATTTGAGGCTGAACCAACCAAAATATGCAACACTCCCCAACATAATGAAGGCGAAATCGAAGCCGATAAAGAAAATGACCGTGGAGGATCTAAAAGTAGACGTTAAATCCGACATAGAGATCGTGGAAGTCACGGAGCCTCCAAAGAGGAAATCTGGGGTAATCGTTTTTTTCAGTGGATGAATTGATAGATAAGCTCAAAAACGAAGCTCGTGTAGTTTGAAGAAACAAAGCTTATGCATTTCTTTATCCCAACACTTGATCCTTTCTCTTTAAGCTACATTGCTATTTCAGTCTTGAAGTGGAAGTAAATAAATAAATCTGGTGAGTTGCTTAAACATCTTCACTGTATATTGTATAACATTTTTTCTTGTCCAGATATTTATGTGTTTATATCCTGAAAATAGAAAAATGCGAATTTTCATCGTAACATTTTGCAAGATATCATGAATTTCTCAATTTTATACTACGTTTTATATAATTTAAATATCAATATTTGTTTTCTTATATTTCATAAACCTAATCAAAATTTAAAGCAACACTACTAAAGCTAAAACAAAATACGGTCCACAAATAACAAAATACTTCTAATTATAAGAAACAAACAAAGTCTGTCCAATCCGGTAAAACCGAATCGAACCGAACCGAACCAAATCGAAATAGAACATATGGTTGGAATATGGATATACTATATTAACCGTACATATGTAATAATTTCAAAACCGTAGAATGCGGATATGGTTTGGATATTAACCGATAAAACCAATTAAACCGAAAAAACCGATTAATTTTAAATCATAATATAATAGTATATAATATAATATAATAATATATAGTATACATTAAGTATGTAAATTATGTAACTTTGAAAACGTAATGTCTAAACAAATTTTAAAATAAAACAACATAATTAACCTAATCTTAAATATTAAGAATGAAAAAAACAATTTTATATGGAACCATAATAAAGATATGAACACTAAATCATTAACCGAGTCATAAAAACTATGATTCATATAAAATTTGTTACCATTTCTAATTTTCTATACAAAAAAACCAAAATTCACATTATACCAAACAAAACTTTTAGTTTTTGGTTAAAAACCGAATAAACCAAAAACCGAAGATATCCAAACCGAACCAAACCAAACTAGATATGGTATTAAAATGGTAGCTATTTTTTACTAACCGAAAAACCGAAAAACTGAAAAAACCGAACCGAAACCGAACCAATATCCAGATTGGACAGCACTAATATTAATCATATATATAAAATAAACTAGAATTGTTCCTAATAGCCATGATTTTAAAATATTAAAAAGACAACCCGCACGTATAGCGGACTAAATCCTAGTATATGTATGTTAGTTCAAAATGTGAAAAGGGCAATCTACAAAGGGTTGGTACCTTGGTTCTAATATCACATGAAGAATCTACTAAAGCAATGTACATTGGTTCTGAAAATCTCACATGAAAAATCTATTAAAAATGTAAAAAGAGCAATCTACAAAGGCTTTTTAAGCTCAACTATCTATATTTAGTTTACTTCCATTAGGTAGAATAAAATGGTCCCACGAAAACAGAAGGATGCGAGTGCATAACCATCCACATATTTCGAATTGCCCTCAATTAGGCTCACCAACTGGTTATTGACAGTTTAATTGAGGAGATGCAAAGCATACATGCTGAGTTTTAGCCTCCTTAATCTCCGGTTAATGTAGAAACCAAGAAAAACATAAACATAGGCTATTTTCACAGGACTTGAAATCTGGTCAATCAGTTTCGAGAGCATGAAGAAGATAAGAGTGATAGCCGGGTTCTGTCTGAAGACAACAGTTCGGTCTGAAGACAAGAAGACAACAGTTCGGTCTGAAGGTAATAGCCGGGTTCTTCGCATAGAAGAGGTCTATCTTCTTTGACAACTTTATGAAAAATTTCATCTCGGTGTTTTCTTGAGCTACAAGGGCCTCTTGGACCTCTTCCATTTCTGTCCAAATGAGCACGACACGTGAGGCTATTGGCACTAGAACCTTTGTAATGAATCCTCCATACATATGGCCCAAATAAGCACTACCAACCGCAAAAATGGAGTCAACAAAGTTGATGTCCAAACCATATCCTAGTTGTAATAGGCATGTGAGGATGTTTCCACAGATAAAACGCCCACAATTACAACATAGCCATCAGCATATTTGGAATTTGCCTCAATCTGACTCACTAGTTGGTTGTTGATGGTTTGGATAAAGAGATAAAAGGCAGTCTTACTAAGCTTCACTCTCCTTAATCTCCTATTGATCCTTGCTGTTTCTTTGTTGTCTCACTCAGAATGCAGATCCACAATTCCAGAACAAAAAAACCAAGATAAGCATAAGCAGAGGCTATCATCACAAGAGTTGAAATCTTGTCACTCAGTTTCGAGAGCAATAAGAAGATAAGTGTAAGAATCCAAAACAGAGACTGACCTGAAGAGAACGTAATTAAGTCATCTCCACAAGATTCAATGCATATACGAAAGAACGAAGCCGTCTCTACAAGATTCAATTCAGATTCAATCTTTCTTGTCTCAGCTCTTGAACGAAGAAAAAGCCGAAATCACATTTCATAGCTTTTATAGTAAGGCGCCTTCTTGTATTCTTTGTTATTTTGATATTTGAAGCTTTGATTCTATTAATTTATTACTTTGTTTGATGTTAGAGTAACTTTTTTTTTTTGGTTTTGTTGATTATATATAGGGCTAATTAGGTGTAAATTGATGTAGCATAAGAACCTCTGTCGATAATAGCGTGCAACGTGCAACATGCAACATGTCTCAGCAAGTTGTTTCAACGTGCAGCGTGTTTTGGTTTTATGTGATTTACAAGTCGGTTCTCTTTTAAATTGACTATTTACTTATGTTAATTTTTTTTTTATCATTATTTATTTTATTTCGAGAAGCTAGGGTTAACATCGCTTATTTAAGGCGTTATATTTGCTTCGTTGATACTTGGTTATTGAATTTATAAAAGAGAACTATTCTCAAAGAAGTCTTTTCATTCTCACTTCTTGCTCATGAAGCAAATTGAGTCGTTCTAAACACAAGAGTTATCAAAACCCATAGATTTTCGAGAACCCTTGGATATCCCGCTGCAACAGTTGGTATCAGAGACAAAGCCGATTCTAATCATGCCACCAAAAAAAAAAATCTTCAACAGCAACTCGCGGATAACGACGATTCGTTTAAGAAAGAGCTAGCAGGCATTTAACAGGGGTGCGTAACGTTGTTCGCACCCCTATTGACGTATCTTTATGTACAACTCTCAACATACGTAATCGAAGTCCGGCACAACAACATGAAGATAAAGTCTTTGTGGGTTTAGATGATGAGGAGAATGACGATGTTAACGACAATCCGTTCGCAAGGAAACGTCATGGTGGCTCCACAGGTAGGCAATCGCCGATGGAAACTAAGCTTTAATCTTGAACTCCCTGAATTTACGGGAGGTCTACAACCCGAGGAATTCCTCGATTGGATCATCGCTACAGAGGAATTGTTAGCTTTCTAGGAGGTTATACATGAGATGAGAGTTTAGCTTGTTGCAACTCGATTTCGTGGGCGAGCTTCAGCGTGGTGGCAACATACTATAGATAAACGAACAAGACAAGGAAAAACTCGCATCGTTTCATGGGAGAAGATGAAGAGCAAGATGTGCAAGGCGTTTCTTCCATTTAAATACGCTTGTACGATCTACACCAAACTACATAATCTACGACAAGGAGCTTGCACATTCGATGAATATGCGTCAGATTGTTTTTTGCTTCTTGCTCGTAATGAGCTTTTGGAGACAGAAGAGCAGCTGGTATCACGTTTCATTGGCGTCTCGCGTCAACAAATCTAGAACACACTATTACAGTTCTGCCCAGTTTCGGTCTCTGAGGCACATCAACATGTTTTACTCGTCGAACAAAATTTGCGTTCCTCCAATTCGAGTTGGAATACTTCCAATCCGCGTTTGCGTATTCTGCCATATGCATCAAAACCACATGATCAATTAGGAGAGCAGAGAACAATCATCTGAATCTCAAAGGGAATTGATAGCTATTCAACGCCGTGAAATCCTTGCTTGTCTATATTCAAGTGTTTCGACTATGGAAAATAGGGACATCGCCAATCAGCTTGTCATAAAGCGAATCGATGTGGTATGTATGGCGATTATGATGAGGAACTGCGTTACGATGTCTATGAAGAGGACACAGAGCAAGTGATTGACGAACAAGTCTATGATTGCAGGTGATATGGGCACGACATTGGTGATTCGCCGTAACTTTCTTGCACCACAAGGAATTCAAGAATCGTATGTTGTTCAAGTCTTTCCGTCCGATTGAGACCGTAAGGAGGAGATGATTTAATCCAAGATCAAAGACTTAACGAGAATCTCAGTTCAAGGGAAGAAACAGTCCAAAAGAGTGATAGAGAGATAGAATGATCACCTTTTCAGTCTGGAATCCGTAGATTAGTCGACGGAGGAAGGAAGAGGACAAATTCAGAGAGAAAATGATTCTTTGATTAATGATTCCCGAAACGCCAAAATTGCTTACATAATCAAACATACCGAAACGTACCAACTAATAACAGATATAACCGGTTAGCAACAAATACCAGATTAAACATTATTGAAAAGTATAAAAAAGATCGAGGATGAACACACTCATCCTATGACAATACCTCCTTGTTTAAAACATCTTTTTCCTCAAAGATGATACTCTGGGTGTTTGCTAATGAAGTCCTGGTAGAATTCCCAAGTAGCTTGTTCTGGAGACTGCCCTTTCCACTGCACAAACACTTTAGTAACTGCCTTGTTCTGTCGCTGAACCATCTCCTTAGCTAGAATCGCTTCAGGTTCCTTACCCGTGCCAATGTCAAGTAGATACTGAGGAAGGGTAGGAGCAGAGGAGAGTGGATTTGGGCACAGCTTCAGTTGACTAACGTGGAACACATTATGAATGGCAGCAGTAGATGGGAGATCCAGTTTGTAGGGAACATTCCCGACGCGATCCCGGATAAGGAAATGACCATAGTATCATGGAGATATTTTATGAGGTACCTTCCTGTTCTTGAGAGAGTGTTGTCGATATGGCTGGAGCTTGAGATAGACGTAGTTGCCGACTGTGAACTCTCTAGCATCTTTTCATTATGTTCTGGGCACGCAACATGTAGAATTTCAGAATGGCAATGAGCTCCTCTCTTTTCTGCAAGCTTCTATCAACCACTACTGAAGAGCTTTCGCCTGGAAGGTAAGGCAAATGCAAAGGCGGTGGTTGCCCATATACAATTTCAAAAGGCGTACTCTTAGTAGCAGAATGAAAGGTGGTATTGTACCACCACTCAGCCAGAGGGAGCCACTTATTCCAGGTGTGAGCTTCCTGTGAGGTCATGCAACGAAGATAAATTTCTAGGATTTTACTAGTAACCTCGGTCTATCCATCGTTTTGTGGATGGTACACCGTGGAAAACTTTAACTCAACACCGTGAATCTTGAACAACTCCTTCCAAACTTCACTCAACAATGTGGGATCCATGTCACTCACAATATCATGCGGCAGCTTTAACACTTGAGCAACTTTGATAGTTTTGTAAGGATGAGAAAGAGGCATAAAATGCGCATTCTTACTCAACTTGTCAATAATCACAAGTATGCAATGTTTACCGAAAAAGAGGCAACACCTCAATAAAATTCATACTAATAGACTCCCACACTCCTTTAGAAACTTGTAGAGGTTGAAGAAGACCCGTTTTGGCACCCAAATCATACTTATTCTTCTGAGAACCCTCACAATTTTGATGTACCGTTGAACCTCAACACTCAGTTTGGTCAAAAGAATAGAGAATTGACCCTATGAAGAGTCACGTCTCGATCAGAATGACCACATAAAGCTGAATCATGAAGCCTTTTCAGAATAAGAAGTTTTACTTTAGCATCATTACCCACGACAAGCTTGCCTTTGCGCCTAAGCTCGCCATCGTGAATGAGTATGTTAGATGGGAGTTGGAATTTGTTGCCAACTCAGAGATGATCTTTTGGAGATGCGGATCAGTCTACCATAGAAGTTTGATAGAATTGAAGAACCATTGGCCAGCTTGAGAAAGGTTGATATGCAAGAGTTCAGAACCTGTAACGCGAGACAATGCATCTGCAGCAAAATTTTCTTTACCATGCTTGTATTGGATCTCAAAATCATATCCCATCAGTTTTGAGAGCCACATTTGCTGGAAGGGTGTTGAAAATTTCTGTTACATCAAGTAGTTTAAACTCTTCTGATCTGTCTTGATGATAAATGGTATGTGGGTGAGGTAAGCACTCCAACTCTGCACCGCATGAACCACAACCATTAACTCTTTCTCGTAAACAGATAGAGCTTGGTGCTTTAGACCCAAAGCTCTGCTGATATAGCAGATATGATGGTGATCGTGCATCAATACTGCCCCAATCCCAATGTTTGAGGCATCTGTTTCCACCACAAATGCTTTCTCAAAATCTGGAAGAGGCAAGACTGGGGAAGATGTCAGGGATGTTTTCAGATCCAAGAAAGCACTAGTTGCTTCGTCGGACCAAGTGAAGCCATCCTTCTTCAGTAGGTTTGTAAGGGAACATGTGATGATGATGTACCTCTTGATAAACTTCATGTAGTAATTAGCGAGCCCCAAGAAACTCCAAAGATGCTTCTGCGTCTTAGGGGTTGGCCACTGCTCGATGGCCTTGATCTTACTTGGGTCTGTGTTCACACCTTCTGCTGAGATGAAATGACCCAAGTATTCGATTACGGTAGCTCCAAATGTGCACTTAGAAGCCTTTAAGTACAGTTGTTGCCGCCACAAGATGGAGAACACTTCAGCTAAGTGTATCAAGTGTTCCTCCCAAGTCGGACTGTATACGAGAATGTCATCGAAGAAGACAAGTAAGAACTTTCTCGCTATGCCTTTAAATATGTGATTCATAAGTCCTTGAAACGTGCACGGAGCATTTGTAAGCCTGAAGGGCATAACAAGATACTCAAAATGTCATGCATGCGTTCTAAAAGTCGTTTTGTAGATATATTGTGGTGCCATACGAAGTTGATGAAAACCAGCCCTTAGATTCAATTTGTAGAAGTATTTTGAACCTCCCAATTCATCCAACAGATCCTCGAGTAAAGGGATAGGGTACTTATCCTTAACATTATGCTTGTTAAGACATTTGTAGTCCACACAAAGCCTCTAAAAACCATCTTTCTTCTTCACCAATACTATAGGAGATGCGTAAGGACAGGAATGTATTGTATAATCCCTTGAGACAACATATCTTGCACTAACTTGTCTATTACATCCTTCTGCAAGGATGAATATATGTAGGAACGCTGGTTCACTTGATTTGAACCACTCTCGAGTGGAATTTGGTGATCAAACCCCTCTCTGAATGGTGGTAATTATGAAGGCTCGGCGAAGAAATCAGAATGGTACTCTAGTAGTGGTTGCAGATTTGTATCATGCACTTTCTCAGAACCACTAGTTGAGATATGAGAGAGCATTGCATCCGGATTAAAAGTCGGAGAATCGGGTCGATCTTCCACGATTTCCCTAATCTGCATCATAGCAATCTGTGGTCCTTGTGAGAGCAGTTTATTGAGGTTGTCTCCTTTTATCACTTTACATCCATTCTTCATCACTCCCTTCAACTTGTAGCGTACTTTATTCAATGTAAAATCCATTGTAAGAATGAGAAAATCCCAAAGTATCGGTCCCAAAGTTGAAAGCCAATGTACTCCCAACACCAAATCACAGCAATCCAAGGGGAGTGCCCAAATCTCAATTGTGAACTCGTACCCTTACACTCTCCACATGAAATCAGAATATTTGTAACTTGTAACCAGATCACTACCATTTGCAGCAACTACGGCCATTGGTGTGATAAGCTCCACAGAGTAACCAATCTTCTCAACAATCCTGAGATCAAGAAAATTATGAGTGCTACATGGATCGATCAGTATGTGTAGCTTAGCTTTCTTGTCTCCGTATTGGCCAACAACCCTCATGCAATGGAAACTGGCAGAACCGCTCAAAGCATTTATAGAAATGGTAGGAGCTTTGTCTGCAACAACATTAGCAATTTCTTCTACCTCTAACTCCACATATTCATCGTCATCATCAGAATACGCCCCATCTCCTTCTAGGAAGTATATCTGAGCCTTTTTATGTTTAAACTGATGTCTTGGGGTAAAAGGTTCATCACAAAACATGCATAGTCCCTTGTTCTGTCTATCCTGCATCTCCTTATATGTGTTTTTTTGGGGTTCTTATCCATTGGGGCCTTAGGAATGAAACTCGGTTTGAAGCTGTTATTCCTAGGTGACTCCAATTGCTTCGGGGATGTTAGTGCTGGAGAAGGATTCAAACCCTTGTAATATGTATATGTGTTTGGCTTCTGAAAGGGACTGAATGGAGCTCTTGAGAACCTTGCAGGTGTACATTGCAATGCAGATTCATGGCCACTTGAGTTACCGTCTTCACCTCGAACTGCCTAACGTGCAACGCCAACACTAGTTCGTGTTTTTCAAAAAAATGCTGAGCGCGCTGGAGGGTGAGATCGATAGTATGGTTAACGCGCACTCAAAATTCTTCAGGTAAACCACTATCTCATCACCACTCTGTTTCAAGCTCACCAAATCCGATAATTGATCATCAAACAATTCACTGAACCTTGCCGAGACAGCAACGACGTATTCTGGCCACGAAAGATATATATGATACCAGTCTTTAATGAAGTTGTGGTGCCTGTGCAACACATCTCCTACCATGTGAAACGACGCCATCCTCGCCTTAAGCTCTGGTGGTGTGTTATCTAACATGAAGAACTGCTCACACTTATAAATCCACTCACGGAGCAGTGAACCGTCAAACTCGGGAAATCTAATCTTTGTCAACCTTGAACTCAACCTGTTTGCAATATGAGATTTAAGATAACTATGATAATTGATTTTATATATCCCGTACTAATCAATTGCATAAACAATTTTCATAGTTAAAACATAAATTCTAAGCTACAAGAAACATATCATCAACTATGCAATTAAATTAATTTAAATATACATTAATTATATAAAATTATTTTTTGAAAGCCTATTTAATTTGTATATGAAAAAATTAAATAGATGACAAGGAAGAGAGACATTGAGTCTAGATTATGAGCATATCCTAAATAATTAGGTAATTTTTTTTAAAGGTTTTCCGTGTATTTATTTCTGGTCATTTTTCGTTAAGTAATATGCTCAAGTTAAATGTGTTAAATTTAGAATTGCATTAAAAGCCAAATTAATTTGAAGATAAGAAAATATTCTTTTGCCTTTCTTTTAACCATTATTTGTTAAAAATTAAGTATAATTAACCATATGTTTTTATTTATTACAAAAATATACCTTTTTGAGGTTGGGTAACTAGAATATACCAAATGTTTGAACTTTTTACATTTAACCCAAATAGATTATTTTTATTTACGTTATGTGCTATTTTGAATTAATTTTGACAAAAAAATTCAAATAAAAATAAAAATAAAAATAATGCACACACAAATAATATATAATTTGTCCTAATTAATTTTCCTCATCACGTTTCTCGAAATCTAATTTTTATCTCTCTCAAAACCCAGCCGCCAACATCTTCTTCCTCAAATCGCCGCCACCGGGTAGGCTCTTCCTTCTCTTTTTCGTTTTCCTCTTCCTTCTTCCTGCGACGTCCTCTGTTTTTTGGCGACGTGGCTTCTTTGGTCAAAGAATCTCCGTCAATCATGGTGGTGTGGTTTACCGATGTCTCTGCGCGGATGCTCGACTCGGAGGAGGTGTGTGGCGTATCACCAGAGATTCTCACTAAAATTTTAGCTTTTTTTTATTTATGGGATTTGATTATAGAGCTTTGATAATAGCTTCTTTTTCCATAATTGTTTCTTGCGTTGTCACTAACGTATAATATCGATTCTTTCAATTTTCAGGCTTATGCTGCGATTCTTTTTTTTTTTCGGTCAACAGCCTCATATTCTTAGAACGTCCCAGATAACCAGGTCGGTGGAGTTGAGTTTACAAAATGTAGATGAAAAAAGTGATCACGAGCACTGCGTGCTAGCTTATCTGCCTTTGTGTTCTGCCCTCTTGGAATTTGTGAAATGGAGAAGAACTGGAACTCGCTCCTACTCTTCTCGTATTCCTCCAAGTGTATAGAGAATGCTGGCCACTCCGCTGGTTTAGACACCATCTTCACCAATTCGGAACAATCTGTGACAAAATCCACCTCCAATCTCCTAGTATCAAGCATACAATACATTGCCCATATTAATGCCTCTAACTCTGTGTGTAAGGGTGAGATACTTCGTCCAAGATTTTTTGCCCCCATTAAGGTACCGACTGTTCTGACTCCTTGACTATACCAGCCCAAACCTGCATTT
This sequence comes from Alliaria petiolata, assembly GCA_020283515.1. Taxonomy (NCBI): domain Eukaryota; kingdom Viridiplantae; phylum Streptophyta; class Magnoliopsida; order Brassicales; family Brassicaceae; genus Alliaria; species Alliaria petiolata. The sequence continues at coordinate 59,125,200 of JAHZTW010000003.1, read as the reverse complement.
GGGACCCCTTCTTTCCATGAGCCATCTGTGTGGCATATCAATCCATCAAATTGTAGAGGCATATCATGTGTGTTCCGTGCTATATATCAGTCACTGATTTCTCTGTTTGGGCCTCCTCCCATGTCGTTGATTCTGCTGTTGCTAATCGGATTATCTCCCTTGGATCCCCGGTCAATGTTCGAGAAAATTTTATCATTTCTCATTTTCCAAATATACCATAAAAGCCATGGGTACACTTTCATATCCTCGTGCTTCAGAAGGTGTCAGAACAAATTTGCCATATTAGAATTTAACGCCTCCGTTGGGAAACGTTGCATAGGTGTGGGGATCGCCGATAAAGCCCATACCTGAAATGCCGGAGGACATTTAAAAAGTGTGTGATTAATAGTCTCCGTAGCAGCCCCACATCTACTACATTGAGGGTCGCAGTTTATTCCTCGGCTTCGAAGCCTATCCATGACTGCCAGACACCCCGCTATGATTTGGCATAGAAAATGTTTCATTTTTGGTGGACATTTAACCTTCCACACTTGTGCCTGAAGTTGACTCAAATCCGGTCCGAAAAAACGTGGACAATCACTCTCTTGGTGATAAGTTTGGGCTAATACATAACCCAATTTTACCGTATACCTCCCTGTTTTTGTATAATTCCAACCCCACTCATCAGGTCGTTGTGCTCTTGCTGTTGGAATCCCCGTAATTAATGATATATCCTCTGAAACGATTAACTGTTCAAGTAGTGGTATATTCTACCTTGATGTTGCGGGATCAATTAGTTGATTGACTGTTCAAGTAGTGGCTTATGCTGCCATTCATCTTAACCAAGCGATAGGGACACTGCCAACTACTTACTAAGGTACAATTGATATATATATATATATATATATATTTTTTTTTTCGTTTTTTTCAATTTGGAGCTGCTTTTTTTGGAAAATCTTGATTTTTTTTTCAATGCAGATTTGATGCACATCCACCATATTCTTGCTAGAACTTCTTTGCTGGAGGAAGAAAAACTAAGGGGGTCATATTGGATTGATGATTTGGGAGAATTTCATTTTTTTTCCAAATCTCCCCTTATTGGATCTAACATTTATAAAAATTATTCAAAATCCAAGATTATTGGATTAGTCATTTATAAAAATTCTTTCAAATCTCAACTTATTGGAAAATAAGGATTTCAACAATAAAATATATCAAAAACAATTTGGAATGATTTGTAAGGTAATTTGTAGTTAAAAAATAATAGATCCAAATACCACCTCATGAGATGGAATTTGAGAAAATAAAAAACTGAACTAATATTTTTTTTTTCTTATGAACTTCTACGACAAAAAAAAACGCTCTTATGAAGAAGAAAGGGTTTTCTGGGTTAAAATCCAGTTTCATCATTCGTCGTGCTCTCTACCTCTAATCGTCTCGCTGTATTCACCGTACCTCCGTGAGTCCTCTTTTGAAGCTTATCTACTTTAGAAGCTAGTCCTCTTCCTTCTCCTTCTTAAACCATTGTATATCAAGAAGAAAACCTGGTAATCAATGAATAAGGGTTTATGTTTTTTCTGTTTTTGGTTTAACCCCGAATATACTTATGACGCATTGATTTATGTGTTAAGTTATGATATTGATATGCAATTAATATATCTGTTTTTTAGGTTTGAGCTAATTTTTGTTTGTTAAGAGTTTTGGACCAATTGGGTTCTTTAGTGTTGAGATGAGATGATTTTGTGATTTGGGATGTCAAATACTGAAAATTGATATGAGCTTACATAATTGATAGGTTTCGTAAAGTACTTGTTGTTGTATGTGAATTTTTTGGTTCGAGTGACATAATTTCTATGTTATGTTACCTTTGTAATTAAAATTGAGTAGTTGTTCGAGCCAGCGAATAAGATCTGGTCAACAAAGGGCGAAGAACAAGAGACAACCAAGAAAGAGTTTATTGATAGGCTGTGGCTCTAACAAATTACCACCAAATTTTAGGGTTTTGTTTGTAGACTCATCTTTAAGCTCGTTTGATGTCTTCTTAAAAGCAATTGATAGGTTCAGACAAATTAAAACCACCCCCTAATTGTATGGTTCTGAAAATTTGAGCGTTTTAGTCTGACATAACTCCATGTTTTGTCACAATATGCAATGGATATTCACTTCAGCGAAGTCCAGTTCAAGATCTGGGGGACGAAAGGTGAGGAACAAGAAACAAGCAAGTCCAGTTCAAGATATGTGTTCTGTTTTTAGCTTTGGTTCTCTGTTTCCTGTTTTGCTAATAATACATGAGCGCATCAGTGTATGTGCTGTCTCTTATACACATCTAGATGTGTATAAGAGACAGGTTTAACACTTTGTTGTGTTGTGTGTTTCTTAAAATGCAGAGTATCTGTAAAGTGGAATCTTGTTAAACTTTTGATGCTTTGTTTTGTTTGAATTCTGTGATGTTTGCTCTTAATTCTTCAATCACAGTAGTGCTTTCTCTAGCTTCAACGCTTTAAAATTGACTTCCTCCATAGAAACCTTGTGATCTTGTAGATATTGAGTCATAAGTAAAATGACGTATGCAGTGGCCTAAGTAAATAAATTGTAAAAATTAAAAAAAAAAATTGTCTTTCAAATATCCCCAAATCCCTTCTAAATAACTTTGCAAAATTTTCTCAAATCTCATATTTTTAAAAAAATTTCTCAAATTTAGGTGATTTCAAAATTATCTCAAATCATTGATCCAATATGCCCCCCTAAATTTCAATTTAGGGTGTATATTGGTATCTACGACATACATATATTTAGTAGTTGTAGATTTCTTTCAATGAATAGTGGAGTTATTTTGTTATTTAGACAAACTAAAAAATAGGTAGATTTGTTTTGTTACATAAATGATTTATATATGTGTATATGAGAATTTCACCCTTTCGTTTTTTGATGTAGATTTTTTTTTGATGGCGTATATTTGTAAACTTATTTTAGCGAATTTATATATATGTTTTATTTGATAGTAGACTTTTATTTTAAAATGATAGATTTATTTAAACACGTTGGTAGATTTAATAACTTATATCTATATATATAAAGGAGAATGAAGTCTCTTCTTAGACTGCCACCTCATCACACATGCTCTAAACTTCTGTCACATCAGCTCTTTTGCAAACTCAATTATTAATTGAAAAAAATAGAATTTAAAGAGTCATTTCTTTATAATAGATAGCTTATATATCTTCTTAAAGAAACTCTAATTTTATAATTTTAGTTTTATCACATCTATTTCTAGAGTTTATATTTACTTTAGTTAATAATAATATTATTAATTTGTAAGTTTCTCTTTATATTATTAGTGAAAATTGTATACTTTTATTTAATTTATTAGGTAACTACGGATTACAAACAAAAAAATTTAAGAACTATTAGATTTATATACAATCTTGCCAAATGAAAAAATAATATTTCAGATCCAAAACTATTTTAAAATGTAAAAATGTTAAAAAAATATTAAAATATTAAAATATAACGACAATATTAATTTATTATTAAACCTTTTAATCTAATTGTTAAAACGACAAAATATCTAAAACATTAAACATCTACATAGACTTAAAGGGGGGGGGAGGGGGACAAAAACATGCATTTCACATTTTTTGATGGTTACAAATCAGTTTTCAAGTAAATGAAATTTCTCTAACAATGACAAGAATTGTCAAAAACAATTCTAACCATTAAAAGTATATGGATAAAAACATGCATTTTGAATACTCACGTGAGTTTTTAAAAGCTTAAATAACAAGAATGCATGTTATGAGAGATAGAATCTGTTATCTCAAAAACTCTAACATGTATAACACAATCTTCGAGTAAAAAGTTGGTAAAGTTTTATAAAAGTTGTACAAAATTTAAGTGAAATAGTAGATATTGAGAATGGCGAGAAGAAGTGAAGAAGAGAAATTATGAGAAAGATAATAAAAGTTAAGTTAAAATCGGACCAAAATATTATCGGTAGTTCAATATGTTGTGTNCAAGTCTAAGAAACACATCAAGATTATCCTCTATGCTTTTGTGCTCTTCCATCTTAAAACTTGCAAATCTTTGCTTCAAGTAGATGCGATTTGGAAGGGTCTTTGTTTGGTAGTCCCTCTCTAGAGCTTTCCACACTCCTAGAGCTGTTGTTTGTTTCATTACTTTCCGCAGGATCCGATTGCTAAGACTGGAGCATATCAAGTTCTTTGCTCTTTTGTTCTTCTCCTTTTTGATTGGATCCATCGGAGACAACGTCACAGGCTTAGCTTCTGTTTCACCTGCTATTCCTTTTCCTTTCTCAGAAACTGTGCTTGATTCTTCTTCTTCAAGCACTGAATCCAACCCTAGATTTTCAAGTTGCATAAGCATCTTGAATTTCCACATTCCAAAGTCTCCTTTACCATCAAACTTCTCCACCTCAATTTTACCTTGAGTTGGTTCCATGATTCAGACTTTTAGTACACTTGATTGAATAACCTGGATCTTCCTTAAACAACACCAATCGCAGATCAGAAACTGAAACCGTATCCTCTGCTTAAACCCGGTGCTCTGATACCACTTGTGAGGTTTTATTATCGAATTCAACCTCAACCTTAGCTAATATGAATTAAGCTAACTACGATCGCTTGACCTTGATACGTATTTGTTTTGTTGTTGATTCAAACAAGACACAAGAAATTTGTTTACCCAGTTCCCTTTCGGTACGTCTGGGGAGAGACTGCGCTCTCAACGATCCACTAGATTCAAGCAAGTGTTTACAAGTATGATCTCTTTGTCTCACGTCTATAACCTCACGTGTCTCTTTCTCTCTATTCCAGGTATAACAAGAAGAAAGAACAGAAAACTAAAGACCTTAGCTCTGAAACGTGAACGTGACGGCAAACACACACAAGCTCAAGGAAGAAGACGAAACCTTGGAGACTCTTGACCGTGCCTCTCTCTTATTCTCTTCTCTCCTTCTCGTTAGGTTTATGCAAAACCCTTGTAGCTTATATACCAAGCAAATGAGAGTGAATGAGACTTAGGGCATCAGCCCAAACATTCACCTTCTCCCTTGTACAAAACTCTTATTGGGCTTGAGCCCATTACTTGCCCATTACTTGCATGATCCGAGAGTTTATGATTGGCCCAAGTGTGAATGAGACTATTATCTTTCAATCTCCACCTTTGTCTCGATTCAACCTCGAAGACTTCGTCACTTTGGCCATCTCTCTCAATTCTCCGTTCAATTTCTCCGACAAGCCTTCACCGGCTCTCTTTGTCATTACCCAATGGATCGTTCCTGCGGACTTCACCTCTAATTTCAACCGCCGACGTGACACGCCATTGTCACGATTCACGGCTTCAAATGAGCCGACGAGTCTCACCGACTCTGCTAGTGAACACCACAACCTCCTCCGACTTCACCGCCGTTTTGTTGTTCCCACCGGCGTTCATCTCTTCCGCCGTTTAAGACACAAATCTTCACCAACGGTTAATTTCGGTTAGATACGAGAATCGTCGACTTATTCTCGATCCTTCCGCTTTTCCGAGATAGAGAACCACCGTGACTTTCTCTGACTTCACCGCCAGTCAATTCCGCTGCCATCTTAACCGTCGCAGCTTAGCTCTGTAATCTCAGGTGATCGGAAACCCCAATAGCTATCTCTCTACCGTGATACCATTTCAGTTTCCTTTTCCTGCGATTTTGTACTGAAATCTTACTATCTTCTATGCACCTGCAGCTGCTAAAGACCCCTGATTTCAATTAAGTACCTCAGATTGACAGGTAAAACCATAAACGTCTTTTGATACTTTAGATTTCAAATTTGACCATCTGAAATTTGACCATCTGAAATTCCCCTTCCATCGATTTTCCTTGAGATGACAAACTGTTATCAAACCCATGTCTTCTCTGTTCCTCTTGAGATGGTGAACCGATTAAATCCAACTCAAACAAAAAATTCTGCTTAATAACCTTCCAGATTTTACCATCTGAAACTTTGGTCGATTCCTCCTTTCCTGATACTGATTTCTTTCAATATCTTGTCTTTGCGAAATCCCCAATCGACCAAGAGCGATCTCGACACGCCCTGGAAACAATTATGGCGTAACATTGAGAAGCACAAGGCACTTCTCAAAACTTGTTCCAGGTAAGCACTTCGTAAGCATATCTGCTGGATTATTAGTAGTGTGAACTTTGAGAATCTTGACTGAACCTTCCTCGACAATATCTCTGATGAAGTGATATTTATAGTCAATGTGTTTGGTCCTGTCGTGGTGCACACTATTCTTTGCTAGGCAAATAGCACTTTGTGAATCACAATTGAGTTTAAAATAGTCCTGTTTAAACCCCAATTCACTGCATAATCCCTTAAGCCAGATTCCTTCCTTAGTAGCTTCTGATAGTGCCATATACTCAGCCTCCGTCGTTGATAATGCAACTACTTGCTGGAGACATGATCTCCAACTTACCGTGTTACCACCAACTTTGAAAACATACCCAGATACAAACCTTCTTTTGTCCAGATCTGAAGCGAAATCTGAATCAGAAAATCCCTCAATCTCAAACCTTTCTGATTTTGTGAACGTAAGACACACTTCTGTAGCTCCCTTTAAGTACCTCAAAATCCACTTAACCGCAGACCAATGATTTCTTCCTGGATTTGCCATGTATCTGCTAACCAAGCAGATGGCAAATGCTAGATCAGGCCTGGAGCCTATCATAGCATACATTAGGCTACCTACTGCACTAGCATAGGGAACTGTATCCATCAACTGTGTCTCTGTTATCAACTCTTGCTGTGTTAAGCTCCTAAGCTTGAACTGTGAATTACATGGAGTTACAACAGCCTTGCAATCCTCCATGTTAAAAGTTCTTAAAACCTGCTTAAGATACTTTTCCTGTGATAACTTCAACGTCCCTTTCTTTCTGTCCCTGATGATATCCATGCCAAGGATTCTAGTTGCTGGTCCTAGATCCTTCATCTCAAACTTCATATTTAAGCTTGCCTTCAAGGTTTTGATCTTCTTCATATCTTTTGCTGCGACAAGCATGTCATCAACATAAAGCAAGAGATATATCATATCATCAATACATGATCCCTTAGTGTAAACACACGGATCCTGGGTGCTCCTTTGAAACTCATGTGACTTCATGAATTCATCAAATTTCTGATTCCATTGTCTAGGAGACTGTTTCAAACCATATAGAGATTTCTTAAGAAGACACACCTTATCTTCATTTCCCTTCTCTATAAAACCTTCTGGCTGACTCATGTAGATGACTTCATCAAGTGTACCATGTAAGAAAGCAGTTTTAACGTCTAGCTGCTCTAATTCCAGATCGAAATTCACCACAACAGACAACATGAATCTAATCGAAACATGCTTAACCACATGAGCAAAGATTTCGTTGTAATCTACTCCTTCAACCTGTGTAAATCCCTTAGCTACAAGTCTTGCCTTGTATCTAGGCGCTTCAACACCTGGAATACCTTCCTTCCGTTTGAATATCCATTTACACCCAACTATCCTCTGCTTTGCTGGCTTAGGGACAATCTCAAGAGTTTCATTCTTATCTAGAGATTCTTTTTCCTCTACCATAGCCTGCTCCCACTTCTTCCAGTCTCTACTTCTTCTAGCTTCTGCTACTGATTTTGGTTCATCTAACTCTATGCTTTCTGCACTCGATAAAGCATAAGCTACATAATCACATCCATACCTGGATGGTGGTTTGCGAACCCTAATTTTTCTGTCTCTCATTAGCACGTAGTCATCAAGAGACCCATGTTCATCCTGATTCACCTGTTCTTCCTCAGATTCATGTTCTTCCTCAGATTCATGTTCCTCTTCAGATTCTTGTTCCTCTTCAGATTCATTTGAAGATTCTGAACTTTCTGACGTAGCTCCACCTTGACCAGTAGAATCTGTACTTCCTGAAGCCGCTCCACCTTGACCAGTGGATTCTTGAACTGAACCACTAGGAGTTGGTCCTTGAATCAAATCAGTACTGAAAGTAACTTTCTTAGTCTTCTTCGATTTAGTTACTACTTCCTGATCTTGTTCTTTATACAACTTTTCCTCATCAAATACTACGTTCCTGCTGTTAGTACACTTCCCATCTTCTGGTATCCACACCCTGTAGCCTTTAACACCTTGTGGGTAACCCATGAAAATTCCCTTAACAGCTCTAAGACTCATCTTGTCAAGTGTTTTGTGTACATATGCAACGCAACCAAACCGTCTAAGATGACTGTAATCAATTTTTGATCCAGACCAAACTTCTTCTGGAATCTTGAATTTCAGTGATGCATTCGGTGATCTGTTTATCAGGTAAACTGAAGTAGAAGCTGCCTCAGCCCAAAATTTCTTTTCCATTCCAGTTTCTGCTAACATACATATGATCTTATCAGCTATGGTTCTGTTCATCCTCTCAGCTACTCCGTTTTGCTGTGGAGTATAAGTGCAAGTTTTATGCCTTTTAATTCCTGAGTCTTGACATAGCTGATCCATCTGATTGTTACAGAATTCTAACCCGTTATCTGTCCTTAGACACTTTATCTTCTTACCTGTTTGATTTTCCACGAGTAACTTCCACTCTGAAAAATTCTCAAAGACTTCATCTTTACTCCTTAGAAATCTGATCCAAACCTTTCTTGAGTAATCATCAATGAATGTAAGAAAGTAGCTACAACCTGACAGACTTGGCTCGTTTGCTACAGAGCCCCATAAATCACTGTGAATGTATTCTAAAATACCTTTTGACGTGTGTTTACCATCTGGAAAACTCTGCTTGTGAGATTTACCAAACACACACTCTTCACAGAAACTTAACGTGTGGACTTCCTTTGAGTCTAGATAACCTCCTTTGACCAGAAGATTCATGTTCTTAAGACTCATGTGTCCTAACCTTGAATGCCATCTATTTGTCAAATTTACTTCAGCTCTGACCACGACAGATGCTTCTCCTTTCACAACTGTTCCCTGAAAATAGTACAACCCGTTTTCATATTTCCCTGAAATCACTTTCTGGCCTTTCCTGTAGAAAGTTACTATGAAGTCTTTCCCTTCATACTTGCATCCACTCTTTTCTAACTGGCCATAAGAGATGAGATTTCTGCCCATGGTTGGCATGTATCTCACGTCAGACAATATCACAGTAGCTCCTTCTGAATTTATGATCTTAAGCTTCCCCATACCTTTGACTTCACTGTGGGTATTGTTACCCATAAGAACTTTTCCACCGTCAAACTCTTTGAAATCAAACAAGACGTCTTTATCTGGTGTAATGTGGAATGTACACCCAGAATCCATGACCCATTCATCCATGGTGTCTTGTACGCTTGCTGTTAAGATCATAGGTTTATTTTCCTGAGCAATATTTGCAGATGAGTTCTTCTTTTCAGGACAGTCTCTTTTAAAATGTCCTTCTTTCCCGCAGAACCAACATTCTCTAGGCTTTTGCTGATTCCTTGGTCTAGACTTTGACCTAGTGTCTTTGCTCTTAGATCTACCTCTGTTCTGACCCGTAGACTTCTTCTCAGATCTTCCTCTACTTACTACCAGACCTTCTGCATTTGACTTTGCCTTTCCTAAGAGCCCAGATTCCTTTAGCTCAACTTCCTTGGCGTATGCAGAAGTGGTAACCTCATGAAAAGTAAGCGTCTCTTTTCCATTACCGTATTTCAGAGTATGAACTAGTGAGTCAAATTGCTTAGGTAAGCTGGATAAAATCTGAACCGCTTGATCCTCATCACTCACATTTATGTTCAAACTTGCTAAATCATCTACAAGTCTAAGAAACACATCAAGATTATCCTCTATGCTTTTGTGCTCTTCCATCTTAAAACTTGCAAATTTTTGCTTCAAGTAGATGCGATTTGGAAGGGTCTTTGTTTGGTAATCCCTCTCTAGAGCTTTCCACACTCCTAGAGCTGTTGTTTGTTTCATTACTTTCTGCAGGACCAGATTGCTAAGACTGGAGCATATCAAGTTCTTTGCTCTTTTGTTCTTCTCCTTTTTGATTGGATCCACCGGAGACGACGTCACGGGCTTAGCATCTGCTTCACCTACTATTCCTTTTCCTTTGTCAGAAGCTGTGCTTGATTCTTCTTCGTCAAGCACTGAATCCAACCCTAGATTTTCAAGTTGCATAAGAATCTTGAATTTCCACATCCCAAAGTCTCCTTTACCATCAAACTTCTCCACCTCAATTTTACCTTGAGTTGGTTCCATGATTCAGACTTTTAGTACACTTGATTGAATAACCTGGATCTTCCTTAAACAACACCAATCGCAGATCAGAAACTGAAACCGTATCCTCTGCTTAAACACGGTGCTCTGATACCACTTGTGAGGTTTTATTATCGAATTCAACCTCAACCTTATCTAATATGAATTAAGCTAACTACGATCGCTTGACCTTGATACGTATTTGTTTTGTTGTTGATTCAAACAAGACACAAGAAATTTGTTTACCCAGTTCCCTTGCGGTACGTCTGGGGAGAGACTGCGCTCTCAACGATCCACTAGATTCAAGCAAGTGTTTACAAGTATGATCTCTTTGTCTCACGTCTATAACCTCACGTATCTCTTTCTCTCTATTCCAGGTATAACAAGAAGAAAGAACAGAAAACTAAAGACGTTAGTTCTGAAACGTGAACGTGACGACAACACACACAAGCTCAAGGAAGAAGACGAAACCTTGGAGACTCTTGACCGTGCCTCTCTCTTATTCTCTTCTCTCCTTCTCGTTAGGTTTATGCAAAACCTTGTAGCTTATATACCAAGCAAATGAGTGAATGAGACTTAGGGCATCAGCCCAAACATTCACCTTCTCCCTTGTACAAAACTCTTATTGGGCTTGAGCCCATTACTTGCATGATCCGAGAGTTTATGATTGGCCCAAGTGTGAATGAAGATTATTATCTTTCATATCTCAAGAAATAATGTTAAATAGAGTAGGATATCTCAAGAAATAATGTTCAGGCTCGTGTTGATCACATTTATATAAGTTACTTACTAACGCATGCAAAGGTACCAAACCATTAGAAGAACATTTCCTTTCCTGGTTGTTTTTACATCATTTTCTAGCTGTTTTTACTAAACCATTATAATTGTTAATTAGGGTTAATATGGAGACGCATTGGTAGAACACATCACACATGTTAGTAGATAGTTGTTATAAGTGTGGAACGAGGTGACGAGATAAGTATTTGATAAATCTTTAAAGTGGTGATTTTAGCCGTGTGTATGTTTGCTTGTTCTTGCATGTGATATTATCACTGAGTTCTGTACTCATCACTCTTAGATCTTGCAGGTAAGACGATTAGATACCAGTCTGAGAGGCTGGTTCGTAAGAGACACAAGTGTGAGGCTAGTCGGATAGGATGCAAGATTAGCAATGCTCGAACCTCCTTCTTCTTTTTTAAGAAGAAGAACTTTATAGATTCAATTGCAATAACATGGAGCCAATCTTCATACAAAGACTATTTTTCTTCCTTCAAAAAGAGTATTTGATTTAAATTCATTACACATATGGTTGTAGCTAAAGAAAAAAAGTTTAGGTCTCTTTTATCCTCTCTAGAATTGATATCTCAGGTTTTGAATTGACACTAGAACTGATCGAAATGATGAAGAAGATGATGACGAAAATAATTAGAACTATTGAAATTAACAAAATAAACTAGAATGAAAAAAGAAGAAGATGTTGAAATTGAAGAAACTAAAAAGATGATGTTGAAAGTGAAGAAATGTATGATGAAAGAACGAAGAACAAGCTGGACCCGTCAATGTCGTTTTCGATTTTTAGGTTAAAAGATGACATAACTCAACTTCCAAACAGATTATTTAATAACCCTCAAAACAAATTTGCAAGAAAAATCTACGGCCGAAGAAAGAGTTAGTTTAGTAAAACTTAAGTCTACCACAACGTACATTCAATAAGTCTACTGCCTCATTGACTTACAATTATAAATCGACTGTAACTAAAAAATAAATCTGCATCAAACAGAGTTAGTCTAGTAATTTTAGAAACATGCAAAATAAATATGCTTTGCATCAACCTACATATTAAATCTACCACAACACAATAAATCTACATCAGTACTTCATAAGTCAACATTAAGGGACACAATAACTCAACGCTTACAAAATATATCTACGAAATTTATCTAAATTCCGAACTAACAACTTTACGTCGAACAATATATCTACAGTCCCATGAAATAAGTTTACAACAAAGCAAATATTAAATTTACAATAATCCAATATATCTACATCAAATAAGTCTACGTTTTATTAGATTAAAATATCAATTCGTGTTAAATTTACATTTTTAGATGTTAAACAATCACAAATTTGTGTTATTTTAGCTATATTTTTGTTTATATAATTTGAAAAAATATGCATGAAAGGTGTTCGATAGAATGCTTGATGAAAAATAAGTTTGCTAATCATAATTATGTTGATTAAATAAATCTACAAGATGTCACGTGGTTTGTAGTTGATGATAATTTTATATTGTATATTTATGTACATGATGCAGACTTATATTAGAAATTGATTTACATATGTTTGATTTGATGGTAGACTTTTATTGTATAATTTGTGATAGCAGTTATATTTGTTTAGATATGTTGGTAGATTTATTAAATTTTTTATGTATGTAATGTCATATTTAAATTATACGAAGAATAATAAATTGACGAGAACCAGCCGAAAAAGAAAAATTCAGACTTATATTATGGATGAAAGGTGTTCGATCAAATGCTTGAATGAAAAATAAGTCTATTTTGAAACAAATAAATCTGCAAATACATGCCATTTGATTTTTACTAATGTAGACTTATGTACGTGATAATTTTAAATTGTATGTTTATTTTGTATCATAATGGCAGATTATGTACTACTAAATGTACACGACGGTTGACATATTTATAGTGTAATTGTAGATTTTTATTGTATAACAATTGCATGTTTATGTATCTCACGTTGTACACGATGGTTGACATGTTTGTCGTGAAATCGTAGATTTATTTGGTATCATAATCGTGAACTTATGCATCTCTATTATATGTGATAGTTGACATGTTTGTAGTGTAACCGTAGATTTCTTTTGTATCATAATTGCACAATTATTTATCTTTAATTGTAAACGTTGGTTGACGAATTTGTAATATTATCGTAGATGAATTTTATATCATAATGACATACTTATTTCTAACGTGAGCTTAAGACAGGAAAAATACTTTTTATCTTTAAGTATTGTATGTATCGTAGCACTGTCTGCTAGACATGTATCTCCATCCTGAATTTCAAATTGTGACATCTCCTGGGCCATAATACTTCTAAGAGATGTAATAATTAAACAAAAACATCGACTGATAAAAAGATTAATATGTTACATCAAAAATTTAATATATTACATCAAAAACCTTTTACCAAAACGAAAATATATCATACTTACTAAAAACCAGATTAAGTGTTCGTTATTCTTTGTGTCTTTTAGGGAGACACTATTATATAGTTAAGTTTATTTGACTTTGTTGATGCTTAGGATCAACAAAAAAGTCAGCGACATTAAAATGAGTATCATCACTTATGCCATCAAAGGAAGTTTCAACTTCATCGACGATGAAGTTGGTCTCTACATCCTTTTCTTTGGTCTTTTGTGATTCTCCGTACAGATCAGCTAAATATTTTGGCGTACAACACGTGCGTACCCAATGTCCTTTCATGCCGCATCTGAAGGAAGGGTTTTCACCTTGTCTTTTAACACCTCGATCATCATTACTTTCCCTTCCTCGTCCACGCCCTCGACCGCGACCGCGACCGTGGCCTCTACCGCGTCTGCGTTCACGTCGTGGCTTCTTATTACTTTGACTGGATGACGCAGCATTCGCTTCAGGGAATGGCACAGATCCAGTTGGACGAGTCTAATGGTTCAACATCACGAGTTGATTATTCTGTTCAGCTACAAGGAGGATTTGCATCAACTCTGAGTACAGGGTGAATTCTCTTGTCCGGTATTGCTGCTGCAGAACTACATTTTCAGGATGAAAAGTGGAGAGAGTTTCTCTAACATATCATATTCATTTATATATTCTCCACACAACGTCATCCTGGAGGTGATTCCGAACATCGTGGAATTATATTCACTCACGCTTTTGTGATCCTGAAACCAGAGATTCAACCACTCGTGCCTCGCTTTCGGTAAGATCACATACTTCTGGTTATCAAACCACCTCTTAAGTGATAGCCAAAGATCTGTATGATCTTCTTTCGTGATGTATTCATTTTTTAAATCATCATGGATGTGGTGGTGTAAAAAGATCATGGCTTTTGCCTTAGCCTCACCCGACGTCGTTTTCGATTTATCGATAGTGCTTAAGAGACAATTTCCCTTTAGATGCAACCTTGCACCTACCGCTCAAGACATATAATTTTCCATATCTGTAAACATTCGGTAAATATGAATCACGTGGCATTGTCAAAACGTCTTTCGGATTCATCCTAACTTTTCTCTATTCTTTCTCTTCTGAAAATAACAAAACCCAGCAGCCTCTTATTTTCCGGCCAACGTTCGGTGGATTTCTACCCTCTGAGTTATGCCTCTTTAGTTTTCCTTTTTTTTTGTTTTTTGAACCTTAAACCATTATCTCTTTGTACAATATGTTTTGCTTGTCCTTTAGATTCTCTTACCTTTATTTTCTAGCCACTATTTGTTAGTGATAGATGTTCAAGTTATTCTTCGTTTCCTTCTTCTTCTCGAGTTCTGATCTATTTTCGGTTGGGATCCATTTTCTTTTGCTGTTTCGATCTCCTTTATTATGGGGTTCTGTCTTTTTATTTTGGTTAGCTTTAGTGGAAATATTTTGGTGAAAAAATTCTTGATTTCTTCAAATGTATGTCACTAAATCTTTGTAAATCTATGTTTCTTTGGTGTTACAGGTTTTGGATCTCTTTTGTCTGAGATTTATTCTGCTCAAGAGGTTCCAACAAGTAAAAGAATTTAAAGGACAAGCAAAACATCTTGCACAAACAAATAATGGTTAAAAGAAATTCAAAAAAATCTTTACTTGTCTTCAAAATTAATTTAGCTTTTAATGCAATTCTAAATTCAACACATTTAACTTGAACATGCATATACTTAATGAAGAAATGACAAGAAATAAGAACAAGGAACACCTTTAAAAACATCACCTAATTAGTTGGGATATGCTCAGAATCTAGATTCAATGTCTCTTCCCTACATATACTAATTGAGAATTTAAGGACGATTACATGATGGCATCGATCATAAACAAGTAATGAATAACTTGAGCATCTATCACTAACAAATATAATGGCTAACAAACAATGAATAACATGAACATCTATCACTAACAAATAATGGCTAGAAAAAAAGTAAAAAAAATTAAAGGGCAAGCTAAACATCTTGTACAAACAAATAATGGTTAACATAATATTTTCTTGTCTTCAAATTAATTTGGCTTTTAATGCAATTCTAAAGTCAACACATTTAACTTGAGTATGCATATCATTACTTAATGAAGAATGACAAGAAATAAGTACACAGAAAACCTTTAAAAATGTTTATGAGATCATACCAGCACTAATTGAATAGTTTCCAAGGTTCACTGCTCCGAGAGTGGATTTATAGGTGTGAGCAGTTCATGTTGGATAACACACCACCAGAGCTTAAGGCGAGGATGGCGTCGTTGCATATGGTAGGAGATGCGTTGCAGTGGCACCACAACTTCATTAAAGACCGGTATGATATATATTCTTCCTTGCCAGAATACGTCTTTGCTGTCTCGGCAAGGTTCCATGAATTGTTTGATGATCAATTATCGGATTTGGTGAGTTTAAAACAGAGTGGTGATGAGATAGTGGTTTACCTGAAGAAGTTTGAGTGTGCGTTAACCAGACTATCGATCTCACCCTCCAACGCGCTCAACATTTTTTTGACAAACATGAACTAGCATTTGAAATTGCACGTTAGGCAGTTCGAGGTGAAGACAGTAACTCAAGTGGCCACGAATTAAAGCACCAAGTTACCTTCTAGGGTTGTGCAGATCCTCCGCAACCAAAGAGGACTGTTTTAACAATCTCTGCCTTTATACTTATAACAAGTATTTTCCGTGACATGTTTTCTGCGAACAAGCTTATTCCCTTCGCCATTGCAAACCCAAAACCAAAACAGTTGCACACTCATTCCGTCGATATCCCTAATTATTTGCACTACAAAGTAACATGTTTACAGACACTTGTCCATGATTCGATTAAGATATGATATCCACGGTAACCTATCCACGAAAATCTGTCCACGACCCTGAGTATTGTTAACTCCAATCCAGCCTTGACCACGATCTGTCCACGCCCAAAAGTATAGTCCCATACGCACATTACAAATTAGTCTATTTCCAATATTAGAGCCTTGACCATGATTAACGTTATGCATATAAACTCTGTCATAAGAGATTTGAATAAAATCCATATGCAGTAACAAATCTGAGTTGGTGTGACCCGTCCATTATCAACATATATTTCAATACACAACAACTAATAGAACCAATCTATAGGGGAAGAAGTTCTGTCCACGGAAACATGTCCCCGACAACGTGTCCACGCCAAGAAATCGTAGAGCTTCACTTGGTTCCAAGCTAATTCTATCCCTTCATATTCATGAAATGCTCTGTAACTGCAAATCAAAAGAAAGGGAGGAGAAAAAACATTTAAAATGTGTGTATGACCAAAGAAGCTCTTTGTTTTGCAGAATCTGAATTGGGTTTAGGTCAAAGCATTAAAGAGATCCAAAAAAGCAATTTTTCTGTTGTGGGAAATTAATCTACTGAATTAGAAGTGATTCGAATAAGCAAAAAAATAGCTCAATCATGAACCGAGAACACAAAAAAAAAAAAAAAGAACAAACTTATCGATTGAGGCTTCAACCCTGAATGAAACGTGATAAAACAATGGTGTTGTTGATTCTCTGGCCCCAGATTTTTGATTTGATTTTGATTTTGGAAAAGGAAGCAAAACTCTGGAAAGTCGATGCTTGGTGAATTAGTTGAGTTTTCGCCCTCAGTGTAGAGAGATGTATCGGGTCAAGACAGCAACATTGAGCTTTGGAAGATTTGTCTATGGAATCTGCAAAGATCGTGAGATTGTAAACAACAACAAAAATTATACAGCATATCTTCGCTAAAATTTGAAAAAGGTATAATGGGTAGTTTAGATCCAACTAAAACACAAAATGTCTCGCTTGTCGAAAAGTACCTATAATGTAAACATAATTGGCCTCTAAGTGTAAATCACTCCATAAACAAATGTTAGGATCTCTTTTTATTATTATTAAAAAGAAGATAAAGTATGAAAATAAAATGAAACTAACAAAAAGTTAGTTTTGGGTATTCGGGGTCCGAATCGGTTCTTTCAGATATTGGATATTTCGGATTTAAGAGTTTAAGATTTATTTGGGTAATTTTTTTTCTAGGTCGTCGGGTTTGTATCAGTTCTAATATTTTGTTTAGGAACTAATATTTACCCGAACATTTCTCAGATTCGATTCAGGTCGAGTATTTTTACTCAAAAATATTCAAAATACTCGAAACAGATATTCAAAAACTACCCGAAAAATACCCAAAAATATCAAAAATATGGGAAAACCCTAAAAATACCTGAAATACCCATAATAAAAATAAGGTTTTGGATACTTCAGATTCATGTATTTTCGAATACCTGTTCGATTTTCAGATATTTTAAGTATCCGTTCGGTTCTCGGATATTATCCGAATTGAACAGATATCTGAAATGTCTCCACATGAAGACCCATTCAGGATATTTGTCAAAAACCTGTTTTTTTTTTGGTTGGTTCCGAATAATAATATGCCCAGGAATAAAAAAAGATGTTAAAAAATTACAAAGAAAAATCGTAAGAAAAGAAAGGAAATGATGTGACGTCAAACTATTTACAGCTCACATTGATTATTTCCTTACAAATCGAAACTCATTTTGCTCCATACCTAGTCTATTTCCATATAATTAGTATTTGCATTTTAATAAGTTTAAATAAATTGATTTGGCTATCTATATCATTAAAGTGTACTTATTTTTTTCGGTCACTTACCCCGATAGAACTCCAGAGTTAAGCGTGTTTATACTGGAGTAAGACTAGGATGGATGATTTTCCGGGAAGTCCTCTACGGAACCGTGTGAATGAGGCCAAAATACGGGAAAAAGTCACGTGGTGATTGCAGGGTCAGTAAATAAGTCGGTCGGACCACCGAAAAAAATAACGCACAAACTGTCGGACAGGAATAGGAGCCCACGACCTCACTAGTAGGGGCGGTCGGGGCGTTACAAGAACTCCAAAGTTAAGCGTGCTTGAGCTGGAGTAGCACTAGGACGGGAGACCTATCGGAAAGTGATTCTCGATATCGTGTGAGTGAGGCCAATACACAGGGAAAGATCGCGTGGTGATTGCAAAGTCAGTATGTAATGACTTTCGAGCCTCCTGGTTAACGCACAGGCTGTCGGACAGGGGTGTGCCCACGGGCCCGAGAGAAGACATGGAGGCCCGCTGGTAGGAGCGGTTGGTGTGTTACAGGTGGTATCAGAGCCGAACCCAAACGAGAGTGTGGAATCACAAGGGCTCACACCGTCAGGGTGACGGTCCTGGTGCGCAACGAGGACGTTGCGCTCAGTGAGGGGAGGTGATTGTAACATACCGATTTCAGTAATATGAATGTATATATGGAGGGGTTTAAGAGAATTGATTTGGCTACTTATATCACCAAAGTGCACTTATCTTTTCTGCCACTTGTCCTAGGAGAACTTTAAAGTTAAGCGCGCTTGAGCTGGAGTGGCACTAGGATGGGTGGCACTAGGATGGAGTGGCACCAGGATGAGTGAATGCATATATGGAGAGGTTTAAGAGAATTGATTTGGCTACTTATGTCACCAAAGTGTACTTATTTTTTCTGCCAGTTGTTCTAGGAGAACTTTAAAGTTAAGCGTGCTTGAGCTGGAGTGGCACTAGGATGAGTGACATATCGGGAAGTGATTCTCGATATTGTGTAAGTGAGGACAAAACACAGGAAAGATTGCGTGGTGATTGCAGAGTTAGTATTTCATGACTTTTGAACCTCCCGGTTAACGCACCGACTGTCAGACGTCTCGCTTTGATCCATCTTTGTTTTTTGGACTTTTCTTCTTGATGTAGGCTTGGGTGAATGACTCATCATAATTTGGCATGAAAGGAATCTTCCACTTTATTTATCTGCCAGCTTCCTCTTCACGCGTCATTTATGATCTTGTCACGTGCCATCATGCGTGCCTTCCACTCGCTTATCTTTGCGGCATCTATCCTTTTGTTGTCTCCGAAATGCTAGGTCACCATTACGGTTTCCATTTATTGGCTTCTAGGTTCATGATACACTCATAATTTAGCATCTATTTTAGGTAGTTTTGCATTCACTTGTGCATTCATTTAGTCACTTTTAGTCTCATTTGCATTTATATTAGAGTTTAGTGAGTCCTAGCCTAGTGTGTTGCATAATTGTACATATGGAGTCTTTATTAGGTGTTTTGGAAGCTTGGAGGACCTTGTGGAGTTTATGGATGATCAAGAGGAGGAAGAGAAGTTGGCAAATGAGAAGGAGAGAAGATATAGCAGCATATCGAGCTACCAAGCTCGATACGGTCCAGCAGAGAAGACGGATAGAGCACATCGAACAATTGTGTCGAGCTACTAAGATCAATACAAGCCTAACTGGGATTTTTGAAGAGGTGTATCGACCATTTGTATCGAGCTACCAAGCTCGATACAAACGACCAGGAAAGCTGAAGACGGCGTGTCGAGCGTTTACATCAAGCTACCAAGCTCGATACAGCCTTTGAAGAAAGTTCTTAGAAGCGTATCGAGCTGCATATCGACCTAGCAAGCTCGATACGCTATCCGATTTCCAGCCTTAAACAGGGTCAATACCTGGTTTGTTCCGGGTTGACCCGATACGACCACTATTCATTATAAATACTTTTTACCTAATTTTTCCTAAGTATCTTTTTGTTCTTTCTTAGAAAACCTTCTCTTTTGGGTTCTAAGTGATTTTGTAAGATCTTTTTAAGAGTTTATGCAATTTGAAGTTTATCTTTTTTAATCTTTCAGCTTTTAATCTTTCTAATCATGTTTATCAACTTTTCCTTCATGGAATTAGTGGATTCAATCATGATTAGTGAGTAGTTCATTAGGATCTAGGGATGGGTTAGATTTACGATGTTTTAGGAATTAATCTTGATGTCTATGCTTTGATTCTTTCATTTTCCACCTTTTTAGTGATCTTAATGCTAGTTTAGCCATGATCAAGCTAAAACTAGACCTTAGGGAATTTTCCACCCACAAGGTGTTTGATGAAATTACCCAATCAACTAAACAATGGATTTACATACCTACCTCATGATAGTGATTGTCTATTGTGTTTATTAGCAATTAGAACTGTTCCATAATGCTTGTTAGCTTCCTTTTCACAAATAAAAGTTTGATCTTGATTAGGATATTTAATGATGTGATTAGTGCCATGAAAGTGGATTAGTCTTGCTTTTGAGTTCTAGACTTAGGGAATAGCTTATATTGTGATTGATTGACATCATCGATTGGTTCTGGAAGCATCCTAGATAGATAACCCCATCCTAGTTAATTGTTAATCTTGCTTAGTGAGTAATTAGTCTTTGATTTGCTTAATTAGTTTGTCATTTGCTTAGTTAAGGTTCTAGTTCATTTTGTTTGCTTTGTTTGATTGGTTTGATCACTTAGGTTGATAGTTAAACACAAAACTTTTTATGCTTGCTTAGATTAAGGAGTTTTATGCATTCCTATTGTCACAATCATCCCCAATTTGGATTGATCCTTAAGTACCTACAATGACATGAGTGGGTTTGAGTAATTGATAGCTAGAATCCGTTTATCAGTTCACCACGCCTTTTGACGCGTGTACTCTCGACTTCCCGAGATGGTTGTTTGCCTGCCGCAGGTTGCTGCAACTGCAACATACGATTAGATCATGTTTGTTTACGTGACGCACCCTCCTGCGACCAGACGCTGCGTCCCGCGTTCGATTTTTTTAGACGCCAATTAAATTCAGCGATGCGATTGAAAAAGCTGCGATTAAACCTGTAAAAGACAAAAATAATCTTATTATTATTATTGAATTACAAAAAAATACCATCATCTACCCTAAATCAGCTAAGCTCGATCTCAAAACTCTCTTCGTGGCCGTAACTCTATTCGCCTAAACTCTCTTCACCATTCATTTCTAATTCCATTTTCCTCAAGTTGAAGCTCGATAGATCTTTGTCTCAGGTTTGTTGATTTCTTCTCTATTTCTCGATTTGTGCTTTGATTTCTCTTTCTCTCTCGTTTTGCTTTGGTCAATTTTTTTCTTCAATTGCTCCATCTCTCGACCGATGAAGAATGTATGTACTTTTTTCATCTCTATTCGGGTGAGAAAAAGAAATGCAACAAAACAAAGCTTGGGATGAGACAAACTGGTGCTGAAGACAAAATTTGCTACTTGGAGCATACGAACGGTATGATTGACTTTTGTTTATGCTCTTTTGTTTATGGTCTAATACTTTTATTTATCTATTGATGATGACTTTTTCAGTATTTTAGAAGATAGATATTGGATGATGATGATGATGATGATGATGAACTTTGTTTGTTTGATTTGCTTATTACTGAGAGACTGAGTCTTAGAACGGATCGAGCAGCAGGATGGCATCATATTCAACATCTTATGCATGTATCATACCAAAAATGTTATGATATACTTCGAATAAACCAAAGAACATTTGAAGATTTATGTAGGATGTTGGGTCGGTTTCCACCCAGGCGAAATCAATGAAAGAAAAGGCTAAGTATGAAGGGTAATTCCTTACCCGTGCACGAACCAGAGTGAATCGCCTCGGTGCACAAACCGTGCACGAACCGAAGTGGTTCACCTCGGCGCACAAACCGTGCACGAACCGAAGTGAATCACTTCGGTGCACAAACCGTGCACGAACCGAAGTGAATCACCTCGGTGCACAAACCGTGCACGAACCGAAGTGGTTCACCTCGGTACACAAACCGTGCACGAACCGAAGTGGTTCACCTCGGTGCACAAACCGTGCACGAACCGAAGTGAGTCACCTCGGTGCACAAATCGTTCACGAACCGAAGTGAACCGAAGTGTGCATGAACCGAGCACAATCCGGGTTCAGCTCGGTGCACAAACTATGCAGAAGCCGAGCCGAACCGAGCCGTGCACAAACTGTACAGAAACCCGACCGAACCGTAAAGCGTACAGACTGTGCACGGGCCGAACCAAATCAATATCTCCCCTCGATAATCCGAGTAATAGGCCCATGAAGTATTCCGAGCTCAAAACTAAGGCACGAGGCCGAGCCCAAGACGGATCGTTATGCAAATGGACCGAGGCCTAGCCCACAAGGAAATCCGAAGCGAGGTTCGCCCTAGAAGACGAAGCCTCACATAAAGGAGCGCCGCAGAGGGGAGATAAGGAAGAATCTACTAGAAGATTCTCACAGATCTTCACTTAGATTTACGAGTAGATATGTATAAATAGGACCCTTAGCTCATTGGGAGGGGATCCGCGTTTTACCTAGCAAAAATACATGTACCCTAAAAAGCTTATCAAAGCAGCTTGAATAAAATTCCCATCTCCGGATCTTCGTGTCGTGTTTAACTTAGAATCTTTTCGTCCTCTTTTGTTTTTATTAACAGATTATCTATTGTGCGAAATCCAGCACGCACAATTTGGCGCTAGAAGGAGGGGATTTATTAAAGAATTCTTACACCGAGAACCGACGAACACCAGATCCGAAAAGATGACCACCAGAGTGACCGACGCCGCCGACACCACCGCAGCAGCTGATGTCACCGGAGTGAATCCCCCCGCAGGAGAAGGAACACCCAACGCCGCTCAGCAAACGCTGGAAACCCCCGAGACAATCTCTGCGTCCTTGGCCGAGATGAAAACCATAATGATGGCGCTGGCAAATAAGACAGCCGAGCAAGGCAAAACTCTGGAGAACCTCACGACGGAGAGTCGAGCCCAGAGTCAGCGGATCGGCAGTTTGACCCCCATGATGAATCCATCTGACAGGAACAGAAGGCTCGGGCTCAACCCGATAGCGCTAAACTTCGCAACTCCAAGAGTGAACAACAGCAGAGCAAGAGGCTCGGGAAATTTCCTATCCGGAGAAAAAACCCACGCAGCCGCGATGCCCGACACCACCGAGCCACCGCGTCTGGTCCGAAAAGGAGTCCCTGAGCGAGATCGGCAGCTCGGCGGAGCCCTAGACGAACCCACCAACGGCTCGGCGGCCACAACAGGAACTGGGGAAGAGCGAGCCGATGCGATCACTTTGCAACCAGACGAGGTGACCGTCACCGCGACACCACGAGGTGGAGCTTCGAGAGGCGACCTCGGCTCGGAACAAGATCAGGACTTAGCCGAGGAGGAAGAAAACCTCGTGTGGGTCGAGCAGGTACACTATCAGGACGAGCCCCGGAGAGTAAACCGAGGCCGTTTTATCGAACCCAACTCGGCAAGCCGGGGCAACGCCCTTGACGAAATCCGAGCCGATTTGGCTCGGGCGAACGCGGAGGTGAAAGCTATTCGATCACATGTGCACAAGGCGACGAGCGCAGCACCCGAGATTGATCTAATGCTAGAGGAAGCCCAGATGACGCCGTTCACAGCGCGCATTATGGAGGCGAGAGTGTCCGACCCCGGGAAAGTCCGCCTTCCAACTTACGAGGGAATGACGGATCCGAAGGAAAATATCATGGCATTTCGTACGGAGATGGCACGATCCAACCTCAGAGAAAGCGAGCGAGATGCGGGATACTGCCTTTTGTTTGTCGAGAATCTCCGAGGACCAGCCCTCGAATGGTTCTCCAGACTCGAGCGCAATTCCATCGGCAATTTCAAAGATCTCTGCATCGAATTCATGAAGCAATACTCCATGTTCATGAACCGAGGCGTGTCAGACGCCGACCTCTGGACATTATCTCAAGGACCGAATGAACCGTTAAGAACTTTCATGGAGCGCTTCAAAGCAGTAATGTCAAAAGTAGGAGAAGTGAGCGACAAAGGAGCGCTCCAAGCGTTAAAGAAGTCCCTGTGGTATAAATCGGATTTCCGAAAAGAAATTGGGCGCAACAAACACCAATCTATCCAAGACGCGATGCATCGGGCATCGGATTTCATAATCGAGGAGGAGGAATTCCGAATCCTAGACCAACGCTTCGGGAAAACAAAATCGGCGAACAAGAATAAAGCGATGCCAAGCCAGACGAGCCATTCGAAGAATCGCCCGAACGGCGCCTACATCCACCACGAGGGACCAAATTTCAGCGGAGCGCACAACTATCAGATCAGCGCCGAACAAGGAGCTGGGCGAGGTCGAGGAAGAACGAACGGAAACACATGGATTAGGAACTCAAGTTTGTACGACGAAAAAGCCTACTGCGAGATACATAAGGCATACGGACATCTAACAGCCAACTGTCGAATCTTAGGAGACAAGCTCAGAGCAAAATTCTTGGCCGGAGAGCTCGGCAATTCAATCAGCTTGAAGGACCTCGAGCAGGAGAAGACGGCCGAGGCCGGGCAGGAAGAAAAACCCGACCCGGAAGACCGACCGGGCGGTCCGCAGAAGCGAGGGAGAAGAAAGAGCAACGCCTCGGATTCCGGCGGGCCACGCCAACGAATAAACATGATCATGGGAGGATCGGAATACTGCAGAGACACGGTTTCCGCGATAAAAGCCTTTCAACGAAAAGCTGAAGCCCAGATAAACTGGTCCGCACCGAGCAGAAATCCCAATGATGTCATCACATTCGAGGAAAGAGAAACGACAGGCATAGACAGGCCTCATAACGATCCCCTGGTGATCGAACTCATAGTGAAGGATCACGAAGTAGCCCGAATCCTAATTGACACCGGAAGTTCGGTAGACGTCATTTTCCGCGATACATTGACAAAAATGGGAGTCGACATGTCCGACATAGTACCGATCCCGAGTCCGTTGACCGGCTTCTCGGGAGAAACGACTATGACGATCGGAACGATCAGACTACCAGTCCTGGCGGACGAGGTCACCAAAATCGTTAATTTCTCAGTAACCGAAGGTCCCCCGGTGTACAACATTATCATGGGAACGCCGTGGATTAACTCGATGAGAGCCGTGGTCTCGACTTATCATCTCTGTTTAAAATTCCCCGGAGCCAACGGTATCCGAACGATCTGGGGAAATCAGAAGGAGTCTCGTATATGCTTCATGACCGAGCATAAGCTGAGGAACCCCAAAACCGAGGCAAAAGGGGAGACCGTTCACAAAAAAATAAAAGCCAACCGAGAAGCGAAGGTCGGCACCAAAAAACTCTTGTAGCAATTACAGAAAGCCGAGCAGGCCCGAGATAATCAGCCCCGGTGCGCCCCGGTGATATCTATTTGCTTAGATGACAAAAATCCGGAGAGATGCGTAGAAGTAGGAGCCGAGCTAGACGACGCAATCAAAACCGAGCTGGTCGATTTTCTGAAAAAGAATATCGACACTTTTGCTTGGGCCGCGGAGGACATGCCCGGGATCGACATCAACGTTACGTGCCACGAGCTCAATGTGGATCCAACCTTCAAGCCGGTAAAGCAGAAGAGAAGAAAACTCGGACCCGAGCGAGCTAAAGCGGTGAATGACGAAGTGGACAGATTGCTCAGAGTCGGATCCATCACCGAGGCGAAATATCCAGACTGGCTCGCGAACCCGGTAGTCGTAAAAAAGAAGAACGGAAAATGGCGTATATGCGTCGACTTTACCGATTTGAACAAAGCATGTCCGAAAGATAGTTTCCCTCTCCCCCACATCGATCGTCTCGTCGAAGCAACCGCAGGGAACAAACTCCTCTCGTTTATGGATGCTTTTTCTGGGTATAATCAGATCTTGATGAACCCCGACGACCAAGAAAAAACAGCATTCATAACCGACCGGGGCATCTACTGTTACAAAGTAATGCCGTTCGGGTTAAAGAACGCCGGAGCTACGTATCAGCGACTGGTCAATAAAATGTTCGCTGACCAATTGGGGAAGACGATGGAAGTATACATAGACGATATGCTGGTAAAATCGCTGGAAGTAAACGATCACATCACCCATTTGTCGGAATGCTTCGAACGGCTAAACCACCACAACATGAAACTCAACCCGGCGAAATGCAGATTCGCGGTAACATCAGGAGAGTTCCTCGGATATCTGGTTACAAGCCGAGGCATCGAGGCAAACCCAAAGCAGATTGACGCGCTAATCCAGATGGCCTCGCCCAGAAACAAACGAGAAGTACAACGGCTAACAGGACGCATCGCTGCCTTGAATCGCTTCGTCTCAAAGTCAACCGACAAGTGTCTAGCTTTTTACGACACGCTCCGAGGCAACAAGAAGTTCGAATGGACAGAGAGGTGCGAGACAGCTTTCCAAGAGCTAAAGCAATACCTCACAACTCCACCCGTACTCGCAAAACCAGTGGAAGGAGAAACCCTCTACCTATACATCGCCGTTTCAGCTACCGCGGTCAGCGGAGTACTAGTTCGGGAAGAACGAGGGGAGCAGAGCCCGATCTTCTACGTGAGACAGACACTGGCGGATGCAGAAACAAGATACCCGCAAATGGAGAAGCTGGCGCTCGCTGTGGTGATGGCAGCACGGAAACTCAGACCCTATTTCCAGTCGCATTCCATCGTAGTCCCGACGTCTTTCCCACTGCGGGCTATACTACACTGCCCAAGCCAATCCGGAAGATTAGCAAAATGGGCGATCGAGCTCAGCGAATACGACATCGAGTATCGAAGCAAGACCTGCGCCAAGTCTCAAGTCCTCGCTGACTTTCTGATAGAACTTCCAACTAACGGGACCAACGAACCGAGTCAGGATTCCACTTGGATACTTCACGTTGACGGCTCCTCATCAAGGCAAGGCTCGGGAATCGAAATTCACCTAACCTCTCCGACTGGCGAAGTTTTGGAGCAATCTTTCAGGCTAGCTTTTCACGCTTCGAACAATGAAGCCGAGTACGAAGCTCTGATCGCAGGGCTCAGATTAGCACGGGGAATCAAAGTTCAAAAAAATCGGGCTTTCTGCGACTCCCAGCTCGTCGCCAACCAATTCAATGGGGAATACACCGCGACAGACGATAGGATGGAAGCATACTTAGGGGTGGTCCAGAAACTTTCGAAGGAATTCGTCGAGTTCGAACTAACAAGAATTCCTCGTGGCGAAAACACTCAAGCCGACGCATTAGCAACCCTCGCCTCGTCGTCCGACCCCGGACTTAAGCGAGTAATCCCAGTGGAATTCATCGAACAACCCAGCATCAAAAGCTCTGAAACTGTTAACCTTATCGAGCCCACTGAAACTCTGACGGAGCCAAGCGACGAGCAAGAGGTAGTCGCGACGAAACAAGACCAGCAGACCGAATACGGATGTACCAAGAGTGGATGGGAGCGATTCGAACATACATAATGGATGGAGAGGTCCCCATAGACAAGTGGACAGCACGCAAACTCAAGGCTCAGGCTGCTCGTTATATCCTACTCGATGGGGAGGTCTTCAAATGGAGGTTCTCAGGACCGTTAATGACTTGCGTCGAAGGGAAAGAAGCTCGCAGGGTAATGGAAGAGGTTCACGAACTGGAAGGAGTCCTATGGTCGCATCGGACGACCCCGAGACGAGCAACTTGCGAAACACCATTTGCACTCGTCTACGGTACGGAATGCGTCATTCCCTCAGAAGTGGAGTTTCCGGGAGTACGACGACGACTCCTCCCGGGACAAGAGGATCTCAACCACCTTATGCTCTTAGACGAAGCAGACCTAATCAACGAAAGACGCAACCAAGCACTCATTCGCATTCAAAATTACCAGCAAGCGACCGCAAAGTACTACAACTCCAACGTCAAAAGTCGGAGATTTCACGAAGGAGAGCTGGTCCTCCGCAAAGTCTTTCAAAATACGGCAGAACGAAACGCCGGAAAACTGGGAGCTAACTGGGAAGGACCGTATCGCATAACCAAAGTGGTCCGCCCAGGGATATACGAACTTGCCAACCATTCGACAGATGCTTTAGTACCACGATCATGGAATGCAATGCATATGAAGAAGTACTACTTCTAAGATACTAGTCACAAAAACATGAACTACAGAGCGGTTTGATCCTCGAAAGGGGTACGTAGGCAGCTCGTCTCATGACGAGTTCAACTGTCCCCCCTCCCTAAAAGGGGGGGGGAGTGGGGTACGTATATCCATATACTCCCACGCTATGTAAACCAGAAATATTCTTGAATAAAAGTTTACTTAGCTCATTCCATCAACTCTTATCACCTCGTTTGCTGTTGGCCACAGTACACGAACATCTACATCCCAAACGGGATCTCAACCTTCACATTCCTTTCGAATCATAAGGTTCTTTACATCCTCAACAGATTTGAGAGCGCTATATAAATTCAAACTGAGTATATCTCGGTTCAATATCTCTCGGGTATATCCCGAAAGATATTCTAACGACTGTTCTCTAGACAGGCTCCCAAGTCACTTAGCACCCCCGAGTACTAAGCTAGAAGAACACTTAAACCCCAACTCTCACATAAAGTTGGTCATCGACATCTCGCGAACATCATACTGCTCGGGAATTTATCGCCTAAGTACGAACTAACTAAGCATGTTCGGCTAAAGCCAGGCAAGGTCGGTCTAATATCAAGACGTTAACGGACACCGAGACACTTCGGTACAAAACAAAACGAGAACGCAAAAATAGTCGAATCCAAATCATTAAACGAGTTGTCTAAAGCTAGCTCGGAATGTCAAGTCCCCTCGATTCGGCAAAAACACAAGTCAAGAAAGACACTTCAACGCGACATAAAATCAGAATCGCATAAATACGATGGATAAAGCCATCCAGGCACTTTGTTCGAAAGACAACATAAATAGTTTTAAAAAAAATATATATATATAAAATAAGTCAGATAACAGAGTTTGGATCAGTAGCCTCAGCATTGGCACCCTCGGCAGGTTCGGCGCTAGCACCCCCAGCAAGTTCGGCGTTAGCATCCTCGGCGACATCGTCCTTTGGGGAGGAGGGCTCAACAGATCGCTTCTCAGAAAGCATTTCTTCTATGCGAGGAGTGTTGGCGTTCGACCCGGACGGATATGCGACCCCAACCTTCGAAGTCGAGACTTCAAGCGTCTCTCCGCCTGGAAGGTTTGGCAACGGATCCATCTGTGCAGGAGAAGGCTTCAAATCTTCACGAAGATCCGCTGCGAGCCGGTCAAACTCCTCGTAGGCACCTGCCATTTCGGTCTTGCACGCCGTCAGCCTCGTTTTCTTATCTTCAAGAGCAGGAGGATCAGAACCCTGGAGAACGTCGATGAACTGGAGATTTCCCTCGTCCTCGGCCAAATCAGCAACCCGGTCCCGAACGTCGCCCTTGAGCAGAGCCACTTTAGCCTCGGCACGAGAGATCCTTGCCCGATACTTATCGGCGAGTTCACGTCTCGCCTCTTGACGAGCCTTCTCGAGGTTTGCCTCGTGCATCTCTCGCTCGGACGAGACTTGCCTCTCTAAGGAAGCCAAGTCGGCCTCCAGCTGAACCCTCTGATCCAAAAGACGCGACGTCTTTTTCTCCGATTCGTCCCGCTGGCGCTTGAAGATGTCCCTCTCGGCTTGGAGGACCTTAACGCGCTTCGCCGATTCTTCCTCTTTCCTGGCGTGGCCAGCCTCCACCTCGTCAAGCTTCGTTTTCAAAGAAGCAGCGGCACTGCGGGCGTTCTCAATCCGCCTTTGATCATCTCGAGCTTCTGCCTCGTACCCGAGAATCGTCTCATTGGCTGCGGCGGCGAACTGCACGAACAAAAGCATAAGTACAAGGAGCGAAACGCATCAGAACATTAACTGACCCGCGAAAAATAATCTTCACCTTAGTCGCTATGAGAGCCATTTGTGCATACTTCCTCCGTTTGATGAGTGTGTTTGGAGGAGGAAAGCAAAAGCCCAGGGCGAGAATTTTGGAGAAGAGAGCGGCAGCGACCTCGGGGTCGTTGTAGGACTCTTCGGTCACCTCGGGGTCGGCCTCGGGAACACTGGCCTGCTTTGGGCTCCCCGGCGCCCGCTTCGTCTTCTTCTTCTTCTTTGCCTCGGGCGCCATAAGCGCATCAGCCGCGGGACGCTTCCCAGACTTCTTGTCCTTAACCAAAGGATGATCGTCTCGAGGGAGAGAAGGGATCGTATCCCCAGGAAGTGGTAGAAGCACCTCGGGATTTATTTGTCGCACCCCGGAAAGTGGTAGAAGCACCTCGGGATTTATTCACACTCGCCTCGGGGACCACCTCGGTCCGAGAATCGGAGCGTGGAAGCGTTACGTTCACCTCGGATATCGCTTTGGATCGAGCACCGGATGAAGGCATTGAAGATCAGTCGAGTCCTCGGAGACCGCTTGAAGATGGATCGGAGAATTAGAAGAACAGCCAGAATACTTAAAGATCGATCGGAGAACTAAGGCGGATGACGGCGGCTCGGCAGGAATCTGAAGAACCCTAATCGAAATATAAACATAAACGAGAGAGAGAAGGGAGAGAAGAAAGAAAACCAACCTTTTGAGAATTTTTGAGGAATGAAGATAGTGAGAGAGCCAGGAGGGGATCTCGGAGTCTTATAGACGAGCCAGCGCGTCGCCTCGGGAACACGCGAGACGGTTCTGCTTCCCGAGGCGAGCTCAAAACTGATAAACGGGTAGTGGGCCTTAAGAGATAATTGNTGGGTTCTAAGTGATTTTGTAAGATCTTTTTAAGAGTTTATGCAATTTGAAGTTTATCTTTTTTAATCTTTCAGCTTTTAATCTTTCTAATCATGTTTATCAACTTTTCCTTCATGGAATTAGTGGATTCAATCATGATTAGTGAGTAGTTCATTAGGATCTAGGGATGGGTTAGATTTACGATGTTTTAGGAATTAATCTTGATGTCTATGCTTTGATTCTTTCATTTTCCACCTTTTTAGTGATCTTAATGCTAGTTTAGCCATGATCAAGCTAAAACTAGACCTTAGGGAATTTTCCACCCACAAGGTGTTTGATGAAATTACCCAATCAACTAAACAATGGATTTACATACCTACCTCATGATAGTGATTGTCTATTGTGTTTATTAGCAATTAGAACTGTTCCATAATGCTTGTTAGCTTCCTTTTCACAAATAAAAGTTTGATCTTGATTAGGATATTTAATGATGTGATTAGTGCCATGAAAGTGGATTAGTCTTGCTTTTGAGTTCTAGACTTAGGGAATAGCTTATATTGTGATTGATTGACATCATCGATTGGTTCTGGAAGCATCCTAGATAGATAACCCCATCCTAGTTAATTGTTAATCTTGCTTAGTGAGTAATTAGTCTTTGATTTGCTTAATTAGTTTGTCATTTGCTTAGTTAAGGTTCTAGTTCATTTTGTTTGCTTTGTTTGATTGGTTTGATCACTTAGGTTGATAGTTAAACACAAAACTTTTTATGCTTGCTTAGATTAAGGAGTTTTATGCATTCCTATTGTCACAATCATCCCCAATTTGGATTGATCCTTAAGTACCTACAATGACATGAGTGGGTTTGAGTAATTGATAGCTAGAATCCGTTTATCAGTTCACCACGCCTTTTGACGCGTGTACTCTCGACTTCCCGAGATGGTTGTTTGCCTGCCGCAGGTTGCTGCAACTGCAACATACGATTAGATCATGTTTGTTTACGTGACGCACCCTCCTGCGACCAGACGCTGCGTCCCGCGTTCGATTTTTTTAGACGCCAATTAAATTCAGCGATGCGATTGAAAAAGCTGCGATTAAACCTGTAAAAGACAAAAATAATCTTATTATTATTATTGAATTACAAAAAAATACCATCATCTACCCTAAATCAGCTAAGCTCGATCTCAAAACTCTCTTCGTGGCCGTAACTCTATTCGCCTAAACTCTCTTCACCATTCATTTCTAATTCCATTTTCCTCAAGTTGAAGCTCGATAGATCTTTGTCTCAGGTTTGTTGATTTCTTCTCTATTTCTCGATTTGTGCTTTGATTTCTCTTTCTCTCTCGTTTTGCTTTGGTCAATTTTTTTCTTCAATTGCTCCATCTCTCGACCGATGAAGAATGTATGTACTTTTTTCATCTCTATTCGGGTGAGAAAAAGAAATGCAACAAAACAAAGCTTGGGATGAGACAAACTGGTGCTGAAGACAAAATTTGCTACTTGGAGCATACGAACGGTATGATTGACTTTTGTTTATGCACTTTTGTTTATGGTCTAATACTTTTATTTATCTATTGATGATGACTTTTTCAGTATTTTAGAAGATAGATATTGGATGATGATGATGATGATGATGAACTTTGTTTGTTTGATTTGCTTACTACTGAGAGACTGAGTCTTAGAACGGATCGAGCAGCAGGATGGCGTCATATTCAACAGCTTATGCATGGATCATACCAAAAATGTTATGATATACTTCGAATAAACCAAAGAACATTTGAAGATTTATGTAGGATGCTAACTAGGCGATATGGGTTACAAAAGTCTGAAAATGTGTACATTGAGAAATCTGTTGCTATGTTTCTTGAGGTGGTTGGTCAAGATAAAACTATGCGTGTTATAGGTGAAAGATACCAACGGTCATTGGATACATTGAAAAGGAAACTTGATGACATTTTGAGTGTTTTCCTCAAGTTTGCTGCAGATACACTAAAGCCAGAAGAAGATGTGTTTACAAGAGCTGTTCTGAGTAATGATGATCAGTACTGGCCATTCAAAGATTGTATTGGAGTGCTTGATGGAACTCATGTCCCAGTTCGCCCTCCTAGATGAACTGCAGAAGCATGTAGAGGTAGAAAGCGGGAGCCTACAATGAATGTTTTTGATATATGTAACATCGATATGAAGTTCATATATGCATATGTCGGTGTACCAGGTAGAGCACATAATACAAATATATTGACTCATTGTGCAAGGAATGAACCTTCTTTTCCACATCCGTCTAATGGAAAGTACTATCTAGCTGACTCCGGATATCCCATCAGGACATGGTATCTTGGTCTGCATCGTAGGATACGATATCATCTTGATCTATTTGCTAGAGGAGGACCACCAACAAACACTCGAGAGTTGTTCAACTAAAAGCATTCGGATCTGCCTTCAGTGATTGAGCGAACATTTGGAGTATGGAAAGAAAAATGGAAGATTTTGGATCGTAAGCATCCAAAGTATGGTTTGACTAAGTGGATTAAGCTTGTAATAGCGACAATGGCACTACACAGCTTCATACGTGATTCACATCGGGAGGATTCTGATTTTGTACGTTGGCAAAACACAGAATAATATCATGCTCATGGTGATGAAGAAGAAAGAGAAGAATAAGTAGGTGATGATAATGGTAGTGATGATGATCATGGTGGACATATTTCATATGAGCCGACCGGTGATAGAGGGATGGAAGCTTTGCGTGACAACATGACAAATGAGCATGGTAGAAGACATAGATTACCTTATTAGATATTTTAGTTCATGCGTGATTCACATCGGGAGGATTTTGATTTTGTACGTTGGCAAAACACAGAAGAATATCATGCTCATGGCGATGAAGAAGAAAGAGAAGAATAAGTAGGTGATGATAATGGTAGTGATGATGATCATGGTGGAGATATTTCATATGAGCCGACGGGTGATAGAGCGATGGAAGTTTTGCGTGACACCATGACAAATGAATATGGTAGAAGACGTAGATTATCTTATTAGATATTTTAGTTCATGGTTTGGTTTATTAATTTAGTTTTTATGACTTGGTTTGTTATTTTTGTTTTGTCATATTTTATGATTTAATTTTGTTTTATTCAAGTTAAATGATTTAGTTTATGATTTCATTACAAGTTAAATGATTTAGTTTATGATTCAAGTTAAATGATTTAGTTTATGATTTAATTTTGTTTGTATCAGTTCTAATATTTTGTTTAGGAACTAATATTTACCCGAACATTTCTCAGGTTCGATTCAGGTCGAGTATTTTTACCCAAAAATATCCAAAATACTCGAAACAGATATTCAAAAACTACCCGAAAAATACCCAAAAGTATCAAAAATATGGGAAAACCCTAAAAATACCTGAAATACCCGTAATAAAAATCAGGTTTTAGAAACTTCATATTCATGTATTTTCGAGTACCTGTTCGATTTTTGGATATTTTTGGTATCCGTTCAGCTCTCGAATATTATCCGAATTGAACAGATATCTGAAATGTCTCAGCATGAAGACCCATTCAGGATATTTGTCAAAAACCATTTTTTTGGGGTTTGTTCCGAATAATAATATGCCCAGGGATAAAAAAAGGTGTTAAAAATTTACAAAGAAAAATCGTAATAAAAGAAAGGAAATGATGAGACGTCAAACTATTTACAGCTCACATTGATTATTTCCTTACAAATCGAAACTCATTTTGCTCCATACCTAGTATATTTTCGTATAATTAGTATTTGCATTTGAATAAGTTTAAATGAATTGATTTGACCACCTATGTCATCAAAATGCATTTACCTTTTCCAGTCACTTACCTCGAGAGAACTCCAGAGTTAAGTATGCTTATACTGGAGTAGAACTAGGATGGGTGATCTTCCGGGAAGTGCTCTGCGGAACCGTGTGAGTGAGGCCAAAACACGGAGAAAGATCACGTGGTGATTGCAGGATCAGTAAATAAGTCGGTCGGGCCACCGAGAAAAATAACACACCGACCGTCGGACAGGGGCGGGGGCCCACGGCCTCCCTTTTACTATCATCGCCTTCTTTCGTTTTCATGTCTTCATCATCGAGTCATTTTTGTTAGAAAACCATAAATTCAAACAAAATTATAAAAAACAAAAAAATCGAAAGAAAAATTGTGGTAAAACTAGCCACGATAATCACAGTTATAGAAAACATAGAACACTCAACGGATGATTCATGAGAATGATAACTGACCTAGAAATTAGAGAAGAATCCAAAAAAGTTTTGATGCAGTTATTATGGTTTGAGAGAGAGGAAAATGTGAATTATAACCCAATGGTTATAAAACCATAAATTCTAACAAACCTACAAAAAAAAAAAAATCAAACCAAACTCTGAAACAGAGCAACTAACCCATCATGGAACTGGCAAAGAAGAGAGCTTGCTGAAGACTGACATTGTACTTTTCCCGCAAATTAAACCGAACTCTGAAACAGTGGACATCTCTTTACTTTCGGTCCACTCCCACATATATGGATCCATATCGCATATCGACGATTCACTGGAACAACCCGACCAACATACCTCCACTTGGGTTCTTTGTCAGCACAAATCATAAACATTGTTTTAAATGCTTCAAGACTCCATGGAAGAGGCGTCAACCCAAATTGCAGCAACTGTCAGGGACCGAAATCCAAATAGTATTTCTGTTGGGTATCGTTGTTGTTCCTCAAACCTTATTTCATTTTAAAAAAAATAGCATTAGAGATGTAGATAGTGTAAAAGTAATGATCTATACATATAATGTGAAGGAAACGATAAGTTTAATGCTATCAAGACTGAAACATTATCATGAAATATGGAAAGAGACGGAAAAATCAATCCGACTGTAGAAAAAGTGTTTAAAATGAAGAAGATTAAGAACAAACACACATCACAAATGTATACAAGGCTCAAAATGAACAACTTAGACGGAAAACAGTTATTATGATGGATCAAATTTCTGTTACATGATATTGCACAGATCTTAATAAGTCTAATCTAACCGCGAAAAAACAAGAAAGATGTAATTGTGACAACTGATTGAATTATTATTGAAAGATTTACAGGATATATATAAGGAGATTAAAAGGGAGACACTAGGTTAAATAGTTGTCCATATCAAATACATAAGAAATCATTCCTTATATACTCTACAAAAGGCTTTAATTTAAAACCATAAAGTTTAACAAATGTACAAAAAACAAAAAAAAATCGAACGAAAAATTCTGGTAAAACCAGCCACGATAATCACAGTTATAGAAAACAGAAAACACTCAACACGTGATTCAGGAGAATGATAAGAGACCACCAGTATTAAAAAATATCATAACGGCAAAACTAAGAAATCAGACGCAGAAAAGTTGAAAAAAAATTAAATAATTAGAGAGGAATTCAAGAGAGTATCTAAAACCATAAATTATAACAAACTTACAAAAAACAAAAAAAAAAGAACGAAAAATTGTGGTAAAATGAGCCACGATAATCGGAGTTATAGAAACCAGAGAACACTAAACGGATGATTCAAGATAATGATAACTGACCACCTGTATAAAAAAATATCATAACAGCAGAACCAAGAAATCAGACGCAGAAAAGCTGAACAACCATAAAAAATGAGAGATGAATTCAGGAAAATTTTGATACAGTTATTATTGTTTGAGAGAGAGGAAAATGTGAATGATAACTCGATGGTTATAAAACCATAAGTTCAAACAAACCTACAAAAAACAAAAAAAAATCAAACGAAAAATTATGGTAAAACTAGCCACGATAATCACAGTTATAGAAAACATAGAACACTCAATGGATGATTTAGGAGAATGATAACTCTGAAACAGTGGACATCTCTTTACTTTCGGTCCACTCTCACATATATGGATGCATATCGCAGATCGACGATTCACTGGTACAACCCGACCCAACACACCTCCACTTGGGTTTTTCGTCAGCACAAATCACAACCATTGTGTTAAATACTTCAAGACTCCATGCAAGAGACGTCAACTCAAATTGCAGTAACTGTCAGGGACCGAATTCCACATAGTATTTCTGTTGGGTATCGTTGTTGTTCGTCATACCTTATTTCAATTTTTAAAAAATAGCATTAGAGATGTGGATAGTGTAAAAGTAATGATCTCTACATATAATGTGAAGGAAACAATAAGTTTAATGCTATCAAGACTAAAGCATTATCATGAAATATGAAAAGAGACAGAAAAATCAACCCGACCGTAGAAAAAAGTGTTAAAAGTGAAGAAGATTAAGAACAAACACACATCACAAATGTATACAAGGCTCAAAATGAACAACTTAGACAGAAAACAGTCATTATGATGGATCAAATTTCTGTTACAAGATATTGCAACATATCTTAATAAGTCTAATCTAACCGCGAAAAAACAAAAAAGGTATAATTGTGATAACTGATTGAATCATTATTGAGAGATTTACAGAATATATATAAGGAGATTACAAGGGAGACACTAGGTTAAATAGTTGTACGTATCAATTACATAAGAAATCTTTCTTTATATACTTTACAAAAGGCTCCAATTTAAAGCCATAAAGTCTAACAAACCGACAAAATAAAATAAAATAAAAATCAAACGAAAATTGTTGTAAAACCAGCCACGATAATCACAGTTATAGAAAACAGAGAACAGTCAACACATGATTTAGGAGAATGATAACAGACCACCAGTATAAAATTATATCATAACGGCAAAACCGAGAGAAAGACGCAGAAAAGTTGAAAAAAATAAAAAATGAGAGGAATTGAAGAGAGTATCTAAAACCATAAATTCTAACAAATCTACAAAAAAAAAAACGTAAAATTGTGGTAAAATCAGCCATGATAATCAGAGTTATAGAAAATAGAGAATACTTAACGGATTATTCAGGAGAATGATAACTGACCACCAGTATCAAAAAAAATATCATAACGGCATAACCAAGACATCAGACAAGAAAAATTGAACAAACAAAAAAAAATGAGAGAGGAATTCAAAAAAGTTTCGATGCAGTTATTATGGTTTGAGAGAGAGAAAAATGTGAATTATAACACAATGGTTATATAACCATAACTTCTAACAAACCTACAAAAATCAAACGAAAAATTATGGTAAAACAAGTCACGATAATTACAGTTATAGAAAACAGAGAACAAATAATGGATGATTCAAGAGAATGATGACTGACCACCAATATAAAAAAATATCATAACGGCATAATCAAGAGATCATGCGCAGAAAAGGTGAACCAACATAAAAAATGATATAGAAATTCAGGAATGTTTTGATGCAGTTATTATGATTTGAGAGAGAGGAAAATGTGAATTATAACCCAATGGTTATAAAACCATAAATTCTCAAACACCTACAAAAAAAAAATAATAATCAAACGAAAAATTATGGTAAAACCAGCCACGATAATCACAGTTATAGAAAACAGAGAACAATCAACAGATGATTCAAGAAAATGATGATTGACTACCAATATCAAAAAATATCATAACGACAGAAACAAGAGATCAGACGCAGAAAATGTGAACAAACATACAAAATGAGAGAGGAATTCAGGAAAGTTTTGATGCAGTTATTATGGTTTGAGAGAAAGGAAAATGTGTATTATAACCCAATGGTTATAAAACCATAAATTCTAGCAAAACTATATATAAAAAAAAATTTGAACGAAAAATTGTGGTAAAACTAGCCACGATAATCACAGTTATAGAAAACAGAAAACACTCAACGAATGATTCATGAGAAAGATAACTGACCACTAGTATCAAAAAATATCATAACGGCAGAACCAAGAGATCAGACTCAGAAAAGCTGAACAAAAATAAAAAATGAGAGAGGAATTCATAAAAGTTTTGATGCAGTTATTATGGTTTGAAAGAGAGGAAAATGTAAATTATAACGAGGGGGAAATGTTTGCTTATATAGAAGACTAAACCCAATAAACAAAAGTTTATTAAGAGGTTATATTGTACAATTACACTCAATTTTTTTATCAAATAAATTTATTCTATTTGAAATCAATTATTCATTTATTTATGTTATGTGATTGATATATATTAAACTAAACATTTTCCCCTCTAGTTTGGAATACTTTAGACTTTAATAAGCGTAAAAAAATTCTTGTTTCTGCAATTTCTGCACAGTAAAATTTTCTAGGTTAGAATTTTTTAAACTTTAATAATTGTAATAATTCTTCTTTCGTAAAAAAAAAATGATTGTAATAAAATAATAAAATATAAGAAAGTTAATGTGATCAATCGAGCAGATTGATTATTATGTTTCGTCAGTAGACTTATGTGATACAAATCCATATTTATGTAAAACAGTTTCGAAAAAATTTAAATTTTTAACATCACATTGTCAAGATCAAACTCTTCTTTAATAAATGTAGGATTCTTGACCTTTTAATCCAAACTTACTACTCATACTGGACAAATTATCTGGAATCGAAGAACCGAATTGACAGAACCAAATTGGAAGATAACGAATCGAACCGAACTAAATATCCGAATGGTTTCTACACTTCTATATCTAAAAAACCGGAACCAAACCTTAATCAAACCGGAAACCGAAATACCTAAAATACAATTATATACCAAAAATTATTTGTTGTATATACATTTTAAATAACTTAAATACCCAATTACAATTATAAACCGAATATATTAGTTACGTTTAGACCGAAATAACTAAAATACTCGACATATTTTAAAAAAATTATTTATATTTGTCAAAATTTAATATTTTTTTGCAAAATTTAACTAAATAACGGAATATTTAATATTTTTTAGGTATTTTAGATAAATTTTAGATAATTCGGGTACCTGAAACCGATCCAAACTCTAATGGGATTGAACCATTCAGGTACCCTAAATCAAAATATCCAAACTCAAAAAGAATCGATCCGAACTCGAACGGGTATTCGAATGCCCATGACAACTTACTAAACAATCAAAGAATCTATCACTAACAAATAATAACTATAAAAAAGTAAAAAAATTAAAGGACAAGCAAAATATCTTTCACAAGTAAATAATGGTTAGCAAAAAGCAAAAATATTGTTGTCCTTTTTTTCTTTACGCAATAAATATTGTTGTCCTTTCAATTTAAAGTTTTTTTTATTCACCAGTTAACAATGATCTGATTTAGAGCTACCAACTATATCTAGTTGATTAAAACATTTCAGTCAAAAATAATAATTTTATTACCCCGAAAAATCCAACCAAAACATGAGCGTCTCAAAGGTTTGAAATGACTTGGCTTTCTACACCTTTTTATGATATTATTTAAAAAATACATTTGAAAATATCTTACGAAATCTAAAATATTACATCAAATACCATTAGAAATAAGATAAATTTGATCAATTCAAAAATTATAAGAAAATTAAAAATTAAATTAATAAAAATGAACAAAAAAATATAAAAGAAAAAAAAATTAAAAACATAAATTTGTGGCACTAAATTTAAAAAACACATTTGTTAGTTTTTTTCTAAATATAAAAAAAACATAACATCAACTATATAATAAAATCTAA
This sequence comes from Alliaria petiolata, assembly GCA_020283515.1. Taxonomy (NCBI): domain Eukaryota; kingdom Viridiplantae; phylum Streptophyta; class Magnoliopsida; order Brassicales; family Brassicaceae; genus Alliaria; species Alliaria petiolata. The sequence continues at coordinate 59,084,782 of JAHZTW010000003.1, read as the reverse complement.
TCAATATATATATATATATATATATATATATATATTATTTTTTTAATATGGTACGATGCAAATTATGGATGAAGCTTTTATAACAACGGTTATTTGCGGGTTCAACAACAAAATATTTTCATCCGCTGCAAGACGGGTTAAGTAGGCTTTCAAAAAATAATTTCATATAGTTGATGTATTTTTAAATTAATTTAATTGCATAGTTCATGATATGTTTCATGTAGCTTAGAACTTAACTATAAAAATTGTTTATGCAATTGAATAGTATGTGATATATAAAATCAATTTTGATAGTCAAATCTCAGATTAGTCCTGGACATTCGGGTTCGGATTGGATCTATTCGGGTTTTGATTATTTCGGTTTTAGGCTATAAGATCCATTCAGGTACCTTTAATTTTCGGATCGGGTTCAGATCGGTTCATGTCGGGTTCGGGTCAGTTATGTACCATGGATGAGGAACCGGCTATTAACCGATAACCGTTCGGTTATGGGTTTTTTCAGATTTTTATAACCGAAAGTACTTATATTTACCTTTCGGTTCGGGTCCTTTCGGGTATATATAACCGATCAAACAAAAAATATCCAAAATGAATTACATTAAGTACCTGAAAACCGAACCTGCACATTAATGGAATGACATTCAAAAACTGAAACAAACAAATAAAACATAAGAAAGAGTCCAAAGTAAAATCCGAAATCTGTTTCAAACACCAATCTAGCATCCAAAATCTGTTTGAAACATCAAAGTCTTAAGAAAAAACCAAAGTTTGTTTTGAAACTTCTAAAGAAGCAAATAAAAAATTATAAACTAGAGTGAGTACATGAAGCAAATGAGATGAATCCGATCATATTAGAAAGAGAAAGAGCTAAGGAAGCAAAGGAGTGCCGAGTGCAAATAGAGAATTCCAAAGCAGAATATGTAAATCTCTATATTCTTGTTACATTAAAACGAAATCAGATTATAAGCATAAAAACCACATCACGAAAAAAATACAGAATTTTTGAAACAGTCAATGGCTGAGTTAGAAAATACAAATACAAAAATCTCGAACAAATTCAAATACACAATTCGCAACTCACAATGGTTCTAATGAAGTTACTACTTACTAATTTAGTTTGTTACCTTATAGCCGAGTAGGAAAATGCTTCATTCTTCTTCTTCTTGTAATTTTTCAGTATCAAACTCTGAAATAAATTGGGACAAAAAAAAGCGTTAAGCACTTAAGTGTCGCCAAACATTAAAAAGGATTTAAAATCGAGTAGAAGAATAAAACTTACCTCTCTTATGCTTATCGTCGTATTCAATCTCACCTTGTATTTGTTCCACAGTAGTCGGAACTCTTGCTTCACTAAACCAAATTATTACTTCAGCCACTGCTCTGTACACTTCAAAACCTCAATCATATAGTGAGCCAGAGAACTCCTACAGGGAGTTACGATGCGACCAGTAGTGCTAAAAGCACTTTCAGATGCAACTGAAAACACTTGCATTGAAAGTATATCTCGAGAGATTTCTGATAAAATAGGGAACTTGGATGTATTAACTTTTCACCAAGACAATACGTCATACTCTATCCCACTCATAAATGCCGGTATTTCAACAGGTTCTTTGAGATATCTTTCCAATTCATCTCTGGTGTCTTTGACTCTCAATCCATCCACCATTTCCTTGTACATAAAATGCTTCCTTTCATAGCTTAAATCATCATCCACCAATTGCACTGGTTCTTGCGAATGGACACTCATTGAGGATGCCTGAGTAGATTGAGACGGTTACTGAAGTAGCCCATGATGTCAAAGTGTATACTCATCAAATAAGGCACAAAGAAAATCAAGGACTGATTTACTCATTTATATCGCGTCAGGCGATTCTTCCCCATACTGCTTCTCGAAACACATATTAGCAAAGTCAATCTTCTTCCTAGGATCAAATACCATAGCTGCAATCAAAATCTTGTTGATCCCTTTCATTCCATCCCAATACTTGTCGAATTTCTTCAACATATCTTCAGCCTTTGACTTCAACTTTGAATCATAGTTGTTACTCAATTGAATGAGGTTTCTCTATATGGTGACTATCTCACCAAAACACTTATACGCATTTAGAGACTTAGAAGCCGACATAGCCAACGTCGAGTTGTAAAATATGACTAGGAGCTTAGCTAACCTTTCAACAACATTCCAATCCCTCCTACTTGAAGGTCCAATCCGTTTGACACCATGTTGAATGTAGACATCCATCGTGTTCTAACATCCAATGGCAAACTACATCTTGTTACCCTTTCCGAATCAACCCTCAACTCGAATGACTTCAATCTATTTGTAGATGATCTAACATATAAAACCGTATTATGTATGGCATTCACACTCTTATCTACTTCAGCTAAACCCTCCTTCACAGTCAAATTTATTATATGCGCACAACATCTAACATGCATACAGCTCCCACCTAACATGAAAGCCTCGTTAGACATCAATGAAAACTCACTTTCAAACCTCCTTAGAGCCGAATTATTGGCAATTGCATTGTCAACAATTATGCTTAATATCTTCTCTAAACCCCACTCAACTAAGCACTCTAAAAGAACATTTGTGATTGTCTAACCTTTGTGATCTATCATGTACTTAAACCCAATGATGAGCTTATTTAACCTCCACTATGCATCAACAAAATGCAATGTGATCACCATATAACTCACACATGTTGAATATCAAATATTATCAAGTTTTAATATGAAAGAAAAGTAAAAAATCAAGTTAAACTATGAAACAAATAGTAAAGAATCTGATAACATAGAAACTAGTAACTAAGAAGCTCATACCCGTAGGCTGATAAACCCATATGTCTGTTGTAAGAGGGGCTTTCAGTTTTTTCATACATCAAAAGTACGAAAAAGTCAGATCATACATCAATGATAGTGTTGGGCTATCACATACCCCAATGAATAATCTCGTTCAATTTATACCTAAAATTATTAAAATCAGTCAATCCATACATAATCTTGTTCAATTCATACCCCAATAAATAATCTCGTAACAATGTTAGTTTTACCGTCAGTTTGAGTCGTTTTAGTCAAAACCGTAGTTAAAAAATTTGTTTAAAACGACGCTCTTTTAAGATAAAATTAAAAAACAAAAAATCTAATAAAAATTATGTGGTTTATGTTTGTTTGCCATTACAATAAATATTAATTGAATCTGGGTCAGCTTTTTATTAGATTTTTTTTTAATCTCAAAACGGTGTTGTTTTAAACAATTTTTTTTAACTATGGTTTTCACTACGTATATTATGTGGCATCTGAGTCAGCATAAATTGACGGCGAAACTAACATTGTTACGAGAATATTTATTGTGGTATGAATTGAACAAGATTATGTATGGATTGACTTATTTTAATAATTTTAGGTATGAATTGAACGAGATTATTCATTGGGGTATGTGATAGCCCAACACTATCATGGATGTATGATCTAGCCTTTGCTTGTTAGCAACAAACCAGTCCTTAAGAGCTGTTTTCTTCTTCGCATACATCTCAATGATGTTTCTTGTTGATTTCTTGAATGAGGGTCGTACATGTTCACCCTTTTGCAGAAGTGTTTGAAAGGCATACTTTCAACAAAAGAGAGTGGCAATTCCCCAATCACAATCATCTCATCCGTAGCCTTTTTGAATACTATCTCAGATATCCTCCTCATTAATGACTGTCTGAGTCTTTTTCTCTTGCCATGCCTTGAAATGTTTGCAACATAATAGATGTTTTTGCAGATTTGAAGTCCCTGAGGATGTTGGACATGCAAACAACTTGTGACAGTTTCATTTGTTATGATTTTCTTTTGTCTTTGTGAAATGTCTTCAAACATCTGACTTTGCAGGAAGTTCCTTCTTCTGCTTGGTCGACGGAGAATTAGCTCCACTTGATCCAGGAATATCCTTTCTCTCAAGAGTCCCAAACTCTTGGTCTGTTTCTTCCATTTCTTGAGGTTTGACTAACTCAATGTTATCTGGATTTAGAGATGATGAAGAATCCATCTGAAAGTAAGAAGCATAGAAAACCAAATCAGATTAGAAGCATAAAAACATTCCAAAGAAAATGACTTAAAAGCATAAAAAACATTCCAAAGAAAATGGCCAAGAACTAGCTATATCTCAAATCGGATTTAGACAATGTTAAAACCATTCCTATTGTGAATCCACAAATCATTGGACTTTCTAACATATTACAAAAGTAAGGTAGAAACAGAAAACCTTAAATGTGTTCTAAAGAAGTTAATACACTGAAACTGCAGCATGATCTAGTAAAGATTTTTTACTACGCCAAATCAGAATCATTTCAGATTAGATTAGAAATAAACCCCACACCAGAATCAATATATTATCTAACTATATTCAAAAACTATGACTCTGTGACAAATTAGAACCATAAATAATATACTATCTCTTTCACAAAGTATTCACACACTCAACAATTCATAAGACATTTGTTCTAAGATAACTCAAACTTGAAACAACATACAATTGATTCATTATAAGTTATATCTCTTTTATCTGACGGTCAAAATCATACAAATAGGAGCAAAATCAGATTCTGACCTCAAGACGCAATATGATTCGATTTTCAAAACCATACAAATAGGAGCAAAATCAGACAAGTCATATGCACAATCAAGAATTAACTCTAACATAACATTATACAAATACCATGTAACAAATGTAACACACGATAACAAAACAAAATCCACCATAAAATTGACAAATGAGAACCTTAAATAGCATCTATCAGACGAAAAACAAATAGCATGTAGAGATGATGAAGAATCAATTTTAAATAGCATGTATCTGACTAAAAGGAATACAAAATCGATAGCATCAAAAACTTGTCAAATCAGAAGCTAAAAACTATGGTTATTGAATCAACTTGATTCGCGAATTAGAAGAAGAAGATGCATACTTGAGATCGATTTCGTGAAGACTCAGAAGGAGGGGAAAATGGTCGATAAAGGTATAGAGATTCCAGCTTTACTAACTTAGATTTAGGGATTATGCTTTTAGAGCTCGGGAAAGGAGAAAATTGGAGAGAGAGAGGAAGCTGAATCGGCAATCGCAGGTGTATTGGGCGATACTAACAATGGCAACATATATATTTCATTGGTTACGTTCGAATACTTAATCGGGTATATGTTATTAATCGAACTGACCCTTTACCCGAAGTTACTAAGCCTTACGCCGCATTCGGTTCGGTTCCTCGGGTCCGAAACCAGTGTGTGAGATGGTGAGACCCGAGCCAATTGCAATGGTTACCTCTTCTCCTCCGTTGTATGGATGATGCATGGCCAGATTATTGAGGTCTGAGGTAAGATGATGCGTGGCACCACTATCCATAATCCAGTTTGCTGCGTTGTAAGGAGCAACAGCTAGATGAGCTCTTGGTTGCCATTGTACTTGCGTGTTGGCTGGAGCGGGATTGTAGGTATCAACTTGTTGGAGCTGAGGGAAGCGTCTCGCACTGTGGCCCGTGACTCCACAGATCTGGCATTTGCCAAGATATGGTCGCGGTCTGTACTGTGACTGACGTGGCGCAAACTGTTGAGAAGAGGGTTGCTAATTGTTGTTGCCACAAGCAACTGATGCGGTGGGGTTTGTTACTTCAAGTTTTACCCCTAAGATAGCTGCAAGTGCACATCAATCACAGTAGTATATTAAGGGATCGAATCCACAGAGATTATTGTTTTGCGAAAGTCCTAGGATTTCTAACTTCTTTAAACCGAAAGGGAAGTTGGGGGATGTTGTATGTCACGGTTTGCAGTGGTAATATCAAGCAGCAGAATAGAAATAAATGTTTGTAAATCAATGGATAAAAGGCGTTGGGTCTAGGGGTATTCTCCGGGTTCCATGGATCGGATCTAGCAAGCAATAGAACAGGTTCTAAATGATTTAATGAGTTAGTTTCTTAAGCTGAAACGGTCGACTATGACTACCCCACCTTCGCGGATCTAGCCACCTACATTTGCCTTGCCCCGTGGATATGAGTTCTCATCCCACGATGCAAGACAACCGCGCATACATATCATTCACCTATTTGTAAACACTCGCGGTGCGGTCCGTTGATATGCTTGAACATCCAACGGTGCGGTCCGCTCGTTAACCTCTAGATCCAGACGATAGACCACACGTTCGTGTATCTAGTCGTCCTGGAATCAGTTGCTAATTGATCAGAGAAGCAAACATGCGATAAGAGCAAGACATAAACGAAGATACATAAAAGAAACTCTATCTCTATCAACCTACGAAATCGATCCATGATTAAACCCCTTTGAAAACCCCCTTAAAACCTCAACTAGATGACTACTCGTTCATGGGAACGAGAGACATCTTTGAGATAAGAAAGGTGCGAATTGTATTGAATAAGAAACATAGTGAGAAAAGTTCTTCAAAGGAAATCCGAATGAAGAGATCTTCTTAGAGTATTGAAAAACAAAGAACTAAGAACAAAAGATGGAAAGAGAAGGAAGGAAAGGTGGCGGCTGCAGAAAGAACTCTCTCTCTCACTCTCTCTCTGGCGGCCTGAAAAGTGTTTCTGGAAAAGCTCTGTGTGAAGTCACGCCCTTTGTGAAACCCTAAGGCCTCCTTATATAGGTTCTCCTGTCTTCAGAAAGTGGACTTCGTGTTTTAACCTCGGGAAATATCGAATAAGTGCAAACGGGCTCGGGACGGGCCGGAATGGTCTGGCCGGGCGAGCGACCAGGCGTAGCGCGGCCACTGGTCTTCTGAAGTCCATGGCACGGCCGTCCTTCTTCTGAGAATGTGCCTGACAGGCCTTCTTGCTCCCTTCGTAACTTGAGATCCAACCGTGGGATTGGACTCGAACGACCTTGGTATGAAAGATAGCTGAAAGGGATATCTTGTCTCCAAATATGAGCTTGATCTAGTGGTGGGAAGGTCGTCGTATGATGCTGAAATTATGGCTCCGAGCACTTATTCTTGAAATTCCCGTTTTGCTCCAAAATGTGTCCTTTTTGTCCAATTTCCCTGAAATGACTCTTAAGATTAGGAAACGTGGAAATCATTTTAAAACCGTTGAAAACCGGGTTAAAACACTTGTAAGAGATCTTGAAATGATAGGTTTTAGGAGTAAAATTTGAGTGTTATCAGCAACCTGCTTGTTATGATTCTTGTGTGTTTTGTTTCCCATATAGTTTGCAGCATTAGCAGTAATAGGATGCGACGGTGAAGACGCCATCAAGTAATGAAGCTTGACTTCATTATTGAGAAGCTTCTCATGAACCTCTGTGAGTGATGGTTGAGAGTCACGGGCTTCTATCTAGTCCACGACGAATTTGTAATCATCCGAGAGACCCTCAAGGATATACTCAATCTGATCCTCATGATCAATTGCCTTGCCAAGGAGAGCAAGTTGATCGAATCTGGTGGTAAATCCTTGAAAATATGCGTTGATGGACTTGGTGCCTTGCGTCCATTGCTTAAATTGATGTTTCAGTTGTTTGATGTGTCCCCGGATAGGCTTTGCATAGGTAGATGTGAGTGTGCTCCAGATCTCAGCGGAAGTGGTGGTCTTTGACAAGAGGGGCTGAAGAGTGGTGGTGACGACACTAAGCAAGGCACTGTAGATAAGACGATCTTGCCTTTTCCCGACAGTGTATGCGTTGTTAGGAGTGACAACACCATTCGTAGTGAGAATGGGTTGTGGGACAACGGTGGAACCATCTAGATACCAGGCAAGAGCCTATCCGTCAAGCAGGGCGTCAACCTGAAGGCTCCACGTGAGAAAGTTTTAAGCATTTAGCTTTGTGACATTAGTCATGTTGACACTAAGAAGTGCATGCATATCAGAAACCGTTATGGTTTCTGTGGAAACGGCCGGTGATTCAAACATGATTGGAGAAGAATAGAAGGGTGGCAGCCAAAGAAATTTTTAGGTATTTAGGTATCTTGGCTTTGATACTATGTAATTGTCATAACTGAATGAATTATTATAGAGAGATTTACATGACATATATAAGGAGATTACAAAGGAGACACTAGGTTAAATAGATGTACATATCAATTACATAAGAAATCATTATTTATATACTCTACAAAAGGCTCCAATTGAAGAGTATGTAAAACAATAAAGACTAACAAACCTATAATAAACAAAAAAAAACCGAACGGAAAATTGTGGTAAAATCAGACACGATAAACACAGTTATAGAAAACAGAAAACACTCAACGGATGATTAAGGAGAATAATAACTGACTACCAGTATCAAAAAATATCATAACGATAGAACCAAGAGATCAATCGGAGAAAAACTGAATAAAAATAAAAAATGAGGGCGGAATTGAGAATTTTTTTGATGCAGTTATTATGGTTTGAGAGAGAGGAAAATGTTAATTATAACGAGGGGGAAAGATTTGCTTATATAGAGGACTAAACCCATTAAAAAGTTTATAAAAAATTATATTTTACAATTGCACTCAGTTTTTATATCAAATAAATTTATTCTAATTGAAATCAATTATTTATCTATATATCTTCTGTAATTTATATATATGAAACTAAACATTTCCCCCTCTAGTTTTGAATACTTGAGACTTTAATAAGAGTAATAAAATTCTTGTTTATGCAATTTCTGCACAGTAAAATTTTATAGGTTAGAATTTTTTAGACTTTAATAATTTTAATTATTATTCTTTTGCAAAAAAAAAATTGTAATAAAATAATAAATTATAAGCAAGTTAATGTGATAAATCGAGAAAATTGATTATTATGTTTCGTCTGCAGACTTATGTGATCAAATCCATATTTTTGTAAAACAGTTTCTAAAAAAATTTAAATTTTTATTGACTATCTGATTAACCGTGTATTATGCATATATTGAACATTTCTCTACGCTTGTTCAATTATGTATAACATCACATTGTCAAGATCAAACTGTTCTTTAATAAAAGTAGGGTTCTTGATCTTTTATTCCAAACTTACTACTCCCCGTGAACAGATTATCTGAAATCGAAGAACCGAAACGAACCGAACCAACTAGGAAGATATCGAACCGAACCGGAACTGATCTAAATACTCGAATGGTTTCTACACTCCTATATTTGAAAAACCGAAACTGAAACTGAATCAAAATTAAATATTCTTTGGCCAAATTTTACTAAATAACAGAAAATATTTTAATATTTTTAGGTAGTTTAGATAAATTTTAGATAATTCGGGTACCCGAAACCAATCCAAACCCGAATGTAACTGAACCGTTCGGGTACCCTAAATCAAAATATCCAAACTCAAAAAGAACCGATCCGAACTCGAACGGGTACTCAAATGCCCAAGACAACTTACTAAACAATCAAAGAATCTATCACTAACAAATAATGACTATAAAAAATGTAAAAAAAAATTAAAGGACAAGCAAATAATTGTTAACAAAAAGCAAAAAGATTAAGATTGTTGTCCTTTTTTCTTTGCACAAAAAATATTGTTGTCCTTTCAATTTAAAGTTTCTTCTATTCACCAGTTAACAATGATTCGATTTAGACCAACTATATCTAGTTGATTAATTTTATTACCCCGAAAAGACCAACCAAAATATGAGTGTCTCAAAGGTTTGAAATGACTTGCACTACAAGAAATCATGTTTGTTGTATCATTTATTTTATTTGTTAATATCATTTATTGATTGATGCAAATTTAGTTGCATCATTTAATTAAATGACCCTGGAAGTGGTGACTCTAATCATTTACATCAGTGTTATTTGATTGATGTTAATATGTATCATTTGCAATAAATGATATTAATATTTGCATCATTTAAAATAAATGATATTAGTAGTTTGCATCAATTATAATAAATGATATTAAAATTTGCATCGGTTAGAATAAATGATATTAAAGTTTACATCAGTTAATATAATTTAGGTAAACATTTGCTCAATTAATATAAATGATGTTAATATTTGTCTCGGTTATAACAATTGATGTTATATATTTATATCATATATTTTAGTTGATACTATATAAATTATAAATAAATGATAAATAAATGATATTAAAATTCATGTAAATTTTAAATTTTGTGTTAGTTTTTATAATATTATCAATTAGAGATAACTAATCATTTTGTATTTATTATTCTAAGAAATATATGTAAATACATATGTATGATTTAACATATAAAAAAAATTATGGTGTTGATCTTTTATAGAGGAGAAAACTAGTACTCTTCATACTTCTTTAGTAATATGAGACAAATAGTTGTTTAGTTAAAATTTTGTTTGCATCACTTTTTAGTGTCAATTTTTAATAAGTGATTCAAAATAGAGTTATTTATTTTTTTGACACTTTATAAGTGATGATATCTACTTTATTTTTATTAATTGATCCTAATTAAATTAGTATTAGTATCAATTATTTTAATTGATGCTAATCATGTTAGTAATAGTATCAATTGTTTTTATTTGATGCTAATCAGGTTAGTATTAATATCAATCGTTTTTAATTGATGCTAATCAGGTTAGTATTAGTATCAATCTGATGATAATCAAGTTAGTATTAGTATCAATTGTTTTAACTGATGCTAATCAAGTTAGTATTAATATCAATTAAAAGAATTGATGCAAAATTATATACTTAATGTCAATTTTTAATAAGTGATTGTAAATAGTTACAATTATTTTAATGACATTTTATAAGTGATGCAATGTACCATTTTTCTTGTGGTGTTGGCATTATACACTTTTTTATAATATTATTTGAAAATACATTTTGAAAATATCCTACAAAATCTAAAATATTACATCAAATACCATTAGAAATAAGATAAATTTAATCAATTAAAAATTATAAGAAAATTAACAATTAAATAAATAAAAATCAACAGAAAAGCTAAAAGCAAAAAAATTAAAAACCTAAATTTATGGTATTAAATTTAAAAAACACCTTTGTTAGTTTTTTTCTAAAAAAAACATTACATCAACTATATAATAAAATCTAATCAATATATATATATATTATTTTTAAAAATATGGTTCGATGAAAATTATGGTTAAAGCTTTTATAACAACAGTTATTTGCAGGTTCGACAGCAAAGTATTTTCATTCGCTGCAAGACGGGTTAAATATGCTTTCAAACAATAATTTCATATAGTTGATGTATTTTTAAATTAGTTTAATTGCATATTTTATGATATGTTTCATGTAGCTTACAATCTATGTTTTAACAATAAAAACATTTTATGACATTGAATAGTATGGGATATAAAATCAATTTTGGATAGTCAAATCTCAGATTATATTATGTATACATAAAAAATATAAACTGTTCAACTAATTAAATCTATCCAGGACCTTTAACAAAGAATTTTTATAAAATATCTATCCCGTTCTGCTCTATTCTCAATCATGAATCGAAAGTTTGTATCATACAAAAATGTATTTTCATATGAAAATTGGAACAAGAGAAATAAGCTGAAGACGGGAAACGAGAAGAGAAACCGGAAAAGATTTTCAAAACTGCCGATGGGTTTTTGTCCATAAACCGAAAGCAAACCAAATTACTCAGGTTCTAAAGAAAACGGTCTCTAGTTTACGATTTATGAAAGTAATTACAAAAATATCCTTTTTAATGGATAATCTATAGGTAGTTGGCAAATTGGTTACTTTTAAAAAATTTATTTGGGAAGTGGATACTTTTATGTTTTAACTGGGAATGTGGGTGAAAGACAATGTGAGACAAATGGCTGGACAATTTGTCCTTATCTCTGAGAGAGAGAGGGATAATTGTGTAAGAGAGAGATAGCAAAATACTATTCCCTCCGTTTCAAAAAAGTGTCATTTTGACACATTTCACACAAATTAAGAAAACTATTAAAAGTTCTGTTTTATTTTTTGTTTACACATTAAATAAAATCATCTTTCTAATTATTACATTAAATTAGCAGGGTCAAAACTGAATTTTTATTTAAAATTTTGCATTCAAAATGTAAAACGACACTCTTTGTGAAACAAAAACAAAATCTTAAAACGACACTCTTTATGAAACGGAAAGAGTATGTGTGTATGCAGGTGGGGTCCAGGTGTTAGAAGAGAGAACCTGAGATAAACACAAAAACTTCCGTGTGAGAGGAAGAGAAAAGAGAAGAAAAATTTTAAAATATAATATTAAATAAATATATAATATTTTTCTTTTTCTTATTTTTTCAAATTTAGTTTCCCTCTCAAATTTGTAATTCATATATCTTACTGTACAATGTGAATTATATGATGATATATAATTAAACAAAATAGTTTTTTTTTCTGCACATGTCAAATTTTGAATTTTTTAAAACAGAGATTTTTAACATAATTTATGTATAACTTAAATTTATAATATATATTGTACACCACAAAAATAGTGTACGTAAACCAAAATATTATATATAGTGTATGTCAGTATTATATGGTGTATATATATAAATATGTAGTATATGCATCTTAAATCATTATAATTGAGATAAATATAAACTGTCACATTTCTTAAAAAAAATTCTACTTTGTCTAGTGAACACCTCTCTTGTACACCATCGTGTACACCTCTCTTGTTGTTGTGTACACCTATCTTATACACCATCGTGTACAACTCTCTTGTACACCATCGTGTACACCACTCTTGTACACCATCGTGTACACCACTCTTGTACACCATCGAGTACACCTCTTTTACACCATCGTGTACACCTCTCTTGTACACCATCGTGTACACCTCTCTTATGCACCATCGTCTACACCTCTCTTGTACATCATCGTGTACACCTCTTGTACACCATCGTGTATACCTCTTGTACACCATCNATCGTCTACACCTCTCTTGTACATCATCGTGTACACCTCTTGTACACCATCGTGTATACCTCTTGTACACCATCGTGTACACCTCTCTTAGTGTGATGTACACCTCTCTTAGTGTGATGTACACCTCTCTTATATACCATCGTGTACACCTCTCTTGTACATCATCGGATACACTTCTTGTACACCATCGTGTACACCTCTCTTGGTGTGGTGTACACCTCTCTTATACACCATCGTGTACACCTCTCTTGTACACTCTCTTGAACACCTCTCTTGTACACTCTCTTGTACACCTCTCTTGTACACCATCGTGTACACCTCTCTTGTACACCATCGTGTACATTTCTCTTGTAGAGAGAGAGAGAGGGAGAGAGGAGAGAGAGACAGGATAGAGAGAGAGAGAGACGAGAGAGAGAGAGACGAGAGAGAGAGAGAGAGACGGGAGAGAGTGAGAGGAGAGAGTGAGAGGGAGAGAGAGAGAGAGAGAGAGGAGAGAGAGAGACAGGAGAGAGAGAGGAGAGAGTGAGAGGGAGAGAGAGAGAGAGACGAGAGAGAGAGAGACGAGAGAGAGAGAGGAGAGAGTGAGAGGGAGAGAGAGAGAGAGAGACGCGAGCAGGGGTGGATCTAGGCAAGGCTGACCGGGTGCACTTGGCCCTCATAAATTAAAATTTATGTTAAAAATGTTACCAAATTTAGAAGAAATTCATAGCTGTTTTGGTAAATGCCCTTGGTTATTAATTGCGTTGCCCCGTCGCTTGTTCAATTTTTAAACCTTCTAGTTTTATTTATTTTTTTTGAATTTTAAATATTAAATTTTGTTCATCTAAGGAAAGTCTGAAGCTAATCATCGCACATTTTCTTTTAGTCACGTCAATATACTTATTTCCTATTAATTAATTAATTTTACCACTTTACTTATTTATATTTATTGATGTATTTATAATTTTTGTGCTTATTTTACTTGATTGTCTTAATAAAAATCGCATACAAAATATTAATGAAATACAAGTTATTTATAAATCATTGATAATATATTAAATATTACAAATTAATTTAATTGACTAAAAATATATTAATATAAATATTATGAAATAAACTCTTACATATAAAATAACTATAAATTTTTTATTATTTTCTTAGTTTTAAAAAAATATTTTTGATATTATAATATTTTTTAAAAAATTATGCCCCTGATATAAAATATTTCTAGAAACGCCAATGGACGGGAGAGAGAGAAAGAGGAGTGAGAGAGACGGACGAAGAGAGGAGAGAGAGATAGAGAGAGGAGAGAGAGAGAGAGGAGATAGACGAGAGAGAGAAGAGAGAGAGAAGAGAATGGAGAGGAGAAAAAGAAAAAAAAATTGATTTTAATTGTTTTTATTAATGTAATGGCATTTGCGTAAATAATCAAAATTGGAAAGGATCAAAGTGTAACTATAAAGAAAGATAAACATTGTTTTACCTTTTTCTCTAATAAAAAATATAAAAATACCATATGATGAATTAGAAACTTAAAAAGTACGCATTACCCAAATTTTTCATAATCTATTCGTTTCATGGATCCATAATACATACGGGTCAAGATGAATAATTCTTACTTGTCCTATATTAAAGATTTTCTTTAAACTATTATTAATCTGCAAAGTCATATTTTTTATAATCAAATTGTAAATCTTTTGATACAAAAGTATTTATTAATATCCTCGTCAACCACGAAATTAAAAGTGTTTTCACAATTTTACGGATAGATTTAGACGATGATTTAATTAATGTTAACAAAAGAGGACAATGACATAATGGGAGCACGGAATGTAAGACAAAGCATTTTCCCATTACACTCAGAGCTAGAAGCATTGATATGGGATATGTATTGCATGTTCGATGCTCGAAGATGGGCGGTGGCCTTCGTTACAGACTATTTTGAATTGGTGAAAATTGTGTCTAAACCAGAGGAATGGCCAGTCTTCACAACACACTTGGAGGAGTACGAGAGAAGTAAGAAGGAGTTTGTGACTTTCTCAATCTCGCATATACCTCGCCTCAAAACATGAAGACATGCAATTTGGCACGAAGTGCTCGCGACTACCTTTATTCCATATATTATGTAAACTCAATTCTACCGGTTTGCATCTTCGAACCGTTCTAAAGATTGAGACTGTAGACAAAAAAAGGATGATGACTTAATTTTCGATATTTGTAAACAATCGGTAAATATGAATCACGTGGCATTGTTAAAACGTCTTTCGGGTTCGTCCTAACTTTTTCCATTCATTTTTTTAAAACATATTTTTTCTATTCATTCTCTTCCGAAAAATACAAAACCCAGTCGCCTCTTGTTTTCCGGCCAACGATCAGTAGATTTCTACCCTCTGCGTTATGCCTCTTTAATTTTCCTTTTTTGAACCTTAAACCATTATCTGTTTGTACAAGATGTTTTGCTTGTCCTTTATATTATTTTACTTTTTTCTAGCCACTATTTGTATATGATTTTACTCAACCATCCCGTAGAACATACACCCTGTTTGTATCCCGCAAAATACTCTTGAATAATTGGCGTTTAGAAGGAGGGAGGAAGTGTAACGCCCCAGTTCCGGCCTAGGTCAAAGTTGACTTGACTGTTCGTGGAACCTTTCGCCATCGCATACAAGACTAACTCAAAGCGATATGGATCATTTCTAGCGACTGCAAAATGAAAGGAGTGAGACACCATCTCTCTAAAGATGGGCATCCTAGAAAATTATGAGAGCACCTAGAGGGCATGAATGTCCCATGAACGGAGAACCAGCTGACTAAAAGTGACGCCCATCAACTGGCTTGGGCGAAGGAACGCGAAAACCAAACCAAAGAGCGTCACATGTCAAATATTGCAAAAGAGACGGGAAAAAAACTTTGAGATTGCTACACGTCCCCCTTAATAACCGCTGATGGAAGCCAAAAAGGTAGCAACGGGCATGTTCGTTTGCCTGCCGCTAGCGGCTGACAACCTGCAACAAGTCGCTGTGTCTAGATTCTTCAGTTGTTGTTCGTTTGGCAGACGCACCGCTGGTTGCAACGTCTGGTCGCCGGTTTGTTCGTATAACACACATGCGTTTGATCGCAGGTCTGTTTGTTTGACAGTCGTGTGTCCTGCGATAGTTTATTTTTAATTCAAATTTTAATTTTTATACATTTGTACATTTTATATTTTTATAGTTTCAATATATTAAACATTCATGATAAAAACAAATAAATTATTTACTTAACAATCATAGTAATAATTTTTTTGTAATAAAATTTTAACATAATAAATTTTGTAATGAAATCATAAACTAAATCATTTAACAAGAATAAAAAAAAATTAAATCATAAAATATGACAAAACAAAAATAACAAACCAAGTCATAAAAACTAAATTAAGGAAAAATAATAAACCAAACCATTAACGAAAATATCTAATAAGGTAATCTACGTCTTCTACCTTACTCATTTGTCATGGTGTCACGCAAAGCTTCCATCGCTCTATCACCGGTCGGTTCATATGAAATATGTCAACCATGATCATCATCACTACCATTATCATCACCTACTTATTCTTCTCTTTCTTCTTCATCGCCATGAGCATGATATTCTTCTGTGTTTTGCCAACGTACAAAATTAGAATTCTCCCGATGTGAATCACGTATGAAGTTGTGTAGTGTCATCGTCGCTGTTACAAGCTTAATCCACGTAGTCAAACCATATTTTGGATGCTTACGATCCAAAATCCTCCATTTTTCTTTCCATACTCCAAATATCCGTTCAATCACTAAAGGAAGATCCGAATGCTTTTAGTTGAACAACTCTCGAGTGTTTGTTGGTGGTCCTCCTCTAGCAAATAGATCAAGATGATATAGTTTCCTACGATGCAGACTAAGATACCTTGTCCTGGCGGGAAATCCGGAGTCAGCTAGATAGTACTTTTCATTAGACGGATGTGGAAAAGAAGGTTCATTCCTCACACAATGAGTCACTACATTTGTATCATGTGCTCTACCTAGTACACCGACATATGCATATATGAACTTCATATCGATGTCACATATAGCAAAAATATTCATTGTAGGCTCCCACTTTCTACCTCTATATGCTTCTGTAGTTCGTCTAGGAGGGTGAACTGGGACATGAGTTCCATCAAGCGCTCCAATACAATCTTTAAATGGCCAATATTGATCATCATTACTCAAAACAGCTCTTGTAAACTCATCTTCTTCTGGTTTTAGTGTATCTGCAGCAAACTTGAGGAGAACACTCAAAACGTCATCAAGTTTCCTTTTCAATGTATCCAATGACCGTTGATATCTTTCACCTATAACCCGCATAGTTTTATCTTGACCAACCACCTCAAGAAACATGGCAACAGTTTCCTCAACGTAGACATTTTCAGACATTTTCACTCTTATAACCCATATCGCCTAGTTAGCATCCTACATAAATCTTCAAATGTTCTTTGTTTCATTCGAAATATATCATAACATTGTCGGTATGATCCATGCATAAGCTGTTGAACATGACGTCATCCTGCTCCTCGATCCGTTCTAAGACTCAGTCTCTCAGTAGTAAGCAAATCAAACAAACAATGTCCATCATCATGATCATCATCATCATCCAATATCTATCTTCTAGCCATCTACACAAAGTGAATACACTTTTAAGAACACATGAGACGAAATTATGTGAAAACATAAACAAAGTTATAAAAAAAAATTATATATATAAGGCTGAAATCATAATCTAAAATATTGAAAAAGTCATCATCAATAGATAAATAAAAGTATTAGACCATAAACAAAAGAGCATAAACAAAATTCAATCATAGACATTTGTTCCGGTCCTATGCTCCAAGTAGACATTTGTTTTATTGCATTTCTTTTTCTCACCCGAATAGAGATGAAAAAGTACATACATTCTTCATCGGTCCAATTCATAATCAGTTACAAGATCAGCCAACAAATAACCCACAAATTATTTACATCAACATCTATGTCTCTTGTCTATCTCTGATCCTTGCTCGGACTCTTGTGGAGCAATCCTAAATAAAATAAGATATACAAACAAGCTGACCACTTGTGATGACCCATTTGAGAAAGAAAACACCATAAAACCGTACCAAAGAAAACCCATTTGAGTATAGGCGCAGAGACACACACATAAATTTGCATCAAGATATAGCTTACGCTGATACATGAGCGAAAACTAGAGTGACATTTTTTGCTTAGAACTAAAGTTTTAAAACACCAAAACGATAAAAATAATTATTGGAATCAAGACAGATAAAAGAGAAATTGTCTTATGCACTGCACTAGGAGAATCAATGAACAAAGCAAATCGAGAGATAGAGTAATTGAAGCACAAAATTGACCAAAGCAAAACGAGAGAGAGAGAAATCAAAGCACAAATCGAGATATAGAGAAGCAAAGAGAAGAAATCAACAAACCTGAGACAAAGATCTATCACTTGAGGAAGATGGAATTAGAGAGGAATGGTGAAGAGAGTTTCAGCGAATATAGTTACGGCCACGAAGAGAGTTTTGAGATAGAGCTTAGCTGATTTGTCTTTTACAGGTTTAATCGCAGCTTTTTCAATCGCAACGCTGAATTTCATCGGCGTCTAAAAATATCGAACGCGGGACGCAGCGTCTGGTCGCAGGAGGGTACATCACATAAACGAACACGGTCTAATCGTATATTGCAGCTGCAGCAACCAGCAGCAGGCAAAGGAACAGATTCAACATCTCGGTAAAGTCGAGAGTACACGCGTCAAAAGGCGTGGTGAACCTAGAAGCCTATATATGGAAACCGTAATGGTGACCTAGCATTTCGGGGACAACAAAAGGATAGATGCCGCACGGACAAGCGAGTGGAAGGCACGCACGATGGCACGTGACACGATCATAAGTGACGCGTGAAGAGGAAGCTTGCAGAGGAATAAAGTGGAAGATTCCTTTCATGCCAAAATATGATGAGTCAGTCACCCAAGCCTACATCAAGAAGAGAAAGTCCAAAAAAAAAAGCTGGACCAAAGTGAGATGTCTGATGGTCGGTGCGATAACCGGGAAGCTAGATAGTCATGAAATACTGACCCTATAATTGAAACAAGAGTTTTTATCTCTTGAAGCAATTTCTCAATTGCTCATATCATTGCAATACTTGAGATATCAATCCATCTTGAGAGTTTGATGCAAAAGGAATACAAAGTTTGGTCTAAGCTAAGCAAGATTCGAAATTTAGGTGACAAGCAACAATTAAAAGCAAAACACAACCTAAGAGAGACACTACAAGACTAATTATATGATTTAAAACCTTAAATTTAACTAATTAAACACTAATCAAGCAATTAACTACTAATCAATATTACTAAATGGTTAAAAACGAAACCTAGGGATGGAATCATTGATTTGGGCATTCAAATGGCTAACCTTGCAATCATTTAAGCAACTAAACAAGCTATCTCTATGTCTAGATCACTAATAAAGACTAATCAATGATGTGTGGTAATATTCCCTTTCCTAATCACCTTAATGAACTAATGATGTGTTAGCATTAAAATGATTAACAAGCATTAAGCATAAGTCTAAATGGCATGATAAACACCCTAGGCAACTAATGTCTTAGGCTAGGAATGTAAATCTCTTAGAAAAGTTAGTTCAAGCATTTCATCAAACACTTGGTGGGTGTGTGAAATGCTTATGATCCTAAATAGCAAAGATTAGCTATTTGGCATTAAGAACACTTTAAGAAGAAGAGAAATGAAAGAATCTAATCCTAGATTGCAAGATTGAACCATTAGAAAACCCTAAATCTAACCCATCCCCAAGTTCCTAAGAGACTACTCACTAATCATGGTGAAACCCACAAATCTTATGAGAGAGATGTTGGTAAACATGATTATAAAGATGAAAGATGGAAGATTAACAAAGGGAAATTCTTAAATTGCATAAACTCTTGAAAATGGTCTTACAAATTACTTAGAACCCAAAGGGGAAGTTTTTCTAAACAAGAACATAAAATCCTTAAGAAAATTAGGTTATGAATATTTATAGTGAACAGTGCACGAACCGGGTCAACCCGGAACAAACCGGATATTGATCCGGTCGGGTTTGGGTAAAACACACCTCAGATCGATCAGCCAAAATAGTATGATCGATCAGATTTCCCTGCCGCGTTTGATCCATCAGCCAAAATTGTCTGATCGATCGGCTGATCGATCTAGTCTTCGTGCCTCATTTGATCTATCAGGTCCTAGCTTATGATCGATCTGCTGATCGATCAGATCTCCCCTGAAGCGGTTTAGTGCGTCCAAGTGCATTTTGCTCACTCCTTTGCTCCACTTTGGCCCCCCTTTAGATCATGTGTTATCCTCCAAGCCTTGTTAAAGCTCCATACTCTCCAAAGTCCTCCAAAGTACCTAAACACACTCTAAAATGCAACAAAATGTACTAGGACTATCCTAAGACTTACTATACTCTAAAATGGATGCAAACAAGACTAAAACTATCAAGTTATATGCATGAATCAGTGCAAACACTACACTAAATGGATGCCAAAAATGGTGTAAATATGGTAACTATCAACTCCCCCAAACTTGCCTTTTGCTTGCCCTCAAGCAAACAAACATGACAAACCCAAGAGAGAGGTGTGAAAGTGGGAGCTCAAATCCAAGAATGCCAACAAAAGTAATCAACTCAATGTCCTAGTTCTTAATTCTAAGATGCATTTGAATTCATCTTACTCCAAAAGAGTTAGCCATGCTCATCACAACAATCAAATGCACAAAGATCTCAATCTAGATAAGTCTCCCTATCCAACCAACTCTTTAACATTCATTAATTTGCAAGTCGTGAATCATGACAATGCAATGCAAGTGAATTCATTTGGCTAAGGGACTAGGCTTTGAGATAAAAATGATCTCAACTCATATGGCTTCCAATTCGTACAAGGGTTTTCACTCAAAGAGAATTGAACTTTATGCATAATGCTAAAGGTAAAAGACAAGTGATGCATACAATACTAGACTCTCATCTACCCATAATGCTATCAATGGTCATAAACCCCTCTCATTTACTCTTTTCAAGCTCACTCAACCCTCTAAAGCTACCCTTTACCTCTCAAGGCTCTTTGTGCCTTGCTAAACCCATGAATTTCTCCTTCTTCTTCTTAAGCTCTAAGGGGAAACTTCTTCAACCTTTAATCTCATAGTGAATGGTGTGATCTTTTACAAACTTAGCTCATACTTTTATTCCTAGGTAGCCTTTCTTTTCCTTGGCCTTTTGGCTTTTTTTCTTTTTCTTTTCTTTTCTTAAGGCTACCTAACACTTTTTTCTTACTTTGAGCTATACTTTTTAAACACAAGACCCACCATTTCAAACTATGCTCCCCTTACTTTCCATCAAGCCTTTTTCATTCCCTTCTTTCTACTCCCTTTTCACAACTCATCATGCTAAAATGCAAGCATAAAATTTCAATTCCCAAACGCCAAGCAATGCCTCGAACCATACCCCAAATCCTAAGCATATAACTAGCCTCGAGATGTGAGAGCTAGAATCTACATGAGAGCCTAAACTTGTCGTCTCAAAACTAACACTTTATGCTAAGTTCAATCAAAATAAGGCCTCACAAACAATATCACTAGACAATTTGGCTTTTAAGGAGGCAAGGTAAGGTGGGGGTAACTACTTGAGCTAACAAGAGAGTGGTAAAGTGAGTAAGAAAGCTCAAATATGTATGCAATCCATGAATTCACTTTCAATGCAAGGCATGATAATTAAATGTCCAAATTCGGTTTAAGTGAGTAGAGTTGGTTATCAATTTCAAGACCCTATTTCGACCAAGATCTAAATGACAAGTGAAATGATCCAAACATGGTTCTTCCTTACTTTCAAGACTTGTTCAAATGCATCAAAGAACTACTAACTAGGGCATTGAATTGATGACATGAGTTGACAATCTACAAGGAAAGGTTCACCATTGCTCCCAATGCATATGAATGCAAATCCTACATGAAATGCAACTAGACTCAATCCTAAAATGTAAATGCAGCACCTAAATGATTTTCTTTTTTGGGAAATTTTCAAAATTTTCAATTTTTTTGTGTTTTTCTATGCCATAGATGAATGCATGTGACTCAAGTATGCATGAGAATAAAAATAAGAACCACAAAACACATGTCAAATCTCTCAACCTCTCCCCCAAACTTAAATTACACAGTCCCTTGTGTAGTAAAAGTTCAAGAGAGACCAAGGAACAAGGGTGAGTTGTTTGAGGGTTGATTGATCAGGTGATCGATCGTGTGAACAATCTGATTCTCCTGCCCGGGTTGATCGATCAGCCAAAAATGGTCTGATCGATCCCATGATCAATCATATCTCCCTGCCGCGTTTGATCTATCTGGTGAACGATTGTGTGATTGATCAGATCTCCGAGAACCTTTTTACTTGCCAAATCTGACCTTAGACCATGCCTCATAACTTCCAACATACCTTTTTCCTGAAAACATGAAAGAAAGACATAAAAAGGAACTAGAAAAGAACTAGAAATATGTACATGGATAAACATGAGAATGCCTCCCAAGAGCGCTTGTTTAACGTCATTAGCTCGACGGTTCAAACCTTTTTAGGCATTGGGAAGGTCATGGAGTGGATATGAAGTTCCTTCTCCCTTCTCGATGAACATGGTGTTTGCTCCAATGTCTAACACCTTCTTCTTCTTCTTAGACCTCTTTCTTGCCCTCTGATAAACAGGTTTTTGACCGGTTTCTTAATCAAAACCTAAAGCTTCTTTTGCAGTTGTAGTACTTTAGGTGTCAATCCAACCTTGGGGTGAAAGATACTAGGAATACAAGAGTTCTATGAAGCTAAGCGGAATTCGGGTTATTTGGGAAATTTGATGGTGAATAGCAAGATTTTCTAAAACTATTTATAATGATCAAACGACTACCAACTCAACACCAGACAGTAAAATAAGACTCTAAGCAATTTCTAAAATATTAAAATTAGCAAGAACACAATTTTACAAATTTATAAAACTATATTGCATAATTAAGCTATCTATGAAAAATTTAATGAAAATAAATAAACACAAAACTAGAGGAAAATGGTTTTTGGTTTTAAAATATTAAAAACAGATTTAAGGTTGGGATTCATTCTTAAGGAGGTTGAAAATTAGAACTTGGGATTTTGAAAACATAGTTTTACACACTAAGGTGCTATCTCTAAGCCTTAAGAAACCAAACTAGATTTATCCATGATGTGTGGTATAAATCATTTCTTCACCCTTTCCTCCTAACCCATGATGTGTGGTATAAATCATTTCTTCACCCTTTCCTCCTAACCCATGATGTGTGGTGGAAAGATAAGGTGAAGAACATTAAGCATGGATCTTAAAATATGACTTGACTAGCTCCCTAAGCATCCATGATGTTTGGGAAAGGATGAGCTAGTCTCTTGGATTTGGTTTTAAGGAATTTCCTAAGACTTGTTAGGATAAGGAAATCCCTAGATTAAAGAGATCTCCATCTAGACCTTAAAACCCCCAAATCCAAGAAGAGAATTAGATGAAGACCAAGATAAAAATAAAACCAAGATTTTAATCTTCAACCCCCTTAATCATCCCAACCCCAAACCTTAGTGGTTTACTCATAAATCATGTTCTTACCTCTTTTAAACATAAGTTTAGAGTTATTGAACATAATCGATGGGATTAAGAAGAAAGATTTGACATTAGAATTACTTAAATACTTGATATATATAATAAAAATACAAGAGTTTTTTCACAAAGGAATCGATGGGATTAAGAAGAAAGATTTGACATTAGAATTACTTAAATACTTGATATATATAATAAAAAAACAAGAGTTTTTCACAAAGGTTTAAACAAGAAAGAAACTATAAATTTCATGAACACTCAAGAACACTTAAGAACAAGAGAAAGCTTACAAGATAAAAAGACTTGATTAAAAACTGAATGATTATTACAAGCACACACACACTCCTTATATAGAGTTTTAAACATGGATCTTGGCCTTAAAAGAGGGGTCAAGGGGCAAGGGACAAGGGGCAAGGGACAAGGGACCTAACTAATCCCACTTTTACTAAAGCATAAACAATTTTTTGGAGCAATTTGCAAATGGTATCTTTTGGTTCGGGTACATGGATTGATCGATCTGTATCTTTTGCACGACTGCACAGTTTGACTTGAAGTCGCCACCAAATTAAAGCTAACACAATTTCCTAAGACTCTCATGAAGACTGTCGAGGCTAAATCGCAATGAAAATCCTTCATCCGAGCTGATCGTTCAGTTAACGAAATTGGTCGCCAAACTTCCAGACGGACATGTTGTTACTTAAATAGCCGTATCTTCTGAACCACTAACCATAATGACTTGAAATAACCTCTGAACGAAAGGTAACTCAATTTTCTATGAGTTGTATGAAGATTGCGGAGGCTGAATCGGAATGGAAAGTCTTTGTAGAGTCTGATATTTAAGTCGCTTTAGGTGGAATGGACTTGAATCGGTTGCAACATCTCGGTACAGCAAGTCAGATGACATCAATTTGCTTCTTACTCTTCTCTACTTGTTCCTAGCTCATCATCTTATGTTTCCAGCTTCCACATTGTCGCCAAATCCATAGAATAACCTGAAATGATGCATATATACAAAAGAAAATGCAAATGCTAATGCAAATGTTATAAATCCTATAAATGATCAAATACTATGATTATACTTAGCTATAAATGAAATATGGATGAAAACTTATTCTAAATGTATGATAAATATGCGAAATATATGAGTATATCAACTCCCCTAAACTTGCCTTTTGCTTGCCCTCAAGCAAACCAAATTCAAGCTAGGAAGAGATGATTAAAAATGGGGGCTCAAATCCAAAAGTGTTTTTCAAAATGTATCAATTCAGCGGTCCTAGTTCTCAATTCTAGGATGCAGTGCACAAGCATTTACTCAAAAAGACTTAGCCATAATCATCACATATCAAATTTCAAATCATAACTTGTTTATTCCAAGCAATCCAAGAATTCTAACCTTTAACATTCATTAAGCTAAAACCGTGAATCAAAATTGTGTTTTTAAAACTGAATACATTTGGCAAGGGACAAGGCTCTGAGATAAAAATGATCTCATTCAAATGGGTACTCCAAGCTTTGCCTTCTCTCAAAAAGGTTTGAACTTATGCATAATGCTAAAGATAAAAGGCAATGCATGCATACATGACTAGACTCACATCTACCCACACTAGTAAAAAAATTGGTTATAGACACGGAATCTTTCGTGGCTAAGACGAAAATACAGTGACTATATGGTCATATAGCCACGAAATGTCACGAAAAAAACCGTGTGTATACGATCGTGACTAATATATTTCTTATCTTTTCGTGATTATATAGTCACAGTTTAGCCATTGTTAATTCGTGGCAAAAATAGTCACACAATAATGCATGTCTAGTTAGCTACGATTCGTGACTAATTTTGTGACAAGCGTAGTCACGAAAATAGTGTGACTATACCGTGGATTAATGGTGGATTTATAAAAAAAATTAAACTATTTTATTTGTAATAATATTTTGTTACATGCAATATATAGTTTTGTTATAAAAAAAATTGTACGGTTAAAAAAAAAAATACGTAACTAAATAATATTGAGGGTCGACATTTTATTTAATAATATTAAGGTGATGAATGTTTATGTTGTTTTTAGATTTTGGTTTTTGGTTTTTGGATTTTGGTTTTTGTTTTTAGATTTTAGTTTTTAGATTTTGGTTTTTTGATAATACTTGAGAAAAAAACTCCAAAAATATAGATTTTGGTTTTTGCTTACAAATTGGAAGTTATTTTTAAAAACTAGTTTCCCTAAATTTTAGGGAATCTATTTATCAAAAAACTTGATTGGCAAATAAAATGGTTTTTGAAAAACAAAAGCCAAAAACTCTTTCAAAAACTACAAACATTCATCACCTAAATTAGNCGTCGGCATCGGACTTCTAATCCAGTTTCCGGCATCGACGAGTAACCGTCTTCAAGCTTCAATCCAGATTTTGGATATAGTTTTCCGGTAAGCTCTTATTTCCGACGACGCCCTGGCCTTCGATTTGGTGCTTGGTAGAGCTTCCTCGGTGGCAGAGTACGGTCGACGGTCAGTGGTGGTGAGGACGAGATCGGTGAGAATAGAACCGGCGGTGAGCGGAGACGGCTACGGGATCTGAAAAAAAGGAGAGATCTGAAGAAATTGAGGAGGAGAAGAAGAGAAGGAAGGAGAATAAGGGGAGAAGAAGGAGAAGAGAAGACTTACCGTGGGTCTACGAAGAGGAGGCGCCAATGAGAACCAGAAGGGGCGATCTGAAGATGACGAAGAATTAAAAGAAGAGGAGAAGAAGAAGCGGAGGAAGGAGACGAAGAGGAGAAGAGTAGAAGACAAAAAAAACAAATTATGGTCGTAGAAGAAGAGGAAGAAAGAGAGAGAAAAAAAGGGGAAAGATTTATGTGCGTTAGATTGAATTTTATCAACGGTGGAAGATAAAAGTAAAGTGTGATCTTCATCTCTATGGATTAACCAATGAGAAGCCACCTTTTTTTTATCTACATTTTAAAAGTTTAAATATTGTTTTTTTATTGGTAAAATATTTATGATCTTAAATATTATTTGCAAAGTTATTTAGAATATAATTTACATTTGAAAATTTTGAAAATTGTTATAAGTGTTGGAGAATATGTTGATTGTATAAAAAGTTTGGATAAAGATATGCTAAGTAATGAAAAAACAAATGTATGATTTTTTATAAATATTGCATATTTTTGTATATATAAGGGTTTTGAATAAGGGTTTGGAGTGGTTTTTTAAAAGGTTTGGTTAATTATGATATAATGTTTATGTTTAAAAATTTAAAATTTATCATTTATAGTTTATGGTTTGAATTTACGGTTTAGGGTTTGCATTTTGAGTTTAAAATTTGGGGTTTGGGGTTTGGGGTTTAGAGTTTAAGATTTATAATATGATTTATATTTGAAATTTTTGAAATTTGTTATAACTGTTGGAGAATATGTTGATAATATACAAGTTTGGACAATGATAACCTAAGTAATGAAAAAAATGTATGATTTTTTATAAGTGTTGCATATTTTTGTATACATAAGGGTTTAGATATTAATATATTTGCAAAGTCATTTAAAAATTATTTTTGAAATGTTTGAAACTAGTTACAAGTGTTGAAATTTTCTTTTTATATTATTTGATGTTTATATTTAAATATTTATAGTTGAAGATTTAGAGTATAATTAAAAGTTAGAGGTAGAGTTAAGGGTTTAGGGTTTAGGGTTTAGGGTTTAGGGTTTGAGCTTAAGAGTTTAGGAATTGTTTAAAGTTTGGGATTTAAGTTTTATGATTTGGATTTAAAGTTTATGATTTAGAAAATATTATATTTATTTTTTTAAAAAATATTTATAAATGTTAGATTTTGATTATATATGATGATTATATATTATGTTTAAGGTTAGTTTGGGATACATTATGATAATATTTGTAAATTTTGAAATTTGTTATAAGTGATGAATTTGTTTTGTATATTATTTGTCGTTTAAGTTTAAGAGTTATGATTTAACATTTAGTGTATGATTAAGGGTTAAAAATTTAGAGTTTAGGGTTTGTATGTTGAGGTTTGGGGTTTAAATTTCCGTATAGCCACGGTAATTTTGTGGCTAAACCGTGACAAGTTGCCACAAAAAAGCTATGGATTATTGTCGTGGCTAAATATTTGATTATTTGTGGCAAAATTGTGGCAAATTTGCCGCGGAAAAACCACAGTTTTTTGGCGTGACTAAATATTTTAATATATTCGTCCTGACTTTCTGGTTGACGAGACGTTTTTGATACATAACACGTGGTTGCCAATTATTTTTACATAGCCACGAAGTATATTTGTGACTAAAGTGTCACGAACTGTTTGTGGCTAAATCGTGGCTACTATTGTCACGACATATTTGTGATTGATTCGTGACTATTATTGTTGTCTCTTATACACATCTAGATGTGTATAAGAGACAGGTTATAAGTGTTGGAGAATATGTTGATTGTATAAAAAGTTTGGATAAAGATATGCTAAGTAATGAAAAAACAAATTTTTTTTTTTATAAGTTTGCAAAGTCTGTCTCTTATACACATCTAGATGTGTATAAGAGACAGGGAGGAAGGAGACGAAGAGGAGAAGAGTAGAAGACAAAAAAAACAAATTATGGTCGTAGAAGAAGAGGAAGAAAGAGAGAGAAAAAAAGGGGAAAGATTTATGTGCGTTAGATTGAATTTTATCAACGGTGGAAGATAAAAGTAAAGTGTGATCTTCATCTCTATGGATTAACCAATGAGAAGCCACCTTTTTTTTATCTACATTTTAAAAGTTTAAATATTGTTTTTTTATTGGTAAAATATTTATGATCTTAAATATTATTTGCAAAGTTATTTAGAATATAATTTACATTTGAAAATTTTGAAAATTGTTATAAGTGTTGGAGAATATGTTGATTGTATAAAAAGTTTGGATAAAGATATGCTAAGTAATGAAAAAACAAATGTATGATTTTTTATAAATATTGCATATTTTTGTATATATAAGGGTTTAGAATAAGGGTTTGGAGTGGTTTTTTAAAAGGTTTGGTTAATTATGATATAATGTTTATGTTTAAAAATTTAAAGTTTATCATTTACAGTTTATGGTTTGAATTTACGGTTTAGGGTTTGCATTTTGAGTTTAAAATTTGGGGTTTGGGGTTTGGGATTTAGAGTTTAAGATTTATAATATGATTTATATTTGAAATTTTTGAAATTTGTTATAACTGTTGGAGAATATGTTGATAATATACAAGTTTGGACAATGATAACCTAAGTAATGAAAAAAATGTATGATTTTTTATAAGTGTTGCATATTTTTGTATACATAAGGGTTTAGATATTAATATATTTGCAAAGTCATTTAAAAATTATTTTTGAAATGTTTGAAACTAGTTACAAGTGTTGAAATTTTCTTTTTATATTATTTGATGTTTATATTTAAATATTTATAGTTGAAGATTTAGAGTATAATTAAAAGTTAGAGGTAGAGTTAAGGGTTTAGGGTTTAGGGTTTAGGGTTTAGGGTTTGAGCTTAAGAGTTTAGGAATTGTTTAAAGTTTGGGATTTAAGTTTTATGATTTGGATTTAAAGTTTATGATTTAGAAAATATTATATTTATTTTTTAAAAAAATATTTATAAATGTTAGATTTTGATTATATATGATGATTATATATTATGTTTAAGGTTAGTTTGGGATACATTATGATAATATTTGTAAATTTTGAAATTTGTTATAAGTGATGAATTTGTTTTGTATATTATTTGTCGTTTAAGTTTAAGAGTTATGATTTAACATTTAGTGTATGATTAAGGGTTAAAAATTTAGAGTTTAGGGTTTGTATGTTGAGGTTTGGGGTTTAAATTTCCATATAGCCACGGTAATTTTGTGGCTAAACCGTGACAAGTTGCCACAAAAAAGCTATGGATTATTGTCGTGGCTAAATATTTGATTATTTGTGGCAAAATTGTGGCAAATTTGCCGCGGAAAAACCACAGTTTCTTGGCGTGACTAAATATTTTAATATATTCGTCCTGACTTTCTGGTTGACGAGACGTTTTTGATACAGAACACGTGGTTGCCAATTATTTTTACATAGCCACGGTAATTTTGTGGCTAAACCATGACAAATTTGCCATGATTTTGCCACGAAGTATATTTGTGACTAAAGTGTCACGAAATGTTTGTGGCTAAATCGTGGCTACTATTGTCACGACATATTTGTGATTGATTCGTGACTATTATTGTCACGAAAATGTTACAAAAAGTCACGTTTTTGCCTTTTTTCCATTTTCGTGACTTTTTCGTGACTTTTACGTGACTACTCTAAAAAAAGTCACGAAGTGAGTGTGACATTTTCGTGGCTATAGACATTTTTCTTACTAGTGCCAAGTATACTAACAATGATCCTAATCCCTTTCTCATTCATTTTTTTTGTTTTCCAAGCTCACTTTCCCTCTAGAAACTACCCAAATCATCAAGGCAAAACACGCCTAGCATAAACCCACAAGAACTGCATCAATCTCATTTACTTTTAGGGAAACTTCTTCTACCTTGCTTATAGCTAGTGGTAAGGTCACAAATATTAGCTCTTTTCTTTCTTTGGATAGCCCCATTCTAAAAACTTTTCTTTTATGCATTTGTCCTCAAGGGCTCTTTTTCTTTTCTTTTAACTTGAGCCTTTTTTTTCTTTTTTCTTTTTTAATATAAATCAAGACCAACCACTTAGAACTATTTATCCCTTTTTTATTCATTTCCTTAACACCTTTTCTTTCAAAACAATGAACTCCCAATCCCAAATCAAGCATAAAACTAGCTTTAATATGCAAAGCCAGCATCATCATGAGAGCCTAAACATGCCGCCCTAAACCTAACACTTTATGCCAAGTTCAAACAGAAAATAAGGCCTCACGATCACACAAGAAATTTGACTTGAAATAAGGCAAGGGTGAAGGTGTGGTATTCTATTTAGGCTTACAAAGAGTGGTGAAGTGAATAAGAAAGCCTAAATATTTTTTTTGTAATCCATGTATTCTTTTCCAAATGCACAAGTATGATAATTAGATGTTCATGTCAAGGTTCCGATTTTTAAGTAAGGATTCAATTCATGCTTGTTTCAACTTTAAGCCAAGAAAATCAAATCAAATGATCCAAGTATGGTTAGAACTTAATTTCAAAGTTGCACAAAGCATCAAAGAACTACTAACTAGGGCCTTGAACAAATACATGAGCTTAAAACACTTTAAAAGGAACATTTTTCATCATTGCCCCCTATGCATATGAGTGATGCAACCTATATGATAAAAATTTAGACTCAATCCTACAATATTTGATAATGCAAATGCAAGCTATATGAATTTTTTT
>JAHZTW010000003.1:59013498-59053902 GCA_020283515.1 Alliaria petiolata | reverse complement strand
GAAAGATGATCCGCTACACCATTCTCTATGCCTTTCTTATCTTTGATCTCCATATCGAATTCTTGCAAGAGAAGGATCCACCTCAAGAGTCTTGGCTTTGTGTCCTTCTTAGAGTAGATGTACCTCAGTGCTGCGTGATCAGTGTATACAATCACCTTAGAGCCCACCAAGTATGACCAGAATTTCTCAAACGCAAAGACCACCGCTAGGAGCTCCTTCTCGGTGGTTGCATATTTTACTTGTGTATCGTCCAAGGTGCGACTAGCATAGTAAATAACATGCAACCTCTTGTCTTTCCTCTGCCCCAAGACAGCTCCTACAGCGTAGTCACTAGCGTCGCACATGATCTCAAAGGGAAAGTTCCAATCCGGTGCTTGTACTATCGGTGCGGTTACTAGCGTCCTTGATGGTTTTGAACGCTTGGTGGCATTCTTCATCAAAGTTGAACTCAGCTTCTTTGCATAGTAGCCTTGTGAGGGGATGTGCTAGCTTGGAAAAATCTTTTATAAACCTCATGTAGAAGCCAACGTGCCCCAAGAAACTTCTTATGCCCTTCACGTTAGCCGGAAGCGCCAAAGTGACCATCACTTCCACCTTTGCTCTATCCACTTCAATGCCTTTTCCTGAGATTTTGTGACCAAGGACAATCCCCTCTGTTACCATGAAGTGGCATTTCTCCCAATTGAGCACGAGATTGGTCTCCTCACACCTCTTAAAAACCCTACACAAATTAGACAAACAAACACCAAAGGAAGAGCCATACACGGAGAAATCATCCATGAATACCTCAACCATCTCCTCAATCAAGTCAGAAAATATAGACATCATGCATCTTTGAAATGTGGCAGGAGCATTACACAAACCAAAAGGCATTCTCCTATAAGTATAAGTTCCATAAGGACAAGTGAAGGTTGTCTTTTCTTGATCATTAGGGTGAATCGGGATTTGGAAGAAGCCACTATAACCGTCTAGAAAACAGTAGTAGGGGTGGCTAATCTTTCTAGCATTTGATCAATGAATGGGAGTGGGAAGTGGTCTTTCCTAGTGGCCTTATTAAGTTTTCGATAACCTATACACATCCTATGACCGGTGATGATCCTAGAAGGTATTAGTTCATCATTCTCATTTTTATAACCGTGATACCACCCTTTTTAGGCACGACATGGACCGGTGAGATCCACGTGCTATCACTTATGGGGTATATCACGTTGGCCTCTAAAAGTTTTAGGATTTCTTTTTTAACCACTTCTTTCAAGTTAGGATTCAAGCGTCTTTGGTGTTCAATTGAAGAAGTGTTCTCATCGTCTAAATGAATCTTATGAGTACAAAATAATGGTGAAAGGCCCTTGATGTCACTTAGAGAGTACCCAATGGCCTTCCTATACTTCTTCAATTCCCTAAGGAGAGAGTCTAACTCATCATCATTCAGGTTGTCATTAACAATGACCGGGTAAGTCTCATTCGGTCCTAAGAAAGCGTACCTTAGCCCAATTGGTAGCTGCTTGAGGTCCACCTTTGGGGCTAGCAGCTCGCTCCACTCCTCTCCTTGGTTTGTATTGAGGATACTATCCTCTTCGTTCCCTCTTAAGCCAGCATTAATTCCAAAAGCAGGACGTTCCATATCCAGCTCCAAGTAGGTGTCTTCCTCTTCTTTCAAAGCCTTGCGTGAGTCTAGTAGGTTGGCATACTCTTGTGTCTCCTCATTAAGATATCAAAAATCTCCACATTATGTGGTCAAGGCTAGCAGAAGGTTGTCCTCTTGGCTTAGTTCTTCAAGCAAATCATCAGCCAAAAGATCCATAGCCTCTATGTAGAAGACTTGGCCATCAATCGTCGGTTTCTTCAAAACCTCATTGATATCAAAGTTAAGCTTGATGTCCTTGCCCAAGTGCAGCGAAATCTTGCCATTCTTGACGTCTATTATGGCTCCAGCAGTTGCCAAAAATGGTCTCCCAAGAATCAGTGGATCCTTAGGTTCTTCATCCATTTCAAGAACAACAAAGTCCGTGGGGACACTCACGTTGCTTATCCTCACGGGTAGGTCTTCAAGCATTCCTAGCGGGAGTCTTACACTTCTGTCAGCCAAGATCAATGAGATCTTGCATTCCTTAAAGTTGGTGAAGCCTAGCTTCTTTGCAATGGAGTAGGGCATTAGGTTAATGCTTGCCCCTAAGTCGCAAAAACAATTGCTAAACCTCAATGGCCCTAGCGCACAAGGTATGGTGAATGAGCCTGGATCTCCTAGCTTCTTTGGTGCTATCTCTTTGTGGATGATTGCACTGCACTCTTGACTCAATACCATGACCTCTTGACAATTTTTAGCTGTCTTGGCAAGTGTATCCTTCAGAAACTTGGCATACTTCGGTACCATGGCCAAACAATCAAGTAAAGGCAATTTCAGCTCAACATTTCTCAAATGTTTTTCAAAGAAGGCTTTGTGCTTCTCAACCAGCTGCTTCTTGAAGCGTCCAGGGAAGGGAAGTTTTGGTTTATAGGGTGGAGGTACGAAAATATTTTTTTCTTTGCTTGCTTCCCCCACTTGTTTTTCCAAAACCGCTTCCTTGCCTTTTCTTGCCCTTTCAATGTAGACATTGTCAAAGGTGATCTCTTGATCATTTGAAAGATCACTCCCCCCTTCTTGAATCACAATGTCCTCATTGTCTTTAGTGTGGACCGTGGTTGTACTTCCTTTCCACTCCTTAGAGTGATCACGTTTGCATACTCCTTGGGATTTGTCTCACATTGACCGGGTAAAGTACCTTGGCCGCTTGTACTAGCTTTTCCTTTTTCCAGGTGGCGAATTTTGTTGTTGATGTTGCTGATCTGTGTAGAGACCTCAGTAAGGGAGGAGTCCAGGCGATTGTTCATATCCACAAATTTTTGATTTGTAGATGCTTGCCCTTGAAGTAGTTATTGGAACATAGCTTGTACGGGATCTTGAGGGGGCGCTTGATGTTGTTGTTGCTGAGGCAAGAAACCAGGAGGGTAATGCTTGTTTCCTTGCTGTTGTTGTCCTTGGTAGTTGCCATGTCTTTGCCCTTGATAGCCACTGGTTTGTGTGAATCCTCCTTTGTTGTAAGGAACAAACGGTTTGCCTTGATTGCTTTGTTGTGGAGGGTACACTTGGTCCTTTGGATTTTCCACATTTGTACTTCTGTAAGACAAGTTGTTGTTGTTGCCTTGATACCTTGGAGCATATCCATGTGGCTTAGGATAATCTTGGCCACCAACCCAATTCGCTTCTTCAATTTTCTCATCATTTCTTTCTTGGAACAAATATGCAGCTTCACCAACAAAGTGCACATGTTTTTGGCTCGCCAACATCATCTTGTCAATTTTTTCATGGAGTAACTTCAGCTCCTTCTTGTGTGCCTCCAGCTCATGACCTCTTGGTGCTCGGTCATAGTCCTCAGAATAGTTTCCATCACTCAAGGCCAAGTTTTCAATTAGCTCCATGCCTTCTTGCACATCTTGTCCAAGGAAGTTCCCTTTGTTTGTCGTGTCTAGTAGCATGCAAATTTTTGGCAAGGATCCACGGTATATTGTGCTCAGGAGTGTCTCCTCAGTGAAGCCATTGTGAGGACACTGAATGGTATAGTCCTTGAAGCGCTCCATTGCTTCATTAAAGGTCTCATTTTGCCTTTGTGTAAAACCGCTTATCTCACTTCTTAGACGAGCTGTTCTTGTGCTTGAGAAGAACTTTGACAGGAAGGCTTTCTTGCATTCAACCCAGGACGTGATTGTGCCTTGAGGTAGGGTCTTCTCCCAATGTCTGGCTTTGTCCCCAAGAGAAAAAGGGAAAAACCGTAGCATGAAGCTATCTTCCGAGATGCCGTTTATCTTTGATCATTCCACACACTTGTTCGAAGTTGTCCAAGTGCTCCAGTGGGTCTTCCATTGCCAGGCCATGGAACTTGCTGTTCTGGACCATAGAGACAAATCCAGGCTTAATTTCGAAGTTGTTGTTTTGCACCGGTGGTGGAGTGATGCCAAAGCGATTTGTGTGGGTGTTTGGTGCATCACCCGCACCAATGATACGTGGTGCTCTTGGGAGGTGGTAAGGGTGTCCAATGCCTCTGCCAGCAGCAGCATGTTGAGGTGGATCCTCCACCTGGTCGTGGTCAGCCATCACCTCTTGATGGTACTCGTCAATTTCGAGTAGTAGTCTTTCCCTCCTATGACGTGCACGTCCAAGTAGATGGATGTTGTCTAGTGGCGTGAGCAAGTTGTTGTTTCCTCTAGACCTCAGGTTCATGTACCTGAAAACTCAAGCACAATAGTATCAAAATTAGTAACCAAATGTAAAATAAGGACTTAGTCTCCACTAATCTCCAAATCCTAATAATTTCACTTATGACCCAAGTTTGGCAACGGCGCCATTTGATAAACAGGTTTTTGACCGGTTTCTTAATCAAAACCTAAAGCTTCTTTTGCAGTTGTAATACTTTAGGTGTCAATCCAACCTTGGGGTGAAAGATAATAGGAATACAAGAGTTCTATGAAGCTAAGCGGAATTCGGGTTATTTGGAGAATTTGATGGTGAATAGCAAGATTTTCTAAAACTATTTATAATGATCAAACGACTACCAACTCAACACCAGACAGTAAAATAAGACTCTAAGCAATTTCTAAAATATTTAAATTAGCAAGAACACAATTTTACAAATTTATAAAACTATATTGCATAATTAAGCTATCTATGAGAAATTTAATGAAAATAAATAAACACAAAACTAGAGGAAAATGGTTTTTGGTTTTAAAATATTAAAAACAGATTTAAGGTTGGGATTCATTCTTAAAGAGGTTGAAAATTCGAACTTGGGGTTTTGAAAACATAGTTTTACACACTAAGGTGCTATCTCTAAGTCTTAAGAAACCTAACTAGATTTATCCATGATGTGTGGTATAAATCCTTTCTTCACCCTTTCCTCCTAACCCATGATGTGTGGTGTAAAGATAAGGTGAAGAACATTAAGCATGGATCTTAAAAGATGACTTGACTAGCTCCCTAAGCATCCATGATGTTTGGGAAAGGATGAGCTAGTCTCTTGGATTTGGTTTTAAGGGATTTCCTAAGTCTTGTTAGGATAAGGAAATCCCTAGATTAAAGAGATCTCCATGGAGAATCTCTAGACCTTAATACCCCCTTAATCATCCCAACCCTAAACCTTAGTGGTTTACTCACAAATCATGTTCTTACCTCTTTTAAACATAAGTTTAGAGTTATTGAACATAATCGATGGGATTAAGAAGAAAGATTTGACATTAGAATTACTTAAATACTTGATATATATAATAAAAATACAAGAGTTTTTTCACAAAGGAATCGATGGGATTAAGAAGAAAGATTTGACATTAGAATTACTTAAATACTTGATATATATAATAAAAAAACAAGAGTTTTTCACAAAGGTTTAAACAAGAAAGAAACTATAAATTTCATGAACACTCAAGAACACTTAAGAACAAGAGAAAGCTTACAAGATAAAAAGACTTGATTAAAAACTGAATGATTATTACAAGCACACACACACTCCTTATATAGAGTTTTAAACATGGCTCTTGGCCTTAAAAGAGGGGTCAAGGGGCAAGGGACAAGGGGCAAGGGACAAGGGACCTATCTAATCCCACTTTTACTAAAGCATAAACACTTTTTTGGAGCAATTTGCAAATGGTATCTTTTGGTTCGGGTACATGGATTGATCGATCTTTATCTTTTGCACGACTGCACCGTTTGACTTGAAATCGCCACCAAATTAAAGCTAACACAATTTCCTAAGACTCTAATGAAGACTGTCGAGGCTAAATCGCAATGAAAACTCTTCATCCGAGATGATCGTTCAGTTAACGAAATTGGTCGCCAAACTTCCAGACGGACATGTTGTTACTTAAATAGCCGTATCTTCTGAACCACTGACCATAATGACTTGAAATAACCTCTGCACGAAAGGTAACTCAATTTTCTATGAGTTTTATGAAGATTGCGGAGGCTGAATCGGAATGGAAAGTCTTTGTAGAGTCTGATCTTTAAGTCGCTTTAGGTGGAATGGACTTGAATCGGTTGCAACATCTCGGTACAGCAAGTCAGATGACATCAATTTGCTTCTTACTCTTCTCTACTTGTTCCTAGCTCATCATCTTATGTTTCCAGCTTCCACATTGTCGCCAAATCCATAGAATAACCTGAAATGATGCATATATACAAAAGAAAATGCAAATGCTAATGCAAATGTTCTAAACCCTATAAATGATCAAATACTATGATTATACTTAGATATAAATGAAATATGGATGAAAACTTATTCTAAATGCATGATAAATATGCGAAATATATGAGTATATCACCCTCCTTGGTGGCTCAGCTATATGTTCCACCATATTGATTCCATCAAACATGGCAAGAAGACTCACACCATCAAAGCTTGATCCATCATACTCATTGTGGTCCAATGTATCATTATTCTTCAGCATCACACAAGTGAATCTCATCAGCTGCTCCCTTGTATATGGTGGTTCTTCATCAATTTCCATAGTAGCACATGTGATTGTGCCACAAAAACCCAAGGTAGAAGGCTTCATAGGATAGAAGACCTTATCATTCACACTCTTGAGAATCACCCTCTTGTTGGTGAAATCAATGCTCGCACCAATTGTATTAAGGAAGGGAGTTCCTAGGAGAAGAGGTAGCCTTTCTGCTTGAACCATGTCCATGACTATGAAGTCAGTTGGGACTAGACACTCACCAATCTTCAATGGATAATCTTCAACAAGGCCTATTGGCTGCCTTGAGGAAGCATCAACAAAGGTAATAGGTGAGGGATACTTCTTTAGGTTTGTAATCCCAAGGCTCTTAAATATTTCAAGGGACATCACATTGACACTTGATCCAGAATCACACAAAGCTTCATCAATCTTTAAATTCCCAAGAGAGCAAGAAATCAAAAATTTTCCGGGATTACCACGCTTTGGAATAGTCTTAGGCTCATCCCTTGTTGTGCTTGGTGGATCAAGGCTTTCCATCAGCTCTTCTACCTTCTCCCTATTAGCTAGCAAGTCTTTGATGAACTTTATTTGACCCTTGACTTGAAACAAACTCTCCCCCTTGGGTAAAGGTGCACCAACTTTCTCCATACTTCCTCTAAAGCTTGAGAGCACTTTCTTTTGTGCCTTAGTCAAAATCAGCTCAGGATATGGGAGTGGTGACTTATAGAGAAGGAGATCACAAGCTCCTCCTTCACTCTTCTTAGCCACTTCTCTTACATCCTCTTCCAATCTTGCTTTTGTAGAAGTCTTGGGTTCATCAAACACTTCTTTACCCATTTCAGTAGCAACAACCTTGTAGTCATTTTCAATGACCACCTCCCCATCTTGAATATCAATGTCCTCATTGATTGTTGATGTATCATAAGGAGCTTTGAATAGTTGCTCAAACTCTAGCACAACAAGCTCATACTCATCCTCATCAATAGTGGAGATAGCATTGCAAAACTCTTTTGGGTTAGCTTCGGGCTTACCGGGTAAAGTGCCCTGAGAATTGGAGGTAGAAGCCTTGCCTTTGTTCTCAAGTTGCCTGAACTTGTGTTGAAGACCTCCTATTTGAGTGGCAAGCTCATTAAGTGTAGTTACCATCCTTGTGTTAATCTCAGCAATCTTCTTTCCCACATTAGCATCACTATTGGCCTGACCTTGAAGTATTTGTTGAAGCATTAGTGGAATATTGTCTTGGGGAGGACCTTGTGAAGCTTGAGTAAAACCTGGTGGAGCATTGTACTTTGGACCACCATAGTTGCCTTGGTTTCCTCCTTGGTAGTTAGACCTTGGTGCATAACCCTTTTGTTGATTGTTGTAAGGCACAAAAGGTTTGCCTTGAGTAGCTTGGATAGGGTAGACTTGGTCTTCGGGGTTGGCCACATTAGTACTCCTATAAGAGAGGTTGTTATTCCCATTATAGTTGTTGTTATAGTTGTTGTTGTATCCTCCTTGGCCTCCCACGAAATTTACCTCTTCTTCACACTCTTGTGACCCAACTTGATCATCACAATCTTCTTGATTCTCACCAACAAAATGTACATGCCTTTGAGTGGAGGACATGAGCTTGTCCATCTTGTCATGTAGAGATTTCATTTCTTTCTTGTGAGATTCATATTCACTTCCTCTTGGAGCTCTATCATAGTCTTCATTGTAGTTACCATCACTCAAGGCAAGATTCTCTATAAGCTCCAAACCATCTTCTACTTCTTTTCCTAAGAAGTTTCCATTACTTGCTGTATCAAGAAGCATTATAATCTTTGGAAGGACCCCTCTATAGATGGTGCTTAGTATAGACTCTTGTGTGAAGCCATGATGAGGGCATTGCATTGTGTAGCCCTTGAACCGTTCCCATGCTTCATTAAAAGACTCATTATTCTTTTGAGTGAAGCTAGAGATTTCATTCCTCAACTTGGCAGTCCTGGAGTTGGAGAAGAACTTAGATAGGAATGCCTTCTTGCATGCATTCCAAGAGGTGATTGTTCCTTGAGACAAGTTTTTCTCCCATTGCCTTGCTTTATCCCCAAGAGAGAA
The DNA here is from genome assembly GCA_020283515.1 of Alliaria petiolata. Classification (NCBI taxonomy): domain Eukaryota; kingdom Viridiplantae; phylum Streptophyta; class Magnoliopsida; order Brassicales; family Brassicaceae; genus Alliaria; species Alliaria petiolata. Next base: position 59,045,340 of record JAHZTW010000003.1, on the reverse strand, counting down.
GGGAAATAGTCTTAGTTTGAAAGCATCCTCACTCACACCATTCATCTTGAATAACCCACAAACTCTATAAAAGTTATCCAAGTGATCAAGTGGATCCTCCATTGGCAAACCATGGAACTTGTCTTGTTGAACCATGGAGATGAAGGTTGGCTTCACTTCAAAGGTGTTGTTGTGAACTGGTGGAGGCTGAATACCATATCTATTTTGATGAATATTTGGAGCATCACCAGCCCCAATTGTTATCCCTTGTCTTGGCGCATGCAAGGGGTTTCCATTGCCCCTTTGTGCTTGCTCCATGTGAAGTGGTGCAGCAGCTTGAGGAGGTTGTTCCCTTGGATGCTCTTCCATTCTTAACCTCTCTAACCTTTCAGCTTCCCTTCTTGCAATCCTAGCAACCCTTTCCAATTGATCAAGCTCTTGAAAACCTTGAAAGTTGTTGTCTCCTTGTGATCTTAAATGCATTCAAGGTGAACTGAAATCTAGAAAAGGAGATGGTCAATAAACACAAAATAAGAACTTAGTCTCAAACTAAACTTAAATCCTAGTGATCAAACAATTCCAATATGGCAACGGCGCCAAATTGAAACAAGAGTTTTTATCTCTTGAAGCCGTTTCTCAATTGCTCATATCATTGCAATACTTGAGATATCAATCCATCTTGGGAGTTTGATGCAAAAGGAATACAAAGTTTGGTCTAAACTAAGCAAGATTCGAAATTTAGGTGACAAGCAACAATTAAAAGCAAAACACAACCTAAGAGAGACACTACAAGACTAATTATATGATTTAAAACCTTAAATTTAACTAATTAAGCACTAATCAAGCAATTAACTACTAATCAAGATTACTAAATGATTAAAAACGAAACCTAGGGATGGAATCATTGATTTGGGCATTCAAATGGCTAACCTTGCAATCATTTAAGCAACTAAACAAGCTATCTCTATGCCTAGATCACTAATAAAGACTAATCCATGATGTGTGGTAATAATCCCTTTCCTAATCACCTTAATGAACTAATGATGTGTTAGCATTAAAATGATTAACAAGCATTAAGCATAAGTCTAAATGGCATGATAAACACCCTAGGCAACTAATGTCTTAGGCTAGAAATGTAAATCTCTTAGAAAAGTTAGTTCAAGCATTTCATCAAACACTTGGTGGGTGTGTGAAATGCTTATGATCCTAAATAGCAAAGATTAGCTATTTGGCATTAAGAACACTTTAATAAGAAGAGAAATGAAAGAATCTAATCCTAGATTGCAAGATTGAACCATTAGAAAACCCTAAATCTAACCCATCCCCAAGTTCTTAAGAGACTACTCACTAATCATGGTGAAACCCACAAATCTTATGAGAGAGATGTTGGTAAACATGATTATAAAGATGAAAGATGGAAGATTAACAAAGGGAAATTCTTAAATTGCATAAACTCTTGAAAATGGTCTTACAAATTATTTAGAACCCAAAGGAGAAGTTTTTCTAAACAAGAACATAAAATCCTTAAGAAAATTAGGTTATGAATATTTATAGTGAACAGTGCACGAACCGGGTCAACCCGGAACAAACCGGGTATTGACCCGGTCGGGTTTGGATAAAACACACCTCAGATCGATCAGCCAAAATAGTATGATCGATCAGATTCTCCTGCCGCGTTTGATCCATCAGCCAAAATGGTCTGATCGATCGGCTGATCGATCTAGTCTTCCTGCCTCATTTGATCTATCAGGTCCTAGCTTCTGATCGACCAGATCTCCCCTGAAGCGGTTTAGTGCGTCCAAGTGCATTTGGCTCACTCCTTTGCTCCACTTTGGCCCCCCTTTAGATCATGTGCTATCCTCCAAGCCTTGTTAAAGCTCCATACTCTCCAAAGTCCCTAAAAACACTCCAAAATGCAACAAAATGTACTAGGACTATCCTAAGACTTACTATACTCTAAAATGGATGCAAACAAGACTAAAACTATCAAGTTATATGCATGAATCAGTGCAAACACTACACTGAATGGATGCCAAAATGGTGTAAATATGGTAACTATCAATAATCACCACGCGATCTTTTCCCGTGTTTTGGCTTCACTTACACGATATCGAGAATCACTTCCCGAAAGGCACCCATCCTAGTGCCACTCTAGCTCAAGCACGTTTAACTTTGGAGTTCTCCCACGACAAGTGACAGAAAAGATAAGTACACTTTGATGACATAGGTAGCCAAATCAATTCTCTTAAACCTCTCCACATATACATTCATATTACTAAAATTAGGATGTTACAATCACCCCCACTCACTGAGCGCAACGTCCTCGTTGCGCACCAGGACCGTCACCCCGATAGTGTTAGCCCTTGTGACTCCACACTTTCTTCTGGGTTCGGCTCTGATACCACCTATAACACCCCGACCGCCCCTACCAGCAGGCCTCCACGTCCTCTCTCGGACCCGTGGGCCCGCTCCTGTCCGATAGTTGGTGCGTAAGGCTTGAAAGTCATGAAATGTTGACCCTGCAATCACCACGCGATATTTCTCCGTGTTTTGGCCTCCCTCACACGATATCGAGAATCACTTCCCGATAGGTCACATATCCTAGTGATACTCCAGATCAAGCACGCTTAACTTTGGAGTTCTTCCAGAATAAGTGACCGAAAAGATAAGTGCACTTTGGTGACATAGTCAGATCAATTCTCCTTAACCTCTCCACACAGGATGTTACAAGCCCAATGAAGATCACAATATCTTGTACAGAGAAATAATGGCTAGAAAAAAAAGTAAACTAATTTAAAGAACAAGCAAAACAACTTGCACAAATAAATAGTAATGGTTACATGAAAAGCAAAATAAAATGGATGTCCTTTAAATTCAAAATTACAAGCACTAGTGATAAGTTTCTTTTCTTTAGATTTTGAGATTAAACTGTGGTATAATATTCTAGTTGAATTAAGATTTAAGGTTAATAGAAATTAAACGAGAGATTCAAGCACTAGAGGTAACAATCATTTTATTTCCCTGAAAATACCAACCAATACGTGAGCGTCTGAAAGGTTTCAAATGACTTGGCATACTGCACACTGAATGTGTGTATGCGATAAAATGCAAATACTAATTACATGGAAATAGACTAGGTATGGAGCAAAAAGAGTTTCGATTTGTAAGGAAATAATCAATGTGAGCTGTAAATAGTTTGTGGTCTCATCATTTCCTTTCTTTTATTATGATTTTTCTTTGTAAATTTTGAACACCTTTTTTTTTATCCCTGGGCATATTTTTCAGAACCAACCTCAAAAAAACCGATTCGGATCATCTTCGGTTTTTGACAAATATTCCAAATGGGTCTTCATGCTGAGACATTTAAGATATTTGTTTAATTCGGATAATATCCGAGAACCGAACGGATATCCAAAATATCTTAAAATCGAACAGGTATTCGAAAATACATGAATATAAAGTATCCAAAATCTGATTTTTATTACGGGTATTGGAGGAATTTTTAGGGTTTCCCATATTTTGGATACTTTTGAGTATTTTCGGGTAATTTTGGATATTTGTTTCGAGTATTGTGGATACTTCCGGGTACTTTTGGGTAAAAAATACTCGAACTGAATCGAATCGAAGAAATGTTCGGGTAAATATTAGTTTCTAAACAAAATATTAGAACCGATACAAACCCGACCTAGAAAAAAATTACCAAAATGAATCTTAAACTCTTAAACCCGAAATATCCAATATCCGAAAGAACCGATTCGGACCCCGAATACCCAAAACTAACTTTTTGTTAGTTTTATTTTATTTTCATACTTTATCTTCTTTTTTAATAATAATAAAGAGAGATTCTAACATTTGTTTATGGAGTGATTTACACTCAGAGGCACTTTGGCCAGTTATGTTTACATTATAGGCACTTTTCGACAAGTGAGACACTTTTGTGTTTTAGTTGGATCTAAACTATCCATTATACCTTTTTAAAATTTTAACGAAGATACGCTGTATAATTTTTTTTTACATTTACGATCTCTGCAGATTCCATGGACAAATCTTCCAAAGCTCAATGTTGATGTCTTGACCCGATACATCTCTCTACACCGAAAACTCAACTAATTCAGCAAGCATATGCTTTTCAGAGTTTTGCTTCCTTTGTTCCAAAATCAAAATCAAATCGAAAATCTGGGACCAGAGAATCAACAACACCATTGTTTTATCACGTTTCGTTATTGGTTGAAGGCTCAATCAGTTAGTTCGTTCTTTTCGTTTTTTGTGTGTTTATGGTTTATGCTTGAATCTAGTCCTTGAAAAGAAGAAAACAAAAATTTGAGCCTTTTTTTGCTTGTTCGAATCACTTCCAATTCGGTAAATTAATTTCCCATAACAGAAAAATTGCTTTTTTGGATCTCTTTAATGCTTTAACTTTAACCCAATTCAAATACTGCAAACCAAAGAGCTTCTTTGGTCATACACACATTTTTAATGTTTTCTTCACCTTCCTTTCTTTTGATTTGCAGTTACAGAACATTTGATGAATATGAAGGGATAGAATTAGCTTCGAACCAAGTGAAGTTCTAGGATTTCTTGGCGTGGACACGTTGTCGGGGACATGTTTCCGTTGACAGAACTTCTTCCCCTATAGGTTGGTTCTATTAGTGGTTGTGTATTGAAATATATGTTGATAATGGACAGGTCACACCAACTCAGATTTGTTACCGCATATGGATTTGATTCAAATCTCTTATGACAGAGTTTATATGCATAACGATGATCATGGTCAAGGCTCTAATATTGGAAATAGCCTAATTTGTAATGTCGGTATGGAACTATACTTTTGGGCGTGGACAGATCCTGGTCAAGGCTGGATTGGAGTTAACAATACTCAGGATCGTGGACAGATTTTCGTGGATAGGTTACCGGGGATATCATATCTTAATTGAATCATGGACAAGTTTCCGTGAACATGTTACTTTGTAGTGCAAAGAATTAGGGATATCAACGGAATGAGTGTGCGACTGTTTTGGTTTTGGGTTTGCAATGGCGAAGGGAATAAGCTTGTTCGCAGAAAACATGTCAAGGAAAATACTTGTTATAAGTATAAAGGCAGAGATTGTTAAAACTTCATAAATTACGCACTCTATGTAAATGATAGAATCTTAAGCACTCTCTGTAAATGATAGAATCGGTAGTGTGGATGATGTTGATTGATTGTTAATACTTATATCAAACCCACTTGTTGATTAATTGCTAACACTTGGTTAAGTATTTGATGACCTTTGTCGTTATTATCTTTGTAGTGGCTTCTTGATGACCAGCTTCCTCGAAACAGACCTTTACCATATCTTATTTTTGTTTCTGATGTATCATATACATTTGCGTTGTAAGGTCTTAGTGAATGACACCGTTCAAATATAATTTTTTGTCATTGAATATCAAATGGAACCAATGGTAAACAACTTGGACGTGCGAGTTACAAAGATTATGACTTTGTCCTTAGACACATCCGCAACAAAAGTTGTCCATGTGGATATTGGCTTGTGGATACTGTCTTATGGACAGAATCAGATGCAAGGATCGATCTTTAATCATCGATTTTGGCTTCTTGATATGTTTTGTTGTCCACCACACTCTATCCATTACCAATTGCCCATTGAAATTTGTCCAAGACAAATAGTTAAAATAATCTCAATAAAGATAAGTCTTTTTCCCAGTTTCTATCACTCTTTAGCTCAAATCGAGACTAGATGCTTATGCCTTTTGTTGGACAAAACTTGGTTCCTTTTTTTTATGATGCACATCAAATAACAAAAGTTCATAAAACATGTACATGATATCCCAAATCACTATGCATGCACATTATATCTTGTTCATCTTCAATTGTCCATCTCCAAATCACTAGGAATTTCTCCACCAAATCTTATCCATCATCAATTGTCCACCATATTTTTTTCCCTCAAAACATATCCACCTTATTTAATTATTTTGTTAACTTACATTTAAATTATTAGTTGATTCAAAGTAGTTGTTGTTATCGCAGTATATATATTTGAGGATCGAAATGGTGAACGACTATTATGCACGAGAATGCACACGCGCATCAATGATTGTTCATGAAAATATTGTCCATGATGCCATGTACAGTCCACGTGTTCCATATGAAGATGAAAACCCATAGCTTTTTAAATATAAGATGATGACTCGATTCTGTGGAGATCCTCTCAGTTCCATCGTCCATACATAAGTGTCCAACTTGTTTGGACTGGTTTCGTCTCTATATTTTTGTTTTTGAGTCCATTGTCCATACATAAGTGTCCATCACATTCTGTCCAACTCATATTACATCTTCATAGTCATGTCCATACCGTTCTCATCCAAAGATACCGAATCTGATGAACAAAGAACTTCGTCGAACACACAACAAAGCTAATTGAAATCAGATTCCAGCACCGCTTCCATGAATACAACTCCGTTATCACATTCTTTAATGTACATACACTTCAATGATTTATTATAATCAAATTTTCTTTTGAATTCAAGTGCTCGATTGTCGCATTTACAATCAATAATTGAAATCAGATTCCACTACCGCTTCGATATAAAATTCCAGCATCACTAATTTCTTCCCCCTCCAATTCCAGCACCACTTCGATATCCATTCACGTCTCCTTCGATATCCATTCACCTCTCCTCCGTCAGCAACAATTCCAGCATCTCTTCGATATCCATGCGTCCATTTTGTAGCACCACTTTCACCAAATCTGCCGGAGGAAAATGGCACTGGCGGAGACAGACGCCACCGGCGGAGGAAGACGACACCATCGGAGGAAGACAGCTCCGACAGTGGAAGACGACTCTGGTAGAGGTGGTTGCTTGTGGTGGTGGTGTTCATGGAATTGATGGAAAGTAAGAATAATGGAGATGTTGCTTTTTGTTTGATCCATTATGTAAGTATATCATCGACATTTTTTGTTTTAATTCTTTGTACGATAAGAAAGAGAAAAACAAATTTAATTTAAAGTTAAAAAAAGAAAAAAGATCAAACAAGAAAAGGGTATTATTGTCATTGTATGGTGTGAAAGTATCTTACTTTTCAAAAGTGCCTATAATGTAATATCAGTTTCTAAAAAAGCTTTGAGACGTAAATAATTTTTGTTTATGGCACAATCAAGTACTAAAGACATTTCTCAAAAACAGGAAAAAGAAAGTACCAACTTGGTGGTGAGTACCAAACTTGATATCAATGATTTACATTGATTTCTTGTGAAAAATCTAGTCGTTCTTCAATTATTTATACAATGAATTTAATTGTTGTTCAACTATTTGTATGATGAATATGTTGAACGAAAGCTATAATTATTCTAACTACCCACTTTATTTCTCATTTTAGCTAACCTAAAATATATAATTGTGTATAAAATATACATACAAAATTACGAACATATTTTAGTGATTTAGCATTTTAGCTAACTTGAAATGCATTTATCTAGGAAACAGTTTGGTCCAAGATCTTCGGAAGTAGTTGAGTCAAGATATGTCGAGATATGCGAGAAGGTGGAGCTCGAAACGGAAGTATAAAAGGAGATGAGAGCATTCAGAATGAAAAATCGATACTCCTTTTATTTCAAAAAGATAAATTTTCTAAAATTTTCATACATATTAAAAAAAATATTAATGTTTAATCATAATTGAACAATTTTCTATGATTCTAAACCAATAGTAATTCATATAGTTCAATTATTTTCAATAAATACTTATTGAAATCTGAATTTTTTTACCATTAATCAGAAAATCTTTTATTTTAAAAGTGCATAGAAAACTTAAAATATTTATGTTTTTGAAATAAAAAAATTAAAAATAAAGGGAGTATATAAAAAAAATATTTTCTGTAGTTTGCAACGTTTTTTTTTCCTTCAAATCTGTTTGAGAAAATAATGATCGTATAATAATAACATAACAAGGCAGAGATATATAGACTAGGTTTATAGGAAAAGAATAAAATAATGTATGAACCCAAGTTCAAACGGAGACCGTTAGAATTGAAGTCTAGTGTAGTAACAATTTGAGAGTGTTTAACTACTGCATCGAGACTCGGGTATGATGGAAACAATTTGAGAGTGTTTAATTATATTCTACGGATTTGTGTTAGTTGATTTGTAATTTTTTTGGGAGTTGAATTGAATCTATAATTATTTAAGGTGAAATCAAATATCTTAAATTGGACTTTCTTTTACTAGGGATTAATTATCCTGATGAGAGTCATTAGACATACCTCGTGCAATTTTATACAAGATTATTTTACTTTTTTGATAATTTTTCTTTTTGTAAACAGTACTCTTTGGTTGCGGAGGATCTGCACAACCCTAAAAGGTAACTTGGTGCTTTAATTAGTGGCCACTTGTATTGCGAAATCGAGAAAATCGACCGTATCAAGATTATGGAAATCATGAAGATAAAAGAAGATCTATAAAGATTATAGATATTTACCAATATTTAGATTTGTATATTTAATTTTATCTTCAATGTATTATTTACAGATTGCTTTAGTAAATTAGATTGATTTCATTTCTATATAAACTTATGCATCTTGTAACATTATTCTTATGAGAGTCTAATAATAATTCATTCTAAATATTTTTGTGTTCTTATTCTCATCAATTTATTATGGTATCAGAGACTTCGATCTTAATCCTAATGGATTATATTTTCTATCAATTTTATCTTCTTTTTGACCTCGATCAAGCTCGTTCTATCTCGAATTGATCTTCTTTTCTATTCAAGCCGCTGCCTTGATTTCTCATTCACTAGAATAGAGCCGCTGTTTCTCGAATGAAATTAAGTTTTTGTTATAAATAAAAAAAAATAAAAAAATAAAACTACGTTCGTGTTTCGTGTTTGTGGAGATGCATGAATCTTTACGTAACCCAATCATGAGATGCGTGATCAAACCCATCAATGGCTTCCACCTATCGTCATCGTCACTTCGTTTTCCCCACCAGCCGTTTTCACTACCCACCATCCGTTGCATCAACTTTCACAGAGATTTTCCCGAGAAAGCTAGATTTCTCTCCGCCACTTCCCGATGTTCAGTCACGTCATCGTCCACAGCTCCTACTCAAGGCTCCACCTCCTTACAAGTTTCTGGATCTATTGTTACCGCTGCTACTTCTCTTCAAGCCGTTGATTAAGCTACATGAAGCTCAATTTCTACTTCTACAACTACTCTCCACGATACCGAGAGTTTGACTTTGCAATCGCAAGTCTTTGATTATTTACTCGCAATCGCGAGCGTTTGAGTTGTGTTTTTCTTGCCCTCGCGAGTTTAACATCTCCTTTTACTTTGAATTTTCGCCCTCCGAATTGTTTTTCGATCTCGCAATCGCGAGCTATTATGGTGATGATGATGTATTTTCGTCCACCGATTTGACCCTAAGACCGGGTAAAAACGTCATTGATAACCCAACCAGTGGCGAGTCTAAAAATATATTTTACCGGATTCAAAATCTATTTAAATAAAGTAAAAACAAATTATAGGTGTCATAAGAGAGCTTTGAACTCATGTTTAAGGGGTCAAAAGAAGGCATTCTTACCAATTATGCTGTTTTATCTTTGGATAATAGGCTTAAAAATAAAACTTATATTATTTTTGGGGTGTCAATTGAACCCTCATAGTAACATGTGGACTCGCCACTGGACCCAACGGCTGGGTGTTTTAGCCGATTTGAAGAACCCTACGATTGTGTATAAACGTCGATTACTCGACAGCCGAGTATAAAGCCGGTATTATGAAGATTTGTCCAATCTCTTACGTGTTACCACGTATGAGCTTGCAGGAGGGTATTGGGAGATCAAGAAAATCGACCGTATAAAGATTATGGAAATCATGAAGATAAAGGAAGATCTATAAAAATTATAGATATTTGCCAATATTTAGATTTGGATATTTAACTTTATCTTAAATGTATTATTTACATATTAGTTTAGAAAATTAGATTGCTTTCATCTCTATATAAACTTATGCATATTGTAACATTATTCTTACGAGAGTCTAATAATAATTCTTTCTAAACACTTTGTGTTCTTACTCTCATCAATTTATCAACTTGAGTTACTGTCTTCACCTCGAACTGCCTAACGTGCAATGCCAAATGCTAGTTCATGTTTGTCAAAAAAATGCTGAGCGCGTTGGAGGGTGAGATCGATAGTCCGGTTAACGCACACTCAAACTTCTTCAGGTAAACCACTATCTCATCACCACTCTGTTTCAAGCTCACCAAATCCGATAATTGATCATCAAACAATTCATTGAACCTTGCCGAGACAACAACGACGTATTATGGCCATGAAGAATATATATCATACCGGTCATTAATGAAGTTGTGGTGCCACTGCAACGCATATCCTACCATGTGCAACGACGCCATCCTCGCCTTAAGCTCTGTTGGTGTGTTATCTAACATGAAGAACTGCTCACACCTATAAATCCACTCTCGGAGCAGTAAACCGTCAAACTCGGGAAAGCCAATCTTTGTCAACATTGAACTCAAGCCATTTGGCAATATGAGACTTAACTATGAGAATTGATTTTATATATCCCATACTATTCAATTGCATAAACAATTTTCATAGTTAAAATGTAGGTTCTAAGCTACATGAAACATATCATCAACTATGCAATTAAATTAATTTAAATATACATCAATTATTTAAAATTATTTTTCGATAGCCTATTTAATTTGTATATGAAAAATTAAATAGGTGATAGGAAACAGAGACATTGAATCTAGATTATAAGCATATCCCAAATAATTAGATGATATTTTTCTAAGGTTTTCCGTGCACTTGTTTCTGGTCATTTCTTTATTAAGTAATGACATGCATGCTCAAGTTAAATTATATGTTGAATTTAGAATTGCATTCAAAGCCAAATTAATCTGAAGACAAGAAAATATTATTTTGCCTTTCTTTTAACCATTATTTGTTTGTACAAGATGTTTTGCTTGTCCTTTAAATTCTTTTACATTTTTTTTTCCAGCCATTATTTGTTAGCGATAGATGCTCAAGTTATTCATTTTTTGTTAGCCATTATTTGTTAGTGATAGATGCTCAAGTTATTCATTATTTGTGAGCCATTATTTTTTAGTGATAGATCCCATCATGTAATCGTTCTTAAATTCTTAATTCGTATATGTATATATGGAACAGAGACATTGAATCTAGATTATGAGCATATCCCAACTAATTAGTGATATTTTTAAAGGTTTTTCGTGTACTTATTTCTTGTCATTTCTTCATTATGTAATGATATGCATACTCAAGTTAATTCTGTTGACTTTATAATTGCATTAAAAGCCAAATTAATTTGAAGACAAGAAAATATTATGTTAACCATTATTTCTTTTTACAAGATGTTTAGCTTGTCCTTTAAATTTGTTTACTTTTTTTCTAGCCATTATTTGTTAGTGATAGATGTTCAAGTTATTCATTATTTGTTAGCCATTATTTGTTAGTGATAGATGCTCAAGTTATTCATTATTTGTTAGTGATAAATGCCATCATGTAATCGTTCTTAAATTCTCAATTCGTATATCTAGAGAACAGAGACATTGAATCTAGATTCTGAGCATATTCCAACTAATTAGGTGATGTTTTTTAAGGTTTTCCTTGTTCTTATTTCTTGTCATTTCTTCGTTAAGTATATGCATGTTCAAGTTATATGTGTTGAATTTAGAATTGCATTAAAAGCCAAATTAATTTTGAAGACAAGTAAATATTCTTTTGCCTTTCTTTTAACCATTATTTGTTTGTGCAAGATGTTTTGCTTGTCCTTTATATTCTTTTACTTGTTGGAACCCCTTGAGCAGAATAAACCTCAGACAAAAGAGATCCAAAACCTGTAACACCAAAGAAACAGAGATTTACAAAGATTTAGGGACATACATTTGAAGAAATCAAGAATTCTTTCACCAAAACATTTCCACTAAAGCTAACCAAAATAAAAAGGCAGAACCCCATAATAAAGGATATCAAAACAGCAAAAAAAAATGGATCCCAACCGAAAATAGATCAGAATTCGAGAAGAATAAGAAAAGGATGAATAACTTGAGCATCTATCACTAACAAATAGTGGCTAGAAATTTAAGGTAAGAGAATCTAAAGGACAAGCAAAACATCTTGTACAAACAGATAATAGTTTATGGTTCAAAACAAAAAAAAAGGAAAACTAAAGAGACATAACGCAGAGGGTAGAAAGCCACCGAACGTTGGCCGGAAAATAAGAGGCGGCTGGGTTTTGTTTTTTTAGGATGAACCCGAAAGACGTTTTGACAATGCCACATGATTCATATTTACCGATTGTTTACAGATATGGAAAATTAAGTCATCGTCTTCTTTTTTAGCATTAATTAAATCATCGTCTAAACCTGTAAAATTGTGAAAACATTTTTAATTTCATGGTTGACCAGAACATTAATAAATACTTTTATACCAGAAGACTTACAATTTGATTATAAAAAATATAATTTTTAACGTGAAGTTTGAAATTTATTGACTGTTATTCAATAACTTTGTGAATATATGTTTTCTATCTACTCTAAAAGCATCTCCAACCCATAATTACATTTTTATTACAAAATGCAATTAGATTTCTCTCCAACCCATAATTGCATTTTTCACGTCAAAAGGGATATTTTTAGTAAATGATCTTCTTTTTCTATTTTATTATTAATTGCTAATTATACATATTTTCTTTAAAATTTACAAATTGATCCAATTATTTAATTTCTCTCAAAATTTCTATAAATTATGATATTTATGAAATTTCATTATTATAATTTTTTAAAAAAATACATTACACTACATAAAAATGAAAAAAAACACATTACACTATATTTTAAGTTTAGTATTATGTTTCTATATTTTCTATTAAATAATGTTATTTGTATTTTAATTTTATATATTAGAATTTTTTAATATTTATAATCATCAAGAAAAGAAATTATCATCAAAATAATTATTTATAACTTTAAAAATAAAAGTATCTAAAATTTGAAGGACTATTTTATAAATAAAAAAGTTTAATTGCAAAATGCAATTGAAATTGAGATGGTTGCATATTTGAAACCAAAAATATCATTATACCATTTTGCAATTGAAAATAAGATTGGGTTGAAGCAAAATTTATTGCAAAATGCAATTTGACACCAAATTTAGTATTGGGTTGGAGATGCTCTAAAGCTCCAAAATAAAAGCATCTCAAAACTTGCATTGGCTTATAAAGGAAAGTTGTGTAAAGAATACTTCTTTTTTTTGTTTACATCAGAATATATTTCACGTGAAGGTTAGAATCGATCATAATCTGTCGGGATGGTAAAGTTTGTCTTCTCTGAGCCGATCATTATAGTAGGCGCTATCTTCACGATCGAAATGATCACATGATAGATTATGTCTCCTCAAATCATATTTACAGAGTGGAAGAATAACACTTCCTCCTTATTTAATTTATGTTCAAGCACTTAATTTATTTATTGAGTGGAAGATTAAAATCATCATCATTGTTTATTTATTTATGAAGTAGGAGGTTAAAACCCTCATTCTTGTTCAATTATTTATTATGGAGTGGAAGTTTAAAAAATTTCCTTCGTAAGCAATTGAATGGTAGGTTCTGCCTCCTCATAATGTTTTAAATTATTGTCTTTCAGTATGTTGTTATTATGCTCAAATTTTTATAAATTTTTTTTTATTAAATTAAATGGGTTAAGTTTTGTTATTCAGTAATAATGTCAAATTTGGCAAAGCTCGAGATCGCCGCCCTTGACTTGTGTGGAAAGAATAATATGTCTTGGGCGGTAGGTGCAAGGTTGCATTTAAGGGAAAATGGTCTCTTGAGCACTATCGATAAATCAAAAACGACGTCAGATGAAGTTAATGCAAAAGGCATGATCTTTTTACACCACCACATCCATGATGATTTGAAAAATGAATACATCATGATCGCTTAAGAATTGGTTTGATAACCAGAGATATGTGATCTTACCCAAAGCAAGGCACGAGTGGTTGAATCCCTGTTTCGAACAACTTGTACAATCAACAAGAAAATCTGTACTTTGGTTATTGATTCCAAAAGTTGTCAAAACGTTGTTTCCGAATATCCAGCTCGCAGATTGCCTCTTACTCGAGAAAATCATCCGTCTCCTTACAAATTCACTTGGCTTCAAGAAGACAAAGAGATTCACGTTTCTCAACGTTCACTAGTGACTTGGTGACATTACCAATCACGTTCCTAGTGATTTATATGCATTCGATCCTTACTTCTCTTGGATCCTTGGTGACATTACCAATCACGTTCCTAGTGATTTCCCTACACAGGATGGCTACATATTCAAAGGGACTCAACTTTGTATTCCAGATTGTAGTTTAAGGCTTCAAATTATACAAGAGTTACACAACGAAGATCATGTCGGACGCGATCGTACTTTTCAGCTAGTCTCTTCCTCATATTTTTCCCAGTACAAAATCGTGATGTGGCTCGTTTTGTAAAACGTTGTCGTATTTGCAAACAAGCTAAGGGACAACCATCGAACGCAGATCTCTACTTAGCAAATTCCAACTCAACCTTGGACGGACATAAGTAAGAATTGTGTTTTAGAACTTCCAAGAACTCAAAAGGGTAATGATTCAATCTTTGTGGTCATCGATCGTTTTTCAAAGATGGCACATTTTGTAGTCTCCAAATGCACAACGGATGCCTTAACAGTCGCTCAATTTTTTTTCGGGAGATTTACCGACTACATGGTCTTCCTACATCCATTGTTTCAGACCGTGACACACGATTTCTGAGCCACTTTTGACGTTTCATTTGGAAAATGTTGAACACAAGTCATGATATGAGCACGGCGTCATCCTCAAACCGATGGACAAGCAGAAGTTACTAACCGATATGTTGGAAGTCTACTCTGAAGTCTTGTAGGTGATAATATCAAATCTTGGCATAATCACGCCGTAAATCGAAGTTTGGGTTTTAGCCCTTTTCATATTGTCTATGGTCTTGTTCCTCGCTGTCCACTTGATCTATCTACTTTTCCGGATCGCACTCGCATGCACGGACAAGCTATTGATTTTGTGGACGAATTGCAGACGTTACATTAACAAGCTCAACGCAATTTTGAAGCATCCGTAGTGTGATACAAGACGGCTGCTGATAAACATCACTGTGTCGTTGATTATGCTCCTGGTGATCTCGTATTGGCTATGCTAACTAAAGACATGATGCCTTCTCATGAGTATAATAAACTCAAATCAAGAAAAATTGGTCCGATTAAGGTCATTAAGCGCATTAATGCAAATGCTTACTGATAACATGCATATTTTACCCGTTTTTACTATCATAAGTGAGTGCTTTAATAAGTATTTCACTAAGGTTTTAATGCATAAACACTAGATTTCGAGTATTTGGTTGTTCAAGATTCTTTTCAGGTAATCTTAGCAAAAGACGCATATTTTGGAGCAAAATGGACATTTCCAGAAACAGTGCTCGAGGACAAAAGTTCAACATCAAACGAAGGCCTTCCCACCACAAGATCAAGCTCATATTTGGAGACAAGGTAGCCTTATCAGCTGTCTTTCACCTCAAAGTGGTTTGAGAACAATCCCACGGTTGGATCTCAAGTTATGGAAGAAGCAAGAAGGTCCGTCAAGCACCCGGAAGGCCAAGCTGGCCGCGCCACGGCCTGACCAGAAGACCAGTGGCCGCGCCACGGCCAGTCGCTCACGTGGCCACACCACTTTGCGGTTCCCGAGTCTATTTGAAGCCCAACTTAATCATGCAGCCGTCTTAAGCAAGTCAAGACCTAATCCACGACCAAGAGACTTGAAGACCTATATATACTCGTTGTATAGGGTTTTTTTTAGGGCATCACGAATCACACAAAACTCTTTTTCTCTTTCGGTGGCCGCGAATCTCATATTCGCGGTTTCTCTTTTTTCTTCAAGGGAGATTGATTTTTTCTAGAACCCTCTTTGTTTTTCATCGATTTATACAAGTTATGCATTCATCAATCACGATTCCTACTTCTTCTTTCATGTTAGAGTAATTTACTTTCTTTGGGTGTTATTTAAGGGGATCTATGGAGAATTTCATTAACTGTTTTTAAACCAATCGTTTAGGCTGTAGATTAGGGTTTTCTTTCTTACCAAACTTGTTCTTATTGCATGAGTCTAGCGTCATGAACAAGAGTCTGATCATAGGATTTCGAGATCCGCTCACGTGCTGAATCTCGGATCCGAACCTAGTAGGGTGGAGCGCATCATTTCTGGGACGCTTATGCGTACTTAGGAAGGTGTCGTGAATGTTTATCGTCCCGATCATATTGCATGTTTGTTTAGGACACATGATACGATAGTATACCTGTGAAATTTGCATTCATAGATCGATCTTGCTTGTCAGAGTTAGGTCGTTAAAACCAGTAAATCAGTTTAGGAAAAATCGCCTAGTCTCGTTTGCTTAACTTTTGTGAGTTTGATTTCTAGTTAGAACCCCATAGATTTCCTGAGAAGATCCCCAACGTGTTTCCCCCATCTGCTTTACAACTCGAGATTTATGCACTTCAATATTCACTTTTTCTGCACTGCTCACCTGATTTCCTTTTTACAAGCTTTTAAGTTGATTTTCCTTTTCCCGTTGGTTATAGAATTGAATGACAACATCTTCTATATAAGACATGGTACTGCTTTTTTCTTTTCTGCAAAAACTGTGACACAATCCCCAGTTCCATGCGTCTTTGGTTGTCTTGATTCTCTGTTTTGTAGTTGACATCTTCCATGTGGATCGATACCCTAAGTACTACAACGCACGCTGTGCACTTACAGCTTAGAGTCATACAAATTCAAATCTAGACGAGTCCCCAAATACTATTTAAACCCCATCACTTACCGCCTCCAGTTACCAGATCAAATATGTAATGCTGACGTCTTCAATGTGAAGTATCTTTCACCATTCATGGGTGATAATCCAACTTGATTTGAGGCTGAATCTTTCTCTATCGGGAGGGACCTGATGCAACGCATTTTTCTTTTCTTCTTCAACAAAAATCAATGTTTCCTTTTTAATTCATTAAGTTGTTTAGTTTATTTTCCTTTTTGTTGAAAAGTAACTTTTCCTTTCTTTCGATTGTTTTAACATTATAAATAAGTTGTCTCTTGTTCTATTGAACGCATACTTGGATTATTGAATAAAGAGTTTTGCTTAAGAGAAGAGAATTCTCAACTTATTTCTTTGATCTTGGTATTCGGCCTCTTGAATCAACAAGAACAAAGAGTGTTCTTCTCAGATATTCGAAAGAATTAACGAATTGAACTTTATATCGTTACTCTGTTACGAGATTACGCTTATGCCACCGTCAGTTTGCCTTGTTAAGGCAGCTTGGTTGTTGATCATGTGATGGTATCGACAAGTGGGCATGTCTTGGCTGGTTCTTCTATTCTCTCCATCTTTAGGTAAGCATTTGTTAGTTTGTATTTCTGTGTTTTGACTTCAGTGATTGGCATGTTGTGTGGTTCTGATTATGGTTTCTAATTGTAGAGAGAGATTACTGCCAATGGCTGACATAATAACCCCAAATGTGAAAGAAGCATCTGCTTTACTTGGTGGTATACCGATTGAAACTATTGCAGAGATGCGGTCTGCAGCAAAGTTTTTGCATGAATTGGGTCCTAGGTTTCCATTTTTTCTCACTCTTCTTTTTCTTTTCATTCATAACTTAACCAATTGGGAGACTTTGAGACTATTATTAGTCATTGGCTGTTAGTTATATGGACATACACTTAGTCGCTTGTTTGCTATGTGGTCATGCTGAATCCAGGAGCACTATTGTTTGATGTTGATCCACTTTTTTGTTTCTTATTCAGATTTGTACGTGTCAAAGGCGGTGATCTTCCTGACTCATCAGATTCAATAGATGTTTACTTCGATGGTATGATACCTCATCGGTTTTTCCCAACATGAGATTCTTATATTATCTTTGTTGATAAAGCTTGACGGACTTAAACATTTGTCGTTAATGAACATATGGGAACCTTATATAATAGGCAAGGAGAAGAGAGTTTCATGAACTCTCTTCTCCTTGCATAGCTACAATAAATACTCATGGGACTGGTTGCACTTTAGCTTCATGTATTGCAGCAGAGCTAGCAAAAGGCTCTTCCATGATCTCAGCCGTGAAAGTTCTTCATAACGAAAAATATCTCTTCGCGTTATTTGATGCTATGCTCCATGGCTCCCTGTGATATATATATTATGTCCGCAATTTTCTTTTTGCGAAGTTCAAGTTGATGCAGGTATGTTTGGAGGATTGATGGGATAGGAAAAAATATTTAGGGCTTGAGAATATTTGATGTTGGCAGGTGGTTGAATGTTATGTCGAGAAGGCCCTAGATTATAGCAAAGATATTGTTATTGGCAGTGGGATGCAAAGATCTTTTGACCACTTTTTCGGTCTTAAGAAGGATCCCCAAAGTTCTAGATGCAGCACATTCAATCGAGATAATTGTTTCTCTATGCTGTTACAGATTCTAGAATGAACAAAAGTTGGAACCGGTCCATTACTGATGTCGTGAAAGCTGCTATACAAGGAGGGGCAACAGTCATACAACTGAGGTTTTTATGTTTGCTATACCGAGAGCTTCTTTATGGATTCGACTATTTTTGTATCTCTCTCTTATCGAATTCGATTACAACATCTCAGTGCTTTCGCAGGGAGAAGGAAACCGAAACACGGGAGTTTTTCAAAGATGCAAAATCATGGGTTAACATATGCCGGTCCTCTAGAGTTTGTTTGCTGATCAATGATAGGATCAACATTGCCCTTGCTTGTGATGTTGATGGAGTCCATGTCGGCCAATCTGATATGCCGGTTGATCTAGTTCGGTCTCTTCTTGGCCCGAACAAGATCATTGGGGTCTCATGTAATACACCAGAACAAACCCATCAAGCATGGAAAGATGGTGCCGACTACACTGAGTCAGGAGGAGTTTATCCAACGAACACTAAGTCCAGCAGTTGTACCATAGGACTTAATGAACTCAAAGAAGTATGTAAGGCATCAAAATTATCGGTAGTTTCCATCGTAGGCATTGGAATCTCAAATGTTGAGTTTGTTATGCAGATCGATGCACCTAATCTAAAAGGCATAGCGGTTGTGTCAGCTTTGTTCGACCAAGAAGAGTGTGTTTTGACTCAAGCTAATAAGTTTCATAAAACGCTTGAAAAGAGCAAAATGGTAATCTGAAGACGTCCAGAATACTTCAGCAAAGTGAATTTCTTGTTTTTAAACCGATCTTGCTCCCACGGTTACAAAATAGTGTGGACCTCTTAGCTCTTCTTCCTAATTGTTAATTTTTTGCACCTCTTGTTGAGGTCGGTTTACATCCAGACAAGATCAATCGAGTAAATGGCTAAGTATGGAAGATATTTCCGAACCGTGCACAAACCGGCTCGGCTCGGTGCACAAACCGTGCACAATCCGAGCCGAACCGAAGAATGCACGAACCGAGCCGAAACGCCTCGGTGCACATACCGTGCATAATCCGAGCCAAACCGGAGAATGCACGAACCGAGCCAAAATGCTTTGTGCACAAACCGTGCACAATCCGAGCCGAACCAGAGAATGGACGAACCGAGCCAAAACGCCTTGGTGCCCAAACCGTGCACAATCCGAGCCAAACCGGAGAATGTATGAACTGAGCCGAAACGCCTCGGTGCATAAACTGTGCAGAACCGAGCCGAATCGGAAAATGCACGAACGAGCCGAAACGCTTCGTGCACAGTCCGAGCCAAACCAGAGAATGCACAAACCGAGCCGAAATGTCTCGGTGCATAAACCGTGCAGAACTGAGCCGAATCGGAGAATGCACGAACCGAGCCGAAACGCTTCGTGCACAAACCGTGCATAATCCGAGCCAAACCGGATACGCACGAGGTGGACAAAACCGTGCACGAACTAAACCGACATCTCCTCTTGACAACCTGAGCAGCAGGCCCACGAAGCGATCCGAGCCCAAGACGAATTATGAGGCCGAGCCCAAGACAGATCGATGTGCAAATGTGGCGAGCCCTACCCTACGTGGAAGTCCGAAGCAAGGTTCGTCCTAGAAGACGAAGCCTCGTGGAAGGTAGCGCCGCGAAGGGAGATAGGAAGAAATCTGCGAGAATATTTACCGAGATATTCGCTTAGATTACGAGAGAGATGTATAAATAGAATCCTTAGCTCATTCGTAGCGAGATCGGCTTTTTACCTAGGCAAATACTTGTACCAAAATCTCATCTAAACAGCTATGATAAAATTACTATCTTTGGATCTTTGTTTCGTGTTTTAACTTAGAATCTTCGCGCCCACTTTTATATTTTTGTAGACAAATTCTATTGTGTGAATTTCAGCACCCACACCTCTCGAAGCAGGTCACATGTATCATGAACACTTTGTTAATACCAAACGACAAAAGAGAATTATTATGACTATATTATTATTTTATTGAGGGAGAGAAAATAATCGTATACTATTACTATATATAGATCCGTGCGTTGCATGGGTTTTTGGTTTGAATCACGGATTTTTGGTTTGAGTTATTATTTTAGATACAGATGCAAGAACTCTTTTTATAACAGATTTGATGTTATAATGCAGAACTGGTTTGAGACTAAACCAACTATTGGGATTAGTAGGGGTTAATGGACTATGAAGCTTTAACCTATAGAGAGTGTGTGTAAGATATATCCCACATTGGAAGTTAGGAGGGACCTTTAGCAATATATAAGAGACTTGGGCCAATCCATTCATTGCCAATTGGTTTTGAGTTGGAAGTCCAGGAAACCTAACATGGTATCAGAGCCTGAACACTAAAATTTCGAAATTTTCTGTTTGATCTTTCACCTTCCATCTCTGTTTTTATTTTACTTGAAACGACTCACACAATGTCAACCACGACATCTGTGAACATGAATGACCAGACAACGAACCTGAACTCCATGATCATGGAGACACGACGAACGATCTCACCGAATGATCTCATTAGGCCACGTCTGAATATTCCTCGCAATGATGTTGGGTATCCGGAATGGTGGTCTGAGCACCCGTGAACTACATCATCACGGATTGCGATCGTGACGGTATAAGCGGGTGTTATAGGACCACACAAGTCAGCGTGTAGGAGCTTAAGTGGTTTGGATGCTCGAAACATGGTAGCCTTAGGGAAGGATTGACGAGTTTTCTTGCCCACCAAGCGTGATTCGCACAGTCTCTTTTCTTCTCTGATTTATGGCATTCATTGTACCATCTCTTGCTGAGACATAGCCTTTAAGGTTTTAAAATGTATATACCCCAATCTTGCATGTCATCTCCAAGTATCATCTTCTATGCTTGTTTTTAAACATAACAACTTTCCAATCTTTAACGTTAGCTTGTATAACATGTTTGGTGATCGTTGTACTTTCACCAAGAGCCTCCCTTGTGGATCGTGTAAGGTAAGATAGTCTTGTCTCATTCATACATCACATCCTAGACTTAGGATATTGGTTTTAAGCTCTGGTATATAGTAGATGTCCAGATAAGTTTTTGCTCATCGGTTTTGCTTTAAAATAGAATCGATCCTTCCCCCCCCCCCCCTATTTCATTACAAGAACCGTCGCCAAATTTCACCTTTCCTCTTATGTTTTCATTGAATTCTTAGAAGAACTTCTTGTTTCCTGTCATGTGGTTGCTAGCTCCATTGTCAAGGTACCAAAGTCCTTCTTCTTCTCCGTCATTTTTGAAGTTCTTGGGAAGCACATTTTCTTCGTTTAGAAACACAATTTCATGCATGTATAGAGCTGGATCAGCTTCTTCTGTCTCTACTTGATTTGCTTCTTGAATTTTTTGTGTTATATCAGGATAAGTTGAGGCAAAGTGTCTTGGCTTATCGCATCGATAACAAATCACCTTTGATCTGTCCTTCTTTTCTTTTGAACGGTTTTGATAGCCTTGATTTGTTGATCTGTCTTGCAAGTTATTTCTTCCTCTTTCTCGTCCTCTGCCTCGAGATGAGGTTGAACTTCTTTCTTCAGAGTTTGCATATAATACCTTCTCTTGAGTTCCTTAACTATCTTCGTCAAGTATTCTTTCTTCGTAAGCTTTGAGTCTTCCCACAATGTCTTCAAAGCTTGTTTGGTTAAGGTCTAATACTTGCTCAAGAAAAGCTATTAGATGTATGTATTTGGTTCTTGGCAAACTATTGAGGAACCTCTTGACAAGCTTAGGTTCTTCAATCGTTTGTCCAAGTGCAGTAGCTTTTGAAGCTATTTCTCATAACTTCCTGCGAAGCTATCAATAGCTTCTCTATCTTTCATCTTGATTCGGTCAAATTCTGACATTAGTGTTTGTAGTCTAGCTTCCTTGACTCGATATGCACCACGATGACGTGATTTTATTG
This sequence comes from Alliaria petiolata, assembly GCA_020283515.1. NCBI lineage: Eukaryota > Viridiplantae > Streptophyta > Magnoliopsida > Brassicales > Brassicaceae > Alliaria > Alliaria petiolata. Next base: position 59,022,912 of record JAHZTW010000003.1, on the reverse strand, counting down.
CTTCCCATATCCCTTTTGGAAAGTCTTGTTCACCAACTTGCAAAATAAGAGCCTTCGGGATTGATTGGAACAATAAGATTGTTGCGATATCGTTCTTTTCTAGGGCTAATGAACCAGGTTCAATAGTCTCACACACCTTGTGAATTCGCAGCAGAACCTTTATCCTCATAGCCCACACCGTGTAATTTGTAGTTGTTAGCATGGGACATTGGATGGAGGATGGTATGACATCCTTTCGACGAGCAGGAGGAACGTTGTCTCCCATGACTTGGTGACACCTTTCTCCTTGTTCGTCAAAGCTTCTTGATCAAGCTTGGATTGCTTGTCCTTAAGCTCTGATACCAATTCAAAGATCTAAAACACAAACACACTTTTGTATATAGAATAACTCTCTCTTTATTAATGTTTAGAAATATAACTCAAAAACTAAAACATCTTCTTTTTGATATCAATGTCACAACTCAACATTGATATATATATATATATATAGCATTAGCATACATTGCTGATCCTAATTCTAATAGAATTAGCTAACTCCTAATCAAATTAGGAATGTATTAGGAATGTATTGAGTCTATCTTAGCCTAAACCAACTTGTTTATGGATATCTTAGACCCCAAGTAATGAAGCTTATCCAACAGTTTGAAAAAACAACCCTTGTACTATGTCTTTATCCCAAATCTGCTACACACTTGATCCTCTTTCTTCTTCGTTGTTGTTGGTTCATGCATCAAGTGGAAGTAAATAAATAAATAATGTGTGAATCCGTTTATTCGGTAAGTTACTTGAAAACATATTTTCTTTATTACATTGTTTCTTTTTTTTGATACAATGTTTATTCGCACAAGTACTTTCTTCATATCCTGTATTTAGTCAAATGTGTTTTCCCATCGAAGCGGCTCGCAAGGTATCCTTCAGTGTACTCTGGTATAGTGATGTCTTTATACTTTGCAGGGTTTTCATCAGACAGAAGCTCTTTGATCGGTCCATAGACCGTGGCATTTGGATACAGACTCGAGCTAAAGAAGCACGCAACTGAAATCCGCGGTCCATCTATGTTCGCCCGTACCCTATGCTCCACGCTCAAGAACTTATCATTCGTTATCAGCTGCAAGAACAAAATGTCTCAGGTTTTTTCGGTAAAGACTCTGTTTTTTTTAGTTAAAAGAATGCATAAAATTGGGGCTTGCCTGCATGAAATCACCGATGTTGATGACAAGAGCTCCAGGAACAGGAGTTACATCGACCCAATAATCTTGATGAAGAACTTGAAGACCACCGATTTGGTCTTGAAGGAGAATCGTGAGGAAAGAGTTATCGGTGTGCTTACCTATGCCCAAAGTTAGGTCAGGTTGTGGGCAAGGTGGGTAGTAATGGCAGAGCATAAACAAACCCTTAAGGCAATCCATCTTCTTAAAGATCTCAGAGTCTAAACCTAAAGCTTCTGAGAGAAGTTGGAAGAGCAAATCACCAAAGTCCATGACATGCTTCGAGTATTCGATCACAGCATCCCTAGAAAAAATAAGATTCAGGTTCATATATCCATAATCAAAACACTTGAAAAGGAAATTAAATTTTGTTATTTACTTATGTGATGACGACTGGTACATCTACTTAAATAGTGGAACATGGAAACATTTTTTTTTTGGGTAATATATTGAACATCCCCTATATATTAATTGATAAACATTTTTAGAGAGTAAGCTTACTTTTTAAACTATTTACGGTGGTGCCATTTTCCTGATGTGTCAGCACCACATTTATTCTCCCATTATTTTAATACAAATTTCCTTTTTTTGATTATACTAATTACATTATATGCCTTTAAACTCTACAACAAGTTAAAATATTATATCAAAAAGTCAAAATATTAAAAATAGTTTAATATGTTAAAACAAATAATATTATAAATATTTTCTTTCTTTATGAAGAAAACATCATTTAATTTATGAAGCTATTGCCTTTCTTTCTATTTTTTACCTAAAATATATCATACTAATTATTTTTTTAAACACTATATTTCTTCTCATATATTTGTTTAAACTTAGTTTTGTAAGAAAAAAAAATCATCATAACATCCATATAGTAAAAAATATATAGATTTTTTTATGCAAGTGTTATAATTCGAATTTTTTTAAAATGAATATAAATTACTCAAATGATTAATAATATGAGTATGTTATAAAAAGTCTCTCATTGCAAATGAGAATGTGTAGATGGTTGAAAAATCATTATAAAAAGAACATAAATGATAGAAAAAAACTGGAAAAACAAGAAGATTGATTTAATAGCCATCCATATTTAATAAATATTTTTTTGGTTTATTATGTTTTGTTAATAGAACCATATAAATTAACCAAATAATATAAATATTTAAACTCTACAACAAGTTAAAATATTATATCAAAAAGTCAAAATATTAAAAATATTTTAATATGTTAAAAACAAATAATATTATAAATATTTTCTTTCTTTATGAAGAAAACATTATTTAATTTATGAAGTATTGTCTTTCTTTCTATTTCTTACCAAAAATATATCATACTAATTATTTTTTTAAACACCATATTTCTTCTCTTATTTTTGTTTAAACTTAGTTTTGTACCCAAAAAAAATCATCAAAACATCCATATAGTAAAAAATATTTTTTTTTTATACATGTGTTATAATTTGAATTTTTTAAATGAATATAAATTACTCAAATGATTAATAAATATGAGTATGTTTTAAAACTCAATTGAAAATGAGAATGTGTAGGTAGTTCAAAAATCATTATAAAAAAAACAAAAATCATTAAAAAAACTGTAAAAGTAAGAAGCTAAATTTAATAGACATCTATACATATTATTCATATATATATATAACTCATTAAGTTATTTTTATTTTAAACAATTTCAAAATCATCTTTACTAAAATTCTTTATTGATTTCTCATCCTGCGCAGGACGCAGGTTATCACCTTGTGTACATTATATAGCAAAATCACTTTTGAAAAATAGAAAATTTTAAAAATGGTTAGAAATGGGGAAAACAACCATTACCGATAAAACTAAACTGAACATAACCAAAATATTTAATCTAACAAAACCGAAATTTTGTTAATAATCCAATTGGTTTCATTTGGAAACCGAAAAACCAAAAACCCAAAAAACCAAGCCAACCTGAATAAACCAAAATATATTAGGAGATGTTATTTAATTATAGATTTAAAGTTAATTACAATTTTGGAAGTTGATTCTATTTTTCAGGAATACATGTGTATATGCATTAAAGTGATTTTTTTTTTTTTGGTAAAAAATTAAAGTGATATATGGGTAACAAACGAAACAAAAAATTAACATTTTACCTGCAAGCTACGGGGATTTCATCTGGATTTGGAGGATCCGGAGCTACGTAACAAACGAAAGAGTCTCTCCAATTCACAGGAGAAGAACTATAGAGATCGACACTGTTGCTATAAACAAACTTCTTGCTGAAATGATCTTTCGAAAAGTAGTTTCTTTTCACCTCAGGATCTTCTTCATGAAATCTTCGAACTCCTTGTTTGATTTCTTCAACAACAGTTGAAGGAACACCATGATTGGTCACCTGGAAAAATCCCCAGTTCTCCACTGCGTCTTTGATCTTTGAAACGACGGCGTTACGTTGGTTCTTGATTTCTCCGAGATCGATGATTGGGACGGTGAGGTTTAAACCGGAGAAATCAGAAGGTCTGTTGTTGGATATAGTAGAAGAAGGGTAATGAAAGATTCGAGGAACTTCGGTTATCTCGGCGTCGACGAGTCCTTTCACTCCCGCTTTCGTCGAGACAAAAGCTTGGATATCGTTTTTTTCTGATTTTTCTGTCATGATTTTGTGTTCTTTTTTTCCGGATTTAAAGTTTTTTTCTATTGCAAGAAAAAAAAAAGGGAGATAAAGATAAACAGACAGAAGTATGGAAGTTTGTGTCGTGTGTGGAACCCATTATATAGACTTTTAGCTTGTTCGTTTTGGGAATCAGGTCAGGAAATTTCGAGAATGGGACGAAATAATATTCAAAGATTTTCGATAAGAAACATGAGGAAAAGTTTGTGTACTGAGATGGGTTCGGAAAATTGCTTAGTTAAAATCTTTTTTCAAATTCTCAATAATTTTGGTAAGCATCAACTTTGAAACGGATATTTCGAATAATTTTAGAAAATTTTAAAAAATTTCGAGAATTAAGATTTAATAATTAAATATGTATATATCTGTTTGAATAAAATGGACGGTCTCATACAGGTAATTGGTAATGGGAACTTTGGAACGGACACGGGTCGAGACCAGAAACCCACCGAAATGGACTGGCCTATGTTTTTTTTTTTTTTTTTTTCATTTTTGGTAACAAAGTGATTGGCAGTGTGACTTGAATGAGCTGCCATAGAGAGCGATGTGTTGTTGTTATATTGTGAGAAGAAGAAGATTCAAATATTGAAAATTTTTGTTCAAAAAAAGAAGAAGATTCAAAGCATCACACTTTCAGAGAATCCATTTTGGCTAGAGTGAAATGGGGAGATGTGGGGTTTCGATCCCCGTACCTCTCACATGATAATGCGAGCCTTCTGCAAACGTGTCCTCCTCTCTCCCTCGTTTCTTCATTCTTCACTTTTCTTTTTCTTATTTGTTTTTTCTATTCTGTGATTTAAAAGGAAAAGCCTTTATGCCAATTCCTATGGTTTGTGTCGTTGAAAATGAAAAGTGATGACTTCAAAAAAATAAAACTAACTATATACCAATTTTAATACTGTTGTCTCACTATATTAGTATCCAAATTCAAAGAGAAATTTGGCATTAGGGTACTTTTTGACTTTATAATTGGGAGAATGGATACACCCATTTTTTTATTTGCAAATAGGGTACTTTTCTCTCTCTCCTAAGATGTAAATACGCTATACCCCTTACGAAAATTGCCAAATAACGGAACTGCCATTAATAAAAAAAAAAAAAATTTAAAAACAACAATTCTGCGCCAGCAGTTCTATAAATTATATTCGGTTTAACCCATCCGATTCCGATAAAATCGAGGACGGTTATTACGTGGTTTCTGCTAACCGTTTTAAAAATCGAAAAACCGTGTCAAACGGTTCTCTTATTACAAACTCTGGTTTTCAGTAATTAATTTCGTGAATAAAATTTTTCGGGCCAGCTTTACCTTCCCCTTCGATTGAAGATCCCAGACGAGGTTTCTCCGACAAACGAGTTTTCGAAAACCCCGACCCAGTTCTCCTTAAATTGCAACTATGGGTCGACGGAAATCAATCATTAGCCGTCTGATATATCATGGTTTTTACCCATTTTTAGACCATGATATAAGTGTTTTTATAGAGTCTTTTGGCTATTTTCGAGTCTATATAGAGTCTTTACAGGTTTATGTACAATTGGAGACAAATTGGAGATTTGGATACATTTTGGAGCTTAATGGAATGAAGTCACAAAGTGATGAAGTCAAGACTGGAATTACACGCAAGGTGTCGATCGATACCATGTAGTGTCGATCGACACCAGGTTTTCCAATTTCCAGAATCGAGAAGTTTCCAGTTTTTGAAGAAAAGGAAATCTCCAAGACTTTTCCTAATCCTTTTGGGAATTGAAGACTCGTACCTGAGCCTATAAATATAGTTTTTCAGCCATTGTTTAGGCAACCACTTTTATAATACACAATAATTTTAGAGAGAGATTTTTAGAGAGATTTTAGAGAGAAGAATTTGTCTCCTTCAGAGCAAATTTGGAACTCCTTTGTTTCTATTGATTTCTTTTATGCAAACTATTTTATTCATGATGTTTTCTTTATTCACCATGTCTGAGTAGTTTGCTTGTTAGGTTTAGGGTTTTTCAAAGGTGATTAATGAATTGTTAGGTCGAATTAAATTGTTAGGATAAAATCATTAGAGTTCTTCATCTGGATTTGTGTTTAATGCTTATTCTAGCTTCGCGACCTAGAATCTGATCTTAGGTTAATTAATAGATGCGAGAGTATTATTGATTGCCTGAACTAATGTTAGATGAGCAAAATACCTATTCGCAAAGAGATTTGGTTTAGGGTTTTGTGAACAATTGAACCTGAACTTTAATGCTTGTTTGAATCGATAGGATTTGCAAAGAGATTTGGAATTCTAGGGTTTAGACATAGATAATCTTCGCAGCGAGAGTTGGTTGATTTTACATTAGTGTTTCGAGTTCTAGAACAGTTCTTCATAATTCCTAACATTCTGTCTAGACCTGCAATTTAGATCACCTGAGAATTTCCCTGAACCTAGCGTTTCGTCTCCTGAATTTACTAAGTTTTAAATTGCTTTCTGTTTCTAGTTTTACATTCTCACTTAGCCTAATTCGAAATTAGAAATTCGCTGTGTGACTATCCCTTCTCTGTGGATTCGATCCCTAAGTACTACAACTGATCTCTTAATTTGAGAGAGTTGCTTAGGGTAAATTTGACCCATATCAAATTTTGGCTCCGTTGCCGGGGAAGGAGATTAGTTGCCTACAGATTTCTAGTATTAGGATTTTGTCTAGGTTTTTATTTTTGTTTTTGTTATTTAGTTTCTCATCTTTGGTTTCAGGTGCATGCCCAGTACCAGAAGCAACAAGGAAGAGGAACTAGTCCCATTGAACCAGGAGCTCGGTCATCTCGAACGCACAAAACGAGCATCTGCTCGAGCGTCGATCGACACAGATAGCATCGATCGACACCATACCTTAGTGTCGACCGACACCGCTTGTATCGATCGACACCATACGCAGATCGAGATGGCAGAACCACTGATCCTAATGCGCAACGAGGCAGGCGACCTTGTTGACCTACAGGGCAACAGAAGGAACACCCAAGGACAGCGACTTGATGAGGCTGGCGCCGTCATAGTCGAACCGGCGATACAAATCGCCGGTGCAGAAGCTGAACGTGGAAGAACACTTGGCGAGTACAACCGCCCATACCAGTTCTATGCTAATAGAGCTGCGATCCGTCCTCCTGCATTTCAGAGGAATGACTTAGAGCTGAAGCCTGCTTACTACACTTTAGTGGCTCAGCATCCCTTCCATGGTCTTCCTAATGAACACCCTATGGACCACGTTGAGAGATTCGAGGACTTAGCCTCAAGCATCAAGGCTAATGGAGTTACATATGATTATCTCTTCTGCAAGCTTTTCCCTTACTCGCTTGCTGGAGATGCATCATACTGGCTGAAGCAGCTGCCACCAGGATCCTTGACTACATGGGAAGATACAAAGAATGCATTCCTTTGCAATTTCTTTGATGACGCGAGATCCGAGGAGCTGAGGATGAAGATCACTACATTCTCTCAAGGACCCACTGAAGCATTCAAGGCTTCTTGGGTGAGGTTCAAATCTTACCAGAGGGACTGCCCACATCATGGATTCAGCGAGCCGCAGCTTATCGGTATCTTTTACCGAGGGATTGATTGGAGGTACCAGATGGCTTTAGACGCAGCAAGCAATGGCAACTTCAACACCAGATACCCAGCTGGCGCGGTAGTGCTTATAGAGAATTTGGCCTCTAGTAACATCACCAATAACGCAGACTTCGAAAGAAGACAACACGCTGGAGTGAATGGAGGAAGCCAAATTGCAGAAGTCAACAAGAAGCTGGACATCTTGATGGGGAAAAAGCAAGTTCACTTTGCTAATGAAGTTGATACTTTTGAGCATGAAGAAGAAGGGGTTAACTACATAAATGGAGCTGGTTTTCAAGGACAGAGATTCAACAATCAGCAAGGCTATGGTTCTTCTTACCAGAAGCCTTTTCAGAGCAACAGCTTCAATAGAACTTATGGTTCTTCCTCTTACCAGAAGCCTCCTGCACAAGACAATAAAGTGGAGTCTATGCTAGAGCAACTTCTGGAGGGCCAACAAAAGATGACATTGGACTTCAATGGGAAGATTGACACCTTGTACACGGATCTGAATGGAAAAATTGAGTCTCTAGGTACTCATGTCAGGCAATTGGATGTTCAAGTTGCTCAAACCGCATAAGCTGTTCATAGGCAAGAAGGATTTCTTCCTGGGAAGACTGATACAAATCCCAGACGCCATGTGAGTGCAATCACGACAAGGAGCAGAAGCAAGATGGAACCAGAGGAGAAGGAGAATCTAAGTGTTGAAGACCTTGTGGAGTTGGAGGAAATTGAAAAAGAAGCTCCGGACGCCCCTGCAGATCCAGTGTCGATAGACACAGGAGAGTGTCGATCGACACCCGAAGAACATCGCGAAATCAAGAGCTCGAGCCCGTGTGTCGATCGACACAAGGCTGGTGTCGATCGACACCCTATACAGACATCGCTGGATCGAGCTGCAGCTTTACCATCTCAAGAGGAAAAAGTGTATAAACCTAAGATACCCTACCCCCTGCCTCCCAGAAAATCTAAACAGGAGAGAGAAGAAGCCAGATGCAAGGAGATGATGAGTAAGCTGATGGTTGAGCTACCCCTAGTTGATGTAGTCCAACTTTCACCTGCATTAAGAAGATATGTCAAGAGATTGGTTGCAAACGGTGTGAGTCCTGAAGAAGGAGCATTACTTACCAGAGACATGAATGCAATTCTCTTGAACATAGTTCCAAGGAAGAAGAAGAAGATGTGGGTTTCTGAACAAGTCTGTGCTGTGATTCAGAGGAGGATTCCAGAGAAATTACCAGATCCAGGGAACTTTGTGCTAGATTGCTCAATCTCAACAGGAAGGTTTCCTCGTTCTCTCTGCGATCTAGGCTCAAGTATCAACTTGATGCCACACTCAGTTGCTGTTCGACTTGGCATGACTGACTTCGAGCCAACCAGAATCTCCCTTGTCCTAGCTGATCGATCAAAGAGAATCCCAGAAGGTGTTCTAGAAGATGATCCCCTGAAGATTGAAGGCTGCGTGATTCCTACAGATTTTGTGGTTTTGAAGTATGATGAAGAACCTGCAGATCCTCTTATTTTGGGAAGATCATTCTTGGCTTCAGCTGGTGCCATTATTGATGTGAGGAAAGGGGAAATAGAGCTTAACCTGGGTGATGTTGTCATGAATTTTGACATGGACAAGTTAAGAGGACCATCCACCATTGATGGCCAAGCTTTTTCAGTAGAGATGTCCGTGGAAGAAGATCCAATCAAAGAGGATTCAGATGACATTGCCGCTAGAAATGACAAGGAGCTGGATTCTAAAGAGCAAGTGAACAAAGAGGCTGTTCCAGAGGCATTGGATGGAAATTTTGAGGAAGTTGTGGAGCTTGAACACTGGGGTGGAAATGATCATATCTTCAGGACTATGAGCAGCAAGGATGTTCAAATCAATGACAAGTTGATGGAGGAAGACGTGTTCATCATGGAAGCAAGGATTGCAGAGCTGAGTTGCAGAAAAAGCACAGAAACTCGAGCTGCAAGCTTGGTGTCGATCGACACCA
>JAHZTW010000003.1:58849786-58952667 GCA_020283515.1 Alliaria petiolata | reverse complement strand
TTGCAAGAAGCTCGTACATCACAAGGAGCTCGAATCCCGTGTTCGTACATGTTTGATTTCAAAAACTAACCTCATTCTCTAATCGTCTTCTTCTATTTTTGGCGTTTTTTTTTTGTTTTAATCGATCCCTTCACACGGTTCGTTTCACCCTCAACACACCATTTCAACGTATACGATTTCCCCCAAATCGATTTCAAATTTGAAGAACCCTAATTTTTTCAATTTCCCCTAAATCGATTTTTATCTCTTTTACTCCTCTCTACTCTCCGTTTTTAAGTGGATAAAACGACTGAACAATTGAAAACTGCGTCCCGTTTTTATCAATCCTAAACGGTGCGTTTTGATTTCTGTTAGTTTTGTGACAGATGTTCATACTCGCCACGTCATCGATATAAAGAGGGGCTATATAGCGGGTGACTTTTTGAGGTCATAGGATTGATCTGCATTTTTTTTACATGAGAGTTGATCTTACAAAATTAATTGCAGTTATCCCTTCTCATCATGTTCTCAGCCGTAACCACTAGTGAATCAGCTTCTACCAGATTCTCTTCATCTTGATCCATCATCTCATTACCACTCATATAGTCATCATCGTTGATGTTTAGAGTCTCCTGATTATCCATCTGAAACAATAACACATATAGGATGTTACGAATTATTAAGTTCTTAAAATCGCAAAAGCTCATCAATTAATCAAAGATCGTTCCATTACGGCATTACAGAATTGCAGAAGCTCAACAAATGCCAAATGGGTCTCTCTCAAAATCGCAAAAGGTCATCAATAATGGGTCTCTCTCAAAATAGCAAAAGCTTATCAATTTTCTGAAGAAACGCAGATAGAAGAAGGATAACTTTACCTGATTCGAAAATTAGGGTGGAGATTGACGAAATCTCTCTAGAAGCGGTGCTAATCGATTTTAAGAAAATGAGAATGAATGTTGATTTTCTCCAAATCGATTTTAACCTAACTTTTCAAGTACTTTTGGCTGATCAATGTTCACATTGTCCAATCCGTTTTGTCTGTGGGCGAAGTTGGACTTAACCAATTTAAACCCGCTTCGTATATGTTTTGGATGTGGACAGCCCGTCCATTTTGACAGCTCTAATTATTGAGTGTGTTTTGAAGTACCGTTTGGGAATTTTTGGATCAACTATCCACGAGTGTTTGCTTAGTTTTTCCAGTTAGAATTCAGAATTCAAACCGGATTCGGATTCTACCGGGTCAACCCGTTCTTGTATAGTGTCAAGCTTTTGGTTCGAGGGAGCTTGATAGTGTGCCTTGTCTTCAAGCCCAGCCCATTAAAATTCATTTTTGTCGCTAGCTTTTCCCGGTTTTCGCCGGGGATGTTGCATCCATTTTCGATCAGGCTTTGGCTAACTTATCAATTTCCTCCGTCAAGAAGAGACCGCTTCCATCTAAGTCTTTTGTGGAGAGACCATTTCCACAAATTTCCTCCTGGAGAGATCCATCTCATTAACCCCCTCTGTTATGGAAAGACTATTACCACCAATCTTTTTTTTTGTGAGGTGTATTTTTAATAGCTCAGCTTTGAAGGCACCACAAACCTTAAAGATTTGTTCATTCGCCTATAATGGCAGAAAAATTATTTCTATCTTCGGAACTCAAGCAGGCCCGACTGAGGGATGAAGATCGACTTCAACTCGATTAAACTTCTATCCTTTGGTTGTCATGTTTCTCCTTTTAGTTATGTATTAAGAGATAGCATTCGAGAAGCAAAAAGCGAACTCTTTGGCAAAAAGTTTCTTGCCTTTTATCTCTTGTAATCCCAAGCTACTATCAATATAAATCGTTTGTTGCACAAAAAAATAAGTTCAGAATTCAAATCAATTGTCATATCATTGTGTTGGTCATTATAACTACACCTTCATATTAACTTTGAGAGAGATATGTTTTCTTTTTCATCCAACAAATATATACCCTTCATTCAAAAATCAAAACATATACCCTTCATTCAAAATCATAATTAATAAAAATGAAAAACTACTATTTATTCAACATCATTTAGAATCTGATGGTGTTAGAGCACCTCCAACAGAGGTTTTAAACCCAGGTTTTAAATAATCAAAAAAAAAAAAAGAAGAGAGATGGAGAAGAGCCGATTCTTATTTAAGAGTTTTTAGAAACGGTATCTAATCATTTGGCATCATCTGATTAGTTTACCTTTTAAAAATAAAATAAATTTAATTAGATAATATTATTATATTAAATTATTATTAACTTAAAAATAATAATTCCATTTTTAGAGACTATCGATGGTGATGGTCTTATTAGCTAGTTCTTGTAATAAAGCGGAGGGTATATAAAAGCATTATATGCTCCTGCTTGTATAATAAGAAAAAAGAAGAAAATGGTGCAACCCACGTCCGTTTAAGGCCGGTGGTTTTGTTTATTACCCCTTCAAAACATGAACTCCATTACAAAATCCCTTTAATAAATCATAATCATCAATCACTTTTTTCATCTACGTTCAAAAACAAAAAATGGTGTTGGGCCTTCGAACAAAGAGCCGTAAAGACAATGGAGTGTTCGTCGAGTATCTAATCTCAATCAAGGAGCTAAAGCCATGGCCAACGAGCCAAGTCCCCGCACAATGCGTCCTTCTCAAATGGGAGAACGGCGAAAACAGCTCAGGCTCGTTCATCGCGGTCGTGGGCAAAGACACGATCATGTTTAATGAGTCCTTTAGGCTAACGCTAACGCTAGACCCCAAAGGTGGGGCAGACAAGAAGTTCCAGAAAAATCTTCTCGAACTTCATGTCTATGACGCTAAGAAGAAAGACAAGGGAGTCAAGAACAAGCTTCTTGGCTCGGCCGTTGTCAACCTCGCTGACTACGGCGTTTTGACCAATTCGGTTCCCGTGGGAGCTCCATTTACTTTCAAGAAGAGCTCGAGGAACGATGCGAACCCTGAGATTTACCTAACTATTGAGCCGGCCGGGGAGGATGAAGATGAAGGTTACCGGAGTAGCTGTTCGTCGTCGCAGCCGAAGATGAGAGGATCGGTGGATAAAGAAGGTAGTGAGTTTAGTTTGGCGTCGTTGACTGACGACGATGATGATGCTTCGTCACAGTGTTCGTCTACACGGAGGGTTTCTTTCTCCGCTATGTGTGATGCTAATCCCACGGTAGGCTTTTCATATTTTATTATAACTATTTTAATTCTTTTGTTTAGTGACGACGCATTGGATCTGAGGTACGCACGTCTATATTCTCGAGTGTTTTTGTATATTCATTTAATTATTGATTGAGAAAATTTTCTGTTTTTTTTTTAAGCAAAGAAAACATAATTATATATTTTTAACACACTTAAAATATTTAGGTGATGAAATAATATTCATTTTTCCACATTTTGAAATATGATTCACATTTTTTTTACCTATTCAAAATATTCATCAAATTTTCAGGTTTTTAATAAGTGATTCCATTATATATTTTGAGCGTGTTAAAAATATAACTAAAGAAAAAAATAAAACATCATTAATCTACTAAAAGCATTTTAAATTATTTATTATTATTATGTGAAAATTTGATTGATTTCAAATGTTTCCGTTAATGGATAATTTGAACATTCGGCTATTGCAATATTCATTTGTCATACTAATCAAGCTCTATAATATTCAATTTTCTAAAAAAATTAGCACATATCTCATCTTATAATTTTACTAAATATTCTTAAATTCCCCTGTTTTATTAGGATAAGTAGATATATTTGGGATTTTTAGCATTACAAAATTTTACAATGACTTGTTTAATGGAATGGGTAGTTTTGTTTTAATTAGCTCTGTTCTTTTAATACTTATACATTTTTAGAGTCGATAAAGATCACAAATGAGTTTCATTGAAGAAGCAAGGCTAAACTTGTTGAGCCGTTGAATCAAAGCAGAACACAGAGACAGAGATGAACAAAGATGAGAAGAAAGGTTGGAAACATGTAACGCTTAAACACAGTAACAATGAAGCAGCACTCGTCTCCGAGATCGAGAATCTACTGAGAGAAGAAGAGAGAAAGAGACAGAGCAATCAATTAGTGGTTGTGAGCTCGAAGAGTGATCAAAAACACAAGAACGATACAAATGCTTTTAAGCTCAAAAAACAGTTCTCCGAGATCATCAGTTCTGTTCCTTCTCCGTTACCTCCCGATGCAGCGAGAAAACAGATGAAACTTAGGACAAACACTCTTGCCTTGGGAAGAAAGACTCTAGGAATGGAAGGTATTCCAAGACTTAAACAGCTTAAGTCTATTCAGCTGCATTTTGACGGAACCGGTACGAATACGATCAATGATGATAGTCGGAAAAAGACGAGTGGAGTGAGCAACAAGTTAGGTTTAATTACTCCGCAGGAGTCTAAAACAGAGACGCTTGAAGATGAGCTCAAGGAAGCCGCGGCTCTTGAAGCAGCTGTTTACTCCGTGGTCGCTGAGCACAGTAGCTCCATGAGCAAGGTTCATGCTCCAGCTCGTCGTATTTCTAGATTTTATCTTCATGCTTGTAAAGGAAATGGCTCAGATCATTCTAAGCGAGCCTGCGCAGCTAGAGCCGCGGTTTCCGGATTGATATTAGTTTCTAAAGCTTGTGGAAATGATGTTCCGAGGTACATAACCATATCATTTCATTTTTGTTCATACTTGATGGTTGCATCTTGGCATATGATTCTAAATTTCTCATGTTTCTTGTTAACAGGCTAACCTTTTGGCTATCAAACTCAATTGTGCTTAGAGCAATTTTAAGCCGCGTTATGGAGAAATTGAACCTTCTCTCCGGTAAACCCGGTTCAGACGAATGGGAAGATCCTCGAGCATTTCTTGCGGCTTTGGAGAAGTTCGAGTCCTGGATATTTTCCCGAGTTGTTAAATCAGTATGGTGGCAGGTAATCAAAAGAGAAACAAATTTTCCAAATGGGTTTTGTAAACGAGTTTTCATCAAACCGTCAATGAGTTTTTTTATCCCATTGCAGAGTATGACGCCGTATATGCAATCTGCAGCGGTTAAAGGATCGATCTCTAGGAAAGTTTCGGGGAAAAGACGGTTAGGTCATAAGAACCAAGGACTCTATGCTATAGAGCTATGGAAGAATGCCTTTAGAGCTGCCTGTGAAAGACTTTGCCCACTAAGAGGTTCAAGACAAGAGTGTGGTTGTCTACCTATGCTTGCTAAACTGGTATGAGATTAGCTTTTAGTTCCGAATTTTTCGGTTTATGAAACTGAATATACGGTTAACATGGATTGACAAGCCTAACCAGAATGTTGAACTCCATGGTAAACATTTCTTGTCATAGCTGCTTAATTTGCTTCTGTAAGCAGGTGATGGAACAGTTAATCAGTAGACTTGATGTAGCAATGTTCAACGCGATACTCCGCGAGTCAGCGGGTGAAATGCCGACGGATCCCGTCTCTGACCCGATCAGCGACATAAATGTTCTTCCGATTCCAGCAGGAAAAGCAAGTTTTGGTGCGGGCGCACAGCTTAAAAACGCGGTAACTTGAGCTCACATGAACAGTGTTCTCAACCACAAAAACATTCCTTCTAGTATGTAAATTGTATATTGCCTTTGCAGATTGGAACTTGGTCCAGATGGCTTGAGGATCAATTCGAGCAAAGAGAGGACAAATCTGGTAGAAACAAAGATGAAGAAGGCAGTAATAATGAGAAGCCAGAAACTGAAAATTTCAGATTGTTCCATCTGCTTAACTCTTTGGGCGATCTAATGATGCTTCCCTTCAAAATGCTTGCAGACAAATCCACAAGAAGAGAGGTAACTAGACTCAGAAATAATTCTCCTTGTTCTAAAACACTTAGGCTAATTTTAACTTCCTCTTGGCTCTTGTTCTTGCCTGAAGGTTTGTCCAACGCTTGGTCCACCTATAATAAAGAGAGTTCTTCGAAACTTTGTCCCGGATGAGTTTAACCCGCATCGAATCCCGAGAAGGCTATTCGATGTTCTAAATTCCGAGGTTAGCAAATCCGTCTTCACATGGCTTCAACAATTAGTGTGTGTGTGTGTGTGTTCTTGACCCTTTTTGTCTTAAACTCAGGGCTTAACAGAGGAAGACAATGGATGCATCACAGCCTTCCCTTGCGCTGCATCGCCCACGGTATACTTAATGCCATCTGCAGATTTCATAAAACGATTCATAGGAGAGTTGAACAATCCGTCTTTATCTGAAACCGGAT
The DNA here is from genome assembly GCA_020283515.1 of Alliaria petiolata. NCBI lineage: Eukaryota > Viridiplantae > Streptophyta > Magnoliopsida > Brassicales > Brassicaceae > Alliaria > Alliaria petiolata. Next base: position 58,946,471 of record JAHZTW010000003.1, on the reverse strand, counting down.
CATCGGTATATAAGAAACAATACACGAGTGACGACGAGCTCGATGACTTAGATACATCCATCAACTCTATAATCTCTGCTCCTGGAACAACCAGTTCATCAGAGTGGATGCCAAAAGGATATGGACGCAGGAAGACAGTAAGATATCAGCTCCTCAGAGAAATATGGAAAGAAGATGGATTACAATGACTCTTCTCCTTTTTTTTTTTCTGATATGTTTTGATGGAAAACAATTCTAACTTTCTTGGTGATATGTAAGAAAGGATAATTATAGCCAAAGAGAAGAAACATGTGGGTGTTTTGTTGCTATTTTCCAAATTCTTTTCTTGGAAAAAAATGTAGAAAGCCTTTATAAGATAACTTGCATTGTATTTACAAGAATCAAATATCCATACCCAAAACCAAAATGGTGAACACAATACCAAAAACACTAGGTTTCAGCTCCAGCAAAGCTATTTCTGCTTATACAGAATCAGAGCATCTCAAGAATGGAGAAATCTTCAGAAGATGGGTTTCCTTGAGAGTCCACCTTCATGCTTTTCTTCTTGTAAATAATTCATAGAGGATGCTATCTGATGGTCAGTGACCGACCCTATGCAAATGAAATGTTTTTGGACACAAAGCAAGAGTCTTTAAAAGGTTGCAGGAGAACCGATTGTATCAGGAGTTGGCTATATCTGAAGCCAAACACACCCATCATATTACCAGAATAAAGCAAAAGATAAATCGAACAAGCATTTTTAATATAACCTGAATGTAATTTCTATCACACACCATTGTCAATTTGTTATACTGTATATAGTTCACATAGCAGAGACTGAAACCGTTCCACTCTGTAAAAATGATAGATTCTGACAAAATTCAACATAGAGCAGTAGAGTTATTGACAAACGTAACAATGGGATAATGATCTTTCTCTTAAGAAACACTGATTTATCAAAAGTTATTAGCTTTGATTGGTTCACTTCTATCATCAAAACTAAAGACTAGAAAAAGGTTGAAACATAACATTTACCACTCAAAGATTAAATCTATCTCACAGAACAAGAATCATAAACCTGTAAATTTCCAAAATAGAAAACTTAAAAATCTCCATCTGAATCCAAATGGTCAATATTCTCACTACAAATTAACAAAAAGAATAAAAAAGTGAGATTGATTTGAACATAGATGGAAGTTTTCAATTGAAAGAAGAAATTGGGTTTAGAGACCACTCAAGATTGTATCTCACAGAACAAGAATCATAAACATGTAAATTCCAAAGTTGAAGACATAACAACATATTTATAAATACCAATTGCTATAGCCTCGATCCAAATGGTCAAGATTCTCACTACAAATTAACAAAAAATCAAAAAAGTGAGATTGATTTAGAGCAAAGAGGAAGTTTTTGTCAATCGAAAGAAGAAATTGGGTTTTTTTAGAGCGGATTCAGATTTTCGCCTTCCCTTTACTGAAGAAATCGTCGATGCGACGGGTCCCAACAGGAGGCGGCTTCTTCTCCGACACCGNGTCTGATGTTTATACCTGATTTCGTAGCCGTGTGATTTTTATAAATAGTTTTTATAATTTTTAGCTACTCACCATCAAATCTACCAAATAATCCGGTTTTAGGTTTTGAATTTGTAAAATTAGTAGAGTGGTTGTTTAATTGCTTAGAAGTCGTCTACTAGTTGTATAACCCTTCAGTAGGGATTTTAAAATAGTTTTTGTGTCTGTTTAATAACCCTAAATAGTTTTCACAGAATTGTTCCCCCATTTATCCGAATCTGCTTAGCTTTACTATAGGCTCTTGTATTCTTGGTACCTTTCACTACCCAATTTGGATTGATAACCTGAAGTATTGCAATGACATAAAACTATGCTTTAGGCTTTGTTTAACCTGCTAAAAAGCCAGTTATCAGTTCCACCAAGAACGTGTTCTTCATGACAAATGGAACTTCCTAAGGCAAATTGAAGAGTGCTATTTCAGACAAAAGTCTCGGATCAATTGGCTCAAAGAAGGAGATTTAAACACAACTTACTTCCATCGGGTCTGTCAGACTCGAGCGAGCTTCAATGCAATTAGATCTTTCCTCCTGAGTACTGGTGTGGTGTTGGTAGATCCATTGGAGATGAGCTCTCATGCCATCAAGCATTTCAAGTCCATCTTAGGGCTAGACATTCTTCATCCTATGTCAATCTCTTCCCCGGTTGATTGGATTCAGTCCCTAACTGCTTTCAGATGCTCCTCTGCCCAGCAACGAGCAATGATAGTTGTCCCGTCGGTGGATGAAATTACAAAAGTTCTCTTCAAGCTGAACCCAAACAAAGCCCCGAGCCCTGATGGTCTATCATCTGGGTTCTATAAGGCAAGCTGGGATATTTTGGGAGCAGAAGTCACCACCTCGATCACGCACTTCTTCCATTCTGCTTTCATGCCAGCTTCAACAAACTCTACGATCCTTGCTTTTTAGTTCCTAAACGGCCAGGTGCTTCAATGGTCACTGATTACAGACCAATCTCTTGCCTTAACACTTTATACAAGGTCGTCTCAAGGCTTTTGGTATCCCGCCTAAAACCACTGCTCCCTTCTCTCATTGTTCCTAACCAAACAGCTTTTGTAAAGGACAGGTTACTGGTTGAAAATACGGTTTTAGCAGGTGAACTTGTAAATGGTTATCATAAAGAGAAAGGACCTAGAAAAATCACCATCAAAGTGGACATAGCCAAGGCGTTTGATAGTGTCTCCTGGGATTTTCTTTTCAACTGCCTTGAGGGTCTGATGCTGCCAACTCAATATCTGAGCTGGCTTAAAGCTTGTATATGCACAACAAATTACACCATTGGTTACAACGGGACAGTACAGGGATATTTCAAAGGCAAAAGAGGGTTAAGGCAAGAAGACCCTCTTTCTCCTTACCTTTTTGTTATAGCTATGAATTGTCTTTCGCTAATGCTAAATAAGGCGGCTGAAGAAGGAAGGTTTACCTATCATCAACACTGTGCTGGCTCTAAGCTCACCCATCTATGTTTTGCTGATGATCTACTGATCTTCATAGAGGGTTCGTTGCAATCTGTCCAGAATGTCCTTCAAGTTCTACGCGAGTTTGAGTTAAGATCAGGTCTTGCTGTGAGTGTTCAGAAGTCGAGTTTCTTTGCCTCTGGTCTTTCGCAGTCTGAGTCTAACCTCATCTCATTCAGTACTGGTATGCCTCAAGGGTCTCTTCCTGTGCGTTATCTAGGTGTCCCATTAAGCACAAAGAAACTGAGCATAAGTAACTGTGAAAGGTTAATTCATCAAGTAAAAACAAGGGTTACCTCTTGGAGCGTGAAGTCCTTGTCTTTTGCAGGGAGGCTTCTCCTCATCAAAACGGTGATCGCTGGCATTACGAATTTCTGGTGTTCCTCTTTCATTCTGCCTAAGGCGTGCATTAAGCGTATCAATTCTATCTGTAGTGTATTCCTGTGGAAAGTTGATATTGATAGTCATCACACTGCAAGAGTTTCGTGGGAAAAGGTTACAAAAACAAAAAGTCAAGGGCGATTGGGAATTCGAGATCTTACATCTTGGAATAGAGCGTGCTGCATTAAGCTAATCTGGCTTATCTTCTTCCAGGCGGGTTCTGTTTGGGTGGCATGGTACAGGAAAGAGATTTTGAAGGGCTCCCTGAACAACTTCTGGATTATTAAACCGCATAAGGACCGATCATGGCTGGGAAACAAATTACTGAAAGTGAGAGATGATGTTTACCCGTGGATCAAGCTAAGAGTTGGGAGTGGTCGAAGCTGTAGGTTCTGGTCTGACAACTGGTCTCCTTTTGGGAATCTTGATCGCTATCTGCAAGGTGGACGTCATTACAGATTGGGTATTCCCCAGAATTCCATGCTCTCTAGCTTGCAGATTCATGAACACTGGAATATGCCCCCGGCTCGGTCAGAAAATCAAGTAACTTTACAAGCGTTTATCTCAACAATTAGCTTAACGGAAGATGACGACTTCTATAAATGGGAAATAGATGAGAAAATAACCACAAAATTCAGTACTGGTCAAGTGTATGAAAAACTAAGAGAGGAAACAGCAATGATACCTTGGGACAAGGTAGTCTGGAATGTTGGAGGCATCCCGAAACATAACTTCTTGGCTTGGTTGTTTGTCTTGAATCGGTGTCCCGCTAAGAATCGTATCATCGGGTGGGGTTTAACTACGGATCCCCGGTGTGTTCTTTGTAACTCAAACTGAGAAAGCATAGATCATCTGCTATTTGACTGTACATTCGGCTGGTCGATTTGGGAGGTTGTAGCTCGCCGGTGTAATCTGCGGCCAGTTCGTGACTGGAGCAACTCAATGATTCAGATGCAGACTCTCACTGGTGGAAAACTGGCAAATCGTTTGACTCTTCTGGGTTGGCAAGCTTGTATCTATTGGATTTGGACTGAACGGAACGGGCGTCTGCATCGACAAGTCTACCGCTCATCTGATGCGATTCTCTTGCTTATTGATCGGCAAATTCGTAACAGGATAGCAAGCTTCAGAGATCGAAATCCCGGACTATCTTCATCTCTTCTCCAACTATGGCTATCCACGGAATCTTCGGTCTGAAATTGCATGTGTTTGCCGGTTCATCTTTCCCTTCTTCATCTTTCGTCTCTCGCGAATGTTCTTCTCATTACAGATTTGGGCTGGTTCATTTAGGATCTAATTAACTTCTAAATTCAGTTGGGCTGGTATTGGGCATTTGCTCGAAACAATCTATAGCCCGCAGGGCTTGTAATATTTTTCTTTTCTCTTGCAATTAATGTGAATGCCCTTTTTATAAAAAAAAAAAAAACAATTATCTTTTAGTTTTCTTTTTCTTTGTCTTGGGTCTAAGCTCGATCAAATCTGTTCTTCCCATCTAATATATTGATTGCGTAAAAAATATGAAGTCTTGTTCTTGTATGAATGTACCAACTGGATGTTCTGGATATGCAAAGAAAAAAAAAAGAATGATTGATGTCAATGAACAATTTAACCATAGTTAAGAACCTATGAACAGGTAAGCAAATCCGTAAGATTTTAATGCATTGTACCTTAATTAGAACTTAGACACAAGAACATATCTCCGAGCTGTGCTGTTTCTTATAATAATGAATTTGGACTTTTAAACCCTTTAGCAAAAAATAAATTAAATGAATTTGGACTTTTGACTTATTAAATTTTATTTGTTTGTGTATGTGAGGGTGATCTTAAGACAAGAAAACGACTGTGAATAATTTGTCGGAATCTCAAACTCTTCCGTGCCGTCCTTTGGTATTTTTTGTTTGAACATCTAAATCCATTACTAGCCCACTGAGCTTTAAATTAAAGACATACATAATTGTTTAGAGAGAGTTTAGCAAGAGAATCTGCAGCTACATTTGCAGTTTTTGGAATAAACGTGAAAAAGATAGATTCGAAAGAGAGAGAAAGAGCTGCTTGATATCAAAGAGCACTCCATAGATTTCTTTCAATTGATTCCCGAAATTGATGACTCCGATGAGAATCTGTGAATCAGAGTTTATTCTGATTTTTTCCATTTCGCATGTCTAGCCCTTTGCATGGCTGTGTAGATGGCTATTGCTTCTGCCATGAGAGGAGAGGAGACCGAGAGTTTAATCTGCGATCCTTGATCCAGAATCGTGCCAGCTTTGTCTTTAAAAATCCATCCAAGCCCCGCTACTTTAAGATCTGATCGCCAAGCAGCATCTGTATTTCCCAGGATCTCGTCTGCTTGGATCTGAGGGGTGAATTTTTGGGTGAAGCGGCTAGTTGTTGGTATGTCCATCTTTTGCGCCGACTGCCACTCCATGGATGCCGACTGCCACTCCCTGGCGTCCTTTGGTCTTTTACTATCTTTTTTATGTCTTATTTTTATTAGAAAGTTTCTTTTATGGAAAGAGTCATGACTTTATACTTTTTTTTTTGGACAAATAGAGTCATGACTTTATACTAGACACATATTTTTGTCAATAAAAACTACAACAAATGATAACAAATAAGTGTAATATTAGTTCTCGCTCCTCTCCATTATTCACGCGTTCCTATTTCACAACCTCTTTGCTTTTCATTTTATTACTTGTTTTGTATTTCTTTCTCTCTCTCTTCATATCTACGATGAAAAAATTGAAACAAAAAAGAAGATGAAGAAGAAGAGAAGAAGAAAAAGAAAAGAAGGAGGAGGAAAGAAAAGAAAAAAAATGGTGGAGGACATTGAAGGTAGAGGTGGAGATCGATGATGGTGTTGGGGGTGATGACTGATGATGACGATGACAGTAATGAGGGCGGCGACGACCGGCGGCGGCGACTGTGGCGGCTACGACAACGGTGGCGATGATGGCATCAATGACAACAGTGGCGACGACGACAGTAACAACAACGGTGATAATCGTAACGTGGTGAACGGTGGTGACGGAAACACGAAGATATCGGCGATAGTGACGGTAGCAATGGTGAAAGTTAAGCAATAACAAAGTTAGTTACGTTGTAATCGGTATAATTTTGTTAACTAGATAACTAGTTAACATGATAACTCGGTAAACATGATAATCTTATGATACGATAAATGAGTTAACAAATCAATTTCATATGATAACTTGTTTACCGTATATGATAATTCGTTAAAAATGATTATTTTATGATACGATAAATAGGTTAACATATTAATTTCATATGATAACTTGTTTACCATGTTATTTATGCGACATGATAACTGTTGTAACTCGTTAATTGTGTAATAATATTGTTGGAATGTGTTAACAGTATTTTCAGACAAATGATGAACACTGTTACCGGCAAATGGTGAACAGTGTTGCCGGATTTTTTCGTCGACAACATAGTTTTCATACCAATGGCATTTTCCGTAAATAAGCAAAATAAAAAGACTTTTTAGAGTTAAAATTGTTTTCTCTCTCATAGTTATCTCATTTTGAAATAACTCTTCCTATTTTCTTAATTTTTTAGTCAACTCGTGATATACACTTAACTCACCCTAATTTGAATTATGCATATTTAATTTTAGAAATTTTAGGGTTTCAGATGCTGATGCAACAATATCATTAATTAATGTTTTGAGAATTTTTCTTTTTTAGAGGGCCAGTCTTATACAAAACAGAAAGTAACATCACAGTCCGAAAAACACGATGATAAGGTGTTTTTCAAAAACTCACAGACGTCCAAATTAGCAAACAGAAAAGAGACATACCATGAATTGGTGCTTCGGAATCAGAAAAAAGCGGAAAACTGAGGGAAAAGTGTAATGTTGCACCGGGTTCGAAAGAAGCTATAGATCTATGGAAATTATGTGTTTAGTGAGGTTTTTTTTAGTGTTTGTGTGTGTGTGTCTGTGTGTGTGAGAGAGAAAGAATGTGGCCCGGAGACGACCGGAGAATGGTTGGAAATGAATTTCGATGAAATCACATAAGTGAAGGAAAATGACTAAGTGTTTAGAGAAATGAGTATGCATAAGTGTAGAGTATAAATATGAATGCACCAACCCTTTTCCTAGTAGAAGGGATATGGTATTTATAGAGGACACCTGACCCTGTTAGCATACCGGGTTGTATCCATCGCATGCGGGTTGGATATTGGATTCGTCGAGTGAATTGCATATGATATACTCAAATGTTTTCCACCTGCTTTCCTTGTCCTACTCGCCACATGACCTACAACGTTTCTCGATCTCCCAATCAACTCAGTGTACGTCTCTGGAAGCGATGGATTTCACGTTGCTTGGCAAGATCCCCATACTTTTGTCTTCCTTAGGCATTATGAGTGGTCGTTTTCTATGATCACATGTGAGAATAAGGCATGTGTTGAAAGTATTCTCCCCGCTTCTATAAAGATACAAACCTAGTCTGATTCCTTGATACCAGAAATCGGACTGTGCAATCTGTCTGGCTGCCTACTTATTCGTCTACCGAGTTGACTAATTGTTGGGTAGATCCTTTATGGATCACTCATCTCCGTGTTCCGTTCACTCTAGATATTTTATTTTGTTAGACATTTTATTTTGTTAGACATTTTATTTTGTTATATAAATTTTTTCTTTATATATATATAATAGTATTTTAGTATATTCCTACTTCATTTATATTTACGGTTATACTTATGCATTCGTAAGATCTTTGAATACACATATATTTGACAAAATGTAATCAGAAAAGTAGTAAATTGTTTGCATATAAATTTCGACCCAAAATTTTAGGTCCGTTAAGGAGGGAAATCAAAGGCCCAACACAAAGTCAATATCATTACCGAAGTGGAGGGTTCGAATCGAAGTCAGGCGTTAAACTCAGTTCAATCCAAAGAAAAGCGACAAAAATAAAACCAATGGATCATACTAAGAGTCGAATTCGGGGACGGACCGAAGGATTATTCGAAAAGGAATAATTCAATGCTTTGACCAGAAACAGGTGAATCTACTGTAGTAAATGCAATTCTTACCAAATCAGGCGCAATAAATGGAGACGTTACACACAATTTGGAGCTATAAAATCAAGAGAAGGAGCAGAGAGCAAGGGAAAAATTTCTCATTCACCAATTCTCACTACACATTTTGCTTTACTCATATTTTCTACTTGTTTTCACTGTTATTGCTCTTGTAAACGTTCCCACTTGTCAATACTAAAACCATTTACTCCCATTTTCATCCCATGTTCTTGTCAAAATTGCATCGACGTGTTCTTTGAGCTTAATTCCTTGATAATTGTTCAAAATCCATTCATTTATTTGTTACCGCTAAAGAAGACTCATATCTTTCAAGTTATTCATTTTTTACAAATTTTGACTGGTGTAATTTCTGATAGAACAGTTTTGGCACTAGAAGGAGGGAGTTGGTTAGCCTAACATCAATACAGAGGTGTGCAATGGCTGACAACTATCAAGAAACTCTATCCAAATTTCTTGAAGAGCAATGACAGGTCACTCTTATCCAGAATAAAAGAATCTCCGGTGTTATGTCCACCATGACAGGCATTATGTCCACTGTGACTCAGCAAGTTGATAAAATATCTAGGGAATTCTAAGCCAAACGGTCACTGAGATGCGATCTGAGTCATCAAGGGTAGTAGAACTTGTAACCCAAAACCCGACGAAAACATTTGTATCTATATCGCCTCTGGGCCTTAATGCTACTGAAGTCCCGATAAGCATGACTGAGACCACGACAACAACCGTGACTGATACAAACTTTGGGTAAACCCTACCGATTTCCGGCCAAGGAAGTCAAAGTGTTTCGGCGGCGCTTCTTGTAGGAGGTATTAATCACATCTATACCGAACCTACGCCTCCACCAGTTCTCCTGCAGAAATTTTCTTCTCATAGATAAGAACCAAGAGCTTTCGGAACCAAACAGTCCGGAAGAGGAAGTGGGCCACCTTAGTTTGCATCACAACAATCCGATCTTCAACGGAAGATCGATCCCAAGAGTCTAGATTTTATTTTTAAGACTATCGCGGAGAATTGGGAAGGACTCAAGAATGTCAATTCGAAGGTCCATGATGCAATAAGCGCCACACCAGAGATCGATCGTTTGGTGGAAAAAATCAAGCGAACTATGTTCTCGGGGAGAATCGAGAACACTCCAATCAAGGATGTTGGGAAATTAAAGTTTCCAGTTTACCAAGGAAAGACCGATCTCAAGTCACACCTGACTTCATTCATAATTGCGGTTGGAAGACTTCACTTCAACGAGTACGAGAAGGAAGCTGTGTTGTGAAAACTCTTCGCTGAACATCAATCGATATTTTCTTCGAACTATCATAGTTTCTTGAAGCAATATTCAGTCTATAGAAGAACGCTTTGGGAGCATAACTTTGGGCCCTTTCACAAGTACCTAGAGATTCGTTTTGCTCCCACCTCACCAAGTTCAAAGAAATTATCGTACGGATGCTAGTTTTCCACGACGAGACAACTTTGGCGGCTTTGAAGGCATGCTTATGGCACAATTCAAAATACAAGGATGACCTCACAGTCAACGAACCAACAACAATTCAAGATGCACTTCATCGTGGTGCGAGTTCGATTAAGGTCGCAGAAGACCAACAAGCATTGCCGGAATGCTACAAAAGTATGAATCCTCAAGCCTCGAGCAGTTCATCAATTAACTTAAACAAAAAAGCGATATGAGAGATCACAAAGAATCAAGAAGTTATGCAGTTTAGAAAGAACCAATGAGGATTAACGACGAAGAAAATTTGAAGTCCGAACTCCGAAGACAGTCCCGAAATGATGGGACGCAACCAGGAAGCGTATTGCACATATCACGAACTCCACGGGCATCCAATAGCGAAGTGTTACAAGTTATCGGAGGATCAAAACTCTATAGAGAATATACAAGATTAATCAAAAGGCACCAACGACGTGCGAACACATAAAAAGGTAATAGCGAACTAATGTTTTCCGAAGTGGAAATATCCTTTTCCGAAGAGGATCTAACATAGCTAGATGACTACGATGAGGGGTTTCTCATGGTAAGTCTTGCTATCGAGGATAATTGCGAAGTCTCACGTATTTTTATTGACACATGAAGCTCATGGAACATCATATTTCTTGATACCCTAAAGAAAATGGAATTGAAGAAAAGTGCATACGAGGTCCGATGTCAATTCTTATAGGATTCAGTGGTGACACCGAGACCTCAATTGGAAACATCAAACTGTCGGTCTCAATTGGAAATATGGAATGTCATGTATTTCGGTTTAAAAAACGGACTTTTTGAATTTCAAAATAACATGAATGAAATTTTTAATCCTTGTCTAATATTTTCTATAGTATATGTATTAATATTTTAAAACTCAATTGACCAACATTTTAAACATTTATATACTTCTTAAATATAGTTAAAAAACATTGACTAGTATTATTAGCAAAAAGATGCAAATATTTCAATCAAAGATAAGATTTATAGGAACCGATGCATCATATATATTCCGATTTTATTCAGAAATTTGACTTAGGACTCCAAAAGAATTATTCTACAGTTAAAATCAAAGTTTTATATATCGTAAACTGTATTTCTAAATTTCAAGATGATTTAATTAACAAATTTTTTTTTTATTTGTAAATCTGTAAAAGAAATTTTATAAAAAGATGTTTAAAATTTTGTTACAAAGCAAATGTTTTAAGATGTCAAGCTATATTATATGTTTTTGATTTTTATATACAATATATAAAAAGAAAAATAATTGTTTACCCGATTTTCTAACAAGATAGTATTTAGAGGTGTTGATATGCGTTGAATCTGAAGCGTGCATGCTGATTCAGTAAGCGTTGGTGTTTGCCGGATGCACGATGAAATGTGCATGACGGTTAAGCTGGGTGCATAATGTTGTGTGCAGACTGCATGAAGTTGATCGCATGCTGTAGGATGAAGCGAGCAGGCTACACATTGAACTTGTATGCTGCATGATGAATCTTACATGCTGCACCATGAAGCTTGCAGAGTGCGCGATGAAGTTTGCATGATGTAGGGTGAAGCTTGCAGGCTGCAGGGTATAGCTTACAAAAAGCAGCAAGATGAAACTTGCAGGCTATTGGGTGAAACTTACACGTAGCAGGATGAAGCTTGAAGGTTGCTTAAGCAGACGTTGATGTTTGCAGACTGTTTAAGCATACATTGAAGTTTGAAGACTGCTTAAGCAGATGTTGGCATCTGCAAGATGCGTAATCTGCATACTACTTAAGCAGATGTTGTAATTTGCAGGCTGCGCAAACAGATGCTGAAATCTGTAGGCTGCGTAACCAGCATAGAAAACTGCATGCATATGAGACGCAATTGTGAATTGAAGGTTTTTACATAGGCTTAAGCGTGCGACCCAAAATGCTATTAGATTTTCTACGTTGCTAATTATGTCTTATCCTTTATGCTTACTGTTTTCTTCTCACCTATCTATTACAACAACAAGAAAAATCTCATGACCATCAAAATGAGTGAACAAAGAAAGCCAATGTCTGCAACATATTATGTCAAGAATCAGTTACACTTACGAGGAAAACAAATATCCACCAACAATCAATTCTCTGCATCAGTAGAATATCTTCTTCTTTCATCAGTAGAAAAAGGGAACTTTCGAGTACCTCTTCAAAACGCCACATTGATTAACACTTCTTGAATCTACATGATATAGAGCCAACCTTAGGAAATGTTCAGTGTACTTACCACAAGTTTAGCAACCTCCCAGTTCAAATCCAGATCCTTTCCTTGGTTAAAATTTTGAACTCTAACAATGGTAATGCAACAGAACTTTGCTGATTCTTTTCCCTTCCTTAGTGCCTGAACAAGACATTTTCATACAGCTCCCCTATTTTCTCTTCCCTTAGTCAACTTCTGCCCATTTTCAGGGTGTTCTAAGATCTTTTCATTGACTCTTCTTTTTCTTATGAAATCTCTGGAAATAGTGATGCTCTCTACTTGTGTTCCTTGTGAGGAGACGTGTTCAAGAGCATCACTAATATTGTTCCTTGTGAGGAGACAGGCTCATGACAAAGGCACTATTCCCAGACTTAGACTCTTTTTTCTTTCTTTTCTATTCTTTTTTTTCAAGGGAATATCAAGGAGAGACTGCCATGGTCTATCTGTTCAGACTGAAAGAGGAATCAAGTTATGCGCATACCTAGTTCTTATAAGGGGATCTGAACTCGCCCTGTTAGACTGATTCCACTTGCAGCTTTCTACTTAGTAAGTTCTGCAATCAACTCTTATAGCAATGGTTCTTCAAGTGTCAACTTCCTGTGGTTAGTTCCTAGAAAAACTGAAAGTTCAAACTGATTTTGACTCAATAAAACAATTTTTTGAAAACTTTTTGACTCAAGATAGACTCTCAAAACAAAACACAAAGTCAGTAATCACCTCCCCCAGACTTAAACAACACAGTCCCAGTGTTATCTAGCACGAAGTTGGCTAAAAGAAAGATTAGAAACAACATAAAAGACCAGATAGAAGACTTACCTTTGTCTGCGCGTGGTGTCGATCGACACTATAGGGTGTCGATCGACACTGGTCAATGTCGAGCTCAATGTCTCCTTTTTCAACTGACTGAAACTAGGACTTAAGTAAAACCAAAACAAAATAAAAAGAAAAACGTACCTAACAGTAGGTTGCCTCCCACTCAGCGCTCATTTTCAGTCATTAGCTTGACTGTGTCGGGGTTCAGACGTCTGGTGGATCAGAGGGTGGCATTGAATGCTTCCCAGACGAATGTCTTCTCATCCAAGGTGGTGTGAAAGCAGTAGGTGCATGTAAGCGACCAAGGAATTTAGGAACAACAGCAAGGTGGGACTTGAGTTCGGGTGGGATACTCCGTTTTCCTGCAGCATCATCAAAAGAAATACCAAGCCCTCTACGAGAATCTCGTGGCTTGGATAAGTGCGCAGCATTCTTTGAACCTTTAAAGTTTTTATTGACAAGATCAAGAGGTTTTGAATTCATTCCAGGGAATGCGTACCTTTGCTTCCTTCGAGGTTTATGGCATGTAGGATGTGGAAGCATCTGTTTGACCACTGGTGATGGAATTGCAGCATTGGAAGTGACTTCTGGTGTGATCCGCGAAGGGTGTCGATCGACACAGGTGGTGTCGATCGACACCAAGTCAGTAGCTCGAATGTCTTCACTTTTTCTGCAACTCAGCTCTGCAATCCTTGCTTCCATGATGAAAACGTCGTCCTCTATAAACTTAGCACTGATTAGACTTTCATCTTTATCCACAGTCCTGAAGATATGATTGCTTCCACTCCAATCTTCAAGCTCCACAGCTTTCTTAGAATTCTTAGCCAATGTCTCTTGAACAACTTGCTCTTTAGAATCCAGCTCTTTTCCAGCAATCACAGCAATACAGGAGATGGGTTTGGAAATTCCAGTAGTAGGGATAGCTTTGTAGAATACTTCTTTGTCAACATTAGAGAATGACATTCTCTTATTGGGCATGTCGACAATAGCTCCTACTGTAGCCATGAATGGTCTTCCAAGGATGAATGGTATGCTAGACGCTTTGCTTACTTCCACAACCTGAAAATCAGTTGGAACCAGGCAATTCCCAACCTTGACAAGTAGGTTTGGAATTGTACCATATGAGACTGCGGTAGAAGAATTGGCAAATTCAAGAGTCATGCTTGAAGGGCAAATGTCAGCAATCCCCAGCTTCTTTGCAATGTCTTTTGTCATGAGGTTCACGCTAGCTCCTGAATCGCAGAAGGATTGTTTAAACTCAATTTCACCAATGGAGCATGGAACCATAAACATCCCAGAATCTTCAACCTTAAGTAACTGCTTCATTGGTGGTGGTGTTTCCCTTGCCTTGTGAAAGAGTTCTTCCATCTCTTCAAAGCTTTCTCTGTTATTCTGGAAGAAGGCACATAATGGATACCTCTCATAAGCTTCATCAAAGGAGAGCTCCTTGGGAATCATCTCCACCCTCTTGTTGAAAGCATCTAGTTTCTCTGCACTAATGGGCGGCCTTAGATGTTTGGGTAGAGGAGGATTTGGAACCTTGGCCTTGTAGACACTTCCTGATGCAACTTGTGAAGCTTTAGGCGTGTTTGTCCAAGTCTGGGAAGGGTGTCGATCGACACCCAGCTGGTGTCGATCGACGCTAGAAGTTTGCGTCGAGGATGTTGCGTTGATCGAGCTCGATTCGTCTGCTTTCTCCTTGGGTGTCGATCGACACACAGTAGTGTCGATCGACATCGACTCCACAACATTTTCTATATCTTCAAACTCCTCGATTTCTTCAGTACTTAGCCCTCTTTTTTGCACAGGCTGAAAGTTCCCTCCACACTGGATCTTGATGGCATTCACATGGTGTCTCAGATTCACATCGGTCTTTCCAGGAAGGAATCCTTCCTGTCTCTTCAAAGCTCCAGCAGTTTGAGCTACTTGAACATCCAATTGCCTGACATGAGTACCTAGAGACTCAATTTTCCCATTCAGATCCGTATACAAGGCATTAATCTTCCCATTGAAGTCCACGTTCATCTTCTGTTGACCTTCCAGAATTTGCTCTAGCATAGACTCCATCTTATTGTCTTGTGCAGGAGGCTTTTGGTAAGAGGAAGAACCATAAGTTCTGTTGAAGCTGTTGCTCTGAAAAGGCTTATGGTAGGAAGAACCATAGCCTTGCTGATTGTTGAACATCTGTCCTTGAAAGCCACCTCCATTGATGTAATTGACTTCTTCTTGCTCAGGCTCAAAGGACTCTACTTCTGCAGCGAAGTGAACTTGCTTCTTCCCCATCAAAAGATCCAGCTTCCTGTTAACCTCAGCTATTTGGCTTCCTCCATTTGCACCAGGTTGTTGTCTCCTTTCAAAGTCTGCGTTTTTGGTGCTGTTACAAGAGGCCAAATTCTCTATAAGCATTACCGCGTCAGCTGGGTATCTGGTGTTGAAGTTGCCATTGCTTGCAGCGTCTAAGACCATCTGGTATCTCCAATCAATTCCACGGTAGAATATTCCGATAAGTTGCGGCTCGCTGAATCCATGATGTGGGCAGTCTCTCTGGTAAGATCTGAACCTCACCCAAGAAGCTTTGAATGCCTCAGTAGGTCCTTGAGAGAATGTAGTGATCTTCATTCTCAGCTCCTCGGATCTCGCGTCATCAAAGAAATTGCACATGAATGCATTCTTTGTATCTTCCCATGTAGTTAAGGATCCTGGATCAAGCTGCTTCAGCCAATATGATGCATCTCCAGCAAGTGAGTAAGGGAAAAGCTTGCAGAAGAGATAATAATATGTAACGCCATTGGCCTTAATGCTTGAGGCTAAGTCCTCGAATCTTTCAACGTGGTCCATAGGGTGCTCATTAGGAAGACCATGGAAGGGATGCTGAGCCACTAGCGTGTAGTAGGCAGGCTTCAGCTCGAAATCATTCATCTGAAATGCAGGAGGACGGATCGCAGCTCTATTAGCATAGAACTGGTCTGGGCGGTTGTACTCGCCAAGTGTTCTCATACGTCCAACTTCTGCAGGGGGGTCTTGTATCGCTGGTTCGACTATGACGGCGCCAGCCTCATCAAGTCTTTGTCCTTGGGCGTTCCTTCTATTGCCCAGTAGGTCGGTTAAGTTGCCATCCGCGTCGCGTATCATGATCACATGTTCTGCCATCTCTGTCCGCGCAAGGTGTCGATCGATGCTAGATGTGTCGATCGACGCTGAGGTAAGGTGTCGATCGATGCTCTTCGTGTCAATCGACGCTCGTGCAGATGCTCGGTTTGTGCGTTCGAGATGACCGAGCTCCTGGTTCAATGGAATTAGTTCCTCTTCCTTCTTGCTTCTGGTACTGGGCATGCACCTGAAACCAAAGATAAGAAACTAAATCAGTAACAAAAAAAAAAAACTAGACAAAATTCTAATACTAGAAATCTGTAGGAAACTAATATCCTTCCCTGGCAACGGCGCCAAAATTTGATATGGGTCAAATTTACCCTAAAGAAACTCTCTCAAATTAAGAGATCAGTTGTAGTACTTAGGGATCGAATCCACAGAGAAGGGATAGTCACACAACGAACTTCTAATTTCGAATTAAGCTAAGTAGAAAGATGGAATTTAAAACACAGAAAGCAATTAAAAACGGTGTAAGTTCAGGAGACAAAACGCTAGGTTCAGGGAAATTCTCAGGTGATCTAAATTGCAGGTCTAGACAGGATGTTAGGAATTATGAAGAACTGTTCTAGAACTCGAAACACTAATGTAAAATCAACCAACTCTCGCTGCGAAGATTATCTATGTCTAAACCCTAGAATCCCAAATCTCTTTGCGAATCCTAATAATTCAAACAACCATTAAAATTCGGGTTCGATTGTTCACAAAATCCCTAAACCAAATCTCTTTGCGAAAAGGTATTTTGCTCATCTAACATTAGTTCAGGCAATTAATAATACTCTCGCATCTATTAATTAACCTAAGATCAGATTCTAGGTCATGAAGCTAGAATAAGCATTAAACATAAATCCAGATAAGAACTCTAATGATTTTATCCTAACAATTTAATTCGACCTAACAATTCATCAATCACCTTTGAAAAACCCTAAACCTAACTAGCAAACTACTCAGACATCATTAATGAAACAGAAATCATAACTTGAATAGAAAGCATAAAAGAAATCAATAGAATAAATAAAGGGAGTTCCAAATTTGCTCTAAGGGAGTCAAATTCTTCTCTCCAAAAACCTAAACTTCTATGATTCTTAAAGTATAAGATTGTATGCCTAAAAATGGCTGAACAACTATATTTATAGGCTCAGGTTCGAATCCTCAATTCCTTTTAAGATTAGGAAAAGTCTTGGAGATTTCCTTTTCTTCAAAAACTGGAAACTTCTCGATTCTGGAAATTGGAAAACCTTGTGTCGATCGACACTACATGGTGTCGATCGACACCTTGCGTGTGATTCCAGTCTTGACTTCATTCCATTAAGCTCCAAAATGCATCCAAATCTCCAATTTATCTTCAATTGTACCTGAACCTGCAAAGACTCTATATAGACTCGAAAATAGCCAAAAGACTCTATAAAAACACTTATATCATGGTCTAAAAATGGGTAAAAACCATGATATATCAATGGTCACATACCAAGATTCTTCATTTATTGGTAAGAAAAAGAAAAAAATAGAAACAAAAAATGGAAAAAAGTTTGCATGATTAACAATATATAACAATATAACATTAATATATTGCGATGAAGGAACAAAAGATCGCGAGACACAGTTTTAGAAATTTGAGATAATAGAACTAACATACTAAAAAATAAACATCCATAGTATTAAACAAACTTGAGAGAAACAATACAACATACTTAAACACCACTAGCACTTAACTGATTACATAGATTTTGACGATTCCGCCTGATTCTTGATACATACAAATTACTTATTTTCGATTGCGGCTGATTGTTGAATCCCTTGATAGTAACAAGTACAATTTACTGATTGCCACCGTTAGCTTCTCCTTGGGTATAGCCACAAAACGGCGGAGACGGCATCATGAAGTTGAGATGCATAAATGGGAACATGGTGCCAGAAAATCTACTTTTATTTCAATTGTCAACATGTGATCCTTACTTTCTACATAAAGTTTCACCGAACATATGTGATCGATGATACAATCAAGGGTCGTGGCTATGTCTCTCTTTTTGCAATTAGTTATCAATTGCTTCAGATTCTCAATTTTTGTTTTTATATATGTGCGTCTCCTCTTCTCGATTATATTACGAGCTTCATCACATTGTTCCTTACCAAGATTATTTATTTACTAGTAAGAAAAATAAATAAAAAGAAATAGTAAATGGAAAAAACAGTTTACACGATGAACAATATATAACGTTACAATATGAATACATTGCGACAAACGAACAAAAGAGCGCGATCAAGAGTCTTAGAAACTTGGGAGAATAGAAATAAGATAATAAACAATAAACATGTATAGTATTAAATAAAGGGTAAATTGCGCCGCATAACAGATTCTGAAAGATATTGTATCCCATGATATCCAACAAAAATATTGCGCTCCATAACATCCTGGGGTTGTGAATTGTCAAAATTATTCCCGATTGACATTTGGAGTGCACAAGTAACTACAGTTTTTGAGTCAGACAACTTGGGTACACTATAGCGAGCACATATGATATTGTACATCCGAGATAATTAATGTGATAAAGTTGTCTAGTGTCAGATTTTTAGTTTTTCTAGTTGTATTATACGGTAGAAATTGTGATACATAAACATGTCACGAAATGTTCATCCATTAGACGTACACATATGTGTTTTAGTAAAAAATTATTTAAACACATATTAATTTGGCTGACGTTATCGACTAATATTTTTATCATGGACGTACATTACAAGTATCAAAATATATGTATATTACAAGTATCAAAATATATATACATGATAATCATTATAATCTTATAGTTTTCATGATGGAAGTACACTATTTTGTAAAGATGCTATTTTGAGAAAACGTTTCTTCTCTGCACTCTGTTTTTCAATCTTGCTTTTCACCTTCATCATTTTCACATTTTCTCACTTACTCTCTTTATTAGGTCTAGAACGAAATACTATTTTTTCTTTTTTTATTCACAAGCTTTTTATTCTAAATTTAGCAAATTTTCACATTCTCTTGAAGAAAAAAGAAGCTTGATGGACCAACAAACCGTCTTCGCAGTGGATCCACCTGTGGCTACTACTCCCCAGCAAAAGAAAACGTAGTATTTTCGTTATCTTTGCTTCATTTTTTTCATTTACATGTAATTATTTTCTATCAACTTTTATAAAACATTTTTATGTTTTCAAACAGAAAATTCTGTGTGCTTGTTTTTTCTTCGCTTTTAAAATTTTAGTTACGTTCTCTCTGTTTTAATAACTTATATCTTTTTTCATGTTCCAGGTACTTGACAATGTCCAATACACTTCATGCTCTCTTAATGAGCGCTATCTTCATTGCCATCTTCTTGTGCCGAAAAAATAGTAGGATGCTATGAGATGCAATTAAAATGGGAAGGAGTCATGGGGTGTAATATGTTTTGCAAAAAGTGATATACATGGGGATTACTTTTAAATAAACTTGAGAGAACAAGTCCAGCATACTTAAACAACACTAGTTCTTAATTGTTTATATAAATTTTGATGATCCTGACTGATTGTTGATTCCATGTAAATTATTTATTTATTTTTGATTGCGGCTGATAATTGAATCCCTTGATAGTAATGAATACAATTTTCTGATTGCCACTGCTAGCTTCTCTTTGAGCATACCCACAGAACAGTGGCGACGTCATCATAAAATTAGGATGCATAAACGGGAACTATTGAGACAGAAAATCCATGTTTATTCCAAGTGACAATATGGGACGCATACTTTCTACATAAAGCTTTATCGAACATATGTGATCAGTGATACAATCAAGGGTCTTGGCTATGTCACTTTTTTGCAATTAGGTGTAAACTGATTCAGATTTATCATAACATTGTATAAAACATAGTCAAACACGGGGAACTAATCATACATTAGAAATTTGATAGAATAGAAATAAGATACTATACAATAAACATGTATAATATTAAATAAATGTTAAATTGCACCACACAACGGATTTTGAAAGATGTTGTGCTCCATGTCATCCAACAAAAAATATTGCGATCCATAACACCATGGAGTTGCTAATTGTCGAAATTATCCTCGATTGACATTTGGAGTGCACATATAACTACAGTTTTTGCGTCAGACAACTTGAGTACAATATAGCGAGCAAATGTAATACTGTACATCCGAGATAACTAATGTGATACAGACGGCTAGTGTCAGATTTTTAGTTTTTCTAGTTGTATTAAATATAATATATAGTTTAAATTATGATAGATAAACATGTCATCAAAATTTTCATCCGTTAGACACACACACATGTGTTTTAGTAAAAAATTATTTGAACACATATTAATTTGGCTGACGTTATCGAATAATATTTTTATCATGGATGAACATTACAAGTATCAAAATATATGTATATTACAAGTATCAAAATATATGTATATTACAAGTATCAAAATATATATACATGATAATCATTATAATCTTATAGTTTCCACGATGAATGTACACTATTTTGTATATATCATCATCTTCTTGTGGCGAAAAAATAATAGGATGCTATTAGATATAATTAAAATGGGAAAGTGTCATGGAGGGTAATATGTTTTGCAAAAAGTGATATACATGGGGATTACTTTTAAATAAACTTGAGAGAACAAGTCCAGCATACTTAAACATCACTAGTTCTTAATTGATTACATAGATTTTGATGACTCTGGCTGATTGTTGATTCCATGTAAATTATTTATTTATTTTTGATTGCGGCTGATAATTGAATCCCTTGATAGTAATGAATACGGTTTTCTGATTGCCACCACTAGCTTTTCCTTTGGTATACCCACATAACGGCGGCAACGACATCATAAAATTGGGATGCATAAATGGGAACCATGGTGTCAGAAAATCCATGTTTATTTCAAGTGACAACATGAGACGCATACTTTCTACTTAAAGCTTTATAGAACATATGTGATCGGTGATACAATCAAGGGTCGTGGCTATGTCTCTTTTTGCAATTAGGTGTAAACTGATTCAGATTTATCATAACATTGTATAAAACATAGTCAAACACGGGGAACTAATAATGCATTAGAAATTTGGGAGAATATAAATAAGATTTTAAACAATAATTATGTATAGTATTAAATAAAGAGTAAATTGCATCACACAACAGATTCTGAAAGATATTGTGACCCATGACATGCAACAAAAGAATATTGCGCTCCATAACACCATGGGGTTGGGAATTGTCGAAATTATCCTCGATTGACATTTGGAGTGCACATGCAACTACTGTTTTATGTGAGACAACTTAGATACACTATAGCGAGTACATGTGATACTGTACATCCGAGGTAATTAATGTGATACAGACGTTTAGTGTCATAATTTTAGTTTTTCTAGTTGTATTAAATATATTATACAATGGAAATTATGATAGATAAACATGTCACGAAATGTTCATCCGTTAGACGTACACACATGTGTTTTAGTAAAAAATTGGTTAAAAACATATTAATTTGACTAACGTTATCGAATAATAATTTTTTATCATGGACGTACATTACAAGTATCAAAATATATGTATATTACAAGTATCACAATATATATACATGATAATCATTATAATTTTATAGTTTTCATGATGGAAGTACACGAGAACCAGTCCAACATACTTAAACACCACTAGTTCTTAATTGATTACATAGATTTTGATGATTTTGGCTGATTGTTGATTCCATGTAATTTATTTATTTATTTTCGATTGCGTATGATAATTGAATCTCTTGATAGTAATGAATACGCTTTTCTGATTGCCACCGCTAGCTTCTCCTTGGATATACCCACATAACGGCGGCGACGAGATCATAAAATTGGAATGCATAAACGGGAACCATGGTGCCAGGAAATCCATGTTTATTCCAAGTGACAACATGTGATTCATACTTTCTACATAAAGGTTTATCGAACATTTGTGATCGATGATACAATCAAGGGTCATGGCTATGTCTCTTTTTTTGCAATTAGGTGTCAACTGATTCAGATTTATCATAATATTGTATAAAACATAGTCAAACACGGGGAACTAATCATGCTTTCTTTTCTTGTGTAGATTTTCTGGACTACCGAAGAGTATACATGGACTTCTACAATCAGAAACAATGTGTGGATGGAAAAGGGCATGTGCTACCTAGCCAAATTGTAAGTTTAGTTTTGTAATTTATGTAATTAAATCGCTCATAAAATCGTTGTTTTCTCTTCTTTTGGCTAGTAAGTATTAAATCATTATTTTGTAGAGAAAATGTGAAGTACTTTTAACGAATATTTACAAACTTTAACGGGGAAAACCATCCATGCCGCAAGTAAGCTGCTTATTCATATACCTTAATGTTGCATACAACTATGTATTGACATTGTATTATTACTTTTATTTAGGTGTATGCTTAGAGGATTCCGCATCTATAGGTGTCCTTACTGGATCAGGCCATCCATCACCATTTCAGATCACAATGGTGAGGTGGTCAATCATTGTTTCATGACAACTTATAAAGCTAGTATCATGATGAGCTAATATATTCGTGTAACTTATATGCAGGTGTTCTGTTTAACACAAAAAAGCATTTTCGGACCAAGGATCTATCGGCAGACCACTGTTTATT
This sequence comes from Alliaria petiolata, assembly GCA_020283515.1. NCBI lineage: Eukaryota > Viridiplantae > Streptophyta > Magnoliopsida > Brassicales > Brassicaceae > Alliaria > Alliaria petiolata. Next base: position 58,923,739 of record JAHZTW010000003.1, on the reverse strand, counting down.
GCTATCAAGTTTTTCGTTAAAGCCTTAGTGAATTTGCATTGTATGGTTTAGTGGAACTTTCATGCTTTTTGCAGTCTGAACCGATTGTTTTAGGGTTTTGCAGCCATCATGAGGCATCACAAAAATTACTAGCATCTGAAACATAGCAGTTCATGGTCATCCATAGCCGATTTCTCTCTTTTCAAAAAAAAAAAAATTCTTAGTTCTTTGTTTTAGCTAATTCAAGGGAGCAGATATATGCCCTATGTACTTCGTAGAGAAAATTTGAAAACTCTCTTTATTTTATTTACTTAAATCGCATAATTTAATGATATCCTTCACGTTTTCCGATTCTATGTCTCAGTAGTTTATAAGTTGAAGGATTTTCGGGGGTTTAAGCGTAGATCTTTGATATTAGGTTGATAAAATTATGATTATTTTGGATATTTTTGATTTATTATTGTCTGTTAATGCATGTTTGCTTGATTGATCACCTAGAAACTAAATTTAGGATTAATAAAACCACTAACATGTTGAATTTGTTAACAATACTAGATTATACGAGCAATTACGCTATAAGATACAAAAGCATATTTATAGAGCTTTGTGAACGTTAATGAACTTACATCTAAAGTGTGTGTTACTATGTAATTACCAATGAAAGCTAAGTAGTTAAGTTGTTAGATATAAGTAGTCGGTGCTACGAAAGTAGGTCGAGTATAATTCCGTGTTTGAGTTCTAAAACCATTGATCAAGTCGGAAATGACTAAGAGCAAAGTAAAATAGTCTCGAAAAATAGAGATTCATTAAACTACGTTGTGGCTTGATCCCGAAATGGGTACGTAAATAATTTGCAAAGTCAAGTACAACTATAAATATATTAAAACAAAGAACATGTATTATTGATGAAAATATGGGAGGTTCAAACGCTTGGTACATTCTCTTCGGTTAAATTCAAAATTTCTAACAAATAAATTTATGCGTGTCGACTTCTTCCAGTACAGAAATTGAGAAAAGGATGGAAGAGTTTGATCATAAAACACCTACTCCAAATATATCAACCTTGGTGGAGCACCTAGGGGGCTTCAGAGGAATTTATCTTCTCTCATGCACCTCCTCCACCAATTTTTCACCATCCCTGATTGAGAGCTTATGAAGTACCCGCTGCAAAGAATCAAGGACGTATCCCTAGATGGTCTGAAAAAGCGAACACAAAGGGATCAGCAAAAAGTAACAAGAAAGAAATAGACAAATTTGAGAAAACAAAAAATCCGGACTTTCTCACCGAGGAACGATTGCCACCATAATATCGAGCTAGAAAAGGCAATCGGGTCTTATGGAAATATCAAAAGAATCTTTCGGGAAAAAACCTTCACTTTCACAAAGATTTTGGAGGAAGACCTATCACTTTTAAGGAAAACAGCGGTATTAAATAATATCACTAGAAAAGATAACTCATCGACAATAATATTATTTAAACGAAAACCTTTTCCAAATTAATCTAATTAAGGACGGAGGATATTTAGCCCTATTTTTAAAAGAATATGATGAAAGGAGGAATTCCAAGCCCTATTTTATAGGCAGAAAAGATTTCACGTTTTCCATAAACACGTGCCTTAAATGACGGAAGGAATTCGAAACGAAAAGTATTGGAAACAGCTTAATTTTTTAATGACCGGTCTTACCGGAAACATAAACTGGTTTTTTTCTCAAAAACAAAAAAGAAAGAACAAAATATATTCTCTACGCGAATTGCCAAGAACGAACTGAGGGGTCTAAGACTTCGTGATAAAGATTCCCAAAGTCATATCAAGAGGGTCCAAAACTCTATATTAGAGATTCTCGAATTTATGGACTAGGGATCTAAAACTGCGTGTTAGAGATTCTCGAAGTCATATTAAAGGGGTCTAAAACCCTATGTTAGAGATTCACAAACTCATCGACTAGGGGTCTAAAATTTTTTGTTAAAGATTCCCGAATTCTTATCAAAGGGATCTAACACTCTATGTTAAAAGATTCTTGAACTCATCCACCATTGGTCTGAGATTTTGTGTTAAAGATTACCTGAGTCGCTACAAAAGGGTCTAAAGCTCCTAGTTAGAGATTCATGAAATTATCAATTCGTGGTCTAAAACTATAAGTTAAAGGTTCTTAGAAACAACACTTGATTGAAATCTCCTTCTAAAGGAGTATATAAAAACATGAAACCAAATGACAAAATAAAAGAACCATTTACAACGAAATAAAATCTGCACCATGGTACGGGTATTTCCTAAGTCACTAAGGTCCAAAGGACGAGCATCAAGGGTATTCGCCTAGGCCTTGAACTTAGAAGCATCTTTCTTAACTTTTGTAGCTTCGTGTTCAAAGTTTGTGATCTTCCCGCTCATAATCTGGGCCAACAATTTAGAGTTTGCTTTGACTTGACCATAATACTGAAATTTGGAGCAAGCTCATGAAGATTGGAAATATGAGCCACAGTTCGGGAAAGAATTGTGTTAAGAATCTGGGTAACCGATTCTCTCCCTGATTGAAAGGCTCGGTCCTTAGCGGATTTCACTTCAGTAGAATGCTTCGATTCTTTCTCCATCAACTCATTTTCAAGTTCGGCCACCTTTGCCTAAGCAGCATGAGGGTCTTCCTTGAGCTTGTATTCCTAAGTCTGAATCCCTTTCTTCGCGAAGAGAGGCTACTTCGCCTGAATTCTTGTTTTGCATCTCTTTGAGTTCAGAGCGAGGAACGAACTCGAGCTCGTAATCGCCATAGGAGTCAGATGCAGCAGCACAAAGCTACAATAAACACAACAAATCAGACAAATCGACTGAATCAGAATCAGAGAAATAAAACAATAACACACCTCAAGGAAAGCATCGTTGGATCTTTCATAACGATTGAAGCCCTCATCACAAAGAGCCTCGAGGTCCAGGGGTTCAGAAGACTTAGCTCCAGAATGACTCATCATCGCCTCTCGATCCAACTTGAATAAGGACTGAAACAAATTTCAATGAAATGCTCTCTTTGAATAATTAAGAATGTCCAGATTTATGATTCGAGAAATGTAACTGTTGTATCAGAAGTGATACGGTCAATGTTTGTAAATATGAATAATTTGGAGGATCTGGTTGATCTTTAATAGAACAAAGAATTGAGTGGCCTTTTGGCGAATAACCAAGAATTTGAGCTCAAGAACACGTAGGACCGGTTCCGACGAAATTACAGGGCAAGAATGGACAAATAAACAAGAATTTAAGCGAGAACGAGATGGATGAATTCAACATCAAATAGATGAGAAAATGTGTTCAAGCTATAACATAATTCGTTTGAGTACAATGATATTGTTTAAATTAGCTAATTTCCCGTTGTTTCTTTCCAAGTAACTTAATAAAAGCTTCAAATACAAGTGAAGTCCATACCAGAGGAAGAGGCACTATATCTTCTTCAAAACCAGTCGGTTGAGAGGAAACCCCAACCTCACAAACCGAAGGGATGACAACATCCTCAGAAAGCATGTCATTATCAGAGCTTTTTCTCGTACTACCAATCAAAAGATCCTCGGTCCGTACATAATGGGAAGGCAGCAATCTCGTTTCAGCGTTTCCCTCACTATGATGCAAAGGTGAACTGCCACAGTCGGATGACTTATCGATACGATCTTCATGAGATAAAATCTCCCCTTCACTAACTTTAACAACGGATGGCGAAACAGGAGTCTTAGAAGGATCTTTACGAGACATTTCACCAATATCTAATTTATGTTTTTTCCTTATCAAGGGAAAAAAAATATTAAATTCATCTTCGGAAGAGATCGATTGAGGTGGAGGAAGCGGAAAAATAGTTCTTTGATGCTCGAATTCCCGGATCACCAACGGAGCAAACAGATCATGTGGAAACAAGGTGGCAACAATTTTATCCGGAGAGAGTAACGACGGTTCCAAAATCCTCCAACCAGAAGGAGGAGGGGGTTGACGAGATTTACCTTAACAAGGAAGTTGGGATAATATCCCAATGGAACGAAAAGAGGGTTCTGCCATCGAGAAACCGAATAGAAAATGCTTGCAGACGAAGAAAATAAACAGTTTGAAAGACGAAAAGTAAAAAGGAAAGTTAATTGTTTTCGTCGNTAATCCACGACCTAGGGGACTTGAAGACCTATATATACTCGTTATCTAGGGTTTTTCTAATCATCATGAAATACTCTAAGTTAGAGAATTCTTTTGGTGGCAGCGAATCTCTGATTCGTGGTTTTCACTTTGTTCTTCGAGGGAGATTGATTTCTTCTTGAACCCTCTTTGTTTCTTATCGATTTATACATGTTATGCAATCATCAATCACGTTTTCTACTTCTTCTTTCATGTCTTAGTAGTTTATTTTCGTTGGGTGTTCTTTAAGGGGATCTATGGGGAATTTCATTAACTGTTTTTAAATCGATTGCTTAGGCCGAAGATTAGGGTTTTCTGTCTCACCATACTCGTTCTTATTGCATGAGTCTATTGTCATGAACTAGTATTCTGATCGCAGGGTCTTGAGAGCGACTAACGTCTTGAATCTCAGCTGCAGACCATAGTAGGGTAGAGAGCATCCTTTAAAAGATGTCTGAATGTTTATTGTCCCGATCTTATTGCGTGTTCGTCTAGGATGTTGGATACGACAGTATACCGGCAAAATAGACGTTCACAGATCGATCTTGCTTGTCAGAGTTAGGTCGTTAAAACCAGTGAATCGGCTTTGGGAAAAATCGCCTAGTCTCGTTGCTTAGGTTTTGTGTGTTTGATTTCTAGTTAGAACCCCATATATTTCCCGAGAAGATCCCCAACGTGTTTCCCCCATCTGCTTTTCAATCGAGATTTACGCACTTCAATATTTACTTTTTCTGCACTGCTCATCTGATTTCCTTTTTACAAGCCTTTAAGTTAATTTTCCTTTTCCCATTGGTTATAAAATTGATTGACAACCTCTTTTATATAATACGTGAACCTGCTTTCTTTATTTTCTGCAAAAACCGTGACACACTCCCAAAACCCCCAATCTCCTGCGTCTTTGGTTGCCCTAATTTTCTGTTTTGCAGTTGACCTCCTTTCTGTGGTTCGATACCCTAAGTACTACAACGCACGATGTGCACTTGCAGCTTAGGCTCCTAGAAATTCAAAGCTAGACGAGTCCCTAAAGAAATCCTCCAATCGTGGACGACTATTTAGACCCTATCAAGCTTTTGGTGCCGTTGCCGGGGAGGTTGCATTTCGCTGTCCAAAGCAAAGGTCAGGATCACAACTCAAAGACATTCTTTTTCTCTAACTTCTGGATTTCTTTCTATGAGTTTCAGGAACCCTAAAACCATGGAGGCCCCCACGAACCAAGAACGACACGTCCCTGGATCCCCAGACGCTGAAACTGCCTCCGAAGCTAGCGTCCCACGCGACTCGCGACTTGCTGGCGGGAGACTAGCCCCGAGTATGAATCACCAAGATGCACTAGAAGTCTCTCAACTATGCGGGCATACATAAGTCGAGCAAGCCCGCCGGCTCGACAAGCTCATACGCTCGATCAATAACATGGTGAGATATCAGGCGGATTGCGCTGAAGCTGTCTACAGACATATAGACGAGGTTCAGGCAGAGCTCCTCGTTAAGCTAGAAGCTCTCTCCGAAGAAATGAGGCTGCATAAAGAGCAAGTGGCCAGCAATGCAGTCTAGCTGAAGAAGATCTCTGATGCACTCGAACACCGCGGACCTATCCTCGAGCAAAGCACGAGAGACATCTGTACCTTGAACGAAAAGCTTGAAGAGACCAACGACTCTATCTATGTCAATAGAGATCGAGCTGAAGCTGATATCCTACAACTGGTAGAAGACCAACGGCGATCTGAGGATAAGACCGAGGAGATTGACGATAGGCTCGAAAGCATCTTCAACTGCCTGAAAAAGAAGACGGCGGCGATAGAAAGGCTAACCAAAGAACAACGGAGACTTGGCGAGGTAGTCTCTGCGATCAACCCGAGCGGAGCCAAGAGACCTACTTGCCCTCTTGAGGAAACGATGAAAAGGGTCTCTGAAGTCTCGATCCGCAGAGCAACCCGAGGAGGCACGCCGACGACACCAAACCGCTGCTCCAGCCAAGCCACAATTGCACCATGCAATGCAGTCGAACCCATCACTGAAACAAGGTTCTCAAGTCCTGAAATGAGCTTCACTGCCAGCTGCTCGAGTGATTCAAATTACGAGTTCGAAGAGACGTATTCGACCGGGTCGTCAAATTATTCGTCTCAAGAACTTCTCAAGGAGGAGACCTCTGTCCGCTCGACTGGAGGGAACAAAGTTGGCCACGCGAGACCCATCACGATGCACATTCAGAGGGAGAGGCTTATGGAGTTTAACGCCAAAGTCAAGGAGCTCCCTACGGAGATGTCATTCGAGGACCCCTGGAAAGATCAGGGTCTGGCCGATCTCTTTCGAGATAGCCTGGAGAACAAGGTCGATATTGAAGTCTACTTTAATCAAGCAAGACATTCAGCCGCCAAAGACGCTATTAGAATGCCCCCAACAAAGAAGTATGAGTGGCACCAGAACCGAATCGAACCATTAGCCCTTGAAGAATTCAACAAGGTGGTTCGAGAACTCCCTCCTGAAGTATATTTCGTGGAAGCTTGGAGAGATCGTCTGATATGACATCTTTTCTGCGAGAGCAGGGAGACAATGTCTGATATTCAAGGCCTTTTCAACCTCGCTAGGGCCGGTAAGCGGATTAGAAACCTCCACAAGGTCCAAGGCCACGAGCAGTACCTCACCACCTGCAGTATCCGAGGTAACACTTTCAAGAACGCTCTATGCGATTTGGGGTCATGCATAAACATCATGCCGGCCAGTGTAGCACGAAAACTTGGTGTGAAATGCGTCTTCCCGACCGAGATCAAGATTGGATTGGCGGACCAATCTTTCACCGCCGCGAAAGGAGTCATTTTTGATCTCCCGGTCATCATTGGCGATTGTAGAATTCCGGTAGACTTCTACATAGTCAAAACTCACCAAGAAGAAGTTGCACCTCTCATCTTGGGATTGCCATTCTTAGCCACTGCAGGAGCCATCATGGATTGGCCCAATAGGCGAGTCTCATTCGCCAATATCGATGGGAAAAAGTTCTATCATGCGGTACCATACACCATGGAGAAACATCTTCTTGAGAGGGATGAAGATGCAATAATGGAGAGACTCGAGGAGCCCTCAGCAGAAGAGGTCGCGCAGAAGGCAAAAAGTCCTTGCCTAAGGTCGAACTCCACCTCCAACTAAGCTCCCAAACTACCAAAGTCTAGCTAAAAGACTCTAAACAAGAGCGGCTCAATGGGAGAAAATCCATTTTAGGTACTCTCTTTCTCATCTCCTTAACCATACTAATCTTTAGTTTTGGTTTCTTCTTAGTTTACAGCATTTACATAAACCCCAAAAGCACAAAAAATCAGAAAAATTAGAAAAGACCAAAAATATGAAGGAGTTTCGAAGAACACTCACCGGGCGACGAGCCGCCCGTGGGCCGGCCATAAGGAGCCTGGCCGCGCCACGAGCCACGATGGCGCGGAGGCAGGACGCCTTGCCGCGGCCACGACTACCCGTCGCCCGGTCGGCCTTCCTCTGAGATGATTTCCATCCGAACTTCACCAAACCGGATCTCTTTCAACCTGTATCAAGCCTTTCAAGCATCCTTCATGATTCAAGGGCCTGAACACGTTCTAAAGACCGCAAAGAACACTTCCACAACCGCGGTATGCTGCTGTTGCATCAAAGATGGCAAGACAAGACAAGACTCCATCCAAGTCAAGTTAAGTCAATGATCCATCTCATTCGACTTCTTCCTGTACGATCAACTGATCTGTATCCATGAAGATGAAGAAGAATACAACGGTTCTAGGGGATGAAAACCGTTGTGCAAGCTCTAGAAGGAAGAAGATGCAACTTCCTTCACCAAACCGCGAAGAGAAAAGTTCCCGAAGACTAGCTTCTCTTTTCCGCGACCAAGACCTTTACCGAAGCCAAGTAAGGATTTCATATGGCATTGAAGTTTGAACTAGCAACACCTGTCTTCCGCGATCCCGAACACATCACCGGATAGGCCAGCATAGACCCAAAATTCAAGTTTCTGAAATGACGCAATCTTCAAGACGCAAGGACAGAAGATTTTTCATCTCTCATTCACGGTGTTTCACAAAGGTCAAGGAACCAAGACGAGTACTCAACAACCGTATTACCTTTTCTTCTCAACGAAGGCGAGCCAATCATCACCACCAAACGCTTATCACCACCCTCATCCATCATCACCATACACCCACCACCACAATCCGAAGCAAGGAAGTTCAACCGCGCAACACATTTCCTTTCGAGCTAAGTTTTCGATTTCTTTTGTTCAATTAAATCGATTCTAAGCAGTGACATAAGGAGAATGATCAAGTCCTTAGCTCAATCATACCATACGCCCATCCACCCATACCAAACCCAACGCCACTTTCAGGTAAGTCTTCACAAGCTTGTACTTGAATTTACCTATCTTTTTCACCTCAACTCGATTTAAACAAACTGGGGACAGTTTGATTTAAGACTTGTTTTTCTTTTAGTCGGAAACTATGAACTTTTCTAGGTACAAGTCGTTTTGAACAAGGAACCTTAATGACCATTCTCACGGTTTTAGAAGCAAGGTTTACTAAGTTGAATACTGCGAGTGGATCATTCCAACGGAGAAAGTTCTAATATCTAGAGTACTCTAAGGATCTTGCGTTGACTCCGCAACTAATGAATCAAAACTTCTCGTCAAGGGGCTTGAGGTACTTCGAACTTTGCTCCTCTTTTAAACTCTAGAATGACTAAGTAGATGCAATGCAACCTCTCTTTGATCTTCCCTTGTTATAAAAAAGAAAAAAAAGTCTTAGTTTGAGAATGGCAACCCGAGTTCCCTAAAGGACCATGACGGTTCGCAGACATCATAAAAGCTTCGAAGAAGAAAAGAAAAAAAAATAGAAACGAAAGTCGATAAAAAAAAATGGTACCCTAGAAAAGTAGGTAAAAATCGACTAAGGGAAGAGAAATTAGGAGAGTTGTGTCTGAAATGTCTTTGTCTAGATGTTTGGAAGAGAAGAGTATAATGTCTCGTCGACCAATACTCTCTCGATAGAGACCGCACGCCTAAATGAATAAAGGGGTCAACAAGAGAGAGCTAGAAATACTCAAAGGGACCATGAAGCGTATCCAGGAAGGGTGAAAAGCTCAAGGTAACTAGACCCAAACGCCTTGAAGCTGAATTCCGAGTTACGTGGCTCAAACAGGTCGATTGTAGACTTGACGAGTTCCCAAGTATTGGTGAGTTTCCACGTTTTCAAACCTCTTTTTCTTACTTAGATTTCTGTTTTGTTTGAGGAAAAACAAAGGTTTAAGTCTGGGGGAGCTGATAACATGCATATTTTACCCGTTTTTACTATCATAAGTGAGTGCTTTAATAAGCATTTCACTAAGGTTTTAATGCATAAACACTAGATTTCGAGTATTTGGTTGTTCAAGACTCTTTTCAGGTAATCATAGCCAAAGACGCATATTTTGGAGCAAAATGGACACTTCCGGAAAAAGTGCTCGATGACAAAAGTTCAACATCAAACGAAAGCCTTCCCACCACGAGATCAAGTTCATATTTGGAGACAAGGTAGCCTTATCAGCTGTCTTTCACCTCGAAGTGGTTTGAGAACAATATCACGGTTAGATCTCAAGTTATGGAAGAAGAAAGAAGGTACGTCAAGCACCCGGAAAGACGAGCTGGCCGTGCCACGGCCAAACCAGACGACCTGTGGCCGCGCCACGGCCGGTCGCTCGCGCGGCCAGGCCACTCGCAGTTCCCGAGCCCATTTAAAGCCCAACTTAAACCCGCAGCCGTCTTATGCAAGCCAAGACCTAATCCACGACCTAGGGGACTTAAAGACCTATATATACTCGTTATCTAGGGTTTTTCTAATCATCACGAAATACTCTAAGTTACAGAATTCTTTTGGTGGCAACGAATCTCTGATTCGTGGTTTTCACTTTGTTCTTCGAGGGAGATTGATTTCTTCTTGAACCCTCTTTGTTTCTTATCGATTTATACAAGTTATGCATTCATCAATCACGTTTTCTATTTCTTCTTTCATGTCTTAGTAGTTTATTTTCGTTGGGTGTTCTTTAAGGGGATCTATGGGGAATTTCATTAACTGTTTTTAAACCGATTGCTTAGGCCGAAGATTAGGGTTTTCTGTCTCACCATACTCGTTCTTATTGCATGAGTCTATTGTCATGAACTAGTATTCTGATCGCAGGGTCTTGAGAGCGACTAACGTCTTGAATCTCAGATGCAGACCATAGTAGGGTAGAGAGCATCCTTTAAAAGATGTCTGAATGTTTATTGTCCCGATCTTATTGCGTGTTCGTCTAGGACGCAGGATACGACAGTATACCTGCGAAATAGACGTTTACAGATCGATCTTGCTTGTCTGAGTTAGGTCGTTAAAACCAGTGAATCAGTTTAAGGAAAATTGACTAGTCTCGTTGCTTAACTTTTGTGTGTTTGATTTCTAGTTAGACCCCCATAGATTTCCCAAGAAGATCCCCAACGTGTTTCCCTCATCTGCTTTTCAATCGAGATTTACGCACTTCAATATTTACTTTTTCTGCACAGCTCATCTGATTTCCTTTTTACAAGCCTTTAAGTTAATTTTCATTTTCCCGTTGGTTATAGAATTGATTGACAACCTCTTCTATATAAGACGTGAGCCTGCTTTCTTTATTTTCTGCAAAAATCGTGACACACTCCCAAAACCCCCAATCTCTTGCGTCTTTGGTTGTCCTGATTTTCTGTTTTGCAGTTGACCTCCTCCCTGTGGTTTGATACCCTAAGTACTACAACGCACGCTGTGCACTTGCAGCTTAGGGTACTAGAAATTTAAATCTAGACGAGTCCCCAAAGAAATCCTCCAATCTTGGACGACTATTTAGACCCCATCACTTTTTCTCGTACTACCAATCAAAAGATCCTCGGTCCGTACATCATGGGAAGGCAGCAATCTCGTTTCAGCGTTTCCCTCACTATGATGCAAATGTGAACTGCCACAGTCGGATGACTTATCGATACGATCTTCATGAGATAAAATCTCCCCTTCACTAACTTTAACAACGGATGGCGAAACAGGAGTCTTAGAAGGATCTTTACGAGACATTTCACCAATATCTAATTTATGTTTTTTCCTTATCAAGGGAAAAAAACATTAAATTCCTCTTCAGAAGAGATCGATTGGGGTGGAGGAAGCGGAAAAATAGTTCTTTGATGCTCGAATTCCCGGATCACCAACGGAGCAAACAGATCATGTGGAAACAAGGTGGCAACAATTTTATCTGGAGAGAGTAACGACGGTTCCAAAATCCTCCAACCAGAAGGAGGAGGGGGTCGACGAGATTTACCTTAACAAGGAAGTTGGGATAATATCCCAATGGAACGAAAAGAGGGTTCTGCCATCGAGAAACCGAATAGAAAATGCTTGCAAACGAAGAAAATAAACAGTTTGAAAGACGAAAAGTAAAAAGGAAAGTTAATCGTTTTCGTCGGGATTCTAATTTAGAGAGAGGAAGCAGCAAATAAATTTCTTAAATGGATTAAAATCTGATTCAAGAAATTGGGGGTGCTAACTGTTGGCATATAAATTCCGATCCAGAATTGTAGGCCCGTTAAGGAGTGAATCCAAGGCCCAGCACGAAATTAATATCATTACCAAAGTGGAGTGTTCGAATCAAAGTCATGTGTTAAACTCAGTCCAGTACAAAGAGAAGCGACGAAAGTAAAACCAAGGGGTCATACTAAGTGTCAACTTCGTGGACAGACTGAATGATTATTTAAAAAAAGAGTAATTCAAATTTTTGACCAAAAATGGATGAATTCACTAAAATAAATGAAATTATTATCAAACTAGGCATAGTAAACGAAGACTTTAAACACAACTTAGAACTATAAAAGCCAGAGGATGAGCAGAGAGCGGGGGCGAAATTCTCATTTTACAATTTCTACTACACTTTAGCTTTACTCATCTTTTCTATTTATTTTCTCTTTTTCCATTTTGTAAACGCTCGCAATTGTCAATAATAAAAATCATTTACTCCCATTTTCATCTCATGTTCTTGTCAAAATTGCCTCGACGTGTTGTTTGAGCTCTATTCCTTGATAATTGCTCAAAAGTCATTCATTTATTTGCTACCACTAAAAACAACCCAAATTTTACAAATTATTCATATTTACAAATTTTGATCTTGTAATTTTTGGTATAACATGTTGGCATAAGCTTGAAGATAGCTTGAGCGGGAAGCTACCCTAATCTTAAACCGAGTTATGGTTAAGAGAAAAAAGGAAAAGTATGTTTAGTAGTTATCTAAATATAAGTGTTTCCTATTAGGATTAGGCTAGTGTTATAAAGAGAAAAAGGAAATATGTTTTAGGTTATTGCCTATATAAAAAGATGTCAATGTGTGGTATAACTTACGAGTTTTGAGAGAGATTGTAAGAGCTTAAATTTTGAGTTATTTTTTTAAACTAATAAAGAGAGTTATTCTTTATCAATCTTTGTGTTACTCATCACGTTACAAAGTCTATATAACATAGATATAATAAATTTTAAAAATGAAATATGTTTTGTTTTCTTTGCTTCTTTTTTTTTTTTTTTTAATGAAAAGGATTGAATATCTATCTCCGGACCAGGATCATCCATGTTTCGTGGAAAGATATTTCCGACAGGATCGATTATAGTATTTTATTGACTATTTATTTCCGCAAAAAGTTAGAAAACTTACATTACAAAACAAGACATTTTATACAACGCGTTGAAAAAATGTCTAGGGCTTAATATTCACATATCGTGCATTGAGGGTGGCCCATACATTCTCTCTTTACGCTCTTTGTTATTTTATACATGCGACTATAATAGGATCCGCATATATGCGGGTTTTTAATTAAATATTTCAAACCCGTAAAATTAAATTAAAAACAAAATTGAATACTCTGTAAAGAAAAACAAATAATCGAATATTTTTCTTTTTGTATTAGTAATCGAAAAAAAAACTTAAATGAATAACAATATTTAAGAAAATAATAAAATTTAAAACCCGTTATAGAAAGCATAATCTGATCACTACTAAAAAAATATATGAAAAACACAAAATAGAAACCTAAAAATTAATTATTTATTTTAATTCTCATTTATTTTAAAATTAAAATATTCAAAACACAAAATCTGTTACGGATCGTAAGCAACATTAACTCTACTTCTCATATAGTTCACACACTATATTGATGTCAAAATATTGTTCTATTAAGAAGACTGAATGTTTTCTTTGGATACAAATATTGTATCGCTATGTGGTTTACTTTACTTAGCTGTTATGTGGTTTGGCGACACAAACAAAAATACAAAGAGCAACACAAAAGAGATATAAAGGTTAGCGAATCTCATTGGAAACAAAATCACATTACAAACAGTGAAACATTTATATATATAATCTTTTTTGGGACAAATACATTATGTGATATATTATATATATATATTAGAAAATGACCCACATAAATGCAGGTTTTTAATAAAATATTTTAAAACCGTAAAAATAAATTAAAAACAAAATTCAATAATGCGTAAAGAAAAATAAAATTTACTTTCATTAATATTTCCAGATATATATGTTGAATTATGTTTATTTCTAATGCTTTATCTATATATATATTTATTTATTCTAAAATTTTGGCGAATTAATAATCCTTCTTTTATCATAATTGAAATCTAGATTAAGATCCGCGTATACGCAGATTATAATAATAATATTTAAAAGTCATTGAAAACAAAATCTGATAACTACTGAAAAAATATGAAAAACATAATTTCGAATCCTAAAAATTATTTATTTATTTTTATTCTCATTTATTTTCAATTAAAATATTCAAAACAAAAAATCTGTTGCGAGTCCTAAGCAACATTAAACCTACTTCTCATATATTTCAAATACTTTATCAACTATCTTTTTCTATTCCGCTGTATTAAAAACTTGGGTATTCAATTCGAGTCATTCAAGTACGTTAACAATCTCCCCATTCTCTCTTCAAACAAATAAAGTCTCTCTTTCTCTTCACATTCATCTCCCTTATATGATCTCTCTCTTCTCTAGAGAAGTTATGCTTCTCAAGACTCACATCAAAAGCCTCTCTACATGATTCTTGATACTTTCCTCCTTATTGAGCTCACCATCGTTTAATGTCATATCATTAGCATCTAATTTTTTTTTTTATTTAAATTTTTTCTTTTTTATTTTTTTTTTTTTTTTGTTTCTCTCGTATATGATCTCTCTGCTCTCTAGAGAAGTTATGCTTCTCAAGACTCGCATCAAATGCTTCTCTACATGATTCTTGCTATCATCCTTCTCCTTGAGCTCATCATTGTCTAATGTCATATCATTAGCATCTAAAATTTTTATTTTTAATTGAAATATATCCCAGTTAATTTAATTTATTTTTGGTTTTCCTTTTCCTTTTCTTAAATTGAAATAGATCCTTTTATTTTATCTTCTTTTTCTTAAATTGAAATATATCCTAGTTGATTTTATTTTATTTTTGTAATCTAAATCGATAAATTTGACGTTTTTATTTTTTAAACCGTAGTTAACTTATTTTTCTTTTTCTTAATTTTCTTATTTAACTTTTCGATTTTTTATTTTTCTTTTGGTATTAGTAATTGGAAAGAAACTTATTTTCATTTTCTAATTTTAAAAATAAAATTTTGATTTTCCTTGTAGTATTAGTAATTGATCATACAATTTCCTTAATTTAAATGAAAACATAAAAAAACTTATTTTCCCTTTTTATTTTTCTTATTCATATTTTTTAACTTTTTATTTTATTTTTTGTATTAGTAATAAAAAAACTTAATTTTGTTTTTTAAAATTAATTTTTAGATTTATGTAAAAATTATGTTAAAATTTAATTGGTTGAATTTTTTTAACACATGTCAAAATCTAATCGATTAACTTGAGACGTGTCACGATCTTGTTAGTTAAAGTTTTGATTTTCCTTTTAGTATTAGTAATTGATCATACAATTTCCTTAATTTAAATGAAAAACTAAAAAAAACTTATTTTCGTTTTTTTAATTTTCTTATTTACATTTTTGATTTTTGATTTTCCTTTTTGTATTAGTAATGAAAAAAACTTATTTTCCTTTTTCTATTTTAAAAATTAATTTTTAGATATATGTAAACATGTTAAAATCTAATTGGTTGAATTTTTTAACACGTGTCAAAATCTAATTGATTAACTTGACACGTGTCAAAAACTAACTTTGATGCATTCTACTTTATATAATAAAGATTGATTTTTTTTTATTTTCCTTTTTGTATAAGTAATGAAAAAAACTTATTTTCCTTTTTCTATTTTTAAAATCAATATGGAAAAAAAAATTATTTTCCTTTTTCTTTTTTTAAAATTAATTTTTAGATTTATGTAAACATGTTAAAATCTAATTGGTTTAATTTTTTTTACACTTGTCAAAATCTAATAGATTAATTTAATTGGTTTTCGTAACTTTCTTATTTATCTTTTCAATTTTTTATTTTTATTTTGGTATAAATAATTGAAAAAGAACTTATTTTCCTTTTCTATTTTTAAAACTAATTTCTTGATTTTCTTTTTAGTATTAATAATTGATCTTACAATTTCCTGAATTTAAATGAAAAAACATAAAATTACTTATTTTCCTTTTTCTTAATTTATCTTTTAGATTTTTTATTTTCCTTTTTGTATTAGTAATTGAAAAAAACTGATTTTCCCTTTTATATTTAAAACTACTTTTTAGATTTATGTAAATATTATGTTAAAATCTAATTGGTTGAATTTTTTTAACACGTGTCAAAATCTAATTGATTAACTTGACACGTGTCACGATCTTGTTAAAAACTAACTTTGATGCATCCTACTTTATAAAATGAGATATGTTTAAGATGTATTGAAAAACATGAATCTTTTATATATAATATAGCATCATTAAATGTACTCGTCATGCAATAGGGTGGCTGGCATTCCTCTTTGAATCTGTATCTGTCTAAACATTGTTTTATCGACCCCACGAGTTGACTAATCGTATGGTGGGTTAGGAATATAAGACTTGTTCAAGATACATTAATGATTAAAGATTAAGAACCTATGATTTTATAATTGATCATCAAATATTTAAATTCCTTCATCAAACTTATTCTCCTCAAGCGTCTCCAATATATGCTGGCACACTGCTATTTATAAATGTAGAGATGCACGTATAAGAAAATAATAAAGATTAAGAATTGAACGTTAGCTATGGAGAATGAAGCTTTTGTAGATGGTGAATTGGAGTCTCTTTTAGGGATGTTTAACTTTGATCAATATTCATCTGACGACTCGAGCTTCTACCATGGTGAACATCATGAGATTGATGTTTTCTCTTCTAATGATTTCTTCCCATTTGCTACAGTTCTCCAAGGGAATAAATCGGCCGTTCTTGACGGTATTAATCACCCAACGAACCTCTATGTGCACTCAAGACAAGTAAGTTCAAGTCCAAAATGTTAATTTTCATAATTATCTTTTCATTAAAATGCTAATTAAGCCATTACTGTGCAATACCAATGAACTAACGATAATGGTTAATGCAAAGCAGGAGCTGGTGAAACCGAGGAAGAAGCAAAAGTTAAGCCTGGAAAGCAATATGGTCACCGAGCCTAAGACTACTTGGAGAGATGGTCAGAGCCTAAGCAGTTTCAATAGTTCAGATGATGAGAAAGCTTTAGGTTCTAATTCCTCAAAAAGCTTTAAAGGCAAAGAAAAATCAAACAAAGGGATAGCTATTGATCCTCAGAGCATATACGCTCGGGTAATTTATAAAGCTAAAAAAATCTTTTCATTGCTGCTATTACTATTAGTTGTTAAGTTTTGTGTTAGTAAGATGTTTAAGAATGGTGCAGAAACGAAGAGAGAGGATAAACGATAGGCTAAAGACATTGCAGAGCCTAGTTCCGAACGGAACAAAGGTCGATATAAGCACGATGCTTGAAGACGCCGTCCATTACGTGAAGTTCTTGCAGCTGCAAATCAAGGTAAATATTATTTTGTCTTGTTTAAGTCTTGATCGTTTCTTGTCATGCAAGAAACATGTAAATCTCTTTCCTAAAATCTGTTTATAATATGTCTTATAAACAAAAGCTTTCTTTTTCCTTCTTGCTTTTTTTGCAATGTAGCTATTGAGTTCTGATGATCTATGGATGTATGCACCTCTTGCTCACAATGGCCTCAATATGGGACTACATCAGAATCTTTTGTCTCGGCTTATGTGAAGACTATTATTGAAATAACAAAACTTAGTTCGTGTTTTGGTTTTCTCTGTTCATGATTATGATTATTTTTGTCCGTTCTATCAACTTGACACTCCTTTTGTAATTATTAAATGCTAAAGTAATTTTGGACTAACAGCATTTTAATATTATTTTAAGAGCTACCAAGACATCTTGGGGATCAAATATATTATTTTAAGAACTTCCAACGTCTCAATTCAATATCATATCTGAAGGCTATGTTGGTTTTGAATGCCGGTTTGGCTTTTGGGCTTGAGTCAAGTCTAGTTCAGTTTGGTGTAGAATGTGGTCTCTTATGAGATGACAATTCAGTAAACGGACATGTGAGGGTTTTCTAAATGGATGGGACATAGAGAACATTAAATAAGGTAAAAGGGTGAGAGAACAAAGGACGAGAAGGGAACCATTGTGGGAGATTGAGAGGCCTACAACCATCGCGCTGATGATTGTTTTATCTCCTCCATTGTATAGCTGATGAAGAGAGAAATTGTTTACATCTGATATGGTGTGGTACGGTGGATTAAGAGTGACATTGGCGCGTGTCTGCTATGGATTAGGACCGGTCCTAAGCACATTTCTAAGAAACATTTGAATGCGTTCTTGTGTGTTCGGTGTTCTTGCTCCGTCGCGTCTCTCTTGGAGAATCCGCCGAAGGTGTTTAGGGGAAGGTGAGCTCAGGTTTGGGTTGTGGTTTGTGGTAGGTGTTTTTCTGTGGAGTTGCTTTCTGTCTTCTCATCGGCGATGCTTTCTGTTCCAAGCCGGTGTGAGGTACATCAGGTGCGGCTTCGCTCCGTTCTTCCCAGCCAAGTTCTCCGTGTGCATCCTCTTCTCCCTTTCGGTAAGTGTCCTTGCTTACTTGCTCGTGTTTGAGCTTGGATCCAATTTGCTTGTTTGTGAATTGCTTCACGCTCGGTTAAGAGTTTCGGCTTCTTTGTTTATGGATGAGTTAGTAAGGCTAGGGGTTTGTGATTTGTTTAGCTCTGTGCTATCCGACATCGGGGAGAGATCTTGGTAGAGTGAGCATGCTCGACTATTCTCTTTGGTCAGTGTAGCCCCGTCTTTTAGTTGGATTCTAAGTTTAGTTGGTTGAGCGTGAAGCTTAGATGTTAAGGACAGTCTTCGTTCGAGCCTCGGTTTTCTTCTTAGGTTAAGGCTTTCTGTTCGGGCCTGTGAAAAAGCTTCCGTTCTTCAGAGAAGGCGTTTCTTGCAGTCGTTCAAGAACATCCTAACCCGCGAAGACGTCAAAACCTATCTAAATTGGTCCCATTAGCTGTTATTCCTCTTTTAGCTAATGGGACCAATTTAGATAGGTTTCGACGTCTTAGTGGGTTAGCATGTTCTTTATCGCTGGTTTCTTGAAACCGTTTGCTTCACGGCATTGGTTTGGTTCCGACAAATCACCTATTGATTTTGCTTCCATGTTTTTATTCTTTTTTGTCATGGGACCAATTTAGATAGGTTTAGCAAAATTTTAACATATTTTGTAAAACCTAAACATTTCATTTTCTAATGATATTTACATTCTTAGCAAAAAAAAAAAAGCATTTGAATGCGACACCAATTTCTAGAGACCTACTTTATCTTAAAAAAATTATTGTAAGTGAATTTTACATTGATAAATTGATGAGAGTAAAAACACAAATGTATTTAAGAAGAATTATCAATTATTGTTAAACTCTCATAAGATTAATGTTACAAGATACATATTATATAGGGATGAGAACAATTTAATTTCTTAAACTAATATGGAATTTATTTTTTCTTTTTTGATCAAAACTAATATGGAATTATTATATTTAAGATAAAGGTAAATTTAATAATCTATAATATATCGGTAAATATCAATAATCTTTTTCTTTTTGATCTTCATTATTTATATAATCTTGATACGGCCTATCATCTCGATCTTTCAATATCCTCGCGCAAGCTAATACATGGTAACAGCTGTGACTTCATATTTGTAGCAAATTCTATTGTGTAAAATTTTATTGTAGCTTTTTGTGTAAAATTATTACAAATTATTTATAGCAAATTTGTAGCAAATTTATTTGTGATAAAATTAGTTTGTGAGTAATTTGTGGCAAATTTGCTGCAGATTGTTACAAAAACCAAATAGCTACGTCTCCATATTCGTGAAATTTTTTTGTAACAAATTTTTGCAATTTTTTTTTGCTACAAATTATTGATCATTCCTAAAAAAAAAATGTAGCCATGTTGAACCATTCTAGTAGTGGACACTTAATCAACGATCAGCAGCAGGTTTATGATCAGTAATAAGACAAGAGCCATGTTGTAGGGCAACAGTTCAGTGTCGCTCCCACTTACCGTGGTAGAAGAATAATTGCCAACTCAGCCATCTGCACCTCCGACCATACAAATTCCGCTGGATATCTATATGTGGTGGGACCTTGAAAGCGTTAAGTTTGAACACGGCTTCAACCTTCTCCGAACTTATGCGGCCATAGAGTCGGCTATGAAATTTTAGGGTTCTTATTAAAACATATGCAATCAAAGAAAGTTTTTCTAATAACATCATCTCGAAGTAGGCTGGTACGTACCTCTTTTTTAAGGTACAAAAAGAAAAGGTAGTCAGAAAGTTGATTTAAAGATTAAGTTGGACGTTACCAAATGGATGAGAAATGAGTCGAAGTCTTTAGCTGTTATTGTAATCATGAGCTGTGATCAAGGTTACCTGTAGCTTCTAAAATTTTTGAGAGATGAAATCATAAGAGACAAGTAATTATTGAATTATGGAAATCGATAATTCTATTGATGATGTATACTCTGCTTATATACAGAGGAAGAGATCTCTTTACAAGGAAACATAACATACAACGGTAACAGTATTAATCATACAATCAATTTAGAGGAATCGGCTTGATATGGATGAGCTGTTGTTTCCATATTCTATCACACCCCCTCAAGACGGACGGCCAGGAGAGAGTCCGATCTTGACGATGAGTGTCTGAAAACGAGCTCGAGCCAAAGGCTTTGTCAATGCATCGGCCAACTGATATGCGGATGTAACATGTGTGACCCGTAGCTGTCCACTTTGAACAAACTGGCGCACAAAGTGATAGTCCAATGCAATGTGTTTCATTCATGAATGAAAGACAGGATTGGCCGCCAAGTACGTGGCACCTATGTTGTCGCAGTAGACAACTGGTTTGTCGGAAATGTGGATGCCAAGTTCCACCAAAAGGGAAGAAATCCAGCATAGTTCCGATGTTGTGGATGCGAGAGCTCTGTACTCGGCCTCGGTGGAGGATCTAGCTACGCCCGTCTGTTTCTTAGAAGACCAAGCGACTGCTGACTGCCAAGATACACAACGTAGGCACTTGTGGATGTGTAGTCATCCTTATTTTCTGCCCAATCAGCATCTGTGAATGCGTGAAGGTTCAACTTGTTTTTTGCATTGAAGTAGATGTCGTGATTCATAGTCCCGGCTAGATAACGCAGAATCCGTTTGACAGCCGACCAATGTTCATTTGTTGGTCTATGCATGAACTGAGACAACTTGTTGACGGCAAAGGAGATGTCAGAACGCGTGAGAGATAGATACTGAAGACTTCCCACCATAGTACGATACTCTGTTGCATCGTCTAATGGAGAACCCGAGAAAAGTGTGAGTGAGGAGTTAGCTTCCATTGGCGTGGCTACTGGTTTTGAATCTGCCATATTCGCCTTGTTTAATAAATCTGCAACATACCGGTTTTGTGTTAAGTGCAGCCCAACTTTTGTTTGTGTAACTTCAATACCCAAAAAATAAGACAAATCACCCAAATCTTTAAGAGAAAAACGATGAGAAAGGGAATCGATAGAGCTTGATATGGATGAGCTTTTGTTTCCAGTAATGATGATATCATCAACATACACAAGCATGTAGAGAAGCACGTCATTCTGGTTGTAGATAAATAGAGATGCGTCTGCAACAGAATTTTTGAATCCAGATTGAAGTAGGAAGTTTCGCAGCTCATTGTACCAAGCTCGGGGAGCTTGTTTAAGACCGTATATAGCTTTCTGAAGCTTGCATAGGGCTTGCGGATTGTCCTTGTCTTGAAATCCAGGTGGCTGCAGCATGAAGACCTCGTCCTTTAGTTGGCCTTGCAAGAATGCATTGTTCACATCAAGTTGACGCAAGGACCAGTTTCTTGTAACAGCAGTGCTGAGTACAATGCGAATGGTGGCCGGCTTGACAACAGGACTAAAGGTTTCTTGAAAATCTATGCCTGGTCGTTGATCGTACCCTTTCGCCACTAGGCGTGCTTTGTATCTTTCTATGGAGCCGTCTGGTTTTCTTTTGATAGTGAACACCCATCTGCAACCAACAACATTAGATACATTAGTTGGACGAACAAGATTCCAAGTATGATGTCTGATGTGTGAATTGATCTCATCACTCATTGCTTGTCTCCAATATGGACTCTTAAGAGCCTCAGCCACTGTCCGAGGAATCGTTTCAGTCGGAGGTGAGACTTTGGTATGAAGATTAAGCTTCTGTATTGGTTTTCTGGTTCGTTTGCTTGTGCGTGTTGGAATTGGCTGAGGTGGTGGTACAGCAGCTGCAGGTTCAGGTGATGCAGCTGCAGGTTCTGTGGATGTAGCTGCAGGTTCTTGGGAATAAACTGCAGGTGCTGGTGATGTAGCTGCTGGTTCTGGTGTTGGATCTGCAGAAGATTCTGTCGCCATAGATGGTGTTCCAGATTGTTGTAACGCTGGCAGAGGACCTCTGTTCAGGAACATGTGGTGCTGTCGTTGCAGGGGCATGTTGAGGAAGTAAAGATGGACCTGCAGAGAGATGAGAGATAACAGTAACCAATGGAAATGACGATGGTGATGAGTCAGTTGCAGACGAATCTATTGATTCTACAATTTCCAGAGGTGAGTTAACAGAGAATGGGAATACTTGTTCATGAAAAACAACATGACGAGATGCATAAACCCGATTTGTTGAGCGATCAAGACATAAGTACGCGCTCTGCGATATTGAATAACCGAGGAACACACAAGGTGTGGATCTAGCATCCAACTTATGAGATGTATATGGACGTAACCATGGAAAGCAAAGACATCTGAAGACTTGTAATTTGTCAAAATTAGGCGATCGATTATATAAGCGTTGAAAGGGATTTTGAAAACCAATTGTTGGGGTTGGCATTCTGTTAATAAGATAGACAGTCGTACCAAATGCATAAGTCCAATATGACTTAGGCATAGACGCATGAGACATAAGAGTGAGTCCCGTCTCAACGATATGACGGTGACGACGCTCAGTATTGCCATTATGTTCAGGCGTGTGAGGCGGACTTGTCATGTGGGATATATCGTGATTAGAGAGGAATGGCCTAAGACCAATGTATTCACCCCCTTTGTCTGAGTATAAGGTTCGTATCTTGAGTGAAAATTGATTTTCCACCAAGCTTTTGAACGTCTTAAAAACATTGAAAACCTGAGACTTATGTTTCAAAGGATACAACCAAGTGTATCTAGTAAAATGATCCACAAAAATAACGTAGTACTTAAAACCATCGACCGAAATCCGGGGAGATGTCCATACATCGGAAAACACAATATCAAGAGGTTGTAAAGATTGCAAAGTAGAAGTTGTAAAAAGTAACTTATGCATTTTATTGATAGAGCAAGCGTTGCAAGGCAAAGCCATTAAAACATTTGAAGAAATCGGTAATTGAAATTGCGAAACTATTTTATGAAGAATAGACGAGGCAGGATGCCCCAACCTAGAATGCCAATCAGTCAACGTGGTTTTGATGGTGGAAGCAAAAGCAAGAGACGGAGGTGTGGAGGAAGTTGATTTTGGCCACTCATAGGTACCATCCTTAGGCTTGCCTTCCAGACGAAGAGCCCCAGTGGGTAAATCCCTGACCTGAAAATAGGTTGGAGTAAATGTGACAGCAACATTATTAGTTTTACATAATTGAAAAACAGAGATAAGGTTTTTATCAAGAGAAGGAACACATAAAACTTTCTGAAAGAAAAATGGACGTGTGTAAGAGGGAAGAGAGAAAGAACCAGAGTGCGTAATTGGTAATGAGGATCCATCACCAAGTAGCACATCATCGCCTCCACCATATGGATTATGAGTTGCGAGATTTCCTAAATCAGCAGTCATGTGGTGCGAAGCTCCAGAATCAACTAACCAAGTGGATGAATCCGAGAGCATGGCAGCATTGGCACGAGGCTGCCATGGTTGTGTATTTGATGTCTGCTGCCACGGCTGAAAGTTCTGAGATTGATGTGGAAACTGAGATGACCATGACTGTCCAGAGGAGGATCCTTTGACAAGGCGGAACTCCGGACAGTACTTGACACTATACCCGGATACTCCACAAGCCTGACACTTTCCCAGATAGGGTTTGGAAAATCGAGTCTGATTGTTGTTGTTGTTGTTGGTGTAGCGCTGCTGATTATTGTAGTTCAAGCTTCGATTCTGATTGTAGTTGGAGTTGTGACTTTGATTATTGTTGTAGCGATTTTGTTGACGGTGACGTGCATCAGTCGCATTTGCTACAATCGGAGACACAGTGGAGGCATCAGTACAAAGGATCATAGCTTCACGATTCAGAAGACGCTCATACAGTTCGTTGTAAGAGATCGGATTTTCTCGTCCGTGTATAGCATCTATTTCCGGTTTGTATTCTTTGCCAAGCCCATCAAGGATTTGTTCTGTGAGATCCTCTGGATCCATCGACTTTCCAAGGAGGGCAAGGTCGTCAGCTTTAGCTTTGACAAGGCGCAGATATTCACTGACGGACTTGGTTCCTTTGGTACATGTACGGATCTGATGTTTGAGCTGGCGGATATGGCCTCGTGATGGATTACCGAAAGCAACAGCAAGGCTGTCCCATACTTCTTTTGTGGTCGTGGCGGTGGAGATAATAGATTGAGTTGTTTGTGAGAGTGCACCAATGATCGAGCTGTAGAGGAGCCTGTTTTGACGACGCCATGGTGCATAGAGCGGATTAGGAGTGGAGACACCATTAGAAATCACCATTGCAGTCGGCGCTGCTGTGGGATCATCGATAAAATGTTGGAGTTCGTGGCCTTCTAAGAGAGCACGAACTTGACTACTCCAGATGAGGTAATTTTGATGGGTAAGCTTTGTCACACTTGACATGTTAACAGAGAGAAGAGTACTTTGTGGATCTTGTGTATTGAACACAAACGTGCGTTCAGCAGATGTTTCTGACATGACTCAAAAGAAAGGAAGAAAAGATCTCAAAGAAAAGAGACAAAAAGAAGTAGAAAAGAATGAGGCGGCGAAAGAAATGATCGAAAAAAAAAAAAAAATAGGTTAACACCTATTATGCTCTGATACCATATTGAATTATGGAAATCGATAATTCTATTGATGATGTATACTTTGCTTATATACAGAGGAATAGATCTCTTTACAAGGAAACATAATATACAACGGTAACAGTATTAATCATACAATCAATTTAGAGGAATCGGCTTGATATGGATGAGCTGTTGTTTCCATATTCTATCAGTAATGTGTCGCACATGGAGCTTGGATTCAAAGTCATTTCATAATAATGATAACGGAGGTGAGGTATTTAGACGCAGCGACGTCAAACAGGGCCATCACCTTAACTAAACTGAACGCTGGAAAATATCAGCGACAGCAGCTTTCTCCTCTTTCCGTTAATGCGTCTTCGTTTCCGTCGCCGCTGCTCCGCTTTTTCCGCCACGTGTCTATCTCTAGGCTTTTGTGTTTGTTATTTTTTATCGCTGACGCTGACGCAGCTTTTCTCAAAAGAATTTACAAACTCATATTTATTATAAGACTTAAATATTAAAAAAATTACCAATAAAGTAAAATGATATAAATGCCAGCTATGAATGGTGTAATGTCAATTGCATTGATACTATATTGATTTTAAAAATTGAGGAATTTTAAAATTTTAGTGGATTTAACAAGTATGTCATAGATTTTTATCAAATACTAGATTAGGACCCGCATATATGCGGGTTTTTAATAAGATATTTTAAACCCGTAAAAATAAATTAAAACGATCATTATAAAAAATTTATTATTTACCTTTTTATTATCTTTTTAGTATTAGTGATTGATTATACAATTTCTTTAATTTAAATGAAAAAACATAAAAGAAACTTTTTTTTTCTTAAATTTCTTATTTACTTTTTCAATTTTTTATTTTTCTTTTGGTATTACCAATTGAAAAAAAAACTTATTTTACTAATTTTTTGATTTTCCTTTTAGTATTAGTAATTGATCATACAATTTCCTTAATTTAAACGAAAAATATTAAAAGACTTATTTTCCTTTTTCTTAATTTTCTTACTTACCTTTTCGATTTTTTGTATTAGTAATTGAAAAAGATACTTATTTTCCTTTTTTATTTTTAAAACTAATTTTTAGATTTATGTAAACATTATGTTAAAATCTAATTGGTTGAATTTTTTTAACACGTGTCAAAATCTAATCGATTAACTTGACACATGTCACGATCATGTTAAAAACTAACTTTGATGCATCCTATTTTATATAATAAGATTTATGTGGATTGTCATTGATTGTCATGAATTTTTATTTTTGTATATTCTTTTAATTTTTCTTTCTAGAATTTTTTTTATAAGGTAATATTTATTTATGATTTTCTAAAAAAATACAAATATTATATTTTCCAATTTTAGATATGTTTGTTTATAAAGAGAAATTTTTTTATGATGATGAGATATATTACTGAAACATTTTTTGTTTTCAACAGTTTTGATACCTAGACTAAAGCTACCATGATATTAATTTTTTACCCTCAAAGCAAATAGGACATGAATCATCTTCTTTGATAACTATCTATGTGGGTGTGATGATCTTATACATGTACTTCCTTCCAAGCTTAAGAGAATGTTCATCATGCATACATACCCATCCACAAGAAAAAAATTGAATTCGTACTTTTTGGTTTGTTTATTACATCCCATGAGTTCTTCTTTTTTCCATCCCAAATCTTGAACATTGTTGATTCTTTTGGCATATATTTTCTTGCAAAATATGCAGGGACGATCTGAAAAATACAGATAAAATTGTTTTGATTAATATATTTATTTTAGAAAAACAAAACTAAATACAGAGTTTGAGTTTAGTGTCGGTTTGTTTCATTGTACATGTTTGTGCCCGTTAGTGATTTGGTATATAACCGTGAATTAGGGAAAACCCCAAATTATGAACTCAGAATTGGAAATGGATTTGGATCGAAAGTTAACATGGCAATTCGAAGACACACTTGATCCTATTAACTGCCCTTTCCACTACTTCTGCGACAGCCTCTTAACAGCATTGAAACACAGCGTACAAATGCACTAATTAACAAACATGGTGTGAATGATTTTTGTACCTTTTTCAAACACTTTGTTATTTAACATTCATTATATTATGAATCATGTAAATCTAACTCTCTTATCATTTACAAACAGAAATTTTGGCCACCGACGGAAAATCAAACTGATACAACACCCAAACAAGGCCTAGTGAAGACGCAAACACCGGTAACGGTCCAAACATCCAAAGCAAAAGCGGTACAGAAACGCACATAACTCTGTTCCCAACCATAGCCATTAAAAACCCTCTCTCTAGCACCAATCTCGTATACTCCCTAAACGATACCGTCCCCGTCAATTCATAACCGCAGTCGCAGTCTCCTCCATGCTTCTTAGCAATCGCGTTGATGAGGAAATTGGCGTTCATCAAGTAACTCACGGCAAGTGAGCTGAAGAAGAAGCTTATAGCAAGAAGCAGCGAGGCAGTGGCATACTTGAAGACGAAGATTGTAGGGCTTTGTGAGCCGAAAACGATGTGGCTCTCTGTTGTTAAGAGGTGGCTGGCTTTGAACGCGTTGTTGGTAACCGCAGCTAGAGAAAGGAAGATTAGGATGGAGATTGAAGCGGTGAGAATTGTAACCATTTTTTTGTTCCTCCAGCTTTGAACCGCCAACATCCCAGTCTTATCGTCACCCTGTGTTTTCATTATAATCAACGAATTAATAAGAAATGATTTATTAACAACAAAAAACACAAATACATTAAGGATTTGAAGACAGATTTTTGTCCGTTCTATGTTGTCGGAAATTAATATCCATCGGTTTTAAGTCGTCGAAAATTAATATCCCTCGGAAAGGTAGGCACGGCCCTAATCATAACATGTAAACGCAAAACCAAACGTACGTAATCAAGATTCAAAACAACAACAACAACAACAAAAAACAAAAAATGAACCTCTTTGATGTCACGGAACCAAGATTTGCGTTTGGAGGAATCGATGCCAAGAGAAGTACGAGAAGGATTGTGCTTGAAGGTGTTCCAGAGGAAGAAATGGTATCCCACTGCTATGAACAAACTCAACGGCACTAAAATGCTGTCTGTCTCCACCTTCATTCTCATTTTCTCCTTTTTCTTTTTTGTTTCAGTTTGGACTTATATTAATTCTAATTCGCATTACCAAAGAAAAACGTGTATATAAAGATAAAAAGTTAGTGGACAAATGGGATTCATAGTCAGATATCAAACAAGAATATAGTGGACATCTTCTACATGTATTGCCGGTGGTGTTATTTAGATGTATACGCAACTTATTCTAATACACATCTCAACATCTGACTATACACTCACTTTAGACATTAACAACTACATATATAAAACACTATCTGCTGAGAATTAAGCAACGATACTGTTTTAATTACGAGCATATATAGGGTTGAATCATGTTGCATATGAATTATGGAATATAAAATATTGTAAAACTGACGAACAATTGAAATATCATAAATCAAATATGTTGGAGTAATACTCATGCAAATGCAAAGCTAAATTATGTAGATTCTTAATTTTTAAAATGAAAAAGATATTGTTTCCTATCTAGGCAAATGACAAATCGTTAAGTTGTTATTATGGAATGATACAAGTGGCCTATAAATCTCTAAAATCCAATAAAATGGTTGCTTGAATAAATATATAGAGGATTAGAGGTGGACAACACTTTTTCTTATAATAAAAATTTTTCTTTATAAAAATATATCTTATAAAGTGGAGTGTGATAAAATAGGAATAGAAATCTCCCTCACTCTCATTTCAAGAAGATTTTATTGGATTGATGAATTTACTTTGATTTTGAAATCCAACCACCATACTCGTGTATTATTTAATCAATGCTTTTAAAGAACTTGTTCAAATTATGTATTATTACTTGGTCAATGATTTTTTAAAATCTTTAAAAGTTTCTCTCCCTTTTTTCTAAAGGTTTCCCGAGATATGATCCTGCGTCGACCGGTTATGATGGCTTCCACAGCGCTGGAACCGTGTCTCTTTATCAGTCGTGACCTTGTGAAGAACCAGAGATGGTTTAATTGTTACAATATGGTTGGAGCTAATGTAAATACTGCTCCGTTTGCCAAATTTCATTATAGTTTTCTTTGGAGAAGAGCTACACTCAGATCTATGAAAAAGTTTCGACCTGCTCTTTTTGTTTCTTGTTGACGTCTTTGTTCATCCTGAAGGTTGTTTCTTGTAAATCCTCTATATGAATTTGTATTTTTTAATTATTTATAATCTAATAAATCTCCTTAGCTAGAATCAAGAATTGGAGTATGATGATAAGTCAGAAATAGTAGTTAGCTATAATCCCATATTTTAATTGATCTTTTCTGTTTGTTGTATGCATTTGAGACATTGATTTCGACTTTAAGAACAAAATTCATTACCATTTTTTCTGAACACCATGCACCAAATTTCAAATGAGATTGAATACTATATACATATATATTTTCAATGTTCGCAATCTTGTTCTTGTAGTATTTCAACTGTTCTTCCGCATCGTTTGTCCTTTGTTTTTGTCATATTGCTTTTATCCTTCTTCATTAGGATTCAAAGTGGTTAGAAAATATATGGTGAAACTGTAGAATTTACATTGCACCAAAAACAATTTACATTTGATAGAAAGAAAGAAAGAAATCAATCTAGACAAATTAGGTGGTCTGGGAGATAGGATGGATGCTGGGAGAATTTTCGCCACGGCGACAATTTCGACATCGTCGACAAATTCCTACAACAGAAAAGATAAAGAACAAAAAAAGCATCATCACGGGAACAATCCATGCCTTGAACCAGGGAGGATCTTTTGGAAAGATCAATGCAGCTTCTTCATCTTTAACTTGGTACCGTCTCAAAGTTTTGATGTGTCTTAAATTGTTGTTGTTGTTCATAAACAACAAACACATGTTTCTTCCCATCTCCTGAGTTTCCCCTTCTCGGGGATGAGATGAAAAAATGACAACACAGAGAAAATTCGTTGTTTATGATATCTTGTGTTTTGGTTTTATTGTTTATTTTTAGTGTTTGTTGCTATATTTTCTTTAGAATGTTTGGACATTTGCCGTTCTTAGGCACTCTTAAAACTTGATCATGATGAGGTGAATAATAAAATAGAATATCCAACCAATAGACTTGTAATGTGTTTTTTTTTTTTTTTTTTTTTTTAATTAACTGTAGAAGTTCTGGACCAATCTCTCTCAGTACCCGGAGTTAGCATTTTCTATATTCCGATTTAAAGAATATACCTCCGTACCAAAGGGAGTTTGAACCCGGAGCACATAGAAACCAACCCCCTTGCACTACCACTAGGCCACCACCACTTTGGTAAATATTATGGTTTCATTTAAAACCCATAAACTTAAAGATGCTAAATATTATGGTTTCATTTTAAAAAATACACATGAATGATGAAAACAAACAAATGCCTAAAATTACCGAACTTTTAATTTCACAAAGAAAAACCAAAAACAGAAGACAAAAAAAATGGAGATAAAATGAAATACAGACAATAACAAATACTATGACAAAAAAAAAATATGAAGACAGATATAATAAATAATTAAACAGAAGCAGACAAGCTCGGGACGAAAGAGAACCAGCGAAACCCACAGCTCCATTTCTCCGGCAACGAAGGACATTTCGGAACCCAATGCCATGTCCTTCTCCCAACATGATAGAAGAGAATCTCAGGCCAATTATAGCAACATACACAGATCATCTCCTTGTGCCACAAACATTACACATGCTCGTAATTGTGGTAACAAACCGAAGTGAATTTCCGACAAACAATCTCCGGCAATGTTTCAGCTTCGATCCAGTTCTCTGTCTCTTCTTTAAATTCCCAAATCTTGATGCTCCTGCAAATCCCGTTGCTCCCGATTCCTCCTACCATGTAAAGTATCTTCTTCTCCGAATCACTAACCAATCTCGCAAACGTGATCTCGTCGTCCTCCGGAAACACTCCGTCTCCTGTGGCTGTAGTCCATTTTCCGTCGTCTAGATCGACGCTTACGATGAGAAAAGGCTCGGATCTAGCGAAATAGAGAGACCCATTGTATAAGACTCCATCTTGATTAAACCCACGAGGCAAGACTTGATCAACGCCGCCGAATTTCTTCCACGAGCGATCGCCGGAATTGTAGATACAAACGGATCTCGAAGCGGCGGAGGAAGAGGAGGATGAGAAGAGGGTGAAGATCCGGTAGCCGTGTGGTGATGCGACGAGTGAGAGAAGCTCGTAAGGGAAAGGGTAAAACGGGAATTTAACTGATCTGGAGGATCTGGTTAAAGGATTGAAGATTGAGAGAGAAGAAGCAGTGGAAGGGGAGACGGAGAAACAGAGGAGGCCGTGTGAAGAAGAGAGGAGTGAGGAGGCGCATGTTAGCGATAGTGAGCGTGGGAGTGGTAACGTGCGCCACGAGTGGAGATTAAAATCGAAGAGAGGGAAAGATTGAAAAGACTGAGGGTGAGAGAGGAGGAGGAAAGAAGGGAGAGAGAAAGAGTGGCCGGAGAGGAAATTCGGAGAGAGGATTAGAGATCGGAGATGCTTAGAGATTGATCGGAGAGCGACGAGGGTTCTGAAAGGGAGGAAAGAGAGGATGTGGTCGAGGATGTGGTTTGGTAGATTTGACCAGATGATTGGATTCATAGCCGTCGGAGAAGATGCGGCGGTGGGGGAAGATTCCGGTGACCAGTAGAGGAAAGTGGAGGCGGAGGTTGTGGTGGTGGTGGTGGTGGTGATGGTAATGGATTTCTTGCCGGGAGCTCTGAGGTGGAACATGGTGAGAGAGATTTAGCAAGAAGAGAGGAAAGTGTGGAGTTGGAAATTTTTGAGACTAGTGATCAAGTGGTTTGGTTTACTTAAGGACGCGTAAAAAAGAATCTCCGTTTCCGGTTTAGACCGTTGACATTAGACGTGGAAAAAAAATCGAATCGCATTTAATTCGAAACCAAAATTAGTGCAAAGTCCGAATTAAGAAACGGAGCAAATAAGTTGAATTCTTTGTTAACTATTCTCGGAAATGGTCAACATTTTGTTTTTTTCAATTTTGTGAACTCGAGGAATTCTATGCCTAAAGAGAAATTAGGCTGAGTAACCATATCAGATAGAAAATTTAATTCTATAACCATAATAATTTCGTGGCTATGATATTATCTGTATATCTATTAATAATAACAATCTGAATAAATGCAAATTGTATTTTAATAAGTTATGTCTTTTCAAAATTATTATTTGTATTTTTTTTATGAATTCTAATTTTAATCTAATAAATGTTATTTGTGGTTGCGTCTTTTCACTTATCAAACATTGCTTCTTTTCATTTATGTCTTTTGATGATTACTTATATTGTTCAAAACCACTTAAAAAGGGTCATTTGATAGTGATTCATACTATAATGGTGTATCAAAAAATATGTTATCTAGATAGTTTGCTCTAAATAAATAAGAAGAAAAAGTAGAAAATCCAACATATGATCATCTAAAACTTTGGGGCTCGGATCATCGGCCAGTATTGGCTAGTATTCAATCTATCCTCTATCGCAGAAAACGGAGTTTCCGGTTCGACAAGCGATGGATAGGAAAACCCGATTTGAAAGAAGCGGTCAGTAATGGATGGGGATCATTTGGAGAGAACCTAATTAGAGATTTTCATCATCGTTTATCATCTTGCCGTAAACACATATCTTCGTGGAAGAAAACACTACCTACTAATACGGCAAGATTGATCGAAGAACTCAAGGATAAAGTAGACATAGCTCAAGCTGACGATAATGCCACCCTCGAAGAAATCCAAGATTTAAGGAGACAGCTATGTTCAGCCTTTAGAGAGGAAGAAGTTTTTTGGCACCAAAAGAGTAGAGAACAATGGCATGTAGGAGGGGATAAAAAAACAGGATTCTACCATGCATGTACTAAACAGAGAAGGTCTCGAAATCGAATCATCTGTTTAAAAGACCACAACGGAAATTGGGTAGAAATTCCGACTGGGATTGAAAAGGTAGCGACAAATTATTTTCGGGATCTCTTTGCCACATCATAACCACCCGACTTCTCAGCGTCTCTCCGGTATATTACCGAGATAGTAACTGATAATGATAACCAATCCCTTGTAGCGATTCCTTCACCTGAAGAGATAAGAGCGGCAATTCTTGACATTAAACCAGATAAAGCTCTGGGACCAGATGGTATGACGAGCCGTTTCTACCAGAAATTCTGGGAAGATACGAGCCAAGACATAATTAAGATGGTTCATGATTTTTTTGAGGAAGGCAAGTTCGATCCAAGGCATAATTTGACAAACATATGCCTTATCCCCAAAAACAACCGGCCAAGATCGATGACGGAGTTTAGACCAATAAGTCTATGTAATGTAAGTTTCAAAATTATCTCAAAGATTCTTTGCAGAAGATTAAAGAGAGTACTTCCGAAGCTCATCTCGGAGACCCAATCAGCCTTCATGGCTAGACGTTTGATCACATATAATATCCTCCTAGCCCAAGAAAATTTTCATGCTTTGCGCACAAATCCGAGTTGCAAAGAAAAATTCATGGCCATTAAGACGGATATGAGCAAAGCATATGATAGGGTTGAATGGGGTTTTATAGAAGCTCTCCTTTTAAAGCTAGGCTTCTCGGAAAAATGGGTTCAACTTCTGATGTCCTGTATCTACTCGGTCTCATACCAGGTTCTGATAAACGGAGAAGCTAAAGGAAGGATAAGACCATCACGAGGCCTCCGACAAGGAGATCCACTCTCTCCATTCCTGTTCATTTTATGTACAGAGGCTCTTATTTCCTTGCTTAAAGGAGCGGAGGAAGAACAATGTATTACGGGGTTAAGGATTGCGAGAGCAAGTCCTAGAGTATCCCATCTCCTATTTGCAGATGATAGCCTGTTCTTTTGCAAAGCAGAAGTCCTGCAAAGTGCAGAGATACTAAAAATAATCCATTCATACGGAGCAGCGTCAGGACAAGAACTGAATGCTGCAAAATCCTCCATCCTTTTTGGAAATAAAGTTGGACAACCCTTTCGTCGTGAGATTAAAAGGGCTATCGGAATATCCAACGAAGGAGGGATGAGAATGTATCTGGGACTTCCGGAACAGATATGCGGCTCAAAAAAGAAAGTTTTCGCATACGTGCAAGAGCGACTGAATAGTCGAATTAATAACTGGTCGGCGAGACTGCTTTCAAAAGGAGGAAAAGAAGTACAAATAAAATCTGTAGCTCAAGCTCTTCCGACATTTGTGATGTCGTGTTTCCTACTCCCACAAGGTGTAACGGATAATTTTAGAAGTGCAATCTCTAATTTCTGGTGGAGCTCAAAACAAAACAGTAGAGGCATGCATTGGATTGCATGGGACAAAATTTGTACCCCGCGTAAAGAGGGAGGATTGGGGTTCAGAGATCTTCACGATTTCAACATCTCATTGCTTGCAAAGCAATTGTGGTGTCTTATACAGTTCCCATCTTCCCTTTTAGCTAAGGTGTTGCGAGGGAGATATTATCGACTATCGAGCCCCCTCGATGTACACAAATCATACTCTCCATCGTATGGGTGGAATAGTATCATGGCCGCGAAACCCCTCCTCCTCCAAGGCTTACGTAAGACCATTGGGTCGGGATGTAATACTAGGGTATGGAGCGAACCTTGGATCCCAGTTATCCCAGCGAGACCCGCTAGAGGAATCATCCCAGCGATTGACAGGAACCCAAACCTTCTAGTTCATGAACTCATGAGGGGAGACATGAAAGAGTGGAACACTCAAACTCTTCGCGAACTTTTCCATCCCGAGGACATCCGACTTATCATCGGGATGAGACCTAGTCAAACCCTCACCCTTGAATGGGTATGTCTGGAACCATACAAAATCAGGAATCTACACAGTCAAATCAGGATACGAATTGGCACAACGTTTAAAAGCGGAGCAGATGCCGTTTGAAATGACGGAACCAAGAATTACCGGCCTTTTAAGCCATGTTTGGGAAATTCGAGCGCCTCCAAAATTTGGACACTTTATGTGGCAAGCCTTATCAGGTTGCGTGGCTACTTGTCAGAGGCTTACATTTCGACACCTAGGCACAGATAAGAGTTGTCCCCGGTGTGGAGACCCAGAGGAAATAATTAATCACTTGTTATTTGAATGCCCCCCTGCTATGCAGGTGTGGGCTCTCTCGGACTTTCTGTCCCTTCCGGGTTGCTTCCCGTGTTCATCTCTATATGGAAACTTAGATTTCCTATTTTGGAGGATAAAAGAAAGGGACCTACCGGCTCCCCAAAGGGATATCTTCCCGTGGATTATTTGGTACATTTGGAAGGCAAGAAATGATAAGGTTTTTAATGGGAAAGTCGTATCACCCATGGATACTCTCCTACATGCTACCATAGAAGCAGAAAGTTGGCGAAAAGCAAACGAGAGAGAGATGGAAGAGGAAAGAGAGGTGAGGTTAGGCCAGCCCCCCCCCCCCCCACGAGTGAGCCTCTTGAGGTCCCCCAAATCCCAACTTGTCAGATCGATGCTTCTTGGGTCGATCATGGACCGGTTAGTGGACTTGGGTGGTATCTAACAGACACGATGGGAAATACCATCACCGGACAACAAGGATGCCGAAGGAGTCTTTCAGCTCTACATTCAGAATTTGATGGGCTACTCTGGGCTTTGACCTGCCTACGAGACAAGCAGATAGGAAAAGTGCGTATTGAAACGGATTGCTCGGTTTTGATTCGGATGATCGAGGATCCGGTGGATTGGCCTTAGACTATATATGTACCCTTAGGAACTCATTTGAGGAATGTATTATTTGCTTTATTCCCCGTAGCCAAAATGTCTGTGTCGATACCCTTGCTAAAAGGTCCAGAGCACGAGGGCTAATCTTTTCCCATGTAGATCATACCCAGTTAATAGGAACGGGATCTACGGAACCCGAACCTAGTAACCAAACTTGATTTAATATATGGTAGACAGTTGAAAAAAAAAAAAAACTTGAATAAAGTTAAGATTATAAATCAGCTTGGGAAAATATATAATATTTACCCTTCTTATGGTGAATTATATTATCTTCGAACTTTAATCGATTGTTTTTAAAGAAACAAGTTTTTTTGAAAATTTTCCAGAGTATTGTAAAATTCAGTGTATTTTTGAGATACATCTACAACAAGTGGTTTACTAGAGAGTGATGATGAATGGTATGCAACAATGAAAGCAGCTTCTTTTTGGGTTACACCAAATCAGTTGTGTAATTTGTTTGTCATATTAGTAAATTATTGTGATGTTACAAATCCATTACGATTATGGAGTACATTTTGGGAATATGTTACCGAAGAAATAGTTTCCCAGGAAAACAAGTTATGTAATTTTGTTGGCATGTCTATAATATACATGTTGTTCCAAAAGAATCGAGTAAACATAATTTGGATAATACCAAAAATAATTGCAGCCAAAAATGCAAGAGTTTTAAAGGACGTGAAATGGAGACATATGAAATTAGTACTTGTGCTGGTCCAGGAGTTTATTGGCAGCCATATCAGCATCAACGAAACCTGAGTGGATCCGAGAAAGGAGTGGAAGGAGAAGAAAGACGTGTTGGTATACCAGTGCTGCAATTACTAAAGTACTCATCAATTGGAGTAAAAATAAGTTGCATCTTTTCAATATTTTTTTTATTTTTATTTTTTTATCTTTTCAATATTGTTTTTTTTTTTTCGACAAAACAATTTCCATTAAATTCAAATTCAAAGAGAGATTACAAAGACACAAAAAACTAGTGTAACACAAATTATTACATACACATATGTATGTGCCATACAATGAGAAAAAACAGCAAAAGGGAGTTTGACGATGCTTTCCGAAGAGTAGTCTTACTCGCTAACCGATCATAAGATCGGTTATTGTCCAACTTCATATTTGATCTTTCTCTGAGGCGATTTGTATTCAGCATCTCATGGCTGAACTTTCTTTTTGCAAACCGCATCCTAAAATCTGATGTGCCCAAAACGTAGTTCTTAAAAGTAGACACAGTGATATCAAGATCTTTCTGAAATATCAAAACTCTGTATCAGAGTCATTCGACAAGAAAATGACTTTTGCTTTCTCCCCTTTGAATTCAACATGTGAAATCGTTTATGACTAATGACTTTGATTTCCTCTTTCGTTCCACAGCTCCATATATAGAAGGTTATGAAATCTCTTCTACCCCATGATTGTTGCCATAGTGAATGCTTCTCGTACGAACCCAAACCAGTAGATTGTGATTCCAACATAACAAAACCACGGGAAAATACCATTGAAAGACCATAGTTCACCATGGAACACCACGATTCATGGAAAGTTATTGACTCTTCTACCCAGATTCTTAACCACTCACTAACATTGAAGTCATCCCAACAAAGAATATAAATTTTCTTCGTATACAAAAGAGACTCAATAACATTACGAAGCCTCGCTGATGCATAAGCGCATACCTTTGATTGTAAAATTAGGGATGCGTCATCAACACCAATGATGATGTCATGCAGAAGGCATAGGATATTATATGTCCCAGATGACAAAAATTGGATAGAACAACATAGGATAATCAAGAAAGCGTTGAAAGAGATGATTATCCAAGGCGGTTTAGAAGTTCTGAATTCATCCAAAATGAATGGATTCCACCAACCGCCAAGGATTTCACTCAGCGGATTAAAACCGACAGATGTGACCCAATGAAAAAGGAAATCCATCGTCGGACGAACGCTCTTGAAGAAGAGAAAACAGAACCCAGAAATGCATAGTATATCATTTTTGGAAAGAGGAATAAAAGCCATGAATCTTATTAAAAAATCAAAAACTAAAAACAGAGAAAGGAAAGAAAGAGTACAGCCGACGCCGGAGCCGGCGTCGGCCGGAGAAATCACGAAGAGAGAAAAGTTGAAGAGATCGTCTTTGAAATCGCTTGGGAGAGAAAACGGTTATGGATTTAAATTCGGTTTCTCTGAACGATGGTTATTAACCGATTACTTATCTTTTCAATATTGTTATTTCTGTTTCTATGAAACTAAACTTTAATCCAATAAATTCTTATTATGATTACATCTTTTCATCATAACTGTTATTAGAGTATGTGTCTTTTTTTATACATTATGTGTCTCTTCGTTAATAACCGCTTATTTTATGAAAAGTTGCATCGTTTAATATTCATGTCATTTCAACTCAATAAAAAAATATAAAAATTCTAAAGATCCTCATTAAAAAAATTTTAGATACATGTTTAGCTAAAAAGTTTATTAAACTAAAATGAAGAGTGACACGAAACAATGAAAAAAATATTAGTTATTAATTGAGCAGCCAGTTTTTATTGTTAAATTTGTTTATATACATTTTCTATTTGCATTTTTAAGATATGGATTTTGGAGTTGATATATATGTATAAATTATAAATAAATCTTATAGATAAAAAAAAATTTATAAAAATGAGTTTCCGCGCGAAAGCGCGGATTCTATACCTAGTTATGTATAATACCAATTTTGTCCTTCTTTTATATTCTCAAATGGTAATAAGACTATATTGTATTCCATGTTCGTATAATATAGTTTAATAGATTTCGTTGACGACTGCCATATTCGCTCTGTCTGCGCCTGACTTAATCCTTCTTACGGTCCCAGACTTAACAGCAAATATATATATGTTTTCTTTCGCATGTTATTCTATTATATTTAGATGGTATAGAACATACAAACTGAATAAAAGAATGTAACAAGTTTATACTGTTTTTCATGTTCATATAGTATAGTTTGATCGATTTCAATCTTGGCATCAAAGATCTATACGTTTTCATTCACTTGTTATACTATTATATTTAGACGGTATAGAACAGACGAATAAAAGAATGTATAAAGTAAGGGCATTTTCGTCCAACTAAATAGTGTTATGGTTATCCATTTAATTTTTCAAACCCTATGGCTATATTCTTTATATCTTTTCCCAATATGGTTATCCACCAAAAAGACTCTCGCCGAAATCCAGTCTAATTCTTTGAAGATTATAGAAATCCAAATTTTCTTGCCATTGAAAATATCTATGGATAAAACTAAACTTTCAATCATTTAATCACCATCACTTGATTAAAAATGGTCATCCCAATTTTCCGTGAAAGATCCTCATTTTCCAACTTTTTTAGATGAGCTTTCATCATTTTCGTAATAAGTTTTCTTTCTTTTATTTTTAGATGGTTGAACGTTAGAAAAAAAAGCATGTTCAATCATAACCAAAATTGTGGATTTTTGTTATATAATCTCATTATTATATTATAATTTATTTGTGCAGTTGATAAAAAAATCATTTTAATATATACTTTTAAAACTGAATAGAATAGAATCTATTTCCGAGTAAAACCGAATCTAACTAACCCAAAATTCCACTCCAAATTCTACTTTGGTTATGCATTTCTTAATCCTGAATCAAGCCAAACTGGAAAGAAAAAAAAATGCCAATGCTTAGTTCACATATGCTAGTTTAAAATATATAAACTTTTGTTGAATTTTTTTAAAACTGTGTATACATCATATATGTTATCCAAAACTGAATGGAACCATACCAAAAATTCTAGTTCGGTGTTTTAAATCGGATAAACCAAACTGAATTTTGGTATGGGCAGTACAACCACCCAAAAAAAGAAAAAAACTCGAGAATAGT
Organism: Alliaria petiolata; assembly: GCA_020283515.1. Taxonomy (NCBI): domain Eukaryota; kingdom Viridiplantae; phylum Streptophyta; class Magnoliopsida; order Brassicales; family Brassicaceae; genus Alliaria; species Alliaria petiolata. Next base: position 58,884,343 of record JAHZTW010000003.1, on the reverse strand, counting down.
TTGACTTCTTCGCAAATATCATCAAATCGAGTATTTTGATAGTAACGGCGTAAGACCACCACCAAGTTTATTGTTGAGAAAAGGAACAAAGTTGGTTATAAAGATTAATTAGGAGATTAATCGTATGACCACTTTTAGTCTTTGGAATTTAAATTTCGTTCTATTCCAACTAGACTTTAGAAATTAATTTCGTAAGACCGCCACTTTTAGAATTTAATGCTAGGACCCCATTAATTATAGGACTACTTCTACGAAAGCTTTTCTTTCGATTGGAAATGTGACAGTGATGGTGGGATAAGATCTTACCGCTCCTTAATTTGGTAATGCATAGCACAACATCGTCTACTCTTTGGTACCAACCCTTAGAAATGTGAACATTGAAATCTCATGAAGCTCATGCTGCGAGCTATCTATATGTTTTTATCACTATTACGAAAAACGAAAACGAAATATAGGAGAGATAACTAGGATTTACGAAACAAATTAGAATTTTAAGTTGGGTGATTTTAATATATAGTAATGGTTGATCAGTTATTTAAGTATATAGTAATAGATAAATCAAAATTAGTTATTTTTATAGAGAGAAAATAATGTTAGGCCAAAACAATCTTTTTTATTCTTCTTAACTACACAAATACCATTAGTCAGAAACTCTGGTAATATTGTTCACATTCCGTTCTCGTAACACTGTTTACTGTTCGAAAATAATTTTAACCCAATTATTATATCATAAAGTTATTGTGTTTATCAAGTTATCATATAAAAAAAATATAAAATATAAAAATTATCGTGTTAACAAATTATCATATTAGAATATATATATTGTTGTTTCGTTAACTTTGTTAACTTACCAAAATCATACAAGGTTATAGCAATAACAATTTAATTAACTCTGTTATTGTTTTCACTATTACCTTCATCATCATCGCCAACATCGTTATCAATATTGGCGTTATCATCGTAACCGTATTGTCGTCGACATCGCCATCGCCACCGTGACTTCACAACCACCACCACCACCACCATCGCCACCATCCTTGCTGTCTCTTATACACATCTAGATGTGTATAAGAGACAGACATTCGACATCGCCATCGCCACCACTAGGCCTGGGCATAAAAACCGGACCCGAAGAACCGAACCGAACCGACCCGAATTAGAAAGAACCGAACCGAACCAGAACCGACCTAAATATCCGAATGGGTCCTATATTTTTGTATCCGAAAACCCGGAACCGAACCGGAACCTGTCTCTTATACACATCTAGATGTGTATAAGAGACAGGTATAGAACAGACGAATAAAAGAATGTATAAAGTAAGGGCATTTTCGTCCAACTAAATAGTGTTATGGTTATCCATTTAATTTTTCAAACCCTATGGCTATATTCTTTATATCTTTTCCCAATATGGTTATCCACCAAAAAGACTCTCGCCGAAATCCAGTCTAATTCTTTGAAGATTATAGAAATCCAAATTTTCTTGCCATTGAAAATATCTATGGATAAAACTAAACTTTCAATCATTTAATCACCATCACTTGATTAAAAATGGTCATCCCAATTTTCCGTGAAAGATCCTCATTTTCCAACTTTTTTAGATGAGCTTTCATCATTTTCGTAATAAGTTTTCTTTCTTTTATTTTTAGATGGTTGAACGTTAGAAAAAAAAGCATGTTCAATCATAACCAAAATTGTGGATTTTTGTTATATAATCTCATTATTATATTATAATTTATTTGTGCAGTTGATAAAAAAATCATTTTAATATATACTTTTAAAACTGAATAGAATAGAATCTATTTCCGAGTAAAACCGAATCTAACTAACCCAAAATTCCACTCCAAATTCTACTTTGGTTATGCATTTCTTAACCCTGAATCAAGCCAAACTGGAAAGAAAAAAAAATGCCAATGCTTAGTTCACATATGCTAGTTTAAAATATATAAACTTTTGTTGAATTTTTTTAAAACTGTGTATACATCATATATGTTATCCAAAACTGAATGGAACCATACCAAAAATTCTAGTTCGGTGTTTTAAATCGGATAAACCAAACTGAATTTTGGTATGGGCAGTACAACCACCCAAAAAAAGAAAAAAACTCGAGAATAGTTTGACTTCTTCGCAAATATCATCAAATCGAGTATTTTGATAGTAACGGCGTAAGACCACCACCAAGTTTATTGTTGAGAAAAGGAACAAAGTTGGTTATAAAGATTAATTAGGAGATTAATCTTAGGACCACTTTTAGTCTTTGGAATTTAAATTTCGTTCTATTCCAACTAGACTTTAGAAATTAATTTCGTAAGACCGCCACTTTTAGAATTTAATGCTAGGACCCCATTAATTATAGGACTACTTCTACGAAAGCTTTTCTTTCGATTGGAAATGTGACAGTGATGGTGGGATAAGATCTTACCGCTCCTTCATTTGGTAATGCATAGCACAACATCGTCTACTCTTTGGTACCAACCCTTAGAAATGTGAACATTGAAATCGCATGAAGCTCATGCTGCGAGCTATCTATATGTTTTTATCACTATTACGAAAAACGAAAACGAAATATAGGAGAGATAACTAGGATTNGTGAGAATTGAGATGATGAGGTTGATATCTAGGACGTTCCCGTCCGTCAAGCTTCGCGAACACAACCCTAGCCCTAAAGCTCCGAACTTCAAAGCGCAAACCCAAATTCCGATTTCATCATCTTCTTCTTCGCAAGAAAACTCGAAGACCCCTAAACCCAAATCCTGGTCCGTTTATCTCATTCTCTCTACCAACGAACCCATCAAAACATATGTCGGCATCACCACCGATTTCACTCACCGGTTCGTCATCTTTTTCTTCTCCCTTCTTACACTAAATTAAATTTGATCCTGTGTAGATTTACCCATTTAGGTTCTGTTCCTGAAAGATTGGTTATTTGATTGATATTCCAATTGAAAGCATGAGTTTTTTCAATTCATAGATTTGAGAATTTTGTGGGTTTTTAAAAAGCAAAGTGCTTTTTGTTGTTGTTGGTGCAGATTTTACAGTTGAATTTGATTTTGAGTAGATTGGTTATTGATTGATATTCCAATTGTAAGCATGAGCTTTTTTCAATTTATAAATTTGAGAATTTTGTGGGTTTTGAAAAAGCAAATTGCTTTTTGTTGTTGTTGTTGGTGCAGATTAAAGCAGCACAATGGTGAAATCAGAGGAGGTGCAAAAGCTTCAAGTGCAGGAAGACCTTGGCTTTGTGCCTGCATCATCACTGGATTCACTTGTCTAAGCCAAGGTCTTCTTACAAAACATTGCCTTATGAAACATGTGTCTGGTAATACTGTGTATGCTTATAGATGATGATGAGATTCCTTTGTGTAAATTCTCCAGCTTCCTCCTTTGAATCGAAATGGAAGATCTTTTCAAGAAAGTTACCTCGGAGAAAGAAAGACGAGGAGATGAATCAGAGTGATGCTTTGCTGCAGCATCGGAGGAGAGCGTTGGATAAAGTCCAGGACTCACTAGAATGCAGTCACCTTGAAACGGACTGGAGAATTCTGACCAGGTAAAACCACAACTAACTTTTGAAATCATCGATAAGACAATTGCGAAAAGAGTAGAACTAGAGTTCGGGTTTAGTTGACATATGAACAGTTGTTTGAAAACGACATTGTACAATGCACAAACCCATGAGCTGTTGTAACTTGTAAGTTCTAAGGAACGCAGTATTCAAATGTATTCATACATAAAAGTGAAAACAAATGTAATCAAGATTGGTTTGTTTCATGTTTTTGTCTTCAGTTTATATAAGATATAACAAGTATAGACAAACATATCTTCAAGATAAAAATATTGAGTTAGTGGTTGCAAATTGTGGTTATTCTAAACGTCGTGGACGTAGTCAGTGTTCATCATTGTGCTTTAGGTGCGGAGGAACTAGTTTTCCGGTACCGTTCCATGCCATTGCTCGTGGTTCCGAACCACTTATACATCTTTGAGTGCTTGGTTTAGTGTTTGGGCTTGTGGTGGTATGATTTACAATTGCAATATCTAGGATTGGGTTTGAGAATTCGGTTCTTGACTATGGTGATCTTTTGAACATGCATTTAATCAACTTCTGTTACGCATTTAGTGTGTTATTGAGTGTCTTTTGAAGTATCGTTCGGGAACTCTTTGGCAAAAAAATTCTTGCCTTTTATCTCTTGTAATCCCAAGCTAATATCAATATAAAATCGTTTGTTGCCCAAAAAAAAAAGAAGTTGAGAATTCAAAGCGATTGTCATATCGTTGTGTTGGTCATTGTAACTACACTTCCTTATTATCGTATCATTCGATGTTTTTCCTCGTGTAGCTATGATGTCAATCAATCATCATTCCGAGTAATGAGCTATGAAATTAACTTTGTGAGAGATATATATATGTTTTCTTTTTAAAACCAACAAGTATATAACCTTCATTCAAAATCATAATAACAAATATCTATATATATATATATATATATATATATATATATATGTATTACTACTATTTTATTCAACATCATCTTAAATCCGTTGGTGTTATTAGCTAGTTCTTGTAATAAAGCGATGGTAAATGAAGGCATTATAAGCTCCTGCTTGTATAATAAGAGAAAAAAGACATTAAAAAAAAAGATGGTGTTAGGTCTTCGAAAAATGAGCCGTAAAGACAATGGAGTGTTCGTTGAGTATCTAATCTCAATCAAGGAGCTAAAGCCATGGCCAACGAGCCAAGTCCCCGCACAATGCGTCCTTCTCAAATGGGAAAACGGCGAAAACGGCTCAGGATCGTTCACCGCGGTCGTGGGCAAAGACACGATCATGTTCAACGAGTCCTTTAGGCAACCACTAACGCTAGAACCCCAAGGTGGGGCCAACAAGAAGTTCCAGAAGGTGGTTCGGGTGGTGGCTTGATCTCGTTGACGCTTGTGCAGCCAGATCTGCCGATGATCATGTTTTAGAACCTAACCTGGGACGGAAGGTGGTTCGGGTGGTGGTTAGGGTTAAGCCATCGACAGATCTGGCTGCACAAGCGTCAACAAGATCAATATCGGTACACAAGCCCAAGGGAGATGATTCAGAGACAGTTTCTATATGACTATATCATTCGCTGGGTAATTCCATTCCTTCTATCTGCATAGTGAACACGGTCACTGGTCAGCTTCTGGTTTTTCTTAAGACCAAAATATAAGTTTTGGATTTCTGAGAGTGACTTAACAGGTACCCGAAAGCAAAAACTTTGAAAAATTAATGATGCTAATCTGCAAAATACAAAAGATACATACTTAATGCTCTAGAACAATTAAATGACTTGCCTTGGAAAGTCCCTTCGGTTGAATTTTTCCTTAGTGTACAAAAACCACTCCATTTTCTTGATCTAAGATGTCAAATACAGTTTCTTGAGAGACCTCGTAAATTGATAAGATCTCAGCCATTGTAAGGACAGCTAAACCGTGTTCCTCTCCAATCCCTTCAAACCATGTCATGCAGAACTCCATTAGAGCATTATTATTGGAGAGATCTGTTTTGGAGTTTTAAAAGTTTTTTTAATATTAAAAGAAACGATTTTCGAAAAAAAAAAATCCGCCGAATCGCGTCGTGACACATGGCGTAGAATCGATTCTATCGGCTCTTCGCAGAGAACCGATTCTGGGCGAAAAGTTCGCCACGTCATTAATTTTTTTCTTTTTCCTTAAGAACTGCACTAGTCTCTCCAATAATGACCATTTTTGAATTTCAAAACCCACCGAAAACATGTGGATTCCACAAGCGCAGACACTCTTGGGTCCAATTTCCAAGCCAGAAACGTGTGCATATGCATTTTCATTTCAAGCGTTTTGACACTCATGGTGTTTAAAGCAAGTGTTCCTACATAAAAATCAATATACAACCATTCGTGAGGTTACCCAAATTTTCTTGATTACTCATGAAACTCCGTGTGGTTCGAGACATATTTCTAGATAAGTCATGGAACCACATGGAGTTTACGAGACATACTTCATCTACATTTATAATCTGATGATCAAGTATCTTTCTTTCAATACCTAGATTAGATGTGTTTTTCCACTACATCTTGCTCTGTGGGTTACTACATTAGCATCTTTACCCTCGAAGACAATAGCGATAAAAGGTTTCATTTTCTTCATAGCAATAATTCAATTTATACAAGTCTTTTGAACTGGCACAACACATATAAAAAAACCGTACTTGTTAATTAGGCCTGGGATTGCTATGAATGTATAGAGACTTGCCATGGTAATAGTTAATTTGCTCTAAAGTTTAGTTTCTCTCTCTTGAATATCAATCTCACTCAAAATGGCACATCAGTTCTCAAAACTTTCGTGGGCAAATCAAAGCTTGCACATTCCTTGCACAGTTGTCATTTGATGAAGCATTGATTCTCAAAATTTGAATAGTAAATCAATTCTCCAAATGGCACATCAATTTTCAAAACTTTCCTGGGCAAATCAATTTCTTGGGCAAATTAAGGCTTGCACATTCCTTGCACATTTGTCATTTGATGAAGCATTGTCCATTGTAATTGTAAACACTCTTTTTTTCTAATCCCATTCTTTCAATAAGTCCATAATCTTCATGGCTATAGCGGCACCAATATGTGGAGGAAAATCACATAATGACAATATCTTAGTCTCCAAATTTCAGCCACTGTTAATATAATGTGCAGTCAAGCACTCCAAAGATCAGTTGTCAAGCAAAACCTACGAGGAACTTCAGTCAAGATCTTTCTAAGTTTTTTTTTCTCTTTCTCAAAGATCTTTAGACAATCGGCTACTACAATATTCATACTCAAAAACTCTATACTTGAATTAGCATAAAGAAAAGTCTTTCTAATCTTTATGTACTCAACGGATGAATAAGACAGATCATGCTCAATGATTGCCACTGCAATCATTTCCCAAACACCATCATATCTACCTTTCTATTTCCACATACAAGAGTACTTTCAGGAGTCTTTGAGCATACTTTCATGTGACGCAACAAAGTAGTGGTGCCATTTCTACGTAGATGTAGATCTATGCAATAGTTATGGTTCCAATGATTTTAAAATTCCACCCACATTTTGAATGATAACTGCAATTTAACTTTTAAACTAAATTAATTTTATAAAATCAACCCTCAAGTAAAAAAATGCAGGTCAATCCTATGACCTCAAAAATCACCCGCTATGTAACCCTTATGCTATATTGCCGTATATCAATGACGGAGCACAAAACGTTGCGTTTTATATAATGGTAAGTTAAAAGAAAACATGTTGTTTGCACGTGTTTAAAACATCAAAAACGGAGGTAAAAAAATGGAGCTTATCGTGCTCATCTTCAACCTCTTCTTCTTTCATCCCATCTTCATTTTTTATCCTTCCCAAAAATTGATCTACCTAATCGAATGAGGATCCAGGTCAGAGACTCGCATTTCTCGAACGAATTTGAGACTTAACCAAATTCTGAGAGTGATTAAAGTCATTAACAGTTTTGTTTCATCTCTTCCTCGTCTTCTTCTCTCTCCTTCTCCGTTAATGGAGGCTTATGACTCCTGGATTGAAGAATAATCGTTCTGATCTACCATTCGCCATACCGCCATCTTCATTGTTGTGATTTTGAGTTCCCCATTGCCAAGGCTTTTCAGATTCTATTCTATGGATCTGATGTTTTGTATTTTTGATTTTGGGTGTCGAGAAAATTGAATACCCAAAAAAAAATTGAAAAAGAAACTGTCTGCAAAAAAAAAAAAAAAAAAAAGACCAAATCTATGTCAGATTCTCAATCTCGTAAGAACATTTGATCAGGCGAGAGAGGAGGAAAGAGGAATGAGCGGCGGTGGCCGAGTACTGCAAGAAGCTCGTACATCACAAGGAGCTCGAATCCCGTGTTCGTACATGTTCGATTTCAAAAACCATCCTCATTCTCTAATCGTCTTCTTCTATTTTTTGGCGTTTTTGTTTTTGTTTTAATCGATCCCTTCACACGATTCGTTTCACCCTCAACAAACCATTTCAGCGGATACGATTTCCCCCAAATCGATTTCAAATTTGAAGAACCCTAATTTTTTCAATTTACCCTAAATCGATTTTTATCTCTTTTACTCCTCTACTCTCCGTTTTTAAGTGGATAAAACGACTGAACAATTGAAAACTGCGTCCCGTTTTTATCAATCCTAAACGGGTTTTGATTTCTGTTAGTTTTGTGACAGATATTCTCATCGATACAAGAGTTGATCTTACAAAATTAATTTAGCCTGAGGGTTAAATTGCAGTTATCCCTTATTAATATCTCTCATCATCATGTTCTCAGCCATATCCACTAGTGAATCAGCTTCTACCATATTCTCTTCATCTTGAGTCTCCTGATTACCCATTGTTTCATGAGTCTCCTGATTACCCATCTGAAACAATAACACATATAGGATGTTACAAATTTGACAAGTTCTTGAAATCGCAAAAGCTCATCAATTAATCAAAGATCGTTCCATTACGGCATTACTGAATCGCAGAAGCTCAACAAATGCCAAATGGGTCTCTCTCAAAATCGCAAAAGCTCATCGATAATGGGTCTCTCTCAAAATAGCAAAAGCTTATTAATTTACTGAAGAAACGCAGATAGAAGAAGGATAACTTTACCTGATTCGAAAATTAGGGTGGAGATTGACGAAATCTCTCTCGAAGCGGTGCTAATCGATTTTAAGAAAATGAGAATGTATTTTGATTTTCTCCAAATCGATTTTAACCTAACTTTTCAAGTACTTTTGGCCGATAAAATGTTCACATTGTCCAACCCGTTTTGTCTCTGGGCGAAGTTGGACTTAACCAGTTTAAACCCGCTTCGTATATGAGCTTCTCCATGACCGGTCCATAATGTTTTGGATGCGGACAGCCCGTCCATTTTGACAGCTCTAATTATTGAGTGTGTTTTGAAGTACCATTTGGGAATTTTTGGATCAACTGTCCACGAGTGTTTTGCTTAGTTTTTCCAGTATTCACGAATTCAAAATTCAAACCGGATTTGGATTCTACCAGGTCAACCCGTTCTTGTTCAGTGTCAAGCTTTTGGTTCGAGGGAGCTTGATAGGGTGCCTTGTCTTCAAGTCCATAAGCTTTTGGTTCGAGGGAGCTTGATAGGGTGCCTTGTCTTCAAGTCCAACCCATTGAAACTCATATTTGTCGCTAGCTTTTCCCGGTTTTAGCAGGGGATGTTGCATCCATTTTCGATCAGGCTTTGGCTAACTTATCAATTTTCTCCGTCAAGAGGAGACCGCTTCCATTTAAGTCCTTTGTGGAGAGACCATTTCCACAAATTTTCTCCTGGAGAGATCAATCTCATTAACCCCCTCTGTTATGGAGAGACTATTACCACCAATTTTTTTTTTTGTGAGGTGTATTTTTTTAATAGCTCACCCTTGAAGGCACCACAAATCTTGAAGATTTGTTCATTCGCCTATAATGGCAGAAAAATTATTTCAATCTTCGGAACTCAAGCATGCCCGACTGAGAGATGAAGATCGACTTCAACTCGATTAACCTTCTATCCTTTGGTTGTCATGTTTCTCCTTTTAGTTATGTATTAAGAGATAGCATTCGAGAAGCGAACTCTTTGGCAAAAAGTTTCTTGCCTTTTATCTCTTGTAATCCCAAGCTACTATCAATATAAATCGTTTGTTGCCCAAAAAAAGAAGTTCAGAATTCAAATCAATTGTCATATCATTGTGTTGGTCATTGTAACTACTTCATATTAACTTTGAGAGAGATATGTTTTCTTTTTCAACCAACAACTATATACCCTTCATTCAAAAATCAAAACATATACCCTTCATTCAAAATCGTAATTAATAAAAATGTATTACTACTATTTATTCAACATCATTTAAAATCCGATGGTGTTATTAGCTAGTTCTTGTAATAAAGCGGAGAGTATATAAAAGCATTATATGCTCCTGCTTGTATAATAAGAAAAAAGGAAGAAAATGGTGCAACCCACGTCCGTTTTAGGCCGGTGGTTTTGTTTATTACTCCTCCAAAACATGAACTCCATTATAACCAAAATCCCTTTAATAAATCATAATCATCAATCACTTTTTTCATCTACGTTCAAAAACAAAAAATGGTGTTGGGCCTTCGAACAAAGAGCCGTAAAGACAATGGAGTGTTCGTCGAGTATCTAATCTCAATCAAGGAGCTAAAGCCATGGCCAACGAGCCAAGTCCCCGCACAATGCGTCCTTCTCAAATGGGAGAACGGCGAAAACAGCTCAGGCTCGTTCATCGCGGTCGTGGGCAAAGACACGATCATGTTTAATGAGTCCTTTAGGCTAACGCTAACGCTAGACCCCAAAGGCGGGGCAGACAAGAAGTTCCAGAAAAATCTTTTGGAACTTCATGTCTATGACGCTAAGAAGAAAGACAAGGGAGTCAAGAACAAGCTTCTTGGCTCGGCCGTGGTCAACCTCGCTGACTACGGCGTGTTGACCAATTCAGTTCCCGTGGGAGCTCCGTTTACTTTCAAGAAGAGCTCGAGGAACGATGCTAACTCTGAGATTTACCTAACTATTGAGCCGGCCGGGGAGGATGACGATGAAGGTTATCGGAGTAGCTGTTCGTCGTCACAGCCGAAGATGAGAGGATCTGTGGATAAAGATGGTAGTGAGTTTAGTTTGGCGTCGTTGACTGACGACGATGATGATGCTTCGTCGCAGTCTTCTTCTACACGGAGGGTTTCTTTCTCAGCTATGTGTGATGCTAATCCCATTCCCACGGTAGGCTTTTCATATTTTATTATAACTATTATATAACTCTTTTGATTAGTGACGCATTGGATCTGAGTGAGGTACGCACGTCTATATGCTCGAGTGTTTTTGTATATTCATTTGGTTAAGAAAATTCTCTGTTTTTTTTAAAGCAAAGAAAACATAATTATATATTTTTAGTTATATTTCTAACACACTTAAAGTATTTAGGTGATGAATAATATTCAGTTTTCCACATTTTGAAATATGATTTCACATTTCTTTTTATCTATTCAAAATGTTCATCAAATCTTTGCGTTTTTAATAAGTGATTCCATTATATATTTTGAGCGTATTAAAAATATAACTTTTAAAAAACATCATTAATTAATCTACCAAAAGCATTTTTAACTATTTATTATTATTATGTGAAAAGTTGATTGATTTCAAGTGTTTCTGTTAATGGATTATTTGAACATTTGGCTATCGCACTATATTCATTTGTCATACTAATCAAGCTCTATAATATTCAATTTTCTAAAAAATTAGCACATATATCATCTAATAATTTTACTAAATATTCTTAAATTCCGCTGTTTTATTAGGATAAGTAGATATATTTGGGATTTTTAGCATTACAAAATTTTACAATGACTTATTTAATGGAATGGGTAGTTTTTTGTGCTGTTTTGTTTTAATTATCTCTTTTCTTTTAATAATTATACATTTTTATAGTCGATAAAGATCGCAAATGAGTTTCATTATTGAAGAAGTAAGGCTAAACTTTTTGAGCCGTTGAATCAAAGCAGAACACAGAGACAGAGATGAACAAAGATGAGAAGAAAGGTTGGAAACATGTAACGCTTAAGCATAGTAACAATGAAGCAGCACTCGTCTCCGAGATCGAGAATCTACTGAGAGAAGAAGAGAGAAAGAGACAGAGCAACCAATTAGTGGTTGTGAGCTCAGAGAGTGATCAAAAACAAAAGAATGATACAAATGCCTTTAAGCTCAAAAAACAGTTCTCCGAGATCATCAGTTCTGTTCCTTCTCCGTTACCTCCCGATGCAGCGAGAAAACAGATGAAACTTAGGACAAACACTCTTGCCTTGGGAAGAAAGACTCTTGGAATGGAAGGTATTCCAAGACTTAAACAGCTTAAGTCTATTCAGTTGCATTTTGACGGAACCGGTACGAATACGCTAAATGATGATAGTCGGAAAAAGGCGAGTGGAGTGAGCAACAAGTTAGGTTTAATAACTCCGCAGGAGTCTAAAACAGAGACGCTTGAAGATGAGCTGAAGGAAGCAGCGGCTCTTGAAGCAGCTGTTTACTCTGTGGTCGCTGAGCACAGTAGCTCCATGAGCAAGGTTCATGCTCCGGCTCGTCGTCTTGCTAGGTTTTATCTTCATGCTTGTAAAGGAAATAGCTCAGATCATTCTAAGCGAGCCTGCGCGGCTAGAGCCGCGGTTTCGGGATTGATATTAGTTTCTAAAGCTTGTGGAAATGATGTTCCAAGGTACATAACCATATGTCAATTCATTTTTTTCATATCTGATGGTTGCATCTTGGCACATGATTCTAAATTTCTCATGTTTCTTGTTTCACAGGTTAACCTTTTGGCTATCAAACTCAATTGTGCTTAGAGCAATTTTAAGCCGCGGAATGGAGAAAATGAACCTTGTCTCTGGTGGTAAACCCGGTTCAGACGAATGGGAAGATCCTCGAGCATTTCTTGCGGCTTTGGAGAAGTTCGAGTCCTGGATATTCTCCCGAGTTGTTAAATCAGTATGGTGGCAGGTAATCAAAAGAGAAACAAATTTTCCAAATAGGTTTTGTAAACGAGTTTTCATCAAACCGTCAACGAGTTTTTTCATCCCATTGCAGAGTATGACGCCGTATATGCAATCTGCAGCGGTTAAAGGATCGATCTCTAGGAAAGTTTCGGGGAAAAGACGGTTAGGTCATAAGAACCAAGGACTCTATGCTATAGAGCTATGGAAGAATGCCTTTAGAGCTGCCTGTGAAAGACTTTGCCCACTAAGAGGTTCAAGACAAGAGTGTGGTTGTCTACCTATGCTTGCTAAACTGGTATGAGATTAGCTTTTAGTTCCGAATTTTTCGGTTTATGAAACTGAATATACGGTTAACATGGATTGACAAGCCTAACCAGAATGTTGAACTCCATGGTAAACATTTCTTGTCATAGCTGCTTAATTTGCTTCTGTAAGCAGGTGATGGAACAGTTAATCAGTAGACTTGATGTAGCAATGTTCAACGCGATACTCCGCGAGTCAGCGGGTGAAATGCCGACGGATCCCGTCTCTGACCCGATCAGCGATATAAATGTTCTTCCGATACCAGCAGGAAAAGCAAGTTTTGGCGCGGGCGCACAGCTTAAAAACGCGGTAACTTGAGCTCACATGAACAGTGTTCTCAACCACAAAAACATTCCTTCTAGTATGTAAATTGTATATTGCCTTTGCAGATTGGAACTTGGTCCAGATGGCTTGAGGATCAATTCGAGCAAAGAGAGGACAAATCTGGTAGAAACAAAGATGAAGAAGGCAGTAATAATGAGAAGCCAGAAACTGAAAATTTCAGATTGTTCCATCTGCTTAACTCTTTGGGCGATCTAATGATGCTTCCCTTCAAAATGCTTGCAGACAAATCCACAAGAAGAGAGGTAACTAGACTCAGAAATAATTCTCCTTGTTCTAAAACACTTAGGCTAATTTTAACTTCCTCTTGGCTCTTGTTCTTGCCTGAAGGTTTGTCCAACGCTTGGTCCACCTATAATAAAGAGAGTTCTTCGAAACTTTGTCCCGGATGAGTTTAACCCGCATCGAATCCCGAGAAGGCTATTCGATGTTCTAAATTCCGAGGTTAGCAAATCCGTCTTCACATGGCTTCAACAATTAGTGTGTGTGTGTGTGTGTTCTTGACCCTTTTTGTCTTAAACTCAGGGCTTAACAGAGGAAGACAATGGATGCATCACAGCCTTCCCTTGCGCTGCATCGCCCACGGTATACTTAATGCCATCTGCAGATTTCATAAAACGATTCATAGGAGAGTTGAACAATCCTTCTTTATCTGAAACCGGATCATCGGTATATAAGAAACAATACACGAGTGACGACGAGCTCGATGACTTAGATACATCCATCAACTCTATAATCTCTGCTCCTGGAACAACCAGTTCATCAGAGTGGATGCCAAAAGGATATGGACGCAGGAAGACAGTAAGATATCAGCTCCTCAGAGAAATATGGAAAGAAGATGGATTACATTGACTCTTCTCCTTTTTTTTTTCTGATATGTTTTGATGGAAAACAATTCTAACTTTCTTTGTGATATGTAAGAAAGGATAATTATAGCCAAAGAGAAGAAACATGTGGGTTTTTTGTTGCTATTTTCCAAACTCTTTTCTTGGAAAAATGTAGAAAGTCTTATATAAGATAAGTTGCACTATATTTACAAGAATCAAATTTACTAGGTTGTCTCCAAGGTAAACATAATACCAAAACCACCAGGTTCCAGCCCCAGCAAAGCTATTTCTGCTATATACAGAATCAGAGCATCTCAACAATGGAGAAATCTTCAGAAGATGGGTTTCCTTGAGAGTTCAACTTCATGCTTTTCTTCTTGTAAATGATTCATAGAGGGTGCTATCTGATGGTCAGTGACCCTATGCAAATGAAATGATTTTGTACACAAAGCAAGAGTCTTTAAAAGCTTGCAGGAGAGCTATTGCATCAGGAGTTGGCTATATCTGAAGCCAAACACATAATACCAGAATAAACCGAAAGATAAATCGAACAAGCATTTTCAATACAACCTGAATGTAATTTCTATATCACACCATTGTCAATTTGTTATACTGTATATAGTTCACATAGCAGAGACTGAAACAGTTCCAATCTGTAAAAATGATAGATTCTGACAAAATTCAACATGAGCATTAGAGTTATTGACAAACGTAACAATGGATAATGATCTTTCTCTTAAGAAACACTGATCTATCAAAAGTTTTTAGCTTTGATTGGTTCACTTCTATCATCAAAACTAGAGACTAGAAAAAGGTTGAAACACAACATTTAGCACTCAAGATTGTATCTATCTCACAGGACAAGACTCATAAACATGTAAAATTCCAAATTAGAAAACTTAAACATCTTCATCTGGATCCAAATGGTCAAGATTCTCACTAAAAAGTAACAAAACAAAAAATCAAAAAAGTGAGATTGATTTGAGCATAGATGAAGTTTCAATTGAAAGAAGAAATTGGATTTAGAGACCACTCAAAGAATGTATCTCGCAGAACAAGAATCATAAACATGTAAATTCCAAAGTTGAAGACATAACAACATATTTATAAATACCAATTGCTATAGCCTCTTTCCAAATGGTCAAGATTCTCACTACAAATTAACAAAAAATCAAAAAAGTGAGATTGATTTTGAGCAAAGAGGAAGTTTTCAAATTGAGAGAAGAAATTGGGTTTTTTTAGAGCGGATTCAGATTTTCGCCTTCCCTTTACTGAAGAAATCGTCGATGCGACGGGTCCCAACAGGAGGCGGCTTCTTCTCCGACACCGTTTTAGCGACACGGACGGGCTGAGCGGAAGGGAGAGGGAGAGAGTCGAGGAGGAAATCGCTCGTGGGTTGGTGTCTCTTCACGGCGATTCTCAGGTGATCGAGGTTAACCGTTTTCCGCTTCTTCTCCGCCGTTACCACGGACGATTTCTCGGCGAGGAAGCGGAGGAAGAGCTCGGTGGAGTAGGTGACGAGGTGGAGAGCCTCCGAGTTGATTTTGTTGATGTCCCTGTCGAGTTTCATGATCTTCTTCACCCTTGTGATTGGAAACTCCGGTCGATTAATCTCTTCTTCCGCCATGGGATTTGATATTTTTATCGTTAGAGAATCGAATTGAGAATTTAGGGTTTTTGTACATGTATCTCTAGTAATTTTGGGGGGGTTTTGGATTACGCGCTCATTATTGAGACCGCGGGAAACAAAAAAAAATGAATGAACAAGACCTCTCTGATTATCAATTTATCGTCATATATCTATTATTATTATGATTATATAAATGCTCACCGAGTCTCACAACGGTTTGATCAGCATTTCACTAAAAAAAAAATGAATATTGTTACAATTTTTAATGTTACAATATATAAATATTTTGTCACAAAATTCATATTGTGACAAAAATATCACAAATTATGAAAAGTAACAATAAAATCGTCACAAATCAATTTCAGTCACAAAAAACGTTGTAACGTCTAACAACAGTAACGATCCGTCACGACCTACATTAAAAAGTCACAAAATTGACACAATTCATGACAAAAAATACTGTCACTACTAGATCATAAATTGTGACAAAAAATTGTCATATATTTGTGATCAAAGTAATGTCACAGACCCTGTCACAATTTGTGACTAAATTATAGTCAGAAAAACAACAAAATTCGTGACAGGCAATACATTCACAACTAAGCCACAAATTGTGACAAAAAATATCAAAATTTTTATGTTACAAATTATTAACTATTCATTACAATATTACAACAAAACTGACAAATAATACAAAAAGTAGCATCGACATTACAAAGGAGAAAGAGAAGCAAGCTAATCATATATCTAAAATTATAATCTGAAATCCAATATCATACATGAGCAAAAAGTTTACAAAGCATTCAAACATACAAAATAACAACTACCAAAAGACTTTATAAAGTATGTGAAGTCTTTAAAAAGATTCAAATATTAGTCTCCTAACACAGTAGCATACCATTTATCTAAGTTAGCTTGTGGTTCTTAGGTCATATGAGGAGTAGAGGCAGTAGCCGGCAAAAATAAGTATTGTAGATGTTTGCAAACCTGAGATAAGAAAAAGTAAAATCAGAGAAGACTATACAATTAGCAGAACAAAAAAAAAGAGTAAAATCACAGAAGACTATGCAATTATCAGAACAAATAAGTATTGTACTTACCATAAAGCCATTGAATTTCCTTGGATGGAGGCAACAATGACATCAGCATAACTAATCATAAGGGTCAGACCACAAAAGAATGATTCGAGGCAGCAATTACATAATCAGATGCTTACAAGAATCCAGCATGAAAGAGTTCCAATATTAAATATTATTAGAAAATGCATCATGGCGTGTACCAACCTGAACAATCAGATCCTTAAGAAGCTGCTTGTAGGCATACTCATCCCCACTCATGCTCAGAAGATCCTTTGCTGCTTGGTCTTTCATGGCATTGACATTATCATCCTGCGCTTGAAGAACTTTGATCCTTGAAGCATTTAGGTGCATCGAGTAATCACAGTAAAAACAAGTATGACATAGTTAGTTTTGCCAAAGTAATACACAGTTCTGTTTCTCAGACTATATTTTTGTTCATAAATCAAGAAAAACTATGCAGATTACAAGTTGAAATCAAGAAAAAACTTTAAATCTATAAATCAAACACTTGTAGGTTTCAAATTCAGAGATGTAATCCAGAAAAGAAGCCGATCCATCTTAAACTAAATCAAGATCAAAGAATAAAATCAGAAACTAAACGATTGTTTAATCAATTAATTGAACTCACATCTTCTTGCTCACAACAGCTTGATTCTCCTTCTTCTCATAATCTTGCCTGATCTTCTTCTTCTCCGCCTCAACTAGCTGCAGTTTCTCAATGTTTAATTCCTACATATATTCAAATAACCGGATAGATAATAATCAGAACAAAACCGCTTATGACCATCATGCACCAAAATCAAATCGTGAATGAATGAGAGAGAAATCAGAAGATCCTGAGAAACGGAACAAAACAGTAAGAAATGTACTTCTTACCATAAATCCTCACACTTAAAGAAAAACTGATGATTTGTTCACTAAGCATCAAATCAATGAGTAGAGAAAACAGTCAAACACTGAGTAAAACAATCATTACGGGTATTAGTACTTCCAATTCCTCAACCAAATCAACAATTCCTAAACCATTATTACTTCACTAAAAACAATTGTCGAAACTAGAAAAACAAATTGTTACGATACAAACAAACACACAAACATCCAAAGTGAGAATCAAGACAATAACTGTACAAAGGTCATTCTAAGAAGCTTATTAGCAAAACTAACCACCAAAAATATTGCTTATGCCAAACTACGTTTTTATCAAACTCACTGTTTTTTTATCCTCTCATGATCTCATCAATAACCATAACAAAATACTTTCCAATAATCAGGTTTGAATCAATGCATAAACATAAGAACATATGAGAACAAAACATACTTCCCACGAGGAATCATCATCACAACATGTATACCTTTTCCATGAAATCTTTTACATCGAACAACTTGCAGGGGCTACACATTTTCAGAATTTTTTATTGTTTTAAAATTTCCAGGGGCTACACATTTCCAAAAGCTGTGTCTTTTGTTCTCTTGGTACTAAGAACAACTAATAATAAAAAGGTAAGATCGATAAAAGAAAACTATGGACAAAAAGTAGAAATTCCAAACCCTTCTTTCAATAATACGAGAAGAGAAGAGGTCTCGAACCCTAAACCCAATTCTGGAGAAAGCCTAAACCCAATTCTGGACCCTAGACAATACCCAAATTCGAAACAGACGATACCCACACACTAAAATTAAACCGAATTTTCACAAAATTAAGAATGCAAGAGAAAAATCAAACACAACCCAAATTCGAAACAGACGATAACCAAACACTAAAACTAAACAGAATTTTCACAAAATTAAGCATGCAAGAGAAAAATCAAATACAAATTTCAGAAAACAATTCCAAACCCCAAGCGTTTATACATTGAAAGAGAAAAAACACTTCTGGAGAGAGAGAATCGGCAGACATACCTGGCGGAGTCAAGTTGGAGCGTGAGTGACGACGGTCGGAGGTTTGGTGGGGCGGATCCAAGTCCGAGCGTGAGTGACGACGGTCGGAGGTTTGGCGGGGCAGAGCTATGGCGGCGATTCTACGTGGAAGAGATTTGAGAGTGAGGGTTTTTTTCCAAGTGTTGAGGACTTGATATGCATAAACCACCTAATGAGAGTAATGCTTTTTTTCTAAATGAAAAACCTTCGGCGGGCAAAACCAAAATATTGGTGACAAAAACCAAACCAAATATTTTGGTGGCAAAAACCAAATGAGTAAACACTAAACAGTGTATTGGTTAAATTTTTGGTTTTAACTTTCAATTCCAATTGGTTTAAAAATCTCAAACTCAATTGGCTTTAATTTTTTTGGTAATGTTGATTTAAACCCAATAAAATCATAGATTAAGAAGATAGGTTCAGTTGGACCTATTCACACTTATCTATTTTATTCACGTTAAAAACAATATTTTGTTTTTTTTTTTGCTGGTTTCCTATATTTTTTTAAATACCTTAAATTTTTATTTCTAAATTTCATCCAATATTTTGCAAATTTATTAAAGAATATAAGCATAAGTCTAAAAAATATACAATTACTTTTTTAGGACTTCGATTTGTTCGCGTTAAACAAATATATATTTTAATCTGTTATAAGACGGGTTGAATATGCAATATTTTTAATTCAGAAACTTATAATATCAACACTTTAATTCTAATAATAATTTTTTATGAATTTTTTTATACCTATTCAAATTTGAAGCAAAACTACTAAAACAAAACAAAATACGATTCACAAATAATATAATATTTTTAATTTCAAAACTACTAAACTAAAACAAAATACGGTTTACAATTGATACAACACTTCTAATTCCAACAAATCCAACTATATCATGCAACAAACATACTATAGTAATATATTAATAATAATTATATCACAAAGTGGTAACAATTATGTTATAATCTATAACCAAACGCAAATGTCACTAAAACAGTGACTAATTGTGACGAGATACTTACAAAACATTTGTAACTATGACTGACTTAAGTTTCGTCACCAAAATCGTATAATTTAGTTACCAGATTCGATCACAAATCCGTAATAATATTTGTGACTATATATTTTGTAACAAATTCGCCACGATTAGTGACAAAATTTTGTTACCCTCAATTCGGTCACAATATTATGACAAAATAATAACGGTTTTATGACCAAATAATTTTGTCACGATTTCGTATGTAAATCGTCACAATATTATGACAAAACAATTTGTCACAATTTTTCTGTCACAATATTCACTTTTTTTGTAGTGTTTCTCTTTCTGAAACATCAGCACTTAATTTTTTTTAATCATTTAACTAAAAAAAAAAATCGATAATGAACATTGCAGCCAAAGTCTCACCGGACTTCTCTCTCTTTTCTCTCTATGGATCTTTCAAAGTAAATCTATGAAGATCTTCTACTTGATTCAAGCGGTGTATGAAGACTGCAGCCTAAATCTAGATGGAAAAATTGGTCTCTTCAAAATAGATCTATGAAGATGCTGCAGTCGATCGAAAAAATGGTTTTCATCACTGATTAAAGTGAATGTGACGGTGGAGAGAATCGCCATTTCTGTGATCGTAGAATGAACAATTCAAACATATATTATCCTGAAATTTCAGTCTTACATGTTACAATATTAGGCCATCACTTCACCTTGAACTAAGAAAGGTGACATACTGTTGAGAGATGTAACTTTTCAATCGAAGCAAAATAACATTACTACTGATTTGAGAGTTTGAACAGATTCTACTGTAAGTGTAATTCCTATCCAACATCTTCATCTTTTAGCTTGTATCGGCACTATTATTTTGTTTTTTGATTGTCAAGTTCCTAACAAATAACAACTATGTGTGTTTATTGGTTTTAGGTTTTGATCACTGCTACAATTGCTAGGACAATTGAAGTTCTGTGTAATTGATATAAATTGAGATGAGCTAGAGAATGTAACTTTGAATGATGCTTGAATCATATTCACCTTGGCAGTGAAAGTAAATTAAATAAAGTAACATCCAATAGCTAGGAAATATCTGGCCTATGGATTTACAATGCTTTGTTAAACTTGTAAGTCAGTTTTATAACAAAATTTGCAATCCTTATCCTTCTTCCTCAGAATTTACTTTAAGTGATCTATCTGGTCGAAGAAATATGTTATCTTCCGGATAAATGAGTTATATATGAACCACACGTCTTTAATTGATAAGTCTTATGATTGAGAAGAGTTATTCTCACTATTAACTACATTCACTAAACCTACCATTGTAGGTGGAGCTTTTAAGGACCTTGTCCCTTAAAAATTTCTGATGTTGTTCTGTATCTGCTAGATATGTCTACAATCTTTGGAACTTATTTTTGATATTCCATCTCGCACTTCAAATTCAAGTCCTTGAACTTTAAGTTTAAGGCTCCTAAAAGTAACAATTTATTTTTTTATGTATAAGAACCCGAGTAAACAAAAGGGCAAGTACTTCTTCCCAATATCATCTCAACCATGGGTGTCCTTCTCCTCACCCTCGCCTGACATTTCAACCACTATTAAAACAGGCATTGCACCAGATTTTGAGTATTTAAGTTGTAGCCATTCATTTATTCCTTGTAATTCACTTGTTTTGTTTTTTAACCCCGAAGGACATTTCAGAGTTTATATCCAATGAAAATTTGGAAAGCTTGCTTAACTTAACGTGATGATCTTATACTTGCATATATGCCTTCATTTATTGTTGTATATTTTGGGCTGACACTTGTAAGTTGTAACTGATAAATGATGAGAGTAACAGATAATGGTCAAAACTTAAAAAAAAAATCTACAGTGATCAAGGCAAGAGCATTTGTGAAACGTTTGAATAACAAAACAACCATAAGATAGGTCACTGATTGTAGAGGAGTGAAATAGATCGTTAACGAAGAAGAAATATTGTTTACATTGTGTATGTTTGTATATCATAATTTGTAGTATTCTCTGAAAATGATAAGAGCATATAGTAAATTCCATCAATGTACTACATAAGATACTATCATACTAAAATATGTTCTATAGGTCTTTTTATTTCACCCGCTAGAGAAGCTACAAAATATTAAAGTGAAACGTTAAGTGTCACATTAAACGTCGGAGCCCGAAGGAACTCAGGTTTCGAAAATGCATTGGTCAGCATGAGAATATAAAGGGATAAAGGGAGATATATATATATATATATACATATGTATATAGAGAGTGTATTAGAGAATTTTCATTGTCTCCCAAAAATATAATATCTTCCTATATTTTTTTCTACGGCGTTGTATCGTGTTAGACGGGCTTATATAGAAGCTATCGATGATGAAAATGTAAGAAGTAAATTTTAAAAGAGAATAAACTTAGGTGATTTGTTTTTAATATATAATTTCGTTAAAACTTTAGTATGAGAAAATTGTTAAAAATAAAATTATATTTAAAATTATATGTGAAGAATGTACAGATTAATTTAAACAATATATATATATTTACATAGTCAACAAATTTAACATTATATCGCCTCTTTATTTAAAATAAAATGCTATATTAATCACAAGTTCAAAAATATATAATAAATACAAACATGCGTGTACACGCGGGTCATCACCTAGTCTTATATAATATTGTAAGTTTTTTTTTACTGAAACAAATATGCTGCCACATGTCATTTTAGAAATCGACATATGTTATCTCTAAATTGTACATAAGACTACATAGTACATACAATGAGTTTTTTTTTCAAAAAACTCATTTTTACTTTTAACACTGCACATCATCTTTTTCTCTTCCACCTAATAATTCAACACCATTAATTTTTTTTTTGATTACCATTCAATTTTTATCATCTACAATAGTTTTGTTTAATAAAACTCAATACCCTACCACACCACTTTTATTTCATATTAGTATTTTATTTTATAATTTTATGATTACATATTAATAACAATTATCGATTGAAATTAAATTAAAATGATAAAGAGTTTGATAATTTAATTGCTCCAACATTCATAACATTTTCATTTGTGTAGAAAATCCAGGAAATTCAATTGGTACAACATTCAGAACATTTTTATTACCCGTCAGATTAGAAGAATAAAGGGGGTGGTTGTGATGAATATAGCATCATCGATCCATAATATGGACGATAGTTCGGACCAGAAGACAACATAGAGAAATTTGTTGCAAAACCATAATTGGTAATTAGTAAAATTTTGGGTGTTAAAAAAGTTATTTTTGGGATCTATTTCACTAAAAAATGTTTAAAGATATAAAGAAGAGTTTATTGGAGGCTAATAGAAAAACTATAGTAAAAAGATGTTTTTTTTTGTCCAAGTGAAATGAAACAAATATCTATTTATAGAATATTAAAATGATGAATTTCGATATAACTTAATAAAAATAAAAATTCATTTACTATGAAATAATTGATGCTAAATAATTAGGATGAAATAAAAATATCAAGAATCTCAACAACCAATAATAATAAAACACATATCCCAATCTAAATAAAACTGTGCATGGAATAGGTAGACTTGCGTTTTACTCGCGTTGTAATGATCCCAATTTTTCTTCATTCAACTATGTTTAATCCACGTCATTTTATTTCTTTTTTCAACACCTTCATCGTATGAGTTCGACGGTTGAATAAATTATTCAAAATGTCCATTGCATATAGTCTAACAATTCATCTCTAAATTTTACATAATGACATAAACTGATTCATCTCTAAATTCCACGTGTCATTCGCTTCCGTTTTCCTTTTATTTTTTGCCTCTTGATTCTCTATCATTGAACAAACGGAAACGAAAATATAATCACCAAACATTTTTTTTCTTCTTCTCTACTCGATTCTCTTTCATAGAACAAACGAAAAATCACCCAGCGAAACACAAAGAAGATTAATAGCATCGAAGCACATTAATGAGTTTTATGATCGAAGCATGGATGGTGGCTGTGACTATTGGAGCCGTCGAGTCATTCATAAATGTAAGTTTGAAAATTGAACCTCGTGGACAAACTTTGTGTCTTACTTTTCTGTGTACACTTGCTTGCTTGTTTATAATATCTCACCACTCAAACATAGATTTAGCCTTTTGTTTTTGGAGTTCTCGTTTGTCTTCTTAAGTGGGGAGATCATGTGATAAATGCAGTATACATTATCGATATTTTTAAGACAGGACTAAGACTAAGCCGCGGAGAGGCTGAGGAGATAATTGTTTTAAAGGAAGGGGTCGATGAGCAACTACTCAAAGCTACCGTGAGGAAGAAGACGGTGAAGCAAAAGAAAACGGTCAAAGGTGGAAGGAGGAGGTGGATGCCATGGTTAAGTACGGTGGATCATTTGATAGGAACTTTGGAGAGTTTATGGGAAAATTGGTTGCTGTAATCGATAATGACGAACTCGTAAGTATCATATTTGAAGAATATCCAATTCATACATTATTATCGAACATATTTGGTGAATTATTGGCTTAAAATATTAGAATAATCTTGTTATATTTCTTGTATTTTGTATTAAGATATATATATATATATATATATATATATATATATATATGTAAATTGATCTTCATATTTTATGATAGTTACTATCATAAGTCTTTATTAAATTTTATTTCTAAATCAAACGATGGTGACATTGACAATAAATACATATATTGTATTCAATAGGTATTCATCTAAAAAAAAAAACATAAGATATGAAATTGTATAAGAACATAAAGATGAAATAAATTCCACTTCATATGAGTAACAAAAAAAATGTATGGCCACTATTAAAAATATCTTAGATCTATTTAAACCATTTATACTCTAATTTGGGTAGTTCTTTACCATGTGTGAAGTAAATTCCATCTTCTCTAATATCCCAATAATTTGTCTTACCATGTATAAATGCAGCAGCACCTTCATATGCTCTTATCTTCGCCATCTTTTCATCTCCAAATTTTTTTGTTAGGACACAATCCACTTTGTTCTTAAAAAAGAATTGACCACGAAATCTAAAATTTAAGGTTCTTCCAGGCTCCAAAAAAAGATTGAATTGTTGTACGTTGTTGAGTTTACAAGAAATGCCGACCTCATTTTGCGGACCAAGAGAGTTTTTGAACTGTACGAGATTTCTAGCAAACACCTTCGCGTTACCAAAACCAACACACAATGCCATGACAAACAAAAACGACAAGAGGCGACTCATCCTTTTGATTAATCAATATAATTTATTTTGTTATAAATAAAATGTATCTAAAAGAGAAAATGTGCATATTTATATAATATATATATGTATTATGATGAAGTGGTAGTGGTCAAAGTGAATTTTAGCTTTGAAAATAATAATGAAGTGGTGGTGGTCAAAGTTGGTGGTGGTCAAAGTGGTGGTAGACAAAGTGAATTTTGCATTATGTAAAAATAATGGTGAAGGGGTGGTGGTCAAAATAAATTTTAGTTCGTCATTTAGATAAAAATATTTTAAATTACTTTTACTTTTTAATTAGATTTTATATTAAAACTGTAAAAAATAATATAAAATCGTATCTTATTTATTTTTATTTTTTAATTTTTTAATTTTTCTTGTATTAAAAATGATATTTTTTTTTCAAAAAGGATAAGGCGAAAATTTTGATTATTGACCAAACAAAAAGTACAAAAAGAGAGAAAAAAGAGGAATTAGTTAGTCAAAGCTTTCTCTTTGGTTAAATTATTAAATTTTCTACTATGTTTTATTAAGAAATTAATATAAATTTCATATCAAAATGTGATGTGAAGACTTTTTTGTTCCTTTATCGTGCCTAACTCTTGCAATACTCTCTCTCTTTCTCTCTCTTTCTAAGATGTTGAGAACGATGCCACACATCTGAAAAATATATGATCAAGTCAAAGGTCTTGCTCTAACCAGAGAAAGTTATGTGTTTATTTAAGTTGTTTAGACAAAATCTATAAAAAAACAAAAACAATCTTAGCTTAGCTTAGTAAGTTGCTTATATTTTTTTTGTGTGGATTTGATCCTTAAATGCTAAACCGATTTGCCATGCATTTGTGGTAGTATTATCTAAAGTTTAAAACTTTTCCTCCATCATTGTCTCACTATATGAAATTTCAAAATATGTTGGTGGTGTTTACGAGAAAACCGTAATTGTTGAGAAAAATGATGATGTGCTGGTGCTAGTGTATATCATGGAAATCCACAATGTTGAGTCTAGACTTAGGAAGATTCTAACTCACGACATCACAAAAAAGTGAATATTGTTATAAATTTTTTGATTAATTGTTTGGTCCCAATATTGTAACGATTTACAAGCGAAACAGTGACGAAATTAATTGGTCATAAAAATATTATCATTTCGTTAAAATATTGTGACAAAATTAAAGGTGATAAATTTATATTACTAATCATGGCGTTATTGTTATAAAATATATAATCATAAATATTTTTACGGATTTGCGACCAATATATTAAGATATAAAATAAGGATAATAATAAATTTACATAAAAAATGGGGTGTCTCTCTTCTCTCTCTCTCCTTGAGAGAAGAATCCCTCTTTCTTTTCTCCTTTTGTTCCGGGGTTTCGTTTTAATCAGATTTGTATTTCCGGCTGTGTTGGGACTTTTGTTTGTTTTATCAGAACATCTCTTAAAACCCCGCGTTGGAGATGGTCTTAGTTTAAGTTCTTTGCATATGTTTGACAAAAAAAAAAAAAAAATCTCTTTGCATATTTAATTTTCTTAAATTCTGAAAGCTTTGGGCTTCATTTGTATCGTTATTTGCTCAGGAGGAAAAAAAGAAAAAAAAATTAAAGATAATAATTTATCTAAATCATACTTTTATATTAGTGTTTGCTGCTTTTAGGCCCTTTCTCACACCAAAACCATTATCGATTGAAACCTTTTGCGTAACTCAAATTTGTTTTAAGAGTTTTTAAGCGGAAGTGTTAAACCGAACACATATCTTAGTCCGGTTTAGAGATGAAAATGGTTCAGATTTTATTTGGAAATCGATGTAGAAATCTAGGAAATCAACCACTTGTCATCGTTTAAATATGTTTAGTTGATTTCTCGAAACTTCTTCTCTCTAACACGTTTTTAATCTCTCTAGAATTCTTTTTATTCACAAACTTTCAAATAGTTTTCTTCTCTCTATTTCTTTTTATAGATAAAGAAAAAAGCATTATAATTGAAAATTTTGGTAAAAAAAGGCATTACAAAGAGATACGGTTGAGTTACAGTTAATGTTGTAATTCAATTGGTGATATGTATTTTTAAAGTTAAACTACAATTGATGTTGTAATTTGATGTAACTTCCAGTAAAATTATGTGGTATAAACATGAGATTTATGTGGTAAGTCTGATTTATAAATTTGAGTTAACATTTTTATCAAAATAGATTGCTGGTAAACTGCATTGTTATTAATTACAGATTTTAATAATAAAATAGATTAAAGATTTTTTATTAACTTAAAATAAATCAAATTATGAATTTTTTTTTTATAGTAGTAAATAAGACAGGTTTTAATTTTTAATGGTATTTGTTGTCAATTATTAACTAAAAGCATCTATATATAAAAATAAATTAAAAATCATAGACCAAATAAAATATTATTCAAAGTTTTTTAGAAAGTTGTTGACTGAAAAACAAAAGCAAAAAATGTTGAATTATCAAGAAAATAAAATAAAATAACTTAGTTGACCAAGTAAATATTATTAACAAAAAAGTGAAAACACATAACTATTTAAATTAATTTACCAACAACAATAAAACTAGAAAAAAAACCAACGTGTTTGTTAATAAGATAACTTAACTTTCATATCACCACTTTTTATAACATTAATTTAATATAAAACTTCAAAGAAATATAGAATTATTTAAAATATAATTAACAAAAACACAATTTACTGCTTTGATTTGTAACATGAGTTACCATTGATTTTGTTTGAGTTAGGAGTCTAACTCAAAAATGTTACCAATCAAGTGTAAAATTAGATTTTTTTTTTTTTATTTTAAGTTTGAGTTATGATGAGTTATGGGGCGTTATCTCTTTGTTAAATTGCTAACTCAAATCAAATTTTTAAATCATGAAAAAGTGATGATTTAAAGATTGAGTTAGTCCTAATTTTTTTTCAATGTTGGTTTTTTGAATTTTTTAATTTTTTATGAATTTTTAATTTTCTAGATTGTTGAAATTTTTTTTAAAGGGCTAATAGAAGATATTTGTTGTTAATTTTTTATTTTCCACAATCTTTGTTGAAAAAATCTTTTTTAAAGTTAGTAGAAGATATTTTTTGCTATTTGATTTGTCGTTTTGAAAAATCTTTTTTCTATTATAAAAAAAAACAAAATATTTGAAAAATCTTTTTTCCCTTAGTAACATACGAGACAAGATTGCAAATCTGATTTGGGATGCAAATTAGGTTTTTTTAATTATTATCAAAAATTATTTTTTAGTTTACTGAATTTTAAGTTAATATTAATTTTTAATTGCTTCTATCATTCTAATTTATAATAAGATATTATCATTATTCATATTTTTATTTAATTTATTTTAAATAATACATACTACAACTTATACATCAAAAAAGTTATGAGTTTTCTATTTTAACAAAAATGTTAACTCAGATTTATACAGCAAACTTACTACATAAATCTAATGTTTATACCACATAATTTTACTGCAAGTTACATCGAATTACAACATCAACTGTAACTAAACTTTAAAAATATATGTCACCAATCGGAGCCACATGATTTAAGAATTTGATTTAAGTTAGCAATTTAACCAGGGATAACTCAAAATTGTACTTCGAACCATAACTAATCATAACTGGAACTCAAAATAAAAAAATCTAGTTTGGCTTTTGATTGGTAACATTTTTGAGTTATGGTCTTAACTTAAATTAAATCAATAGTAACTCATGTTACCAATCAAAGCCACAATTACAAATGACTTAAAAAGTAAGTAGGAATTATTTGTTGCCAAATTATGGATGCAAACCGACTCCAAAACCAACATTTCTGAATTAAGCTAGAGAGACTGTAGAGAGGAGCAGAGAAACAAGAGAAACGCGATAGATCAGGATATTTAGTCCTCATTTGCTCACATTCATAAACCTACCATTAATTCAATTATAAAAATCCTAGATTTAGCCGAAAAATCAACGAATCTGATGCCGCGAAACGGACTCTAAAAATCTATAGTAAGCATTGATCGAAGCCGTTTATCAGGACAAAAACTGTAAAGATGTATAAACGAAAGCAAGTAAATCCTCCGTTGACAAGTACAAGTCACATGTAAAAAATTGTTTTGATCAAGTTAAACTAAAACAATGTCGTTTTACTTGTTTTTTTTTTCTTCTATCAGTTATGTAGGTTTTGAAAAGTTTACTTTAATTTGTGTATGAGTTTATATAGGTAAAAACAACAAAATTAAATTGTTTAGCTTTTCTGACATAGCATCCGAGTCATCTAACTAACGACATTGATTCCCTTTAAATCAATGTTGTTCTAACTTGTGAAGGTTTTAGCTTGGGTTATTTTAGTTTGTGTATGAATATGCACATAGTGATAGTTCATGTGCATATCATAACAATCACATTTCATCCCTTTTGCCGCAAATTATGCCATCGATTAGCCCAAAGAAGCTGTCTAAAAATCGCGTTGGCAACACATTAAATCCTCCTCTAAACACTGAATCATCCAGAACAATATCACAAACTATTAGCTAAAAAGAAGCTAACTTTTTGAATCTTTGGCTCAAACCCATCGTTTTAGTTCTAAAGATTTGACATTTGAGCCACCATTAATGACAATTTCAGAATTTTGACTTAACCCAACACATAACACAATCAAATAAGCTAACAAATATGTTCTCATCTATGTGTAATACATATAAACAGATAAGAATCCGGAAGCAAGTAATTTCCTATTTCTCTTTCTGTGAAAACATATAAACCAACTTACAATACAGACAGAGAAGAGAAGAAGAAGAGATTTACAAATCTTTTGGAATCAGAAAGGGCGATTCGATGGCCGAACCGCAATCTGAACCGGTAAAGGTGTACCGGTTCCGGTACCACCACAATTGCTACAAGCCGCACGACCCGAACCGGAACACCTACGACAACCAACATCTCCATCGGACCAACGAGAGCAGAAGCACGTGACTCGTCCCGTGCCGTTACAGGTCGGACAACGAGGGAACGGGCCGGCCATAGGCTTTTGGTCCAGAACCGATTTGACTAAAACCGCACCGGCTAAGACGCTAAGACCGGTGGCTATCTGAGTGATGACGATCGGACCCATTTTGTGTTGAAAGAGAAAAAGGTTGCGAGTTTTTGGGGATAACGCAAAGTTTAGAATCGTGTAGAAATTGAAGAAGAGAAGAGACGTCGAAGAAGGGAAAGATTTTTTCCTATTTTTTTATTTTTTTTTTGGTTTTGGAACAAAGTTGTGGTCTTATTTTATTTGATTTTGTTTCGGTTTATTCGGTATTTATTTAAATAAAAATACATAATTTTGGGATAAGGGAATGGTTGAGAAATTGTACACGTGGGCTAGCGAGGGTTTAGTTCTTATGTGAGGAGATGAATGAGCCAGCCGTGGGTTTTTGAGGCTATTACTGTTTTCGGATTTGGGTCTCCCATTGGGCCGTGTGTAGTAAATATCTTCTACAACCTTTTTTTTTTTTTTCATCTAGAAGATATTGAATATATACGAACAATCATGTTACATATTCCAAAAGAAGGATCAAAAGAAATCTAACAACAATAAAAAGAGCATTACACCAAAACCAAAACAAAACTCTGTTCCAAAACGAAAAATTCCTTAAGCCAAAATAGATATTCTTCTGCAAGATTGCCATCGATCCTCTAAGGTAACATTTCGAGCAATAAGATTTGCTCCACTATTTGCTGCTTTTGTTTTCAAAATAAGTTTCCAAAAATTAAAAGAATCAAGAACAGACCTGATCATACGCGACTGATGCCGAAAAGAGGGCCACGTCGGAGGCCGATTAACTGCATTAATAAGTACTAAGTCATTATAGCCCACAATCAACATTCTTTAGTTGCTTCTTGATGGCTTTTAATACCAGAAAACGATCTGCAACTGTGAAGAAGAACTCTACCCCTGCAGTCTCTAAGGACCCACGAAGCTCCTCCCACTTCTTTCCTACGATCCCAAGCCACTCCAATGTTGCATTTCACCCAACTAAACTCAGGGGCCTTCCACTTTCTTTCTTCCTGAATCTGGGTTCTACTTTCCTTTTCTTTTTCCAACTTTTCCTCAACTTGAGCCTGAAACCATTGCTTAAACTCCTCCCGAATCTTTCGAACCGTGTCAATAGCTTGGAACACCATTCTTCAAAGAGAAGATTGTTGAGATTTTTTCAAAGCATCCAAATAGTCCACGGAAAGACCCTTCTTATTTCATACGGAACCAACGGATTTTGTCCAGTCTTCATGACATAGGACAAATTTTGATATATCGATTCGCTATATCAAGAGAATAAAGAGAGAGCCCATGTATGGCGTGCTAAGGAGCATTAAAAGAGGATATGATTTGCAGATTCTCCCTCCATCCCACAAATCTGACATTATGTATCTATCCTCATACCTCTTTTCACCATAGCATCAGCCACTAGAATAGCATCATTCATCACTTTTCACAAGAAGTTTTGAATTTTAGGAGGGACCAAAATTTTCCAGACTCTAGACTTTAAGGCATTAAGAGATGGTTGAATGTTAGAATCACTCACAACCTCTGATTTGAAAATCTGAGATGCAAGCCAGTAACCTGATTTTACCGAGTAGTAATCACCACTCTTTGTATGATCCCACGCCCATAAATCTTCCTCCTCAACCACTGGATTTATCTTGACTATAATATCTATGTCTCTTTGGTAGATTAACTCATTCAATTTATCAATATCCCACCATTTGGAGACTTGATCAATAATATCTCCAACTCTGAGCTTCAAATCCACCAAAATATTTTTCATTAGAGGCGCTCTCAACCTGCCATCATGGATCCATTGTGAGGTCCAAACTCCTAATGTTTTCCCATTACCCACCATCAGCCTTAGACCTTTCCAAAGCAAGTCTCTACCATGAAGAATACTTCTCCATGCGAAAGATGGGCCGCGAACTCATTCCAGCCGAGAGAAACCCACAATCATCATAATATATGCTCTTTACAAATCTAGCAAAAAGGCAATCTGGAACATGGATGAGCCTCCAAGCTTGTTTTGCTAACAAAGCTTGATTAAACAGTTGAATATCTTTAAATCCAAGCCCTCATTGATCCTTCAGAATGCTCAATTTGTCCCGACTAACCCAATGAATCTTTTTCAAATTTTCTGATGCATTCCACCAAAAGTTTGCCATAGCACTCGTCAACTTATCAATCGTCGTCTTCGGGAGCTTGAAACACGTCATGGCATACAAATTCATAGCCAAAGCAACTGATTTTAAGAGAACTTATTTACCTCCATGAGAAAGCCTCCTTGCATACCAACAAGACATCCTCCCTTTCATTTTATCTTGAATATAAGCCAACATTACTACTTTAGACCCACTAACACATTCTGGCAGACCTAGATAAGTTCCAGCGCCTCCTTCGACAAAATTTCTAACTTTTCTTTCACCTCTTCTTTCACATAAACTTCCACCTGGTTACCAAAAGTAATCGAGGATTTCCCCAAGTTAATGGGTTGTCCTGATACTCCTTCATAAGCTTGTAAAATGTCTTTAATAATGTTACACTGCGCCAAATCTACTTTACATAAGAAGAGAATATCATCAACAAAGAGTAAATGATGAATTATCGAGCCTAAAAGGGGAGAACTGAATGCCGTTGATAAGGCTATCCTGTTCAGCACGGTCCACCATATGAGTGAGACCTTCTGTACACATTACAAAGAGAAAAGAAGACAACGGATCGCCCTGTCTGAAACCTCTTTGTGGAACAATGAAACCATGAGGTTGACCATTGATAAGAACGGAACAAGTAACATAAGTGATGCAGAACATAACCCATTTAATCCAAACTTGATGAAAACTCTGGGCTTCCAGCAAGGCTTTGAGAAAGTCCATTTCACTCTATCATCTTCTACAACCTTTATTTCTTAATTTTATTTGTACCATAATCGGCAGGATTCCAATTCTATATCTTTATTTTTTAGCATTTGTTTCATTATTTCATAAAAAACTAATTTTAATAATTATTATATTTTGACCGTGATGAAAATATTTTATGGGTCCGCCACTGGGTATGTTGGAAAACGGAAAGAGAATCGGAAGAGAAGTCGATCCACGGTGGGCTTTAAGTGGTCGGAAAAGAGACTTGAGGTCTCAGAAGGAGTAAAAGCTATGTGTTTAGAGAAGTGAGTAAGAGAAAATAACTTAGAGCGATAAGAATAAAAATGTGTGAACTCCTTTTTCGCTGTGAGAAAGGAGGTATTAATATAGTTACCTGGCCTAGGTTTGCATACCAGGCCAGATCCGTGCATGGTTGTCGGATTGTTGGATCAGATGTTGGGTATATTGAATGGGTCATGTATTAAGTACTCGACTGCTTTCCTTGGTTGTATCCGCCAGGTGTTCGACAATGCTTTTATGTATCTTTGTTCGCATTAGTGTACGTTCTGCAAGCAGCGGATTAGATGCGTCGTGTCAATTCTTCATATCGTCGTTCTTCCCTAGCCACTATGAGTTGTCACTTTCACCTATCACATGCGAATATAAGATATGAAATGCATGATAAGAGAGTTGTAAGAAGCATGAGCATGAATTTGAATATGTTATTATTGTCGATTGGTGAGAAAATCATAAGTGTTGAGCCATTTATCCCGCCTAAATGAAATACGTACCTAGCCCGATTCCCTTGATACCAAGGATCATGCTATCGGGTTGTCTGATTGTCGGATGCTCCGCTATCAGTGCCTTGTGTGAACTACTTCTCCCCAATCTCGCCTACTCCATATGGATATGTTGAGTACGAGACTAGATAAGGGAGCCTCTCAATTCCTTCTGATTACTCAGTCCCCAAATCTCCTTGTGCCCGTCAGTGCAACCACACTGCTATATACCGGGAGCCTAGAGTCAACTGGCATGTGCCAGATCTATTGGATTTGTAAGATCCAAGCACCGATGCTAAATTTGGATTGCTTGGACCGTAGGTCCAATGCCAAGTTTTAACCTAGGGGGTCTTACATGCAAAAAAGTCATGAACGACAAGTGATGACACAATATTCGCTCACGTAGAAAAATTTATATTTATCCCAAACAATTAATAAAACAAAATCATTGTAAAAAATCGAAATTAGTTATAGAGATTATGATGGGTAAGACTGATGACATATTTACAAAATGACAAAAAATAATATTCAATTAAATAGCTTAAAATCTGCATATATCAAAAATTTGTGAAATAAATTTTTTGTATAAATAGATGGGGGAATTGCTAAAAATGACCTAAAACTTGATTCTTTCTCCAAAACTAGACCCCCTATTGCATGTTTGGCAAAGGTAACTCACAGGGGTAGTGAAATTACAACCCTCACCCTTATGACCAAACAAAAAACGCTCGTGATAATGACGATTTTACCCTAGAGAAGTCTACTACGAGAGAGTAGACTTCCCGTGTAGACTTCTTGACCTCTCCAAGAAGTCTACTTTCGAAGTAGACTTCCCGCCTATGACTTATACTGCAGAGTAGACTTCTCTCAAATAATTTCCTTAAAAATAATTATAAAAAATTATAAAAAATTAATTTTATAAAAAACTTTGATAAATAACCAAAACATATTCATTTTCCATCTATTAAAAATAAAATTTCAAAAAAATGTATCAATTTAAATCAACATAGCCAAATTAGGTTAGAAACCAATACATCTAGAGAAGTCTACTA
>JAHZTW010000003.1:58741614-58847738 GCA_020283515.1 Alliaria petiolata | reverse complement strand
CAAGCTCAAAAATGGGTTTTTGGTGCAATTAAAGCTTCAAATTGGTTGAAAATGGTGGTTGGGTGAATTGATGATGATGGCATTTTCGTGAATAAGTGAGGAAGATGAGGATTATTTGGTAAATTGAATTTCCGAAAATTAAAGAAATTAATTTAAATTAATGGCAATTTCGTAAATAATTGAAAGTGAGAAGGATGATTTGGAGAGAAAGTGGTTAATATTGAAATGAGGAATTTGGTGGGTTATATTTGCAATTGACCTCAAATTTTGAGTCAATTTTGCAAACATCCCTAAATAGATAGCTTTTATGGAGTAGTGAATTATAATTTATTTTAAAATAAGTTTTTTTTACTATATTTTATATGTCATTTAAAATTTTATAAAATAAAATAAAAATACATTAATAATTAAGTGAAATAAATTAAATATTACTAGAAAAATAAATCTATTTTTCATTGTAATTATTATTTTTGACTTTTTTTCAATTCATTCATAATGCATAAAAAATTTAATGATGTTATGAAAATTTTCATATATGTAATCTTATTTATTACATAAATATTTATAGAAAAAGTTAAAATATAATTAATTATTTAAAAAATTAGGAATATTGATTTATCTAATCAAATAATGTAAGAAATTGATTGAATTAAATCATTTAAAAAATAATCTACTTGAAACTCAATTTAAATAGATATTTTTATATTTTCTTATCTAGAATTATTTACCGTTTCTGATTTTTCTGATTGGTTAAATTTCTATAAAATCGAATTTAAAAATATAATTGATATACTATAGCTTACTAATCGAATTATAGGTGTTACAAGTTGTAACTTACAAGTTACAACAAGGGACATTCCTAAATTAGACTTTATCCATGTGTTAATCTCAATATGTTTTAATCTTATCTTACTTTTACGTGATAGAGGTTGATAAAACACAAACCAATCGTTCTCGAATGATAAAAAAGTAACTATTAAAAACAGAAATCTCAACAATCGATTATTTGTAAATACAACAGAAATCTCAACAATCAGAATAATGAGAGGATCATGTTTATCAACAAAGAACTGGATGGTTTTTCAGCAATAAACGAGAATATAGATATTGAGGATGAATTGGATGAATTTTCTGTAGAATTTAGAGTAGAAAATGGCAGCTCCAAAGCGTTTTAAAAGTGCAAGAACAGATGATTACAAGTATAAAAGTAGTATAAAATGTATTTGTGGTAAGAATGTGATGTTCTTTCTCCCTGTGAATTCCTTTTGTTTTATATCCGGAGTTTGTGTTTAACGTCCTCAAATATTCCGATTGATTTGTCATTAATCACATTCATTTCTGTTGATTCAACTGTTTTCCATCAAATCATTAAGTTTCTATTTTGAATTATTCTTGTGCCCACCCCAAAGTCGACTCCAAGTTTGACCCTTCTACTTCGAAGGCGTCTTTCACTTCTACTTTGTCTTTTGATTTTTTCTTAATAATTTTTTTATTAGACTTGAATTTATATGCCAACAAATACAACATACAAAGATATACATACATATTCACATATCGAGAGGTTGGTTGCAGAGCCGGGCCTGAGCAGAAATATGTGATACATTGGTGTAGGGCCTCAGATTTTTTGGAAATTTTTAGGGCCCAATTTGTTTTTCATGGGTGTGAGTTTTTGGTTGGAACACGTGTTTGATTTATGTTGTTACATTGAGTTGTCGTAAATAAAGAGCATTGTACAAGCCATACTTTGGGCTTTCTAAATAAATCAAAATTTGGTTGGAAAAAAAAATCGAATAAATATCTAAAACCAACTTGAAAGAGAACAAACTTAGTTTTTTAAAAATGATGTTTTATGTATTATATATAGGGCCCCAATTTTTTATTTTTTATAGGACCCAAAATATCTCAGGCACGGCTCTAGTTGGTTGTATTGGAGTACTCAAGATTCGTGTAGACCAGCTACTGATCCGACGACATACATGTTCGAACATTTACTATCTATATAAGTAGAGACATCTTGCACACTTTGAGAGTATCCGATTTCATGTTTTCACACTAAAAACTCATACAATAAATCGTTTCCTATATCCAAAAGCCATTATTTATCTCTTTTTTTAATCGGAAAAGTGTTTTTGTTTATTACGATTTTACGTGTATTTTATTATGACAAATTAAAAATATCTTCATAATTATGGATAAAAAAATATGAAGTTCAAAAAAAACCTATAGATAATATACTACTAGGTGATCGGTCCGCACCGTGTGCGAGATATAAAATATTGTATATGTTCTCTATTTGTATATAATTAATTATGTATTAATAATAACATTATATAAATATTTAAAAAATAATAATAAATCAAATGAAAAATGTTCTAGATTTCAATAGAAATTGAAGATAAAAAGCCATTAACCAAGATTTTAAAATACTTCCTTAGATAAAAAGTGAAAATATAATAACTAAATAAACTGAAAAATATGAAAAAAATGTAATAATTTATTTAATTTTTATGGTTGGCCTGCAGGCATGTGCATGTATAATTTTGTTTTATAGACATAAATAGTTGTAATATTAAAGTATTGATTAATTTTCTTATATATTATGTAAATTTTATATTTATATATATATATACAGTTTTAGTGTTTAACAACAATCACACAAACGTTTTATATCGTTTTGTTTTTTTTGAAACTGATTTATTTTAAAACTTTTTATTTTTTTTTCTACCGTTTACAGTAACATATAATTGTAAATGTAAAAACTATATTAATAATAATTAAATTCTTATAATAGGTTTTGAATAATATCTATACTATACTTTCTTTTCTATTTACACAATATATTCTTGCCGATAAATATATTTTTCCTTAATTTATTGCTAATTAAATCAAAATGTGTTTTACAATTTTTATTTATCCGGGTAGATGGTTGGCCCGCACGTTCGTGTGTACCGACCACCTCATCGCTCTTAGGACATATAGAGATTAAAAATATATATATATGAATTGTTTAATAACTAAAATTAAAATTAGATTGTGATCGAGGTTAACAAAATGCACACACGACAAGTTCGCATGCGACTTTGATTTTTGCATAATTTATATTTATATCCACACCTATATTTGTGGAAAATCCGAAGTATGGCTTTTATGTGTTAAAAAAACAACAAAGTATATGTTTTGTAATATATATTTTTATAATGTATGGTTGAATTTTAAAAATAAATAAATAAGTATATTATGCATGTAAGTACGAGTTAAAATAAGTAAATTGTAATATTTAGGTGTTGGTTAGTTTTTCTGATATTTTCCGGAAACGTTATGTTTTTACACGATTGCATTTTTGATATTTAAGAACAATAACGAAAACCGTTTCTATAATTTTTTTTATTTAATCAAAATTTCATATTTTTCGGCATTTTATGATATACGGTTTCAAATTAAAATTTATATTAAATATTAACAAAAATTATAACAAATTTTTTAAAAATTTAAAATATAATATTCGACTTTATCATGAAAATAAATATAGTACATTGGATAATCTATTAGTATTTTTCCTTTTCAATAAAAATTCTAATAAATATTTGTTATAAAATTTGTGAAATCATATTTTATAACATTCTCCGGTAGCTCTCCGCTCATCTCTTTGAGGAATTTGTTTGATGAAAAAAATAAATTTATTATAGTTGGCATGCATGCATGTGTTCATTATAAAATTTGAGCCGCACATGCGTTTATTATAAAATTTGTTTCTTCAGATTTTTAAATGATTCCATAAAACAAAGCACAAGAATGTTACGGAAAAACAAAACTGTAGAGATTTATTTTTATTTTTACTTCTACTTCTTATTCATATTTGTTTTATCTTATTATAATTTAATTTTTTTTGTCCAGTTACATTTCATTTATTTCTGATCTCAAATTCTCGATCTACAATGAGACTATATATGAGTATGAAATAAACTTTTTATTTTTTTTAAAAAAATAAGAGATAAAAATGGTATAGCGTATTATGCATAATTGTCAGTGGCTATACCAATACATCGGTTCCCTGCAAAATAAGAGATAAAAACAGAGTACCTCCAAACATGCCAGAAGAGGTACTCTGTTTTCTCTGGTACCTCTGCTCAGTTTACACCATCGGCATCACTTTCGATATACAGTGGCTATACCAATACATCGGTTCCCTGCTAAATCAAAGGGATTGCCTTTCAATGTTCTTGACATGGTTCACACCGTTAATCATATGGAGCGGAAAATTAAGAAGATCGGCGAAAGCAACAAGCTTACCCTACAAGAAACTCAAAACACAAGGAGGTCCCAATCCTTTCTTCAACCCTCATACAATATACTTCTTCTATAAGCTTGTTCAAGTCAACGTCAAATCCAACAAAATTCATGCGCTGCCTACTTTCATCCACCACAATGACTATCAGAAAGGAGTTCGCCCAGATTTCAACATTAACGACAACAAAGCATATGAATATTTCAAGACTCATGCATTTCGTCTCAACAATGCCAGGCAGACATTTCCCATTCCATTCGTCCCAAATTGGTCATACTATCTAATCGACTACCAGATCAGCCTCGATGAAGATCAGCGATGCTTCATGTAAAAGCAAGAAAGCATAACAACTACTCCTAAGATGATAAAGCAAGAGCCCACAACTCAAGTTTGCCCACCAGAATATTTTCAAGATGCACATCACCCTGATGATACAATGAACGTTGTTGAAATCGGAAAAATGTTCAACATCGACGTTAACACGGAATCGCAACCCGAATATGAAGAACCAGAAATAGAATACAACTACCAGGAAATCATTACGGATGTTGCGACAAACATATCATCGAGTTCAAAATGGATCATTAAGTAAGCTATCATAATTGCTTAATCTTAAGTACTTAATTCTGTATAATTATTAATGTGTATTTAAAGTGTGTAAGCGATAATAGAATCGCATAAATAAATAATGATGTAAGCGATGATGTAATCGCATAAATAATGATGTAAGCGATGATGCAATCGCTGTAGCTGAGGTAAGCGCGCACTAAACCTCGCCTATAAGTATATGTGTACCCTCATTGTAAAATACATCTCCGAATTTCAATAAAAATCTCTCTCTAAGTTTTTCTCTTTAATGAGTCTCTAAGTTCTCTAGTTTTCCAGACTTCTTAACATCGTCATAAACCTTAATTTCTTTCTATCATTCGCAAGTCGTGATTCTGCTCCGCTTCTTTAGTTGGGCGTTGTAGTCAGTCAACACGACGGTCAACATGAATTTCGTGGGGAGGTTTTATTCCTAATAGTGGTTGAGCAATCAGTGGCAAGAAGCCCGTCTAAAGCTCTCTTTACCTGGATATTACCACCCTTGACACTTAGAGAGATGTTTTTATTGAAATTCTTAGAAGTATTTTACAATGGGGGTACACACATACTTATGGGTGATGTTTAGTACGCGCTGACGTAAGCGCTTACCTCAGCTTCAGCGATTACATCATCGCTTACATCATTATTTATGCGATTACATCATCGCTTACATCATTATTTATTTATGCGATTCTATTATCGCTTACACACTTTAAACACACTTATTAATAATTATACATAATTAAGCACGTAGGATTAAGCCCTTAGGATAGCTTACTTAATGATTTATTTCGAACTCGATGATATGTTTGTTGCAACGGTCGTATTGGTTCTTGGACAGTTGTACTCTATTTCTGGCTCTTCATATTCGGGTTGCGATTCCGTGTTGACGTCGATGTTAAACATTTTTCCGATTTCATCAATGTTCATTGTATCATCAGGGAGCTGTGCATCTTGGAAATATTCTGGTCGGTAAACTTGAGCTCTTGCTTTATCATCTTCGAAGTAGCTGTTATGCTTTCTTTCTTTGACATGAAGTATTGCAGATCTTTATCGAGGCTCATCTGGTAGTTGATTGGATGGTACGACCAATTTGGAATGAATAGAATGGGAAATGACTTCTTGGCATTGTTGAGACGAAATGCATGAGTCTTGTAATTTTCATATGCTTTGTTGTCGTTAATGTTGAAATCTGGGTGAACTACTTTCTGATAGTCATTGTGATGGATGAGAGTGGGCAGCGCATGAATTTTGTTGGATTTGGCGTTGACTTGAACAGGCAGATAGAAGAAGTATATCGTATGAGGGTTGACGAAAGGATAGGGACCTCCTTGTTTTTTGAGTTTCTTGTAGGGTAAACTTCTCGCTTTCGCCGATCTTCTTAATTTTTCGTTCCATATGATTAACGGTGTGAACCATGTCAAGAACGTTGAGAGGCAATCCCTTTGACCTTGCTGGGAACCGATGTATTGGTATAGCCACTATATATCGAAAGTGATGCCGATCATGTAAACTGAGCAGCGGTACCAGAGGAAACAGAGTACCTCTTATGGCATGTTTGGATTTTTTTATTTTTGATCCTGTAGAGGTGTGCGAACGGGTAGTTTGGGTGGATTCCCATTGGTGCAAGGTAGTGACAGTTGATTCCATGCTTCGACAGGATGATAGACTGATACATGAAAATATTTTCGCTAAGATGTTCGTGTAGAGTCTTTTTGTTGATAAGCTGGTGGGCATCGTCGGATATGTTAGCGTTGAAGTCGTAGTAACCTTTTTCTGATGTAGAAGAATTTGTCATCATGTGAATCTTTTTTAGCGGGTTTCTACTGAGCATGTCTGCAAGTGTATTATTCGTGCCCTTTAAATAGAAGGATTCGAAATCATATTTGAAAACCATTCGCTCCATCGTAGTAACTGTTGGTGGGACCATCTTTTGCTTGAATTGTAACATCTTTGGGAAAGAAGACATATCCATTTCGATGCGAAATTTATGTCCTATCAGATGGAACTCAAACTTCTCAATGGCTTTCTTGACCTCTAAGATTTTTTGAACATGGAGTGATAATGCATCTCCGAATCTTTAAAGCGTCCGCTTTTATATCCACAGATTTGACATTTGCCATCTATCTCTCCAAATAAAATGGTTCCCCATACTTGTCACTTGCGTCTGTTTGTATGATACATATCCCTGAGTAGGGAATCTTTAAAAGGTGATAGCTTCTTTACCTCTACTTTTAGGCTTTTGACCGATTCAATTTTTTTTTAGTCCATTGAGGTGGATTCTTTGTTAGCATCTTCTGGAGTGGTCTTGTCAGTTGCGAAATAAAGTCTCTTATGTAATTGATTACTCCAAGGAATTGCTGGGTTTGTCGTCGTGTGAGATTTTCGTCTGGGAAATCAGTAAGTGTTGTAGTCATATGGGCTTGTGGTGCAAATTGACAATCTTTAATTTGCATTCCAATGAAATCGATATTGAGCTGGGCTATGATCATATTTCGGGCTAAGAGCATAATTCCATACTCCTTTACAATTTTTTGAAGTTTTCTGAGAGATTGGATATGCTCCTCTTAATTTGATGAAAATAGAGGATGTCGTCGATGTATATTAAAGTCGTATGGAGGAAGAGTTTGAATGTACGTAACATTGCCTGTTGAAACAGTGACAGTGCAGTCTTGAGACCGAAAGGCAGGACATTCCATTGGAGATGGCGATTTGGTAGACAAAATGCCGTTTT
Source organism: Alliaria petiolata (assembly GCA_020283515.1). Classification (NCBI taxonomy): domain Eukaryota; kingdom Viridiplantae; phylum Streptophyta; class Magnoliopsida; order Brassicales; family Brassicaceae; genus Alliaria; species Alliaria petiolata. Next base: position 58,840,134 of record JAHZTW010000003.1, on the reverse strand, counting down.
GTATTTTTCTTCTGGATGAACTCCAATTTGCCAGAACCCAGATTTTAGGTCGAACTTGGAGAATATTGTTGCACCTTCGAGGTGTTGAAGAAGTGCCTTCTTGTTTGGTAGAGGAAACTTGACATCTTGTAGGTATTGATTTAGGGGCTTGTAGTCAATGACTAGACTTAGTTTTTTCCCCTTACTTGTTTGTACGGTTGTTGACATAAAATGCCTTGCATGCCCATGGCGAGTTTGTTGACTCTACAATTCATTGACCTACGAGCTGGTCACATTCTCCATTTGCCTGTTGCAATAGTGTGGGTGGCATTCCTGCATGACTTGCTTTTGTTGGAGTAGTATGAACATTCTCTTTTAAAGGTAAAGATACGAAGAACTCTGAGTTTAGCCACAGTGATTGTTTCATTTTTGAAGGAAATCCGTGTGAGAATCTGTACACGAAAGCGTCATGATTTCTTCTTTAATTTCTTTGATTGTGAATAGGTGAGGTATTGTTGTGAAGACTTCTTAGAAGGTCTTCCACTTTATTCCTCGTGGTTCGAATGAGATATCTAAATTTTTCTTCAGCGTATAGTAAGTGTCCCATCATAGTATTAAATGGGTGTAGATGAACCAAGGACCTCCGTTATTATCTGACATCCTGGAAAGATTTCTATCGTTATTGGCTTGGACTTGAGCTTGACTGTCAATGAGTTAGAGTTTGCGACTCTAAATTCTTGTTGGTCCGGCAGCCACATAGACGACAGAAGGATCTTGTGATTTAGTATTGTTTTGTAAGCTCCTGTGTCGATAAATACGATAGCATGAACTGGATCTTCCTTACGCGAGGGATCAAAGATTGTCACTAGAAAATGTGGTGTTTGTATCTCATCTTGTCATGGTATTTGAGCGATTTTGAAACAGAAGTCTTTATCTTCTTCTTCGCAAGATGATTCAAATGAATTGTCAGAATCTGAGTAGCCACATATTGCATCTTTGTCGTCACTATCGTATGATAGTACTGACTCGAGATCATGATTGTCAAGATCGATGTCTGGTGCAATTTTGGGATCGAGTTGATGAGGTATTGCTTCTTTCTTTAAGATTGGTTTGGACAGTGCTTTGCGAAGTGTCCTTCCTTTCGGCATAGAAAGCATCTTGTTATTTTCCTGAAATTATGCTTCTTACTGAAAAATCGCTTGTGCCTGAATTTGTTGAAGCGTCTCTGGACTTGTTTTATGAATCATCCGGGCTTGCCACGTGAATCGCATGAGCAAGGCTTCTTGGATTTTAGACATTTGATAGATAGATTTGGTGTAGCACATATTCTGGATAGTTGCTTTGATTTATCCATGAATTCCATCCAAAACTCATTTTGTTTGCAGAGCTTATCAAGAGTTCGGAAGACGTATTACTGAATTTGGCCAATAGAGATGTCTTCAATTGTTTGGCTTTGGTCTTTCATATATAACTTAGTATGTTGACCAAGATAGTCGTCAGTGGAGGAGAGATATACTTGCTTTAGGTTTGGTTTGTTGAGATCGTTAAGCGCATAATACCTTCGAGTTTGTCGCTCAAAGTGCTTTGCCAAATCTCTTTTCTTTAAAGAGCAATATTTTACCTAGAATAATTCTTCTTGCAGCTGCTCCTTCAGATGATTAGGTGTACTGATGAGTTCTCTGTGAATCTCGCCTAGAAGTAATGGTATTGTTGTTTGATAGAACTGCTGCTGTCTATATTCACCAAGCAAATTCCACCATTCTTTAAGTGCCGGATAGTCGCGCCGTAAATTGTTGTATTACAAGCTCTAGTGGAGATGTGATGGCTTCTGAATTCATCCATGCATGAAATTTGTCAACTCAATCATTCCATTTTTGAAAAGGAATGTCATCGAATGTGAACATCATGATTTATTTTTGAAGCGAACTGCTTCGTTTGTACATCCTGATGCTTAGGGGCCGTGTAGTACATTTCTTCATCGCTTAAATATACCTCATTTATATTTGGTTCGTCTTTTGGGATGCTTGAAGGTTCGCCTATACCGAATTGCTTTGGTAGAGACTCTTCGTCTGAATTGGACTCATAGCTAGTGGAGCTTGTATCCGAGAAATGATTAATCATCTTTATCGGCTGCGAGGTACATATTTTAGGTGCCGTGGTTGGTAGCCCTGGTGTCTCTGCACAAGTATTGTTGCCGAAGGTATATAGCAGACTGGACATCGAAAATTCGATAATCCCGATATATGTTCTTTTTCTTTGTATCTTCAAGAGATATGTGGCTAGAGGAAGAGTTGGTTTCTTGGTTGGATTGACCAGGAATTCTGATTCCTTTTGACGTCTTGGCTTCATTCGTGTTGGTTTTGTTTTTGAAATGCTGGCTGTAGTCATGGCCGGAGTCGTACCGTAATGAGATGTGAAGGCTTCATCCGAGGATAGGAATCCAGGAAGAGAGGTCTTTGGCCTCTGATGTTGATAGCCAGAAAGAAATTCCGGAGAGTAGGATTCTTGATACATATGTATTCTTGATGACATACTATCAAGAGGATTAAAGTATTGATGAAGATTATGAAGTCGACCATGAATTTCTGTTATTTATCCTTGAAGAGAGTTTAACCTTTTACTATACCCATCCCCCAATTGATCAACTTTGTGATTGAGTGTTGTCAACAGTCGATTTTGAGCGAGGGCATTCTCCGTTTGCCAATTGAGGACCTTTTTATCCTTGACTCAACTGGTCTGGTCCAGAAGAGTTTATTGCTCTTGTAAGGATCTTCCGACTATGGACGTTATTGTCTTTGGTGAAATCTTATGGAGGAGAGAAATCGTTTGGATGCATCATCATGATTTGTCGAGGCTCATTTTTTCTTTCTGAATATTGGACTATAAAGTCATATTTGCCCTCACCAAGTGGGCCGACCATAGGATCTCCTTCGAGATATCTTTTGTAAAGGGGGTCTTTATTTTTTCTTCGTCTTTGTCGGATTTCATCGTCAGATTCTTATTCTGCTTCTGTACAAGCAATGCATGAATAGACCTCAAAATATTGATGTCTATCTTCATCCATGAATCCGTCTTGGCCAAAAGAAATTGGCTGAAGAGCTTGCTGCCTCATTGGTCGCCTGTAGAAGTCGCATTTGTCAATTTGTATGGCAAATTGAGTGAATAGTTGTCGTCGAAACGATGATGATCTTGTTTTTCTGAATTTGATCTCTGTTGTCCCATCATTTCGAGAATGGAAACTTTCGGATGTTTGGACTGCTGTCTGGGATGCTTGATGCATCTTCTCATAGCTCGTAACCCATGACTCTGGTAACCGGCACAGTAGTTATTCGCGGGTTATTTGTCGAGGAATCTGGATAGAGTTGGGTGCTTGAGATGCTGATGCTACCTCGAGATATAAAGCTTCATCAGACGAGGGTACTACGAGATCAAGGGCATGATTTTGGATTCGGTAGACGATCTGATGGTGTAGTGTTGCAACCACACTTTGCTCTTACATAGGTGATCCGACTAGTTGCAGTTGGACCTTGAGTGTCTTTAGGAGATTGGGATCTTGCAAAGAGACATTCAAGTTTGGAAACAGTGTTATAAATATTGTTTATGCGTTTAATGTTGTCTGAACCGTTCTGATGCAAGCTTGTTGGTATGACTTTAGTCTTGAGTCGACTAAAGCTATACGTGCTACAACCGGTAGATTTTTTCGGGCGTGTAAGGTCAGACCGATTCTCACCACACCGAAGTGTAAATGAGTGTATTCTTGATGTTGGCACAATCTTGTTAGATTCTCTGAAATGCCGAGAGAGATGAACTGCTCTTCTTCAGTGTTTGGAACTTGGCAAGATGAGAATTTGCTGGATTGGACATATTCCACGACTCTTTGATTTGAAGATGGTTGTATGAGCTCTCGAACACCTTTGACTGAGAAAGCACTAGGATTTTGACAATATATTTGTATGGAATCACCAGTGGAAGGGTAGTTTCGGGTAGCTGATCGCCTAAAATATACTCGATTTCATATAGGAAATTTATATTACTAAAAAAAAACGATTTTGATTTTTTTTTTTTGATTTTTGTGAAGTATAAATTACGAATTGAGAATCGATGGTTGAAGGATTAGAAGTAGACATATTGTGAGATTGTTTTCCATAACATTCAAAACAATCAGTCATAAACAATGATCAATCTATCATAACACAAGTCTTTGGCTCTCATACCAAGTCTATCTTTTTTTTTCTGGCAAAAAAGCATTGTTGAAATGTGATTTCTTTTATGATTTTTTTTTAATATGAAATTTTAATGATATACTCTATTGCTAGTATATGAAATCAAGATAATTAAATTTTGTTTACAACTCCATTGCTACAGAGTTGATTTTGAAACAAGAAAAAGGAAAGAAAAGTTCAAAAAAAAAAGGAAATCAATTTAGCAAATAACAATAAATAAATTATAAATAAAAATATAAGTAAGCAAAAAATACAAATTTAGCAAATAATAACAAATATATATAGAAGCAAAACATAAAAAAAATTATATGAAGATTAATTACAACATAGATGTGCTAGCTTTAGACATGGATATATATAAATTTATGCAAACTAGGATTTGCAATACAACGACTAATCATTGTTTTCTCATAGCTAGCAATAACTTATTTGGACAATTAAAATAGCAAAGCACAGCTAAGTTCGACAAAACTAATTCGATGTATATATATATATCTCAAGACAAAGAAACAAAAAACATTACAACCCCTAAAAATATATAAATTAATTTCACTATATAAATCACTTAGACAGACCCAACATACTCATCAAAATCATCTTGTTCACAATTCTAAACAGAAAAAGAAAATTGTAATACTCATTTATACCATTATTTATTGCTAGTTGACGACTCAAATATTGAAGAAAACATGCAGCATTTTCATGATTGTAGCTATATTTACGGTAATGTTTTCAGCACAAATTCCTTATTCAACCAATATAGAAATGTGTGTTAAACATTGCATCCCCAATCAGTGCACAAAAGTGGTGAAAAAACCTGATCCGGCTATATGTAAAGAAGCTTGCACAAAACTTTGCAACAATCAACTAACCGGTCATGAAGAATACCTCGTTCCTCCAAAGGAAGGCAGCAAGCTAAGTTTTTGCCGTCTGCCCTTTGCGTTTGATTTTTTTAGTTTCAGGAAACTCTCATTTTTTTCTAATTTTCTACACTAATATATAAAAATGTATGTATATGTGTATGTTTGATTTTACTATGTTATTCGACATATTATGTATATTTTTAATTGTTCTCATGGAATAAGATATTTCTTTTAGGTCAACCCAATATATATGAGTTATGATTGTTATAGATCGATCGAATCATGAACAAACAAATTGTATTTTATGTAGAAGAAGTGAAAATGTTATATATATATATATATATATCAATATGGAAGAAATTTATATATATGTAGGTTTAGGTCGCTTGGGAGTTTCCTGAACTGCTACAATCTCTTTGAAGCGGCAGTGGTACTGGTACATAGTGGATCATCTGTGGTCGTCGAGGGAGACATAATCACACTCTTGGATCACTACAACAAATAAGGCATATTGCATCATTTCTTTTTGTAGATTTACATTAGTTTTAATTACGAATTATGCATTATTATTTATATAAAAGACTATGAAAATAGTGATGCAAATATGTTATATCGATTTAAAGAGTCAAAAATATATTTTCATAAGTTAGTATAGTCGATGTTAATATCGTCAGTTGTAAAAAATGATGTTAAGTTTTACATCAATTACTACATATGATGTTAATATTTGTTAAAATTACATAACTGTTGCTATAATTGATATTATAATTGTATCCAACGACCGATATTATGGAAACCAAATCTTTAGCGACACATCATCAGAACACCCCACCAACAAAGTACTTATATATAGACCGCATACGTGATATGACCAGCACCGTAAGTGTAAGATTCATCTGGATGAGGGAGTGTGTCAATTATCATTAGTCCCAAGGAAGGATGAGAGTCCCGATCTATAGACGTGTCTTTCCACTCCACTCTCACACCCATCTTTTGACTATCCATTCTCAGTTGAATACGTCTGACATGTACGTCGGAGAACTTTTAAGAGGAAAACTTTTTTCCTCCTTTCCGAAGGCTAATTGAGGTTGTTTTTTGTTGCATGTATCTACCTCGAGCTCATCTTCTATCACACGAACACACCCCCCATATGCATCTCGTAATTTGCTCTCGAAATATCAGTTATAAATAATATTAGTATTTATAAAGATTAGCCCTAGGCATAAAAACTGGACCCGAAATCCGAACCCGAACCGATCTGAAATACCTGGTTTGGATCGGATTCGGTTATTAGTTTTTTACCCGACGGATCCTGAGTTTTAGAATCGTGGATATCGGTTCGGTTCCGGTTCTTACCCGGAACTGATTGGTTACCAGGAATTTTTATTTTTTATTTGTTTTAGTTACCATTAAAAAGTTGTGATCGAGTGAAGGTTTTGCGGGGTGATTTTCCGACGAACCAGAGGGACCAAGAAGTCGATCTACATACGGTTTCGAAGGTCTCGCAGTCAGTTATTCAGATCTTATTTCCATTACCAATTCTAAGGTATATTCGATCCGCAAATCAGTTCGCAAGTTTACGAAAATTCACTATTTCTAAAAAATTGCAGTTTTTATCTTAATTTTCGTTCTGGTAATTGGTTACATTTCGGGTTTTCAGTTACCATTTCTACTATTTCAACATGATTCGGGTACAAATGGGTACTATTTACCTAGAACCGACCTGATTACCAATAAGAACCGATTTATTTCAGGTATTTTACGGTTCTCTAACTTTAGAACCGAACCGACCCGAAACCGGTAGGAACCGAACCGAACCCGACTCGAAATAATTTCGGTACCTATATGGATACAAAATCTCTATACCCGAAAGAGCCGAAACCGAACGGTTTCTATCCGGAACCGATCCGAATATCCGAATGCTCAGGGCTATATAAGATTATTAATTTTAAATAAAAAAATCATTTTATTTTTCATATATTTAAATACTTTTAAAATAGCCTCACATATATGTATAAATTAACTTAATATGTAACAAGGAAAAACAGGGTGCAAATAACATTAACTTAAATACATATTAAACATTTCCAAATGAAGAATTTGTTTTATAGGAGATTTAATATATATATATATATATATATATATATATAGTTTTTTGTTTCCGATGTGAGACCGACAAATTTTAAGATTACTAAATAAAATATACTAATTGTTTAATAAGATTATTGTTAGCATTTTTTTTAATTGATATAAATTTTGTATTATTTTATGTAATTGATGCTAAAGATAATTGATACATACATCATGTATTTAAATGAGGTAAATTTTTGTTTTGTATTAATTTTTATTCAATGATGCAATTTGAAATCGTTGTTTTTTGATGTCCGTGGGAAAAACTATATGACAAAAAAAATGATTAGACAAAAAAAATATAAGACAAATGCCAAATTCAAACAACATTGCGTAACTCATTCATACATCAATATATCATTGAGGATGAATTGATGAATGGAGATAATTCTAATCATAACCCAACAGGTATAAATTTGCTTTACTAATATCACATGTGTACTTGACGTGTTATAAGCATGTACATTCGAATACCCGTTCGGATTCGGTTCGGTTTTGTCTGGATATTTATATTATCCGTAATNGAATGTAGGACCGCGAAAATCCAGATTGAAAATCACGAATCAAAGAACGATTGAAATCAATAATAAACGATTATAAAGTATGAAAACGTTTTAATAAAACCTTTAAGAAAAGACGATACACGAAGTCGAGATATGATCTATTTCCTTAATTATTTAAATCTCCCGCAGTGTGCCGGTTTTTTAGAGATTCAGAATCCCAGGATACAACCGTGTTGAGACTAAAGTCGCAGCACTCGACTATAGAATCTGCGAACTAAATATCTACGCTATACTCTCGAGACTTACCCTAAAACTGTAGAGACGAGAGGGATTTGCTGGATATTTGTGTTTACTCGAAAGCTATGTGTTTCGATAATTTGGTTTTTTTTTTTCAGATCAAACGTTCTACGGTTGGTTATAAGGCAATCGCAGAAGCGTTGTAGATCGATTAGAAAACGTTTTAAAATCGTTTTATGAAATCGTTTTTGAAATATTGTTCGCAATATTCAATCCGATTCAAGCGTTTAGCAGGAAACGGATTTAAAGAATTAAGATTGTAAGACCGCGAAAATCCAGATTGAAAATCACGAATCAAAGAATCGTTCTTTGATTCGTGATTTTCAATCTGGATTTTCGCGGTCTTACGATGAATTGATGAATGGAGATAATTCTAATCATAACCCAACAGGTATAAATTTGCTTTACTAATATCACATGTGTACTTGACGTGTTATAAGCATGTACATTCGAATACCGTTTGGATTCGGTTCGGTTTGTCTTGGATATTCAAATTATCCGTAATTTATATAAAATATTCAAAAAAAATTCGGATATTAAATTTTGCAAAAACTTTATTTAGTTTTGACAAATATAGCTAAAGATTTTTTGATATTTTGGTTATTTTGGTTTAAAAATAACTAATATATTCGATTTATAATTTTAATATTGGGTATTTTGATTATTTCAAATCTAAATATAACTAATATTTTTGGATATATAATTGTATTTTGAGTATTTCGAATATCTATTTGGTTTTCAGTTTAGTTCGAATTCAGTTTCAGTTTTTGGATATATAAATTTAAAACCCATTCGAATATTTACGTTAGTTCCGGTTCGATACCTTCTAATTCGGTTCAGTTTGATTCCAGGTAATTTGCCCAGTGCTAACATGGTATATCATGGGTTTGATCAATTTTGTAGTTGCAACACCATCAATATTTGAAAATTCTAATGTATAGTAAGTTAATAACATGACAAGATGATTATAAGACTAATTGTCACAGCTCTCTCTAACTCATGAATATCAGTGGAAAAACAAAAAAGAGAGGATTTGGTGTCTTACAAGTTTCACAATTCCTATCTTAACGTTAACACTTAACACTATTGCCTGCCTCATCCTTACACAAAATATCTTATTAGGATTTAAAGGAATACACTTTTCAGTTATAAAACTGATTTAAGCTGGAGTAGTTCTCATTAAACTGGCCAACACCGTTTCTGTGCTCAGCGGTTGGGCCCTCAACCGCTGGTGCGTCCGGCTGCCAATAGCCGGACACCGAATTGAGTTGAGTCACAGACCGGTTAGCCACGGTTTGGAGGTTGCTTGTGGGATGGTGGTCAAGGGAAAACCGTCTTGGTTGGTCAGAGGAAACCCATGATGTTGAATTTGACAGAAGAGAGAGAGCACCATCAAGATCTTGAGAAGTACCCATGTGTGAAGAGATTGTGACCTTTTCTAATAAACCCGCATATATAAAACACGCATCATCAAGATCATGAACACAACAGATGAAGATGTACACTAACCGAAAGAGAAAGAAACAGAACAAACCTTTACTGAATAACTCAGCTCTTGCGGTTTTTGCGGGTTGCGGCATTAACCCTCTTGATGGTATGGGCTTGGCACTTGGCCAAAGAAACTTTTCCTCACTTCTTGGATGATGGATAAGTGCAAATCTGTTCCATACAAAATCCATCTGTTGTTTCCCATCTGCATACACAGAATGACAAAAGCATCTCCAAATTCTCCATCAATGTGATTGTAGTTAACCCCAAACTAACTTGAAATGACAGTTTTCTAGAAGAGGGAAACTAACTAATGCTATAACTTAATTATAGCCAATTTCAAGATTCATATAAGGACTAGAGATAAGTGATTGTAGTATATACCATATGTCCTTCCAGCATTTGGCTTGCGACGTCTTGCATTGTGATCTGAGAGACGCCGGCGACAGCTACGTTTCTTCTCATCAAACTCAGAGAGTCCATGGAACCTTTGGAGAACAAAAACCACAAAAGTTATATGATGTCATTAAGGCTTTTTGCAAACTGATTAAACCCACTTTCTCTCTTGAGAAAGACCATCTTTATTACCTGCTACATTGTTGGCAGAACCGACGTTCTACGCCACTCACAACGACCTTAGGGAACTTTGAATGGTTTTCGCAAATCCTGTGTTTCCTATGATAGTCTTTAGCTGACGAGAGATCGAGATTACAGCCTTCAACTTGGCAGTGAGGAGTCTGTAGCCTCTGAGAAACGGATTTCGATCTCTTAACCGGAGAAGCAGAACCTGACGCGAGGCTCACCGGAAGTGCCGAACATTTCGCATTCTCCACTTCCCAAAAGTCTTCAAAGTATGTTCTTTTACCAAGCTTTAAACCAAGAACCGTATCACCAGACCCAAAAGAAAGTTCAAGACTTGGAGAAGTATCGATTCCTTTTGCAAATTCTTCACTGCTCCCCAATTCTCCAGGAAGGCTTTCACCAGCTTCTGATGTGAAATTGTATGTTCTCACTTCAGCTGACGAAGAGCTGATGGAAGTTGACTTTGAGCTTTTAGAGAAAGCATGAGCTAGATCAGAACCTGAACTACCACCATAAGCTGCTGCAGCAAAGCTGGAAGAATAAAGAGAGGTGCAATCAAACCCATCGATTTCCCAATCCATTGGTCGTAGTTTTCTTGGAATTTCAGCTGATGAAGTACCAAATGATATTAGATTTTCCCATTCCCACTGCAACGACGGCTTCGCATTACACTCCATTCAGACCACTGACGACTAAAATCTGAAAGAATCACAAACTTTCATAAGAGAGTACCAAGAAAATGCAGGAAAAGGCATTCAGAAATCCCAAAGAAAAGACCAAAATGTTATTCAATGTAAACTATCAACCAAATTGTAGAAAGGAGACCAACATATGGATTCTTGTTAGAAAGCTACTTATGTATGAAAGAGTATGTATAGATGCTAATGACAGCTAGAACATAACACTTGGTTTCCTTCATTGAATCTGTTAGAAACAAGACCATGATGCCTCAAGCCCAACCGAAAACCAGAGCAAGAAAAGAAAAAAAAAATGAAAAAGCTAAATTGGATGTGACCAATAATGATTTCTGAAAGAAGACTCAAAAAATTGTGATAAGTCGTTGAAGCAAAGCGTTTTAGCATGAATAGGCAAGGAAGGCTAAAGATTATTACAAAATCCTCTGTTTATCCTTGTTCTCGTTTGCACTTAGGTTCTCTAATTTGCTCAAATCTCTGTACTAAACCCTTTTTTGAGAAATAAAGGAGAGATTTGCTTTCTGATCAATAACCATAAGAGAGATACTAAAAACAGATCTCTAAGAATCTCTCTCTCTCTTCTACTATTTATTACAGAACCATAGTTTTCTACAAGCAAATCAACTTGCAAAGTCAAGAGCAATAAAAACTCACATACAGCTACAACCTGCAAAAGTACTCTTTACCTAGGAGAAATCCTTCATTTATCTTACTCTGTTATTTGCATAAATAAAAGGACAAAAATCAACAGATCACACAAACACCAACATACCTAAAAAAACACCTTATGGATCTCTCTGTAAGGTGAAACCAGAGGAAGAAGAATTTTTTTTTTTAATAATATTTTGAGTGAGTAAGAGTTTCCATCACAACTTTCATTCACATTTATAATAACAACAACAACAAAAGATACCCTCATTTTACATCACAAAACTTTTTTGCTCACCAATAATTCACATTCATTGAGTTTTGTGGGGGCAAAATCCTTCAAGAAGTAGGACCCTCCCTTTACCATTTCATTATCAAAAGCTGTTTACAGATGCGGATTTTACTTCTCTAGCTGTCAAAATCATCCTTTTAATATATTACATTCCGTAACATTTGTCTACTTACTAATTACTTACAACCTACCAAGGTTTGTAGATTCCTCAACACATCTTAAATCGATACTAGAATCACTAATTCACCAAAACCCATAAGAGATCATGAACAAATATAGCATCAAGAACTTTTTTTTTTTGGGGATTATAGTAACCTCTTACACATTTATTTTGGAAATGAGATCTATAGGAGCTAAAGGAAAAGAGCTACATAACCTTGTAGAGAAAGTGGGTATTTTTGAAAAAAAAAAAAAAGGCTATAATTAGGGTTTTAGATTCAAAATAATTGACACTTTTTCACTCATCATCCCTCTCTGATTATGATGCTATTTTGTAAGTAGTAAAAGGAAAAAATGGGAAATAAAGAAAAATCAAAAGAGAGAGAGAGAGAGAGTGAGTGATAGAATAAAGTTGCAAAATCTCAGCCGCAAATGGATGTCTCACCATTTATGGTAAAGAAGTTCTCCTCCGATATTATTTCATTTTATTCACAAACTTTTAAGCTTGCTAAGTAAATAACAAAAATCTCTACTTTAAGCTATATGAAGATTTACAAGAACCCAAAAAAATCTTTTTTGGAAAATTAATCTAAAAAAAGAAAGATGGGTACCTGCCGATTAGAGAATTAGGGAAAGATCTCGTCGTCAATAGATCAGTAAAGCTTCCATTTTTGGCTTGACACAAAACAATAGAGAAGAAGAAGAACAAGAGAGAGAAAGGAGAAAAGAGGAGAGAGAGAGAGAGAGCATGTGGTGTGTGCAAGCGAAGTACCAAGTTGGGAGATGGGGAGGGGTCAAACTGCTTTTACCAGCTTCAACTTTTTTGGACGATTCATTCATTATCGAGGAAAAAGCAAGATTTTTTATTGTTTATAAAACTTTATGATTAATAAAAAAAAAAAAAAAAAGCAATTTGATATGGAGAGGTTTAATAAACATGTGGATTTTGGTAGATCAAAAAGAGCGTCGAAATCAAGATAGCCCATGCTTTCGACTCCGTTAATTGATTTTTATTATTCTTATACTAAATTTACTAATCTGCTTTTGATTCAATTATCAATACACACCCTTTTAAGAGTAAGTTCTTGGGTTCTTTAACCAAATAAAAAGAGTAAGTTCTTGGGTTAGTAAATGAATAAATGTAAATAGAAAAGAAAAGAAAAGTTGGTTGGAGTTATCATTGTGCTGGAAGACAAACCGCCCATCAGGTATGGTTCAATTATATTTATAATTTATAACCCCCTTGTGATTTTTTTATATTTAAATCGGGTTCTTACATAAAATTTATGTTCAGAATTACGCTAAACGTGAGTATATATCTAACGAGTTACAAAAAAATTGAATATTTATGGGAGATTAGTTTTAGAGTTTTTATTTTAATATCTATATATATACTCCCTCCTTTCCACATAGTTTGATTTTTTAAAATTTCCACACATATTAAAAAACAATTATTACTTATTTTTTCTATTACTTTTTGTTTGCTTTTGAATTTAAATTTACTTTTTATATTACTTTTTATTTGTTTATTGTCTTGAAAAAGTAATATATTAAATCTAATCTAAAAATCAATCTTTGTAAAACAAAAATAAAACCTATAAAATCAAACTAAGAAAGTATATAATTTATACAACAATACTAAATATATTTTCATGGTGCTATTGATTCAAGCGTGATAATCATCCATGTTGTCGTGGATTCTAAATGCGGGTAATACATTTTTATTCATTTTTTCTATTTTAATTTAATGAATGACAAAATTATAATTTTGTATTCGTCTTCTTCGAAAAGTTGCGACTCTGCAGCCCTAATTTGCGGCTACCATCAATTTTGTTTTGTGTTTTTATTGTTATCTATCACTCAAAACTCATAAATCTATTATATAGTAATTTATTTTTAATTTTAAAAAGAAAAAATAGAATTTTACTTATTTAATCGGATTATAAGATATTCACCACGATCATCGACTGGTTAACCGCCGTCTAAGCGGCTACGGCTGTCGAGTTTTCTAGCAGAACATAAAACTGTATAATGTATTTTTAAATAGATAAATAAATATATGCATTAGGCAATTCTATTGAGGATTGGTGTTTTTATAAATATAAGAAAACTAGTTTACAAAAAACAAAAATCATATATGTAAAACCAAAATGAGCATTTTCATTTTTTGTTTCAACAGTAATATAAATGAGCATCTCCATCTTTACTTAGAATGCCTATGATCACAAACTAGATAAGATGTGTGTTTAGTGTTCAAAAAAAAAAACAGATATGTGTTTGGGTAGTAATTCAACCCATCAGCCAATTAGATTAGAAAAAGTTGAATATAAAATCAAATGGAATTTTGAAATGAAATTATATGATATTTTTGTCAAGAAAAAAAATAAAAAAAAATGAAACAATTAAAAACATTTTGAAAAATCAGCCATCTGATTCTACACGGTATACCCATCAGCCAATTAGAGTAGAACAGGTTGAATGTAACATTAAATGAAAAAAAATTGAAATTATATGATATTTTTAAAAATGAAACACTAAAAACATTTTGAAAAATCAGCCAGCTAATTTTCTACACGGCATTTTGTTCTGTATGTGTATAACTCCAACCAACCGGTCAAGCACTTGTTTGTTGAAAACGGAAAAGTTCATATAACATCGGTTCATTAAATTGAAAACCGAGAAAAACGGTTCACCTTAACCGTCTCCAATCCCTGCTAACCAATCAAACCAAAAAGTCATGATTCTCGACAAAATTCATTTGCAATTTTGTGATTCAAACTTGTAAATCTCTTTAACCTTATCATCATCATCATCACCAATTTCAAAATCGAATCCATGGATTCCTACAAAACCCTAGAAATCGTTCACAAGAACCCAGATTCGTCCGTGTTTCACCTCATCCTCAACAGGCCATCACAACTCAACGCCTTATCCCTCGATTTCTTCGTCGAATTCCCCAGAGCTCTATCATCCCTCGACCTAAACCCAGATGTTGCCGTCATCGTCCTCTCCGGCGCCGGCAAACACTTCTGCTCCGGCATCGATCTCAATTCCCTCTCGTCAATCTCGGAACGATCCGAGTCGGGCGACAGAGGACGCTCGAGCGAGCTGTTACGCCGACGGATCAAATCGATGCAGGCGGCGATCACGGCCGTGGAACAGTGCCGGAAACCTGTAATCGCCGCTGTTCACGGCGCGTGTATCGGAGGCGGCGTTGATCTCGTCACCGCTTGCGACATTAGGTACTGCTCCGAGGACACTTTCTTCTCGATCAAGGAGGTTGATCTCGCGATCGTCGCGGATCTAGGTACGCTCCAGCGGTTGCCGAGCATCGTCGGGCACGCAAACGCCATGGATTTGGCGTTAACGGGTCGAAGATTCTCGGGACGTGAAGCGAAGGATCTCGGTCTTGTTTCTCAGGTTTTCGGATCTAAATCGGAGCTGGATAAAGGCGTCACGACGATCGCCGAAGGTAATCACATTTTTCAATCTAAGTTCTCGAATGGAGATGGTGTCAGGCGGGATGAATATCGGAATAGCTGAATAACTGAAAAATTGTTAACAAAACGAATCGAACTGAATGAAATTTTCCTAGAATAATTTTAAAACGCTGAAAACTACTTTAGTAAATTAATCATTGTTTATTTTGTTCTAGTTATATTTTTAACATGGTAGTTGTATATAATGGAATCACTTATCAAAAACGTAAAATTTTATGAATACAATATGAATGACAAAAAATAACAAAAAAAGGTTTTGAAAACGTGAAAAAGTTTCATACCATTGAACCCCAATAATTCATGGAAAATTGATACTATTCCGCCCGCATACTATTCCCCCGCACCGAATATATTTTATTCGGAATTCATTCTTTTTCTGTTCAGTCAATTGTCATTTATGTTGGATTTGATTCGGGAATGAGAATTAAGAGTTATCAATTATTTTTCAGGAATAGCAGCGAAGTCTCCTCTAGCTGTGACAGGGACAAAGGCAGTGTTATTAAGAAGCAGAGAGATGAGTGTAGAACAAGGCCTTGACTACGTAGCAACTTGGAACTCGGCTATGCTTATATCAGACGATCTTATTGAGGCTGTCTCTGCTCAGATGACGAAAAGACAACCTCGTTTCGCAAAATTGTGATAAGAGTCTCTGTTGCTTTCTTGTCTCCCTAAAGACAACTCCTCCGGTAACAAAACAATAAGGTCTTTTTTTGAGAAAGGACTTTTAACTATTGCTATTTAGTTTCTACAACAGCTCGAATAATTTGATATGGGTTTGAAGAAATATATGATAGTTCCCTTGATTACGAATTAAAACTGCATATATAAATGGTCTTCACATGAGAATTTGTTTAGTACTGTCCACATTGCAACATAGTCTGTTGCTAAATGCTAGCCCTCATCAATGTTCATAAGCTTCTGTCTCCATTCATTTCTCAAGATATCAAGAAATTGGAGTATTAGGGATCTGAGAGCATCGGAAAGATGTTAAAAGGGAGTCTTGGCTTTGATTTCAAATCGCGTCTCGATCATTCAAGTTCTTTTAAGTCCACTTGAATCAATCCTGATCAGACGGTAAAACATCAAATATGCCGTCTTTTTCTCTCCAACGCAATGGCATTTTAGATGGCATACCTATGGTTTTAGTATTTTGTGAACAGATAGACCAAATAAATATTAATTTTTTTTTGTGTTTTTTATCAAATAATATAATTAAATTGTTGATTATTAGTTAAATAAAATTTAGGACTAACAATTAAGTATACCATAATTTTTGTTGTAATTTTCCTTTTAAATAATACAAAATTGTAATTCTAATTAATATTTCACAAAATATATAAATTAATATGCAAATTGATTAAAATTAAAAATACATATTAAAATTCAATTAAAAGATTAAAAACATAAAATTACAAAGTTAAAATCAAACAAACATAAAAATTAAATGTAATTTTATATTTAACTTTTAATAAATCAGTTAGTACGAATACTTTTTTAATTTGTTGATTGTAATTTTATATTTACTTATCATAAATCAGTTTTAATAATAAATTTAATAATATAATAATAGAGAATATTATATTTAGTGTGAAATTTGGTGTTGTGGTTGGAGATGAAAAATAAAATAGAACACAAAAAACCAAATTTGGTGTTTGGTTGGAGATATTTTTAGTTTCTTTAGAGCTTGATTGATTCTCCCGCTAGCATCCGCAAATACAACTTTTGTGGGTGATAGCGGTTGTTAGCGTTTGGCAAAAATTATGCAAAACGATTTCTACCGCTTTGTACCACTTTTTGACTCTCAAAATCAAAAGCTCTTTCCAGCTAGCGTTTGTGGTTGCGGGTGAATAGTTAAAAAAAATTAAAATTAAAAAAACACAAAATTTATATAAAATCAAGATATATATAATGATGTTTTAAAAAATAAGTTTTGAATATTATAATTACAAATAAATAAATAAATTTAACACTTTTTAATTAATATTCATTAACAATATTTCATAATTTTATATGTATAAGATCTATAAACTCTAATTATTTTGATAAATTTTCTCTCCATCACTAATGTGTATATATATATCTAACCGCTAAAATTCTTTTCATCTAATATAGCCTT
The DNA here is from genome assembly GCA_020283515.1 of Alliaria petiolata. NCBI lineage: Eukaryota > Viridiplantae > Streptophyta > Magnoliopsida > Brassicales > Brassicaceae > Alliaria > Alliaria petiolata. Next base: position 58,822,659 of record JAHZTW010000003.1, on the reverse strand, counting down.
ACAAAAAAAAAATCTATTGAAATCATAACTTTTATCCAAACTATTTTTTTTAAAATAAACGTAAGTATTATACACATACTATTTTTATAATTAATTATGTTTAATTAATAATTTTATAGTTTTTTATAATAATATAGTTTGTAATGTTTTTATAGTTATAAAATATGTTTATATTGTTAATTTATTATTTCGTCGCTATTTCACCAGTAAATTAATCAGTCGTAAGTATCACGCAAATGCAACTGTTTCTAATCGTTGTGCCAGTCGTACAAATCGCTTAGTAACGCTATTAACCGCAGTCGCCCGCTTCTGCAAACTCCTGCAACCGTAATCACAACCACTACGTTTAAACCAGTTAGACCTTTGGCCACTCAATCAATTCCGATTGATCAAATTCCTTACATTAATTATGGCTAAGTCTGTTGAACATTAGGATTGCCATTGACCGAAGACTCTTTGATTAGATCTTGATCATAATCCTTGATCCAATCTAGTCTGATCACCCAAACGGTCTATCCATTTTCTCATTAACTAAAAAAATGCTCAACTTTTACTGACCAACCCGTATTAATTCTCAAGTTTTGTTGACTATAAACCGTTTTAATCAACAAAAGTTTGTGTTCTCTTTATTAAACTAAAAGTTGAAACATTTTTTTTTCAAAAAGTTTTGTTTTGTTTTAAAACTTTTGTATTTAAGTAGTTAAAATGATTATAGCATGAAAGGTAAAGTAAAACTTGTTTGTAACTGTCAAATTTTGAAAGATTTTTTGAAAGATTTTTTCAAAAAAAATTTCAAAATTAAAAGATAAATTCATAAAATTTGTAAATGTTCGACAATAAAATCAACAATTGCTAAAGATAACATGTATACGATTATTTATTTATTGGTAGTTTTTTTGAAAATTTTAATACAAATATCATCAATGCTTAAAATTTATGAGAACCGATTGATTCAAGTACTTTATCACAAAATCCAATGTTAAAATTGGGAGTCCAACTTAAAAAAGATGGAGAAAGGGGCGGTGAACTAGCCCGAGAAGAAGAGCCTGATGAGGAAGTATAAGACGATAATGAAGACCAAGAAGCTGCCAACACACCGTCATTGGTCGGAATATTTTTCATTGCCGGAGCCACCACATCTTCTAGAAGCCCTTGTCGCCGTTGGCACTGATCAAGTGGAAAAAACAATTCGTCTTCGAGGTTTGCCGGTGTGTTTTCTTGGGCCTCATAGGCCGGATGATTTGGGTGGGTGGGTTCGACTAGTTGGGTTTGTTTGCTTTCTTCTTGCGTTTGAAATTTTTGGTTGATTTCGAAATGGGGTTTATATTGAGCATCGTGTTTAATTATTTTAGGCCTCTTATTGGGCCTATGCGTGCTATTGGGTAGGAAGAAAGGATAGGTGAAGTGCAAGTGGAAACCCTCGTAGGTGATGATATATGTGTTAGGCTCATCAATTGATCTCTCCACTTGCTTCTTTGCATTGCAAATTGGGTTTGTGCACTTGTAATAACTCCTACACATAAATCAAAAGTAGTAGTAACATTAGGCACCATAACCAAAAAAACCGAACCGAAATAAATTGAAATAAGTGATTTAGTTTGGTTATGGTATAACCTAAAAGTCCATTTGGTTATCATTTTTGTTAAAATTTCTGTTTTAATTTGGTTTGGTTAAAAACCGTAAAATCAAATGATTTTTTTGATTTTAAACTCAAATGTTTAATATTTATATTTTTGGTTTCATTTAGGTTCATATATTTTTTACTGGGTCTATCTTTATAATTTACTAATTTATATGCTTACAAATTAATACTTAAAAACAAAATCTATATAATTAAAAAAAGTTGAAAACCCTATTTTTTTAACAAACAAAACAAAACATGTTTGTGGCAAAGTAAAACTTGTTTGTAACTGTCAAATTTTCTTTCTCTTCTTCACAAATGAGTCTTTTAGTTCTAGGTATTTAATTTATTCTATTTTTTTTCTTGTTTTTAGAAGGTTTGATTGAATGAAGGTTTTTCGTAGCATTATAGTTTAGGAAAAAACCGAAACCAAACTTAATCGAGTTACATATAGTTTTTGTATGGTTTTAATTTTTATAAAATCGATAAATCAAAAACCAAAAAACTGAGCTGTACCAAACCGAAATACATTTGGTTTTTATATGGTTTGAATTTTTATAAAACTAATAAACAATAAAACCGAAAAAACTGAACCAAAACCAAACCGATAACCGGAGTGCCCACCCCTATTTGGCTACTTGTGACCAAAAACTTAGGTATACTATGTACACATTCGACATGCCGATTCTTTATAATATCAGTTCGGCCGAACAAAAAAGCTCAATATATATGCGAATTCTGAAAAAGAAGCATGTATATATCATATGTACCTTGGGTTAGGGCTATTTTTGATGGATTTTTGACCATACTTTCTCCATTTGTATCCATCATCACTCATTCCATTACCATTATTCTTCACCTTTAATGTGTACCTATCCACCTTGCTTAAAGTACTCCTTTCCAATATTGGAACCCTTTATAACAATTAATATGAATAAACAAGAGACTCATGAGTAAATTTCATTGAAGGGTGATATTTTGAAGAAAAAATAAATAAAGTATCTTGAAATTGAAAATGTCCTCTGTATATTTACGTTGATTCATATATTTGTCGGACTGGATTGGTTAGGGGTTCAACAACGGCCTAAGCGTTTGTAATATCTTGGATTCTTGGGCCGGAGTAAAGCTTTGATGAGACCTCTTCATTTGGCATGGGTCTAAGATGTTGTTCTTGAGGCAGAAAGAAGAGAGGTGGCTCATTAACAAAAAGATCGTCAACGGCGTCGCTTCCATACCTTCTCGTCCACTCAGAAAGTTCTTCTTCTGCCATATGAGTATGGGAACAAATAACACATATGAGCAGGTGGAGGGAGAAAATAAAGAGAGAGAGAGAGAGAGAGGTTCTTTGTGTTTTAAGCTAAAAAGTGCTGAATTTATATTCAAACTTTTTTTATTTGACGGGTCTATAGTACTTTTACATATATAATATACTAAAATGAATCGTCTCGATATGGTTTGTGTTTAATAATTTGTTTTGTTGATTTGTAATAAAACAATTTGAGTTAAAAATTATCAATTTAATTGTATTTCTCTAAAAATTAACTAGGAATTGAATCTACTATGTGGAATAATTAAAGCCTATTTGAATGCCACTAATATCAAAAACAAAATTTAGAGGTCACATGATCTAGTGGTATTTATGAAGAGATTATATTTTGAGCCTGTATGCAAAATCTCCTAACTATAAAACAATAAAAAATAAGAATAATTAAACTAGTAAAACAAACGTAAACCCCATTTTAGAAAAAAACGTATAATATATGTATAAGTATATGTTAATATCAGGTATTATATAAGTTTAAATCCGAATGGTGACAGAACAATAACTCTAACACGAGTAAATATTATGATGTGTTTATAAATTTTTCTTTAAAAAGATAAGGCAATAATGCATATTTTTTTATAACTTTAATAATGCATATTTTGCCATGTTTGAGCTTGCGACGACCTATAACACTACCATTAAATGGCTCATCTTATCATTAGTTTTTTGTGTGTGTGGTAATGTCCACATATTTTATGAATCAACCGTCGTGGCTAACTTTCTAAGCTTATATCTTAGGCCCCATAACATTAATAAATCGAGTTTTTTTTGTTGCTATGTGGCTTTGACTTTGTGACGTAAAGACAAAAACATAATGTGACTAGGTAGTGGACAGAAAAAGGTTTTGGGTTGACTTGGTGGTTTAGGTTTTGTCGTCTCTGCTATTGAGGAATTGGTTTTGGATTTTTCCTTCTCAAATTATTATACAAAGTCAACCGTTAGTGTTTTTCAATTTGCACTGATAGGTAATGTTAACATCTATTGCAAGAGAAGCCAATGTTGAAGCTGATAGTAGCTTAACAAAGGATCCGAGATTAAGATCTGCATGTTATGTTATTTCTTGGTTGTAACTCTTTTGTACTGAACATGTCCATATTATATTATTATGTACGAAATATGTTACCCAAAATATATATATATATATATATATATATATATAGCCGTCCATAATCTAAATTTAGAATTAGAAACATTTTCTACGATTTATAAATGATTTTTTTTTAAAAGCCTACATTTTTAATTGCGTTTTGGGTGTCATTTGTAATATAAAAATAAGATATATTTTTTAAAAATTCCATCAAAAGTTTATGTGACCTTTTTCGAACTCAGAATCTAAAATTATGTGGAATGGATTATTCCATGAAATTCCACAAAATTATTATCAGTTACAAGGAAAGAAAATGAAAAATCGTTCCACTTATTCCATTCATTCCATAGGGGAAAAAACAAATCCTTTTGAAAAACTATTCCATATCAAAATTGCTAAGGAATGAATGAAATTCATTTTTATTCCATTCCATTTTTTTTAATTTCATATAAATTTATTCCATTTATTCCTTATATTCCAATTTGTTTTTACCAGTTAAATAAAACTAAAATGAATTTTGTAACAAATTAAATTAGGGTTATATTAAAATAGGGAGTACCATGTCCACGGCGTCGCATGACTACAATTGAGCATTCTTTGCTGATGGTGTCTGTCCTTGTAGATCCCCTACCTGGTTCTTGGAACAGAAATTTTGATTCGAGAGCTTTTTGTCCATGTAGTTGTAGATCATGTTCTAATTTGGAATCTCAATTCGTATTTGGTTTATAAGGAATATGGTTATTTCTAGAATCAATCCAAGCATGACTTGTTTTTTGTTAAGTCTCGGTAATGGTGGCAAATTAATGAATTGGAGGATCAAATGAGCCTTCACTAAAGTCGGTTAAATAAAATTTTTTGGAAGATTTAGAAATTTTTTTTTAAATAAGCCACCCTGGCATGCATAATTGGAAGAAACGTTCCCTGGACGAGTAGTGAAGACACACCAAAGGTCGTTAGATGAACTGGAAAGTAGGTTATGCAAAGCCCAGTTTCAAGAGTGACACTTGGGACGGACCAGCCCCAGTTTTAAGAGTGTGTACAAAAGCACATGATCCCACTATTTTTCATCTGTTTTTATTATATTTTAGGGCCTTAAATTTTTTGGAATTGTATTGAGTGCCCAAATTTTCAGATTTATTAATATGCAACTAAGTTTGATTTTTTAAAAATTTTGGCACAGGCCCAGTTTTTCTTTGAGCCGGATTTGGACGAGACTAATATTATATGATGTGGTTCCGGGCCTGGGATTATGGAAATCGGCACAAAACCTCTTGGTAATCTTAAAAAAGAAGAAGAAAGAAAGACACATACGTTCTGAATTTCTGATGGTGTTTGACTGTTTGTCCATCCATTATGGTGGTCAGGAAGAAACATATTTGCTTCTTCTTTTAAAAAAAAATATAATCTACATTTTAATGTTTGATAGTCTCTACTTTGATAAGAAGTTGAATCATTATCGCTTCGTCATTGTATCCACGATAACTTTGGTTGCATCAGCCATATGTTGAATCTGTTGCAAATACAAAGTCAATNCAAAATCTCTTGGTAATCTAAAAAAGAAGAAGAAAGAAAGACACATACGTTCTGAATTTGTGATGGTGTTTGTCCATCCATTATGGTGGTCAGGAAGAAACATATTTGCTTCTTCTTTAAAAAAAAATATAATCTACATTTTAATGTTTGATAGTCTCTACTTTGATAAGAAGTTGAATCATTGTCGCTTCGTCATTGTATCCACGATAACTTTGGTTGCATCAGCCATATGTTGAATCTGTTGCAAATACAAAGTCAATTTTCCTCTCCTCCAACTATCTCATCTTCTCTCCAACTATTCCATTCGTCTAATCCAAAAAAAATATACTTTACTCACGCTCTATTTGTCTAATTCAAAACAAAAATCAGCCTTTGTCTCCATGAAGTACAAAGCATATCCCACATTCTTCATATCTATTTATGAGAGTCATGTTGGAAGACATATTCTCTGTCTCTGGCTTCTTCACAAAAACAACCCAAGACTTGAAACATAGTCTGCCAACATGACTCTCAAACAAAATCCTTTAACAAAAAAAAAACATGACTCTCAAATAAAGAGATCACATAATCTGGGAAGTGCAGTGTATGTAACATCTTTCATGAGGGCAGAGACAGACTTTTGTTTTGGACTAGACGAATGGAGTGTGGCTACAGTATAAAGACTAAAGTGGATGGGATATATGAGGAGAAAGTTGGAGAAGAAGTTTAAAAAAGGTGAAGATATGCACAATTGACTTTGTATTTGCAAAAGACTCAGTTCATGGCTGATGCGAAAAAAGTTATTGTAGATAAGGTGACCACCCCTACCCCTGGTTAGGCTCCAAATTTTTTTGAGGTTGTGTGAGCATAGCAAAACCTGTTCTATCGAGTGTAGGCTTCTTCCAAAAGACTTTTGAAGAATAATGTGGAATGCAAACAAAATTAGCCGCAAAATAATGTGGAATGCAAGATTGTCATTACCGAACAAATGAGTGTAGGCTTCTTCCAAGAGACTTTTGAAGGTGGTGCTGAAACCCTGAAGCCAAAACATAAGATTAAGTTACATTATAGACGTACTAAGATCAAATAACTTAAATTCCAAAACCAAAGTGAGAAATAGAAAAATATTATAGCTTCGTAACCGGTTATTACTTCTAAACAAACAATAAATCATTGGGAACATTTCTTACTGAGTATTACATGTGGAACTCCAATCTCTTTAATATATTCTTTGAATGGAACACAGATCAAAAAAATGCAGATCAATTAAAAAATGCAGATCAAGTATAACAAGTGCAGATCAGAAAAAATTACTTGATCTGTATTTGATCTGGTCAAAAAAATGAAGGATGAATTTGTTCTGCTTTTTTCACTAAAAGACAACCAAAAATTGATCTGCATGCAGATCTTTAATTTTTTATTATTTATTTTTTGATCTGCTTTAAAAGAGTTGAATGGAGAACAAATGCAGATTGATCTGCAAAATAAATGTTCTGCCTTTATTCTGCATCTGTTCTGTGTTACCATTCAAAGCATTAATTGGTTTATCCTTTTAAGGAGCAGAACTTGGTGTTAGGCCATCTCCAACCAAATATAGTGTGAATGAAGCTTCAACCAACCAAACTGCAAAAACAATGCTATAATTATTGTTGTGGTGTTTTGTGAACAGTGCCACATGATACTGTTCACAATACTAAAAATTTAAATATTTTTTTTTGAATTAAATAACATAATTAAATGGTTGTTATTAATTGAATAAAATTTATGATTAAAAATAAGTATAACATAAACATTTTTGTACTTTTCACTTTTAATAATATAAAATTAATATTTTACAAAATATCTAAAATAATATGAAAATTGATTAAAATTAAAAATGCATATTAAAATTCAATTAAAATATTAAAACATAAAATTACAAAGTTAAAACCCAAACAAACATAAAAAAATAAGTGCAACTAGATAATTTTTAATCATATATTAGTTTTAACTTATAATAAACCAATTTTTAAAATAGTTAATATATATCAAAATAAATAATAAATAAAAAAAATTTAAATTTAATAATATAATAATAGAGAATATAATTTTTAGTATAAAATTTGGTGTTATGGTTGTAGATGAAAACTAAAGTAAAACACCAAAATATCAAATTTAATGTTATTTTAACACTAAATTTGATGTTGTGGTTGGAGAACTCCTCACAAGTTTGCAAAATTTATAAGTTACAATGCGGGCTCAATACCTAAGGGGGCTCAATATAATGAGAGGTCTAAGGCAAATTGGAATCTATAACGAGTATCAAATAAATGAAATGACCATAAGTAACCTATGGTTATAATATACCTTATATATTATACAATATCTCCTCCTCCCTCTCTCTCTCTCACAATTTCTTCTCGTTTTTCTTTAACAACCGTTTTCACTTTTTCTTCTCTCTCACTCTCATGATTTCTTCTCTACTCTTCTTCTTCTTCTTCTTCTTTAAACAACAGTGCAAACACAACATCTTCCACATAATTAAATAGTATAGTACATTTTCTATTCTCTCTATTACTCACTTAAATACTATTTTGCTATAGCTATATTTTTAATTTTTCATACCGATATTGTTACTAAGCTAATTCACTCATAAAATAATTCTCACACACATAGAAACTATATTTAATATTTATTCTATATCAGTAATTAAAAGAGGAAATTTAAATTTCTATTTCAAAAATTTTATAGATTTTGGAAACTAGCGCCTGGTTTAAATAGTTTGAAAATTAAAAACTTTATCAGATAAAAAAAATAACAATCTATCATGAATTTTGAGAATTTACAATCACCCAAAAATATATTTATTTTGCCTTTTTAATGTTTAAATTAAAATAATAATAATTTTAGAATAAAATAATTATATATTTTTTTCTAGATACATATTTTAGAACAAAATAAATATATAGTTTTTAGAAAATCTCTTCAGATGTTTATCACTAGAAAACTTTATATATATATACATATATTGCGCTGTAAAAATAATAATACATATATTGCCGTAATTTTGCTAATATTCAACTATCTAATCATCTAACACCCGCTAACACACGCAAACGCAATTTTTGTGGATGGTAGCGGTTGCTGGCGTTTGGCAACAATCATGCAAAACGCTTTCAACCGCTTTATACCGTTTTTTGTCTCTCAAAATCAAAAACTCATTCCAGCTATCGTTTGCGGTTACGAAAGATTGCGGGTGGATAATTAAAAAAAACAAAAAAATAATTTAAAATCAAGATATATATAATAATTTTTTATAAAAATAAGATTTGAATATTATAATTAAAAATAAATAAATAAATTTGACACTTTTTAACTAATATTCATTAACAATCTTTCTTAATTTTATATGTATAAGATCTATAAACACTAATTATTTTGATAAATTTTCTCTCCATCACTAATATATACATATATATATATATAAACAACTAAAATTCTTTTCATCTAATATATGCATACAAAAAAAACAATTTTTCTATTGAATTCATAACTTTCATCTAAACTAAAAAAATTAAGAAATAAACATAAGTATTATACACACACTATTTTCAAAATTTTGTAATTAATTATGTTAATTAATAATTTTATATATATTTTAATAATAATATGGTTTTTGATATTTTTTATAGTTATAAAATATGTTTATATTGTTAATTTGTTGTTTAACCGCTATTGCATCCGCAAGTTAACCAGTTGTAAGTATCCTACAAACGCACCCATTTTCAATCGCTGTGCCAGTCGTAAAAACTATTTAATAACTGTTAACCGCAATCGTCCGCTTCCGCAAATTCCTCCAGCCGCAACCGTAACCGCTGCGTTTAAACCAGGTTTGTTAGGTTTGTTGTATGTACGTTTGACCAATTTTTGATTCTATGTACGTTTGAAATAATATATTCGCAAAACGTGTATTCAATATAATTGTGACATCATAAAAAAATTACTTACAACCAGAACATATATTCTGAAAAATAGTGAAATGTATTCTGAAGAACTTTTAAATTAATCAAAAATAATAAAATTAGATTTGAAAAAAATTTCAATGTTTGATTTATATAGAGCAATTTGATAATTTTGGATATAAATAAAGTTAGTTTTCAAACTTTTAAAAACAGTGATTAGTTTACAAAATATATAAAAGTTTTGTCCACATCTTTTTTTAGAGTTTATGAATGGTTCTGCAGATTGAAAGTTTTGTGAATTGCAGTGAGGACAGATTTAGATCACAAGATCTATGGACAAGTGATTTCAAATAGAATGTATGTATAACAACAATTCCACTACAAGAAGAACGACAAAATCTTAGACGGTCACAGTTTCTTGACCAAACCACTGAGGAACCAGAAAACGGAGTCGGCTTTGATTAATTGTTTCTCCAACGAGTATATTACTCACATGTGACCAATCACAGCTTTCCTTGAGAGCCTTGTTGACCTTAACACCAGCTCCTCCAAAGCTACAAGCGACATCTGTTGCTCTGTTTTACTGGAAATAGCTATTGAACACGAAAGAATTAGCATGAGAAACCAACGTATCTGGCTGGAAACAAGGCTGGCTCGGTTGAATAGCCGTGCAATCAACAATCCCAGGACCACAAGCCCAATCCAAAGCACCTTTCAGATCTCTCCCCGAAGCTTTAAAAGAAGCAATGCACCAATTATTACTACTCCCACTCGAGTTTCTCTCTGAATCTAAACCCAGCTTCCGGTTCTCCTTGAATATATAAACGTTCATCGCCTCTCCTGGCTTCGCAGGTGTGTCTTGATGCTGTGCGAGGAACTCAAGCATTGGCCTCAAGAAGTAGGCGTAGCTGCTGTTGAATGCTCCAGCGGAAGGAGGGCAAGATCTTGAGAGCACACTGGGGGAAAGAGTGGTCGAGACCATGGTTAGATGATAAACAGAACTTAGTGTTTATTTAACACCGTCTACAGTGCCGTTTCCTTCTGTTAACGAGACTTTGTCAAATGAACGTACGGATCACACTTAAAGATTTAAAATGGGTAAGAAAAATAGTTTGATCATTTTCCTGAGCACCTAAATAGTTGAGGTATTAAAAAGCTTAGTAAAATTTTGTTGAGGTATATTAAAGAAATAATTAGCTTGTGGCGGAGAAATGTTTCATTAATCAGATAGAGAAGCAAATATTTACATGAAGTATTCTCTGATTTTGCATATGAGTCAGAAAAAATGTGTATCTTTAAGTTATGCACAGATTTTAAATCCATTTAGTATGTCAAAACATAATTATTCATTATGGCCGTAATCGAGACGCCATATATAATATGACACAGAGATGTACACAAAACAAAAGTCTATCTTTCTGACAATTCTGACACATGGTCTAAATTATAGTAGAAGAAGTCTAAATATTTTAGTTTCAACCACTGATAGAAGATTTGAAAGATTTGTGATCAAACGGGTTCAAGCATTTGATATTTCAACCAAACAAATTTTTTTATTACGAGTTTTGTTAATGTGGCCGATAAACGACTTCCGATATGGCTTTTAGTATATCGAATGTTATTGACGAGTTTTATTATTTTCGTTGCTAATATCTAGATACTAGGCTCTCATGTGCACCTTATTAGTAATTGAGCACAAAAACTATACATGCCCCAATTTTTTTGTTTAAAACCGCCTAATTAGTCTATTTACAAGTAAGTGAAACCGTGTAAATGAAGTAAAATCTTCACTGTTGAAGCAGTTTTGGTACGAATTTTGTTAAGAAAGCGATCTCATCATTAGAAATCTTCACTTTCTTCCTCTCCTCCCCAAACATGATCAGACACTTTCTTTCATCCTCTTCTTCATCATCTTCCTCGTTCTTAACATCAATATTGGCGATGGCTTCAGAGATCTCCTTGACCATATCAACGATCACTCCCTCCACACCCATAAGAGATTGCAAGTAAATCACCTCCACGACATTGCTGAAATATCAAAGACAAAGTTGTTCAGAGGAAAAAAAAAACAGAGGAGGCAAGAGAAAAGGATGGGGATAATAAGTTGTTTCTTTACTTAAGCTGGCCATAGGATATAAGTGAAAGGTTTGAATCTTTGATTCGTGTGATAGCGTTTGGGGTTCTTAATATGGCCTTAACCTCAGAGACAATCCCTTGCAAACCGCCTTCTTCGCAAATCTTGATGGCCTCGTCTAATGAGTTCCTTCTCATATCTTTATAGATTTCACATCCTCCATTTGTTAAGAAGAAGACCTAAACACACACACATATATATATATATATATATATATATATATAAGCATTTCAGCTAATTGATGATGGAGAAAAGAAAACCAAAGAAGCAATCTTACAGGATAACTCCTTTGCATATTCCTGATGATTCGAGCCGCATCAGGATGAAAGCTCGAGAAGATTATGGGGCGGCTCTTGGCATGCTCATCTACAACCTGTTCATTAACAAATATTGTATCACCGGAAGTTTAAACAATTGACATTACTGAAGAAACATAACAAGATCAAAGATCAGATGGGTGAAAGAGATCTGTTGTTTACCTTCAAGATGTTGTCAAGATTTTGACGTAACTCTTCTTCTCCATACACAATATTATCATCGAATTTGAGCTCGATATTGAATCCTATTGAGTGTTTAACTTTTACTAAGGCATCTTTAAGGGTACACAAAGGATCATCCTTCTCGACTTTCCACTCAAAGATTCTACCATCTTTTGTCTTCCTGAACATAGGCTTCACATTTGAACCATTCTTTTGTGGTCCATATGAGAGAAATTCATGTTAAGCCATTTCCGTTACTCTTTTCTCATTTATGACTCCCTGAAAAATTTGATACCAACTTTGCTGATTTCTAATATTTGCTAATGAAGACTTATCTATCAGCAACAAGATTATTTGTGTGGAGAAAGAGCAAAAAGCCCTAACCTGTTCTTGCGTGAACATGAAGATATCATGGAAAATTACAGGGCAACCATCTCTTGTCACCTATATAAATAGTTACATTCTTTATTTAGGCATCTATTCAATCTTCATTTACATATTATATAAAGTATAAACCTTCATTAAATGCGAGTGGAGTTTCATTTACCATTTTTTTTTTGGTGTTTATGTTTCGCGTTACGGTTGCAATTTACAAATTAGTTTTTATTTAACACTAATGGTTGTGGTTTCATTTGAAAAAAAAAAACCATATTATTGCATATAAAGCAAATGCTGGCTAAAAAAACAAAAGCAAATGCAAATGCAAACGCAAACAAATAATTGAGGCTAAATCATTGATCTGAATTGTTTTTTTTTCTTTTTTTTTAATAGAAACAAATTAAGATCAGATTCTGAGGGAAAAAAGCAAACCTGGACATCAAACTCAATGAAGTCAATGGGATAATCTGCAGCAGCATTGAAAGAAAGAATAGAATTTTCTTTGATCGTTTTCATTTTTTCGTCTGGAGATTGAAGCATGTTCATCCCAAATCCTCTGTGACCCATTACAACAAATTTAGGGAAAACAAATGCCTCCTGCTTCTTATCATCTTCAACACCTAAAACGAATCATAAGATATTATAAACTCTCTCATTAAAAAAAAAGGTATTAGAAACTCGAAAAAATAGATTTTTTCAAGAACCTGATGAAAACTTGGCAGAAGATACCGACAATGCCATAGTTTCGAGAGACATGTTTAATTTCTTGCAGAGCAAAGCTTAAAGTTTATAAAAGCAATGTTGGTGAATGCAAGAAGCAGAGGGAATCTCCATAGTGACAAGACCAGAATATTCCATTCGATACAAAAGAAGGCTCTAGAGATCGAATGGAATACTCCATTCGCATAATCTTCAAGCTTTTCTTCTTGCCTCTAAATGAACTTTTCTTGATTTGTTCGGTAAATATTCTTTTTCTTGAATTTTCTTTTGATATCTTTTGTTGTCTTTTTTTTCTTTCTGGAGGATTCTATGTGGTTCGAGATTTATATGACAGATGGAGAGGGTTTAATTTAGACAAGTAGATATTATACACTTGAATAAAATAACTTTTTTTGGGGATTTGCTGATTTAATTTTAGGAAACTAAGTACTTGATCTTTTTTTAGGTTTTAGGATTAATTTTTAGACTTATTAGACACTTTTTCTAACACTAATTTACCCAAATAAGACGGAAACGCAAGCTCTGTCTCTCAAGCGAAAGTTTGTCTTTCTTCTTTTGCAGATTTCAATTCGAAAAATCACGATAGTTTTTTTGCTTTGGTTTCCTTCGATCTTTCATCGCTGTGCTTGTCCTCCTTTCATGGGAGAATCAATCTTTACTCTTCTCGTGTGAACCGATTTGAATCGGTAAATAGGGTAAAGTATATCTGCGTGAAGGATGGTTTGAGTTTTTGTGATTCCTTTCAATGATTTGTGATAGATTCAGTAGATCTTGTGCTTTCGGAAAAGGGTATAGTGAAAAACAGCCAATTTCCCTAGCACCTCAGCAATTCCTTATTAATACACAATCTATAAACCAATGCCATTATGCCATCAACTAAATAAAAATTTGAATTTACCTCATGAACTAAAGAAATACGCTCGATACACCAAAACCGTAGACGATGTGAATTTAACCGTCAACCATTGCTAACTAGGACCAATACATGGCACTTTAAAACAACTTCATTTTAGTAATTTGACTAAAAGAAACTCAAAACGATGTCGTTTTGTCCTTTTGGTAAATCGTTTTGATCCAATTTTTTTTTTTAAAATTAAATATATAATTTCAATATATCATTAGCAGTGATTTGCATTAAAACGACAAAAAAAATTCACCGAAACAACTTAACTTGGAAATTTCACCAAAAATCTTTAAAAATCCTATGTTATTGAACTAGTGATTTGTAAATATATATTCAAATCCATTGTTATTAGAAATATTTAAAGCAGTGGATTTATTAGGATTTTAAGATGTTTTGGTGAAATTTTCAAGTTAAAAAATATCCAAATCTAAATCTCATGGTTTTAGGTGAAATTTTATAAATTTTTAATAACAAATCATAACAACTTTTCTAATTCATATAAAGTCACCTAAAAACTAATTAAAACTCAAATTCTTTCAAATATTATTTGTGGGGAGGGGGTGTATTCAATCTAAAATTTAAAAGACTTTGGTAGGATTTGAGTTTTAATTAGTTTTAGGTGATTTTGAATGAATTAAGAAAAGTTATTTGGTGAAGAAGATATAATATATGACGATCAAGGAACCGAAGATCCGAAGATATTTTTTGATTTGGGGGTGTTCCCTTTTGAATGGAATTATACTCAAATTTATCTCATATCCCAGAAACCAAATGCCAAGTGTATGGCAGAACTAAGGTCCATAAGTTTATGTTCTGTTCTATAAAAAAAACATTTCAAAAGTGATGTACTTTTGTTTAAAGAGGATAAAATTTGGGACACAAGGCACTAGATGGTTAATATTTCAAAAGTAATGTACTTTTGTTTAAAGAGGATAAAATTTGGGACACAATGTACTAGTTGGTTAATCTTGTTGGGATATCAATTTAAATCTCACATCAGAAATTTAAACAGTAATAGTCTACTATATTAGTCAAATCCAACTCCAATTAGTATCATGTTTTTTGGGAAGAGCCCAAAATTAAATCCGTGCGAACTTTGCCACATAGATCTAAACCAAAAACTTATTCCCAGTACTCGAGTACCCGATTCTCCCGTAATTTCAATCGGCATATCAAAGACCCATTAGTTCTCTGTTTCACATCCAAAATTTAGCAATTTCGAAGATATTGACGGGTCAATGCTACCCACAGAGAAACCAAGAGAAAGAATAATCTCCATGTTAATCTCAAAGCAAAGACACAAGATGAATGCCGTAATCTACAAATTTTCAGACCACCCTCATCCTTTGGATAAAAAATATTTTCCCCAAAGAAAAGCGTTACACATGCATTCAATTGAGTGTCATTTGGAAAACCCGACCAAAGAAAAGCGTTACACATGCATTCAATCGTTTCTAAGCACTCTTCGGTAAACGAAGACAAAACACACAAAAATATTAGATACTAGTGATTACCCGCAAAAGAGAGGGTACGGGTTGTCCAAGAGAGGAAGCGTTGTCTGACCTTGTCTTCTAATGACTAGTAATCCATCTTGGTTAGGTCATAGACTTAGTAGTAAGTGGGAGACCTTAATAATGAATGTAATATTCCAAATGTTGCTAGATTTTTAGGAAAGCTTTGTAAACTTGCAAAAAAAAATTGTCGTATTTCTATGATTTGTTTTTTTAATAGTTTCAGATATTTTTTTATGTTTTATATATAAAAGTTTAGTCTATGATTTCTTTTTAGTTAATAAATTTTGTGTACATATCTACCGATATAAAAGTTTGAGTATACAAAATATTTAGATTAGATACATGTGTTAAACAACACTCGTTTAAAATAGCAACAATTTGATAATAATAATATACTAACTAAATTTATATTACTATTTTATTACATCAATTTTTTGCGTACCAGAACAATAAACTAACTATTTATTTTTTTCTATTTTAATTTATCAACTCTTAACCATCAATTCATTTTACAACAGATCACAAGATTAAAAAAAATAAAAAAAACAGTCATCATACAATACAATCAATATAAACTATTTCTGTATCCAATAAGAACATCGTGTTGAGGGATCCATGACTCCTGAGAACAACTTTGTGCCAAAGAACTTTGAGAAGAGTTTTGTGTCGGAATACCTATTACAAGTAATGTTGTTAGAGATGGGTTTAGCACCCATCTAAAAAGCCCTTCATGAATTGAGGTCGGTGCATCAAAACTCTAGAAGCTCATCCGAAAAAGGCAATCTCCGAGATAGAGAAGAATCTCCGAAAGAAAAGGAAGAATTCCTTTTCTAAAAAGGAAAAGGAGCCCGGTTTAAACCGACTTTCATTCCTATAAATAGGGAGGCGAGTCATTGAAGAAAGGGATCCAGAAATTGAAGAACACCGCCACTTAAGGAGAAACCCTAATTCTCTCTAGAAATCATCTTGAAAACTCTCTTTGTAGATGAACTACGAATGGCTTGAATCAGATTCTCTTTTGCTTTAATCATGTTTAAAAGAAGTTTTTTCACTGATCAACGCCTCTTGACCAACTCCTTGGTTCAACATATAATTCCTGATTTATTATTGATTATTCTTTTACAATAGAATCACTTGAACACGTGTGTATTGAGATTCTGCAGAAAACTCGGTGTCACCTTTTTACGGGACATACCAGAAAGTAAGGGACTACCTCCGGCATCTCATGACGACGACATAGTCACATAGAGATCGAAGAGTCAGATAAAAACTTTGTCCAAAACAAGTTAACAACACCAGCTCGTATAAACAAGCGCAGCTCATCAGCTCGTTCACTCTGCATAAGCCCGTCGTCCAAACAGCTCACCGCACCGAGCTCGCCAATCCGTCTGTGACGTCGGGTTATTCTAAATACTACGACCTCTAAAAATATATGTGAATATATATATATATATAGCTTCCACCGTATAAGAGTCACAACAACGATAAGTTACCATCGATCTGAAACAAGAGAGACGAATGAGCTCCCAAGCTTCGTTCAACGCTGAAGAAAACACTCTCACGACGAGCTATCAAGATCCGTAAAAAAAAAAAAACAGTGACGAACTTGTCATGGAAGAAGCTCGGAGTGTGACGAACTTGTCATGGAAGAAGCTCGGAGTGTGACGAAATTGTCATGGAAGAAGCTCGGGAGGTGACGAAGTTGTCATGGAAGAAGCTCGGGAGGTGACGAACTTGTCATGAAAGAAGCTTGGGAGGTGACGAACTTGTCATGGAAGAAGCTCGGAAGGTGACGAACTTGTCATAAAAGAGATAAGTGTGACGAACTTGTCATGGAAGAAGCTCAGGAGGTGATGAACTTGTCATGGAAGAAGCTCGGGCAGAAGAACGAAAACGTTCTATTTCATCTATAATAACTTACCATCGATCTGCTCAATGAGTACTAACAAGCTCAAAATTACCAGGACACGAGACCACAACAAAAGAGACAAACGAGCTTTGGCTCACATTAAGCTCGTCACAGAGGCATTCACGTGAAGATTGAGCAAATCAATAACACGATAAACACCAAGATTGAAGAGGAAACAAGCCCACAAGATTCTCTCAAAGAGAAGATTAAAGAAGGAATAAGCTCCCGAACTTCATTCAAGATTAAAGACAATAAACTCTTGCAACGAACTCTCGATTAAAAAAAAAAAAAAACAAACGAGATTTCATAAAAGAGATAAGTGTGCCGAACTCGGCGACACAACAAGCAAGAAAAAAAATCAAAGAAGGAAAACAAACAAAAAGGAGGCAATCCGGAATACGTCATTTCGACTTCTCACCAACAGCGAGGAAACGCTCTGTAAAGTACAAAGAAGGTACCGATATAATCATCACCAGCTCGTAAGTCCAAAAAGAGCAAGCCAAAACCTTAGCCGTGCCATATAAAAAAACAAAAAACAAAAACTGCTCGGAGACCATGAGCAAGAGAGACGAACGAGTTCTCTAACTCCACAAAAAAAAAAAAAAATGACGAGCTTATAAAAGAAAGTCAAGAGTGGAGCGTTTGATTTCAGTCCCAACCTCCTCGCTTCTTCAAACCGAGCTCGTCGACCTAAGCACATTGTCGTATCGAGCTCGTCGACCTAATCACATTACATCTTTGTACGGAGCTCATCCACTTATACCCATCACTTTGACATCTCGTCGAGAGTTATGTTCACAAAACAATCTAGCCAAAAGAAGAGGCGAGGAGAGGGGAAACAGATCTGCGAATAACTCGACAATTCATAAACCAAGCTCAATCAAGGTTCACCGAGTCTGTGAGCCCTTAAAAAAAAAAAACAGAAGAAGAAAAGTAACAACGGCGAGCTCATCATACAAGCTCCCACTCCTTCAAGCCAAGCTTTAGCAAGCCGAGCTCTAACAAGAAATACAGACACATCGTCTCCCTTATACTCTCATGAAGAAACACCAATTACGGATCCAACGCTAGACCCAACGATTATCTGAGGCAATAATCAAGCAAGAAGTGCGAGCTCTCAAGCTCGGCAAAAAAAAAAAAAAAAAAGAGAAGGAATGGCTTACGTAACGCATTCACGAGGAGACTAAGCAAATCAATTACCTAACACCACCAAATATTGGAAGTTCGAAGAGATCCTAGCTACAAGCTATTCTCTAAAAGAAAAAGTTTGAAGAAGAAACAAGCTCTCAAGCTTCATTAGAGATTATAAAATAAAAATAAAAATAAAATAAAAACAGTGAGAACTCGTGAAGGAAGAAGCTCGGGCAGAATAACGGAACGTTTGTTTTCAGTCCCGAAGCATTAACAGCATTGTTAATTACACAGCTTTGCTTTTAGAAGACTAAAATCTTCCACAAACATCAACCTATGAACAAATTCTCAAGCACAGCTCATCAGCTCGTCTTCTCTACGACAGACCGTCGTCCACTCCGATCTCGTACTTTGCGACCTCGCAATTCGACTAATTCAAGACACACGAGCTCCCGACCATCTCGAGCTCACACGAGCTCTCAATCCACCAAGAAAATAAGCCGAGCCATAGTAAGCCTCCATCACGCGAGCATCGTGAGCCTCGCACATTCAAAGCATCTAGCAAGGGAAAAAGAAATCTCGAATTCAACTAAAGCCGATATCGAACACGACCGCAAACAAAGCCGATCTCGCTTGGTCGCAATAAAAGGCCGATCTATTTGGTCGTGATTCAAGCCGATCTCATACACAACGCGAATGAAGCCAAATCAAAGGATCAGAAGTATTCATCAATAAAGCCGAGCTCGTTTCAACAGAACCCTGTTTAAAAAAAAAAGAAAAGTTACTGACCTACACAGATCAACATCGTCGGGATGAAGCTAATTGAAAATAAAGTTGAAAAGAAGAAAA
This sequence comes from Alliaria petiolata, assembly GCA_020283515.1. Classification (NCBI taxonomy): domain Eukaryota; kingdom Viridiplantae; phylum Streptophyta; class Magnoliopsida; order Brassicales; family Brassicaceae; genus Alliaria; species Alliaria petiolata. The sequence goes on along the minus strand of JAHZTW010000003.1, from coordinate 58,803,156 downwards.
GATGAAGCTTTGCCAGATCATACCTTTGTGGAGATGAATTCAAATCCGAACTCTCCAACAACATCTAAAAGTCAAGCAAAAAAAAAAAAAAAAAAACAGGAAGCAAAGAAAAACGAGATTTGCTACATCTTTTACACGAGGAGAAACCAAAAGTATGAAAAGAAGAAAATGACGATTACCAAAAGCAGAGACGCTAATACCAAAGGGAAAAACGGAACCCTAGCTATAGCAGAAAACGCGTGTGGAGACTTAAAGTCCATCATCAACATGAAGGAACGAGCTATGCTTTATCCATTACGGAGGAGAATGAGGTCTCAGATTTAAGAGCTCCGAGAAATAATCTCGAGACGTCCAACATTTTCCGAAATAAGATCGGCAGCTCGCCATCTTACCGATGTCTTGTTTAATCTCCATCTGATGGCACCGCAAATCTGGAGTAGGCAAGGCTTTACTCATCGATAGTATTCACTAGGGCATCGAATCCTTAAGTACAACAACAATAATCTCACGTTGAACAAGCCAAGGTCCAGCTCGCACAGGAATTCTCAAGTACAGCTCATTTTCTTTACGAAATTAAGCCGATCTCTCATGGTCGCAAATCAAGCCAATCTCACATGTTCGCAAATGTAGCCGATCTCATTATTGTGATGTTGCATATACCAATTTAAAAAAAATAGGAGGGGAAAGAGACCGAAGCCGATCTAGCTATCTCCAAAATCGATATGTTTATAAAGAAGAGGAAGAAATCTAAAAAATAAGAGGAACGGGCTGGTTGATCTCGATCCAGAGGCAAAGATTAGCGGTTGATATCAAGGACGAACCAGTGACGTCTCCATCGTAGCTCAACGCCGAGCTACTCTAGCTCTTTAAAAAAACAAATAGAAGAAAAACGAGCTGCTACAAGAGCTCCCGAGCTCAGATCGAAGGAAATTCCTACAAAGAGTTTTCAAGCTTCGCAAAAAAGAAACAGGACTAGCTTGTGATGGAAGAAAAATCAGAACGAAGCGTTCGATTCGAGTCCCGATCTCCTTGCTTTCTCAAGACGTACCGATCTTCTCGCCTTTACCTCGTCATTCGACCATCTAGAGCTCATCCACGAGCTCTCCACCTACAAAAACTAATAATAAGCCGAGCAGAAATAAGCCTCCATCGCGCGAGCATCGTGAGCCTCGCACATTCAACGCCGAGCTTCAAGTCTCGCATCAAGCAAGGACAAACGAGTTCCCGAACTCAACTAAAGACCGGTCTCATATCTGGTCGTCATTTAAGTCGATCTTGAACACGATCGGGAAAAAAAAAAAAAAAAAAAAAAGGCTCGCACTACCGACGAGCATCTCTCTTTCGAATAAAAAATAAGTGTTTCACCGTTACGGAAGTCTCCGACGTCGTCAAGATAAAGAGGGAGGGTTAGTGAACCCAAGTCAAAGAAACGGAAGCTCGTGAGCCGAAGACTTTCAAGTACTCTTCTCCAAGATACTTGTACAAAACGCAACCTACATGTAGCGGACAAACAAAAGAAAAATGGCTTCTTCAAAAAGAACCGATCTCTCTGCTTTTTCAAACTGTACCGAGCTCGTCGACTTAAACACATCGTTGTACTTGTACCGAGCTCATCGACCCAATCACATCGTTATGTACGGAGCTCGTCGACCTAATCACATCTTCGTACGAGCTAGAACAAATTCACTCAACCAACGAGCTACACCTCGGATCTCTCCGAGCTTATCATCAAGAACATCAAAAATTCAAGTTCTTTTTAAAACGGCCGTAATTCACCACGACACTATCCAAAAATAAAATAAAAAAGAAGAAGAAAGACACGATTCACACATCTGCAGCAACACCGCAGAATCTGGCAAGCCAAAGTACTACGACTTCCGATCTATCCAAATCAGAACACACATCTGATATCGCAGCAAAATCACCACCGATCTCTCTCCATCCAAAAATCAACGTTTCCATCAAAACTGTATGCCTCATGCTGACTTGGTGAAAATCCGATCTTTACCGAGCTACGACACAGCTCGTCTTCTTTACCAAGCTACATAAGCTATTACAAAAGCATGAGCTCTCATACACGAACTCATCCAACATCAATCTTTTTGGTCTTTGGCATCGTCTTTGCCGAGCTACATCACAGCTCGCCTTTTTATCGAGCTAGACCACAGTTTGTCTTCGCCACCGAGCTAGATTAAAGTTCGTCTTCTTTTCCGAGCTACGTCACGGCTCGTAATAGATCGCCACGCCGAGCTATTCTTCACCAAAAATATCATTCCGTCAATTTGGAGAGCTGTACGAATCTCATTAGTGTGTTCGGCTTATCAGCTCTAAGTTTTTTTAACGCTTTGTATATTCAAGCTACTAATTTTTGAGGAGATATCTCGAGAAGTCATTTGACTACCTCAAAAACAAGCTCATACACAAGCTCTCAAGTCATCAAGATCGTCTAAGTTATTACTTAGTCGATTCTCTTACGCTTTCGAGCTATTTACACATCAGCGTCCTGACCAGACGTTAGATATGCCTATAACTAAGTCTGATCAATTTATTTCGGCATCCCAAAAAGCCAAGATCCGTCTTGCATGTGTTCCTCATGGATGCCGTGGTGAAATAATCCACAATATAAGCCGAGCCTGTTCTCGCAACCTTTCTAAGTCATGCAAAGCATATAAGCCGAGCCTTGCTCGCACCTTTGCATTCGAACTTAGAAATTCCTAAGTCATACCAATAACTAAACGCCGACCCGATCGCATATTGGTATTCGTACTTAGGAATAATTAAGTCGTATGATCCATATAAGCCGAGCTGAGCTAATCTCTCGCAGATCATATTAGCACTTACCTTTTGAAGCCGAGATCCGTCTCGCACATTTCTAAGTCATGTAAACATTAAATAAGCCGAGCTGTTCGATCTCTCACACGTTTACATTCGCACTTAGGAAATTTCTAAGTCATGCAAACAAATACAGCCGAGCTCACCTCGCAAGTTTGCATTCGACTTAGAAATATTCAGTCATACGAACAACTTAAAGCCGATATCGCATCGCACGTTCGTATTCGAACTTTTTACACAAAAGCCAAGCTGTCCCGCAATGAATCAAAGCCGAGCTCTGCCTCGCAGTCAGTCAAGCCGAGCTCTGCCTCGCAACTAGTCAAGCCAAGCTCTACCTCACAACTAGTCAAACCGAGCTCTACCCGCAATTACTCAAAAGCCGAGCTCCGCCTCGCAACTACATTGACGCTAATTTGCTTACATCCGATCTCAGTCATTCAACACGCTGGTTGAGGGAGCTTTTTAAAGTTTCTATACACTTTAAAATGTGTCGATCTCAATTCACGCCGAACTGACTCTTCTCACTTAGTTCGCCGAGCTCGATGTCACTCGCTGGCCGAACTGGGGGGGGGGGGACTAATTGTTAGAGATGGGTTTAGCACCCCTCTAAAAAGCCCTTCATGAATTGAGGTCGGCCCATCAAAACTCTAGAAGCTCATCCGAAAAAGGCAATCTCCGAGATAGAGAAGAATCTCCGAAAGAAAAGGAAGAATTCCTTTTCTAAAAAGGAAAAGGAGCCCGGTTTAAACCGACTTTCATTCCTATAAATAGGGAGGCGAGTCATTGAAGAAAGGGATCCAGAAATTGAAGAACACCGCCACTTAAGGAGAAACCCTAATTCTCTCTAGAAATCATCTTGAAAACTCTCTTTGTAGATGAACTACGAATGGCTTGATCTCTTCTAAAGGGGACGTAAGCTGAACCTTCTTTAAGGTTCAGCTATAACTTAATAAAAACCCTAATTAGTTCATCTTTCCGATGACCTAATTTTCCTCTTATTTCCGAGTTCCGATTTGATATTCTCCTAAACCCACAAACTCTTTGTTATACTTTTAATGGTGTGACTTGAGTTCTTACAAATGTTATGTTATTTAATGAATTTACAGTTAAGAGTTGGTGAATTAAAATAAAAACAAAAAAAGAGCTAGTGTATTATTTTGGATACGCGAAAGGTTTTACGTATTAAAATGATAAAAAAAATTAGTAAGTGTATTCTCATGGAATTTTCCATTTAAAATAGTATTGAGAATGATGTTTCGAATATCTCCCGCATGTCTGATGTGTATGGGTAAGTCACACGCTTTCGTGTTGACCAAAAGTAAATCACTGCATAGTGTGTAGAATGATGTTTCAAATATTCAACCTATTATGGTGATCTCATTTTATATTTGACCGAATATACACAGACCCCTAATCGTTGAACATGCTATATCGGTATATCCTTATCCAATTATCCTTATATAACTGAATAATAATCATATTTTTCCTTCAGAACTATTTGATTAAGAAACTTAATAAGAAAAATAGACTGTATAAAGAGTATAACGGTTGTCTATATTTATTTGTACGACTAAACTATAATTCTCATGTAAATAAGATCATTTTTTTTAAAGAAAAAAAGTTGAACATTTAGAAAATATAACTGTACATTATAATCAAATTTAGTGTTTCTAGTACAGAACAAGTTTCTAATTTACGTGAACTTTTTCGTGTGTTCATTTTTCCCAACATTTTCTTATGTCCACTATAGTATTATACAACCTATACAAAAATATTGATATTTTTTATTTTTTCCTTGCGATATTTTTCTTTTTGGGAAGGATGTTTTGTTTTTCATTTATGTATAAACTATGTCATCACACAAATTATCTAAAACAAGTACTAGTTTTATTTGCATGAGATCCCTAAAAAGAAAGGGAAAATATCTAAAACAAATACTAAATTTACAATATCTATAATCATACCTTTAATTATATTTTAACATACCAAAGAATAAATATTCCTCTGTGTGGGCAGAATTATCTACTAAGTTGTATAAGCGAAAAACTCAAAGCAAGTTGTTGTAACTTAAGAAATTTTATTGAAAAGAAAAAGTAATCAAGAAGAAAATGTCTTGGCCGGTTTTTGCTATTAAAATTGAAATTCCTTTGCAATTTCGTGTGTCTTAAAGAAACTAAATAGTTTATATGTCATAAACTTCTATATAAAAAGGACACGATTATCGCATCTTTTTGTACCAATTCAGTTTCAGAAAAAAAAAATGGATACTTTTGTTATTGTCATTATTATAGTATGTGCCGGTATTGTTTTGCCGTCTATTGTCTTATGCTGTGTCCTAACTCACAGAAAGAAAAAGCCATTAATGTCTCAGCCGCGAGATTTGGAAATGGGTAAAACGGGAACAAAAGATGGAGGCCTTGTTGTTTTGACAAGGAATGTTTCCACTACAGCTGAGGTAGCTGCGGCTGTAACCATCGCAGATTCTGGCGGTGGCGGAGGTTGTTGTTGTGGAGGCGGTGAAGGTGATGATGGTGGAGGAGACGGCGGTGGTTGTGGAGGTTGCGGCGGCTGTGGAGGTTAAGGGTTATGTATAGTTATGTTATGATTTAAATATTGTGGGTATTTGACCCCCAAAAAAAAAAAAACTATTGTGGGTGATAATTAGATCATTATATATGCATGTAATGTAAGATTTAAAGTCTCGTGAGGATGGAAATTGTATCATAAGGTGAAGAAATGATTGTGCAAATGTGAATTGCTGTATCATAACAATTTAGTTCTCTTATATATTTTTTTTGGTTTCTCTTTGTATATCATAAAAAAGAAAAAAAAAACAAACGAGATAAATGGTGGTGGACTCGGAATGATTAGAAGTCTCGTGAGGAGTTTTTCTTTTATTTGCAAACAACTTTTACTTATGGTTAATGTTTAACTAAGAGTTAAAAGTTTTTTTCAGAAATCCCTCGAAAATTAAAATTTAACCCCTTTTACTCATATTGAGAAGTTTTTCTTGGGCAAGATGATTATGAGAAAACTTGAATTAATATTCCATAATATAATTACCAAAGAGGTTTGAGAATTTATGTTAGCAATATGGACGGGACGGGCGGGACTTCTCAATATGAACTTATATAACTACCAAAGAAGTTTGAGAATTTATGTTAGCAAACGGGAAATCGGGACAGAACTTTATGGGAACGGGAACGGTACAAGAATATGAAAATCAAAATAGTTGTTCTATATGTGTTGCATATAAAATTTGGGACGTGTCGAGACATGACGGAAACGAAACAGGAATTCCGAAAAAAAAAACATGTGTAAATCAAAATATATTCGTCCACCATCAATCACACATCATATATAACTGAGCTGAGAAACAAATAAAAACAAATTTAACAATATGTATTATTAGTAAATTTAATAATTAAAAACTTCAAAATTACTGAAAAACTAACATAATTCATTATTATATATATCCAATTATATACCGTTGATATATTATTTGTCTCCAATGGGATTTTGAGAATTCCAGTTTCCGTCTCATCCCGTTCTTAAATAGGAATCAATAATTATACCTTATGAGAATACATTTCAGAGAATTTAGGATCAGAAATGGGATGAGACCGGACGGTACGAAAATTATGTCCATCCCTAATTTAAGAGTATTAAATCAACTTTTTTATTACTTTAACTTTTCTGATGATTATTAACAACTTTGGTGATAATTTATTTATAAAATCAAATCTAAACCAATGCTGCATCAGTTCACCAAAAACCTTTTATAATTCAGTGTTTCATCTATTTAACTAGATTAGTATGAGGTATGCCGTATGTTTTAAATTTAAATTAGAATTCAAATCTAATGGATATTCAACCAAAATTTATTGAATTTGACTCAAAATTATTTGAGGATGGATATATTTTAGTGTGAGGTATGCCGTTAGTTAATATTTTAGTGTGAGATATGCCGTTAGTTACTTTTCCAATTTGATTCAATATCGTTGTAGAACAGTTAAATTGTTTATTGAAAAATTGTTTTTGAAATTGTTATCATAATTTATAAAAAAAAAAAATTCAGACTACTAAAAAAAAGGAATATACTTCAAAAATAGAGATATGGAAAAAAAAAGATATAGATAAATAATCAAAGTAAGAACAGAGACAACTCAACAAGTAGGGAATGTCACATATCTCAACTAGCAAAATTGACACATTATAGTATACAAAAGAATCAAAGGTCAAAGAAACAAGTTGTACATGTAATTAGAAACTGCAAATACAAAGTTAGAAAACAGCTAATCCTCAAAACATTATTATATTAACTAGGAAACAAATCTGCACATCAACGCGCGGGTAATTGTTTTTTATAATATATTTTAATTATTTAATAAATTTAAATTTTAAAAATAAATATAATATCATTTTCAATGTTTTGAGACATTCAAATGTGATTTATGTGTTTTTATTTCATTATAATTTAGTTTTTTTATGATCTTTAAATTTAATTGGATTTTTGAGTATTTTACTTCTAACATGAGATTGAGGTATGCGTTTGAAATTTTTTTATACACTCTACACTTCAATAAATTATTTATTTATTAGTTATTAAATCACATTATATTCATTAAAAAATAAATGTATATTTTAATGATATTAAAATTATGTATTAAGGATGATTAAATGTAAATTAAATTATTTGTTAATATAGCTTTATTTAAAATCTCAAATCCAATACTATTATCTTTTAAATACAAAATATAAAATTAAATTTTATTTAAACATTATATTAAGAATAGATGAAATCATAGTCAATTTTTTCTTCTCCTTTCTTTGTGCCTTTTTGAAAATTGAAGTTTCTTTTTACATATGATTAAAGTTGTTTTCTTTTGTAGTTGTTAAATCATTTTTCTTTACTAAATTCTTTGCCTTTGATTGTTCCTTTTGAGGATAATTATTTGTATATTATGCATTGTTATCTTTCATATTTTTCTTTTTTTGGTAGATTAACTGCAATAATATCTTTTTAGCATCTTCTCTCTCATATTGAGTATTTTTTATTATTAAAAATTCATATATTAAAATAATTAATAAAGTTTATTTATTTATCATTTATAATATATTAAATGAAATGCTATGTTTAGGAGAAGTAGATTTGAAATTAAATGATGTCATCCCACATGATCGTTTATTGGATCATATATACATATTATTTATCTCTGTTTCTTGTTGTTGTTTTTTTTTTTGTAAATGTCCACAACTCATTTTATAGAGAACAAGAATTGTAAAGTTTAACCACCAAAGATTGCAATTGTTAATCGGGTTGCAATGGTTGATCACTAAAGATTGCAATGGTTAATCAAATTAACCATAAACCCAACAGTTACAATTATTCATTCAGACAGTTGTAAATGTTCATTTAAATAGTTGAAATAGTTCACTGAAACGAATGCAACGATTCACTTAAATCTTCAACATTTCTCCCCCATTTCATTTTTATTATTTGACAGAGATTGATAATAAAATTGATCATCTTCATCTATCATTATAGAACTATCCGGTTCAGTTTTTTGAACTTGTGGCATTTATCTACAATAAATGACCAAAATAGTTGTAATTGTCAGATATAAAATTCTGACAATTTTAATCAATTATTTATATTAAAACTAAAAGATACACATAAAAAGAAACAAGAAAATAAAACCAACAAAAGAAGTTTCCAACATTGATTAGGAAAAATCTCAAAACAAAGTATATAAGAAATAAAAAAAAACTGGTTTGGTTGTATATATAACTTGACAAAAATAAATATCTCATGTACGCTAAAATGAAGTGGTGATATCTATTGACCTTTTTTTTCTTCAAAATTTCATTACGTGAAAAATCACAATAAATGGTAAAAGTGTATTAAAAGTAATCGAGTGGAATGGATGTGAGATGATGACTCTATAAATTTTACTTTATTAAATGAAATATCTCTCTAAAATGTACAGAGTTACATTTTAAAAAATTACCTTTATTTTTGAATTAGGAATAGAGCAAACGATATGAGAGATTGTGAATTATTAATCAGATCTTCAATTGATGTACCACATGAGAAACATCGATCCAAAAAGAGTTATTTTACCTGTATCGATTAATAGACGACGAAGCGAGTAACAAAAGGGATGGTGGTGACAAAAAACGACGAAACAAAGATTGTGAGAGAAACTGACAAAGGCAAATCAATGGAATAGAAGTGTATTTTAGGAAAAATTAAAAAAACAGAAAAATAGAAAAAAAAACAATGAAAGAAAGTGACAAACGTTGATTAAAAAGAAAAGAAAACAAAACATGGATGGTAATATATTGTTGATCAACGTCAAATCAACAATTAAGACACAATAAAAGTAAGTCACTAATGTTGATCAAGAAAATTTCTAAAATAATAAACAATAAGAAAAAAAACATGGATGGAGAAATATATATATTGATGATTTGACTTTTTAAAAAGTTGCTTCTCCTCATTGCATCTCATGACGAAGAATCACAATTATTCACAAAAGTTGCAACGTTTCAGTTGTATCTGTTCGATAAATAAAATAAATCTAATATTCACCGTTCAATCTTAAAACAAAGAACATTAACCGTTAGGTTGAAGTTTCTTCTTTTTATTAAAAATTAGTGACATCAGCAAAACTAATCATATTTGTTAGATACCAAATCAAAACAAACTCAACACTTAGATTAAATTTGTTTTTTTTCTATAAAAAATGATGATGTCAGCCTGACCTAAAAATGATTTTGATATTATATATAGATTAGAAATCTTATATATATATATATTTGATAGAAATTCATTTGTATGAGCATCAAATCATAATATAGAAAGAAAAATCGATGGATAAATGATCATCAAAATAGTGACTTTGCTTTTATCCACCCTACTTCTCATTATAGGTATCATATGCTTTTGTTTCAAAAATGACCGCGAAGACACATGAACTGTTGATGCGAAGGCTAGCACCATGGCTTGAACGTCTTAAGTAATGTTGCTTGCTTTTATTCACTACTTTCGTTGTCATTTTTTCACAATATTCCTTTTATGAAGTATCTATATATATAAAGTTAACTTTTCTCTCTTCTCATGAAGACACCTCATCCTCCACATCATTGCCACATCATATTTTTTAATCTAATTTTTTTAATTCCAAATTTAATACACATACTAATTATACTTTTTTTTAACATAAAAAGAATTCCAAAAGACACCATTCATATTCTAAATTAAACCAAAAATTAATATGAATATAATTGAAATAAATAATAAAAAGTTTTTAAAAATGGTTATACTAATATTTTTTCAAATTTTATAAATATTTAATTAGGTTAAGTTGTATCCCTATGATTATAAAAAAAACTACGATATCAAAACAATTCCTAACAATTAAAAATATAACTTATCCTAGAACTAAATTTATAAAGAATTAGGTTAAGTTGTATCGGTAATATTATAAAAAAACTACGATATCAAAAAATTCCTAACAATTAAAAATATAAGTTATCGTAGAACTAAATTTATAAAGAAAAATATAAGTTTATAAATCTTAACATCTAATAAAAAGATAAATAAGTAAAATTAAGGTATAAATAAGTAAAATTAAGCTGTTAAAAAACTCATACTTTAATAAAAATATGTATAGAACGAAACGTAAAATTAGTATAATTTATGTATGATTGGTTAATTTTTAACAAAATAATTTTAAAAAATAAAATTGAGAAATCATGCTTATTATTCCTCACTTCTCCTTCCACCTCATCCTCTTACATTTGACAACACATAATTGAGACAAATTTTAATACCAACCTCACTCAGTCCAATTTAAAATCACTATGATTTCTTCTTCCGTCGTAATCTCCGCTTCCTTCTTCAGCCATGGAAGGCCTTCTCGATAGCATCACGGTGCCGCCATGTAATATTTATAGAAATTATCATCTCAAATCTTTTTTCTCAAATTTATAGACTATTAATTACTTTGAATTTTCAGGCCTTGCAAATATGCAGGAGAAAAGGAAAATTAAACTACAATTGTAGTTGAACACAAAATTAACTGCATAAGATAGCACAACATGATCGGGGTTCCTTCTTCAAATGATTAAATACAGTTCAAGTACATTTATATAAGGATAGGGCAATTGAGAGTTTGTTGGGGATAAGAAAGTTGATTTAGATCCAGAGTATCGTCTGAATTGTTGACGGTTGAGAAGTTGTATCCATTGATTATCATCACGGCGTGAAGCAGATGACCTTCTTGGTGGTCTTCATTTGCTTCTCGCTCGGTATCTAGGAATTGAATCAAACTCATTGGGTCGAAATTCATGTTCTTTTCAGGTAATTGCGAGCCCAAACAAAACCGGGTTAAAATAATGATCAATTGTTGGGCTTCTTGCGCTATTGGGCTACATAAGGGGTTGTGACCATAAAACAAGAAACGTGACCGGTTATTAATTTTAAAAATTATTCATGCATTACAATGATTACCTTTTAGAATAAAGGGAAAACAAAATTAATACAAACACTCTTCAATTGTCCGCTTCGAAATTAACTCGAACTCTACTTGAAAAAATATGCAAATTCATTTCCATATAATTTAAGTAACACAACACAATGAGTAAGAAAATAAATCAAAACATGGACATAACATCAAACACATACGAATATTCGAGAATTACCAAGTATTAAATAACATTAAAAACACAAAACATAAATAATATATATATAAAAAATCCTGTAGCAAAATGAAAGTAAGAGAGCATAGATCAAGATTTGACGTGAGCGAATATTATAAGAACTAAAGATATATCTAAAGAATAGAGAATGTATAATGAATCAACACAATAGTAGAATAATTATATTATGGAAATAATACAACTAAAGATTAATGACAAAAAACTCCCGCGAAGCGCGGACCAACCACTAGTGAATATATAAATTGATTTTGCGGTTTGTGATGTAAATATATATATCTATATATAAATCAATATTTGGTTCTTTTTTTTAACACCCATCAAATGATCACATTTTTTCATGCATATTATCAAATAGATTTGTAGCATCAACGATATTTTCAATTTTGCAATAGCAATTAATATACCCACCAAAATAATTATCACATATTTTTCAAACATATTATCAAAGAGATTTTGTGGCATCAACAATATATCCATTTTGGCAATAATACAGTTAGATTTTGTCAGCCACTAATTTAATAATTATGAATTTATGATTCATAATCTCAATTAATGCAATACAATGGATGTCAACGGCATATTAGATTATTCATGTCAAAGACTCAAAATAATACATGTATGTTTAGCAAATGAGGTTACCAATACATGTTCAGTTTCTTGCTGTAACTATGGAATATCTCTCACTTGATTGATCTTCTGAATCTTTAGAATTTAGATTTAGATATACAATTATTGGTTATAAAATATTTTCTCATATTCAGACTTTCCCGGACATACGTATTGTGTACACACAGAATATGATTATACCCTAACATTTATTATTGCATCCATCTCATCTCATCTCAAGGTGGAAAAGGTAAAAAGCGTAAAGAAAGGCACATTTCATTGGATTTGGAACCAAATGTTTGCATCAATGGTAGTTTTTTTCTCCAGAGATTGTTGCAGAAGAGGCTCGATATTGGATACATCCTCAAATCATTACAAGATTTCAAAGTTGTATAATGGAGAGGACCTCTGATTCATTCAGTGTCCTCAGGATACTGTCTTCTTGTTCTTGAAGGGAGACAATAATGAAAAATGGCGAGAAGCTGAAAAACAAAACGCAGAAGAAATGAACAAAGGTGAGCAAACGTTCTTTAGACTCACATCGTTTTTATCAAGGATCACTCACTGAGAGACCTCACGCAGATTATTGATCAAAACATAGAAGGGGAAGCAGATTAATGTTTCTAATGAAAACGGTTTTTTACTTACATTTCTGTGAAGCAGCTGCTGCTGTAGGTGTTTCATCTTGAGATATGAGATTCTTCAATGTAAAAGCTGAATAACAAAACAGAAACTTTAACCCCTCTTGAATTATATAACCAGGCTTTATACCGGCTTCTAGTTAAGGTACACAAGTCATGATTATCATATTCTCTACACCACACCATCAATAGAACCATATATTGGTGACAAACTTAAAGGTTCTTGGTCTTGTAAGGACAACGTAAGTTTAATCCTAGAGCAAATACTTCAGAGCGACAAACTCGTAAATATCTCTACAAGAAATCAAACCAAATTCACATTTGCTTCGGCCGTAATTACTAGAAGATATAAGGATGTAAGAAGTTTGCACCTTCACTTGTAGCTGCAGCGGTTACAGCTGGTTCATGATCCTCGTGGCTATTGACAGCTGCATTATTAGAGTCCGTATGGTGTTCACTTGTAGACGAAGACTGACTCTTTTTCCCAAATTTCAACAGTTTTCTGAGCCCTTTTGACGCTGAATCCTTTGTTTGAGCTTTCTCTGAGCCCTCACTTATCTTCTTCTCTGGTACAAGGACTTTGACAGTTTCTTGCGCTGTCTCATTTGAATGTAAGGCTTGGGAATACTCTGAATACACTGTACATGGATTTTCTAACGAAGAAACCCGAGCATATGGAGCTTCATATGGTTTCTCAACAACACTTTGACTTGTCAGAAACTTTGGTGTTTCTGTTACTAAGTCACTCAGAGTTTCCAATCTAACCTGAAAGCCAAAAAAACCATTCCGGTCATCAAAACCATTTAAACAGAAAATAAAACTGATTAAGGTTAGAATAAGAGTGCTTACTAAGACTAGGTCATTGCCACTCTCCTGCATTGTTTCAGTGGCTTCCTTATCAATTCCTTCAGAAGGAATAGAGTCACGGGTTGTAAAGTTTCCAGGAACTACCTCGGAATTCTTGCGTTTCGTCTGATCTGTACTTATACTACGAGCTGAATTTGGCAACACCATCACCACTGTCTTTTCAATCACTGGAGTTTCATCAACATCATTTTGGCACAAGGATTTGTTCTTGTTACCACTAGGTTCAATCTCAGAAGCTGAAGATTTAATTTTCTCGACCCCTTTCACCAGAACATTAGTAGGACCTTTGGGTGGTTTTATCTTCAGTTCCGGAAGAGATGCGATTTTGGCTATATCATAGTTAACAATGGCAGATAGTTTCTTTGTCTCAGGGGCATCAGATACCTTTTTGGATGCTATCGTGCGGAGTGACCTCACTGAAGAACTTGGTGCAGTATTATTACCCATTTTGGGTTCTGATAATCGTCTTGTCCTTGAAACAGGCTTGTTCTGACTATCTAGACTAACTCTCGTTTCCCTCTTAGACAGAGGTAATGGTGATATCGACCTTGTCAGCTTATTTCCTGTTGCTATGCTTTCTCTCTTAGACGGAAGTAACGGTGATATCGACCTTGTCAGCTTATTTCCTGTTGACTTACTTCCGATACTCAGTTTACCATCCTTGGGGACTTTCAGAGAGTCATTTGACCCTAAAGAAGCACTTCTTCTGGGAAGACGTTGAAGAGGTGATAATGATCCTGGTTCTGTGTCACTAAACTTAGAGGCTCTAGGAGGGCCAGGAGAAAACTTGTTTAGCACTTGTTTTCTTGTTTGTTGTGCAGGCAATTGTGACTTGCCTACGGCTGGGTTGCTTTTAGAAGCAATCCGCTTTTGCCTTGCTATTTTCAGAGCTTCGATGCGCTTCCTCTCTTCCTCTTCCTATAAAAAGAAAAGATGGTAATAAGAGTGTGTGATGCAAAGTTTCAACCACAAGTTGGTTTATGTCCTTGGAGATTGTGCTTCCTAAAAGCAATTAGCTCATCAAATTGTTTAAGTCTAGATTTTACCTTTTCTTTTTTCATTATCAAGAGATCAGCTTTGAAATTTCTAAGTTTATCAGCACGTGCTCTTGCTTCATCTAAAGGGCTCATCTTTGCGGGTCTTCCTTTTCGTATTGGCCCTGAAGCCTTCCTCTTATCTGCAGCATCATTAGAAAGTCTTGATTTTGGATCTCTCACTGACTTCTTAACAACTCCAGCTGCCTGGTTATTCTTCTTCAAACCTTTGGATCCAAAATCTAGCACAGGATCGTACCCAGCAGATAACTTCTCTGTTTCTCGTTCTGGCATCAAGCTCAGATCATGAGGCTCATAGTTGACCTGCTTTCTTTCATTACCATCAGCTTGGTGATACGAAGAGATCTCTGATCCGATGTCTATAGCATTTCGCGTATTGCTTCCAGCTTCCCGGGTAACAATATAAGAATCATCATCCATGTTAAGTGATGATCTCTTGTCCAGACCATTCCTTGGATTATCAAATCCATTCAAGTTGAGAGGATCAGAAGAGTTCTGAAAACCATTTTCTCTCTGGTGAACCATAAAAGAGTCACTAGATCCCCTGATTCTACGAGTCACAGCTCCATTCCGAATGTCAGATGTATCCCTTTCTTGATATTTTCCTGCTTCACGTTCATCATAAGCCAAAGGATCATACTTCCCTGTACCTTGCCTCTTCTTCCCTGCAATCTCCTTCTCCATCATATGGCCAGTGGTACGTTCTTCTCTATCGGCATCTTGCAATAAAAAAGTTTGAAAAGCCTGCCAATCCCCAGTGTCAGCCTCTGTCCCTTTGGTTTCTCTCTCTTTACCATTGTAACATTCTCCGTTTGCCTCTTCTTCATGATTGTTATCAGCGTCAGATTCTGTTCCTGAATGATCTTGCTTCTTTGAATTAATGTAATTTATATTCCGAATCACCACCTTCCCTGATTTCCTTCTTCTACCTGATTTTCCTTTCTCTCTGTCCTGATCTTCTGACTCGGAGTCCTCGCTACAGGATGAATGAGGTTTCTTAGCCTTTCTTTGGCCAGAACTACGTCTAGAATCATCGGTAGACGGATATGGACTGGCTCCTGGATAGCTCGGGTAGTACGGCATGCCCTGCATTGTATATCCTTGAAATACAGGAAAGGTACCCGGAGGAGAGTGAACTGGCCAGGGTGCATACATTGGCTGCGGATGCTGCCCTTGCACATGTTCTTGATTTACATTTGTTTTATTATCTGTAGGAGACTTCACATCTGGATACAAGAAGTACATTGAAATAAATATCGACTGTGCGAAAGCAATGCCAAACGATGCAAGACGAGATATTTAACTTTCAGCTATTATGGCTCATATGGATCATCTTACCACTATTTTCAGGTGTCCCGGGCCACGAGTCTCTACGCATATTAGCAGCATTTGCGAACATAATCCCTGATTCGTTCATTGAAGAGATGTTTGGCTGCGTTGCCATCACTTCCGTTGCTTCAATTTCAACCCACTGGCCAGTTTCGTGCTTTTTCTTCCACAAGTCCATGAATTTTAAACAGGCATCCCTATGACATTGAGGAAGCAAAACATGAATAACTAAGTTTAACTCGAGCACTTAAATGGATATGAGCTTGTTGGTTACGAAACAATGAAAGAAATAGGTGAGAAAGATAATATCTTCTCACATCAAACGTGAGGCTCCAAAAGATTTGGCGAAAGATATTAGAGGGAGCATATCATCAACAACGAAACCAGCTGCCACAGCACGTGCAAATGCCATTCCTTGTTCTTTCTGCAACACTGTCTTCCTTGTCTCCAGAACTTTCAGAACTTGAACTCTGATAAACAATTCCACATTACCAATCAGATACTTAACTACTCTTTTTTTTTCTTAAACACACAGAAAACAAATATCTTTCACGAAAAGGGGCATACTTAGAGTTTTCATCTGATGCGGTAGACCGATTTGCTTGCTTTGGATGTGAATCAGGCTGTCAAAGATGCAATAAGATGAAATTAATTGTTTACTCCAGAGAGGACAATATGAGAAGAATATCCATTTGATTATAAAAACAACTTCGGTTCTAAGCGACCTCGTAAAGGACAATAGCTTTCTCCTCGTTGAGCTGTAGCAATGGCCTGCTACCTGATTCACATTCTCAAATATTGGTTAAATTGTAAGATCAAGGGCTAAGAGGAGTAATATTTTCCATTTTATGAGTTGAGGTAATGGAACATTACTTTGCTAAATCTTTAGCATTAGAGACTCATAAATTACAAAATCTCAGTGACTGACATTTACAAAACTTCGCCATCTTTTTAACATACCTTCCGTACTTTCTGTTCTTTTTGCTCGTAGATCTTCTTCCACCTGTTCATACAATCTAACGTTAAATTCCATCGACCATACACACCAAACAAACTAATCAAAAATCAAACTTTACTTACAACAGTCAATGCCATTTCAGAGTTGTTCTGAATACCAATAGCTTCCTTGATCTGTATGATCTCAGTTTCTAAAGCGTAAACACGTTCAAGGACATCCGGATTGCTCACGAATCGAACAAACCTAACGATAACAAAGAAGGAAAAAGACTCTTAATTTCAATCCAAGTGTCCAATCCCAACCCAAAAAGTTCCATGTTAAAGACAATTTATATGGTATTAAACCTTTCAATTGTTCCCTTAGTGAACCAAGCTGCATTGTCACTATCCTCAGGCTTAAGAATAATCGAGTAGCCACCTTTCGCTACTTGATCTTGTGCAGTCTTCAAGTGAGCAAGAAAAGGATCAAGCAACCCTGTAGCTATTTTCTCCGTCTTTCCATTAGCTGTTACCAACAGATCACACCTGAAAAAAAAAACCCACAAGAAGAAAGACTTAATTTTTCCGTTGTAATTTGGTAACCAAACCTAAAAAATTCAACAACTTTTGATCTTATCAAGAAACCCAAAAAAGAAAAAATTGCAATCTTTCGACTTTCGTGGAGCAATTTCTCACAAAAGCTAGCGACTTTACAGTTTCTAACACAAAATTTAACATCTTAACTGACACATTTTGGATCAATTACAATTCCACTAATTTTGATCTTATCAAGGAACCCAAAAAAATGCAATCTTTCGACTTCTATAGAACAAATTTCTCACAAAAGTTAGTGACTTTACAGTTTCTAACGCATCATTTCAACATCTTAACTAACCATTATGGATCAATCATAATCAAAGAGAGAGAGATTATTTTACCGGGTTCGAGTGGGAGTGAGCTGAAAAACAACTGAATCAAGCCGAGTCGAAGATTTCATCGCAAATCTTAAAACTTTTCAGATTACTATATCATCCGAAGAAAGAATAGCAGAAAACGAAGGAGAACAAAAATTGAGAAAATAAATAAATAAATTGAGAAAAGATGTCGAAATGTCTCAAAAACCGCGTTTGTGAGAAAACCCAAGAAAGAAACACAAAACTGCAGAAAATCCAAATTAATAATAATAGTGGAGAAAAGGGAATCAGATGGAGACGAAGAAGTGGAGAGAGAAGCTTGTCTTCATTTTCTGCCTTGGATTCCAGCTGGTAGAGTGAGAGAGAGAGTGATCTGCGAATTTTCCCAGGAAATGTGGTGACGAAAATGTAAAATCGGAAATTATTGAGGGGTAAAAGCGGAAATTCAAAGGTGACCAACTAGTGTTTACTACACGACAAAATCCTCAATATACATTATGTCATCGGCTCGATAGTAACATTCATGGCTCCTTGGTCTCACCTTAACCCTCTCAACGGTAATATTGGTTGTATATATGTTATATATGTATCAAAACAAATAACGGTAATGTTTTCACTTTTCATGGAGATATATATATATATATATAATATAAAATAATATATTTTCTTATAATACTATAAATATGAAAGGTGATTTTAATATATATACATGGTTGACCAATTAATTAAGTAAATAGTAATAGATAATTCAAAATTAAATAATTAAAAATATTTTTAATCCTAAAAATCCTTTTTATTTTATATAATTACAAAAATACCATTTATGTGAAAACTATGTTATCAATGTAAATTTCGGCAACACTGTTTACAATCTGTCCGGTAATACTGTTCACAACTACCCCAACAACACTGTTCATCACAAGGTTAACTGTCATACGATACTATTATTATGTAATTAACGTGTTAAACTAATTAACATATTATAGAAAATATCAGGTCAAACTAGTTAGCATATCATAAAAATATGAAATTATCATATTACACTAGTTATTATTTCATAAATTATTATGTTTATAGAGATATTATAATAAAAAATAGAAAATGTAAAAATTATCATATTAACACAATTATCATATAAAATTTAAATGATTAATTAACTAATTTTGTTAATTTTACAAAGCTATGCGAAATTGTATTGATAACTTTGTTATTGATTAACTTATACTGTCATCATCTTTATTTTCACTAATGTTATTGTTATCACTGTCACTACTGTTACCGTTAACAACATTCCCGTCACTATCATCTACCAATGTTATCGTTACTTTTTTTTTTTACTTCTTCTATTTTTCATCTGAAAGGTTGAAGAGAGAGAGAAAGAGAATCAAGTAATTAAAAAAAAAAAGAGAATCAAGTAATTAGATTGTAAAACAAAGGGTAAAAACAGTTTTTGATTTGTTATTTATCATGATGAATAGGAGAGGATGTGAGAGAACTAAATACCATATTATATATTACTACCAATTGCAAATAATTATAACACATTATCAACTCATTTATTAACTTTAAATTGTTTACTTAATTTATTATGTTTTATGTTATTGCACTTGATTTTCATAATAACTAACATCCATATTTTATGTTACTATATTTTAATTTTCATAATAACTAACATATATAATATAACAATTTTCCTTAAATTTTAAAAATATATCTGCAATTGATTAACAGTGTTAGACAATTATCCAATATACGTAGATTTTATGTGTCAAGTTTATCCATAATATTGTCGTACATCATCTTTTCATGCATGATCTCCACCGTTGTTGCCATCTGCCGGGGTATCATCAACAATCGCATCATCCTGCTCTCTTGGACCTATCTTCTTAATCATCCATCCTGCCTGATAGAAGACTCGGTAGACAGTATTTTGATTGAGACAACTTCCCCATATAAATGGGATGACCTGCGAGTCCTTCCTCTACACTTCCTCTCCAGCGATGTCGATGACGTGCTATGAGTCTCCAACTTGGACTTCATGAATACAACATATGAAAGTTGTGCCTCCCCTTTCCCTTTCTTTGTTGGACAGTGAGAGATTTTTACATCCCATGGTCGCCTCGCATGTTACCTTTAGATGCTCCTTCCTTTCCATCTGAATCCACGTTCCCTACTCGCACTTTCTTTTCCAACACATTAGCTACCTCCCTCTTGATAAAATCCTTTAAACTTTCAATTTGTTTAATCATTTTGCGATGTTGTTTTCCATGCCTTTTTATGACACGAGAAATGTCATCAATGATACGATGAATAATTTGGTGATTCTCATCTTTGCTACCGGATGAGCGAGACTCCGATTAGAGTTCCAGGACTCCCTGCACTACCTGGGGCTTCTTACATGATTTCGTAGTTGGTTTTTTGGCTGGCCTCTTTCAGTTTTTTGTTGGAGCTGCACAACTTCAACCATTTCTTTCTGCTTGACAATTGCATTGACATTCCGAATAACTTTGGAGCATGAATCTTCACCCCCAACCCAATCTTCCTCAGTAAACTCGTATCTCTGTAAAATAAGGGTCACGAGAATGTCCGTTATATAGTTGAATTCTTTTAACGAAAACCTCAAAGGCTATCCACCAAATACCATCCACATTTCTTTTCGCTTCCGGGTAATTAGTTGTTTGTACGCGTATTTTCATTTATGTTTTGTCAACAACATAGTGAAAGAGGCGAAATACTAACTCTATGAATGAAATATACCATATTAAAGTCTTTCATGAGTTATCTGCACAAAAATGTGTGGACAAGTTTCCCAGAGAAATATATTTTGTTCGCATGAATGATATATCATGGTTTTTACCCATTTTTAGACCATGATATAAGTGTTTTTATAGAGTCTTTTGGCTATTTTCGAGTCTATATAGAGTCTTTGCAGGTTCATGTACAATTGAAGATAAATTGGAGATTTGGATGCATTTTGGAGCTTAATGGAATGAAGTCACGAAGTGATGAAGTCAAGACTGGAATTACACGCAAGGTGTCGATCGACACCATGTAGTGTCGATCGACACCAGGTTTTCCAATTTCCAGAATCGAGAAGTTTCCAGTTTTTGAAGAAAAGGAAATCTCCAAGACTTTTCCTAATCCTTTTGGGAATTGAAGACTCGTACCTGAGCCTATAAATATAGTTTTTCAGCCATTGTTTAGGCTACCACTTTTATAATACACAATAATTTTAGAGAGAGATTTTTAGAGAGATTTTAGAGAGAAGAATTTGTCTCCTTCAGAGCAAATTTGGAACTCCTTTGTTTCTATTGATTTCTTTTATGCAAACTATTTTATTCATGATGTTTTCTTTATTCACCATGTCTGAGTAGTTTGCTTGTTAGGTTTAGGGTTTTTCAAAGGTGATTAATGAATTGTTAGGTCGAATTAAATTGTTAGGATAAAATCATTAGAGTTCTTCATCTGGATTTGTGTTTAATGCTTATTCTAGCTTCGCGACCTAGAATCTGATCTTAGGTTAATTAATAGATGCGAGAGTATTATTGATTGCCTGAACTAATGTTAGATGAGCAAAATACCTATTCGCAAAGAGATTTGGTTTAGGGTTTTGTGAACAATTGAACCTGAACTTTAATGCTTGTTTGAATTGTTAGAATTTGCAAAGAGATTTGGAATTCTAGGGTTTAGACATAGATAATCTTCGCAGCGAGAGTTGGTTGATTTTACATTAGTGATTCGAGTTCGAGAACAGATCTTAATAATTCCTAACATTCTGTCTAGACCTGCAATTTAGATCACCTGAGAATTTCCCTGAACCTAGCGTTTCGTCTCCTGAATCTAAATCGTTTAATTGCTTTCTGTCTTTTAATTCCATATTATTACTTAGCTTAATTCGAAATTAGAAAACTGCTGTGTGACTATCCCTTCTCTGTGGATTCGATCCCTAAGTACTACAACAGATCTCTTAATTTGAGAGAGTTGCTTTAGGGTAAATTTGAGGCCATATCAAATTTTGGCGCCGTTGCGGGGGAAGGAGATTAGTTGCCTACAGATTTTTAGTATTAGAATTTTGTCTAGGTTTTTATTTTTGTTTTTGTTACTGATTTAGTTTCTTATCTTTGGTTTCAGGTGCATGCCCAGTACCAGAAGCAAGAAGGAAGAGGAACTAATTCCATTGAACCAGGAGCTCGGTCATCTCGAACACACAAACCGAGCATCTGCACGAGCGTCGATCGACACGAAGAGCATCGATCGACACCTTACCTCAGCGTCGATCGACACATCTAGCATCGATCGACACCTTGCGCGGACAGAGATGACAGAACCTGTGATCATGATACGCGACGCGGATGGCAACTTAACCGACCTACAGGGCAATAGAAGGAACGTCCAAGGACAAAGACTTGATGAGGCTGGCGCCGTCATAGTCAAACCAGCGATACAAGACCCCCCTGCAGAAGTTGGACGTATGAGAACACTTGGCGAGTACAACCGCCCAGACCAGTTCTATGCTAATAGAGCTGCGATCCGTCCTCCTGCATTTCAGAGGAATGACTTCGAGCTGAAGCCTGCTTACTACACATTGGTGGCTCAGCATCCCTTCCATGGTCTTCCTAATGAGCATCCCATGGACCACGTTGAGAGATTCGAGGACTTAGCCTCAAGCATAAAGGCTAATGGAGTTACATATGATTATCTCTTCTGCAAGCTTTTCCCTTACTCGCTTGCTGGAGATGCATCATACTGGCTGAAGCAGTTGCCACCAAGATCCTTGACTACATGGGAAGATACAAATAATGCATTCCTATGCTATTTCTTTGATGACGCGAGATCCGAGGAGCTGAGGATGAAGATCACTACATTCTCGTAAGGACCCACTGAAGCATTCAAAGCTTCTTGGGTGAGGTTCAGATCTTACCAGAGAGACTGCCCACATCATGGTTTCAGCGAGCCGCAACTCATCGGAATCTTTTACCGAGGAATTGATTGGAGATACCAGATGGCCTTAGACGCTGCGAGCAATGGCAACTTCAACACCAGATTTCCAGAAGGTGCGATAGAGCTTATAGACAATTTAGCTTCTAGTAACAACACCAAGAACGCAGACTTCGAGAGAAGACAAAACGCAGGAGTAGCTGGAGGAAACCAAATTGCTGAAGTCAACAAGATCTGGACATCTTGATGGGAAAGAAGCAAGTCCATTTTGCTAATGAAGTAGAGACCTTTGAGCAAGAGCAAGAAGAGGTCAACTACATCAATGGTGCTGGTTTTCAAGGACAAAGGTTCAACAATCAGCAAGGTTATGGTTCTTCCTACCAGAAGCCTTTTCAGAGCAACAGCTTTAACAGAACTTATGGTTCTTCCTCTTACCAAAAGCCTCCTGCACAAGACAATAAGATGGAGTCTATGCTAGAGCAAATTCTGGAAGGTCAACAGAAGATGACAGTGGACTTCAATGGGAAGATTGATGCCTTGTATACAGATCTGAATGGGAAAATTGAGTCTCTAGGTACTCATGTCAGGCAATTGGATGTTCAAGTCGCTCAAACTGCTGGAGCTTTGAAGAGACAAGAGGGATTTCTTCCTGGAAAGACGGATACAAATCCGAGGCATCATGTGAACGCCGTCACGTTTCAGAATAGAGGGAACCTTCAACCAGTGAAGAAAAGAGGGGCAAATACTGAAGAATTCGAGAAGCTTGAAGATGTAGAAAATTGCTGCGGAGTCAATGTCGATCGACACCCTTCCCAAACTTGCACAAACACGCCTGAAGCTTCACAAGTTGCATTGGAAAGAGTCTACAAGGCCAAGGTTCCAAATCTTCCTCTACCCAGACATCTAAGGCCGCCCATTAGTGCAGAGAAGCTGGCTGCTTTCAACAAGAGGGTGGAGATGATTCCCAAGGAGCTCTCCTTTGATGAAGCTTATGAGAGGTATCTCTTATGTGCATTCTTCCAGAATAACAGAGAAAGTTTTGAAGAGATGGAAGAACTCTTTCACAAGGCAAGGGAAACACCACCACCAATGAAGCAGTTGCTTAAGGTTGAAGACCCTGGGATGTTTATGGTTCCATGTTCCATTGGTGGAATTGAGTTTAAACAATCCTTCTGCGATTCAGGAGCTAGCGTGAACCTCATGACAAGAGACATTACAGAGAAGCTGGGGATTGCTGACATTCATCCTTCAAGCATGACTCTTGAATTTCTCAATTCTTCTACCGCAGTCTCATATGGTACAATTCCAAACCTACTTGTCAAGGTTGGGAATTGCCTGGTTCCAACTGATTTTCAGGTTGTGGAAGTAAGCAAAGCATCTTTCATACCATTCATCCTTGGAAGACCATTCATGGCCACAGTAGGAGCTGTCGTAGACATGCCCAATAAAAGAATGTCTTTCTCTAATGTTGACAAAGAAGTGTTCTACAAAGCTATTCCTACTACTTGAACTTCCACGCCCATCTCATGTATTGTTGTGATCACTGGAGAAGAGTTGGATTCTAAGGATCAAGTGAGCAAGGAAGATGTTCAAGAAACATTGGATGGGAATTCTAAAGAAGTTGTGGAGCTTGAAGATTTGAGTGGAAACAATCATACCTTCAGGACATTGAGCGAAAGTGAAAGTCTAATCAGTGCTAAGTTGATGGAGGAAGACGTTTTCATCATGGAGACAAAGATTGCGGAGCAGAACTGCAACAAAAGTGCAGAGATTCGAGCTACAAAGTCGGTGTCGATCGACACCACCTGTGTTGATCGACACCCTTCGCGGATCACACCAAAAGTCACTTCCAATGCTGCAATTCCATCACAAGTGGTCAAACAGATGCTTCTGCATCCTACATGCCATAAACCTCGAAGGAAGCAAAGGTACGCATTCCCTGGAATGAATTCCAAACCTCCTGATCTTGTCAATAAGAACACCAAAGGTTCAAAAGCTGTTTCACACTTATGCAAGTCACGAGATTCTCGTAGAGGGCTTGGTGTTTCTTTTGATTATGCTGCAGGAAAATGAAGTGTCCCACCCGAACTCAAGGCCCACCCTGCTGCTGTTCCTCATTTCCTTGGTCGCTTTCATGCACATACTGATTATACACCACCTTGGATGAGAAGACATTCGTCTGGGAAGCATTCGATGCCACCCTCTGATCCACCAGACGTCTGAACCCCGACACAGTTAAGCTAATGACTGAAAACGAGCGCTGAGTGGGAGGCAACCCACTGTTAGGTACGTTTTTATTTTTATTTTGTTTTGGTTTTACTAAAGTCCTAGTTTCAGTCAGTTGAAAAAGGAGACATTGGACTCGACCTTGACCAGTGTCGATCGACACCCTATAGTGTCGATCGACACCACGCGCAGACGAAGGTAAGTCTTCTATCTGGTCTTTTATGTTGTTTCTAATCTTTCTTTTAGCCAACTTCGGGCTTGATAACACTGGGGACAGTGTTGTTTAAGTCTGGGGGAGGTGATTACTGACTTTGTGTTTTGCTTTGAGAGTCTTGAGTCAAAAGTTTTCAAAAATTGTTTTATTGAGTCAAAATTAGTAGGAATTTTTGATTTTTCTAGGAACTAACCACAAGAAGTTGACACTTGAAGAACCATTGCTATAAGAGTTGATTGCAGGACTTACTAAATAGAAAGTTGCAAGTGGAATCAGTCTAGCAGGGCGAGTTCAGATCCCCTTATAAGAACTAGGTATGCGGAGAACTTAATTCCTCTTTCAGTCCGAACAGATAAGCAATTGCAGTCTCTCCTTGATTTTCCCTTGAGAAAAGAAAAAGAAAAGAAAGAAAAAGAGTCTAAGTCTGGGAATAGTGCCTTTGTCATGAGCCTGTCTCCTCACAAGGAACAATATTAGTGATGCTCTTGAACACGTCTCCTCACAAGGAACACAAGTAGAGAGTAGCACTATTTCCTGAGATCCCAAAAGAATAAGAAGAGTCAACGAAAAGATCTTAGAACACCCTGAAAATGGGCAGCAGTTGACTAAGGAAAGAGAGAATAGGGGAGCTGTATGAGAATGTCTTGTTTAGGCACTAAGGAAGGGAAAAGAATCTCTAAAGTTCTGTAGCATTACCATTGTTAGAGTTCGAAATATTACAGAGGAAAGGATCTGGATTCAAACTGGGAGATTGCTAAGCTTGTGGTAAGTACACTGAACATTTCCTAAGGTTGGCTCTATAGCATATGGATTCAAGAAGTGTTAATCAATGTGGCGTTTTGAAGAGGTACTCGAAAGTTTCTGTTTTCATACCTCGACTCTATGCTTGGTTTCTGTTTTGCTTGAGGGCAAGCAAAGGCTAAGTCTGGGGGAGTTGATATATCATGGTTTTTACCCATTTTTAGACCATGATATAAGTGTTTTTATAGAGTCTTTTGGCTATTTTCGAGTCTATATAGAGTCTTTGCAGGTTCAGGTACAATTGAAGATAAATTGGAGATTTGGATGCATTTTGGAGCTTAATGGAATGAAGTCACGAAGTGATGAAGTCAAGACTGGAATTACACGCAAGGTGTCGATCGACACCATGTAGTGTCGATCGACACCAGGTTTTCCAATTTCCAGAATCGAGAAGTTTCCAGTTTTTGAAGAAAAGGAAATCTCCAAGACTTTTCCTAATCTTAAAAGGAATTGAAGACTCGTACCTAGGCCTATAAATATAGTTTTTCAGCCATTGTTTAGGCAGAATCTCATACTTTAAGAATCATAGAAGTTTAGGTTTTTGGAGAGAAGAATTTGTCTCCTTAGAGCAAATTTGGAACTCCCTTTATTTATTCTATTGATTTCTTTTATGCTTTCTATTCAAGTTATGATTTCTGTTTCATTGATCATGTCTGAGTAGTTTGCTTGTTAGGTTTAGGGTTTTTCAAAGGTGATTAATGAATTGTTAGGTCGAATTAAATTGTTAGGATAAAATCATTAGAGTTCTTCATCTGGATTTGTGTTTAATGCTTATTCTAGCTTCGCGACCTAGAATCTGATCTTAGGTTAATTAATAGATGCGAGAGTATTATTGATTGCCTGAACTAATGTTAGATGAGCAAAATACCTATTCGCAAAGAGATTTGGTTTAGGGTTTTGTGAACAATTGAACCTGAACTTTAATGCTTGTTTGAATCGATAGGATTTGCAAAGAGATTTGGAATTCTAGGGTTTAGACATAGATAATCTTCGCAGCGAGAGTTGGTTGATTTTACATTAGTGTTTCGAGTTCTAGAACAGTTCTTCATAATTCCTAACATTCTGTCTAGACCTGCAATTTAGATCACCTGAGAATTTCCCTGAACCTAGCGTTTCGTCTCCTGAACTTACACCGTTTTTAATTGCTTTCTGTGTTTTAAATTCCATCTTTCTACTTAGCTTAATTCGAAATTAGAAGTTCGTTGTGTGACTATCCCTTTTCTGTGGATTCGATCCCTAAGTACTACAACTGATCTCTTAATTTGAGAGAGTAGCTTTAGGGTAAATTTGAGGCCATATCAATGAATTGATAGGATTTTCCCAAAGCATGTTTCCATTAACCACTCCTTAAGATCGGTACCGTCAAGTGTCTTTATTAGAAAAGTAAGGTTGCTGGCCTTCAAATAAGCATTAACCCTTGTCCAGACAGGATAGTGATCGAGTGCGAATAATCTTTCTGGCAACTGCTCAGCGTTTGTCATTGCCTCACCTACAACATACAACCAAAATTTTGTTGACGATTGCGAATTAATTTTGTAATCCACATATCTTGTTTTACCTCGCTATCACTATACTGTCTAGTAGATCTATATATTACAGTGAGATCTCGGATATTAAAGTGATATTTTCTTAGAAATGATGCAAAAATTAATATCAATTATAACATTAATACCGTCCACGCCATCTTGTCCATTTTGATCATATCCACAATATCTTATCATTCAAAGTATTTTCTAAAGTGTTCACTGCAATCTAACATCCATTAGACATGTCCATGATCTCAAAGTCATGGAACCACGAAATTTAAGTTAGAGGATCAAAACTCATCCACAAACACTTTATCCACGAGAACGTCATCCACAAAGACTCATCCCATACACATATGTATATTTATCAATGTTTCCATATGGTTACTTCATCGAAATTTCAATAATTTTGTAGATATTATCAATATTTTGTATTTTATCCGTTTACAATTTTGTGATATCGACAAGATTTTTATCTAATCCTCTTATCTATCTCAACAAGTTTGGTAAACAACAATGTTAAAAAATGTTTAAGCTGTTTGAATAATTAAACAAATTAAAATTAAAATAAATCAAAAAGGAAGGAAATTTACCCCATGTATTTTTAGAAAAATATGTAAAATGCTTCATTTCTTATTTGAGTTCTTTTTCTTTGTTTTATCATGTAAAATTATGTTAAAATTTCTTTGAAAAAGTTATATAAGCCAGCTGTAAAAACAATACAAACCCGAAAAAACAGCACAAGAAAAAAAGACAAATATCCAAAAAAAGAAAACTTACAACTTAAAAACAATCTTACATCAAGTTCTGTAGTTTAACCACTATTTTTATTGTAATCACCTTCTATTATTATCGTCTTTTGCTATTATCTTTTCCTATCGCATAAATTATTATAGCCTATGTGATTGTTAGCATACAACACACTAATACTTAAAACGACCAGGTGACATATATGCTACTAACAAAATTCATATTTTATTACAATATCTAAAACTACGTTATTGTGTTCTTTCGAGAAATGATGTTTAAACCTGCTTATTTTGCTGAATAAATAAATAATTATCCAAATTTAAATGATTTTGAACATAAAGAAAACACCAAATCATATATTAATTGAAAAAAGTACAACCAAAAAGGATGAGATAAATGGATTTAAAACATATAAGAGATTTCATCCTTAAATCTTATTGTTTTTTTAACAGTTTTTTCTTTTATTTATTATCACGAAGAGAAGAGAATAATATTACAAATTTCAAAAATTTAGGTCAAGTTCCATATGATCCTCTATGTTGTCTTTAAGGATAGCCATCGACCACTCTCGCTCCAATTGTTGAATGAGTGGAAATGTGTGAATTTCATCGTCCGATTACATCTCAGCTACCACAGGTTGCGGATGCAAGCGCATCTGTGGCTGATATGCGGTCGACGTTAAGGCGGCTGCGGCTCCAATTGCGGCTGCACTGGATGGTGAATATCAATGCTGGTGTTATTGTTATTAACCATGGCCGCAAACTGAAAGGTTGGTGTGTCAGCCACGACAATAGCAGGATGCAACACGGTTTGAAACATCCTTCGTTGATTTTGAAAAACATTAGGATATTGGTTTCGAAAGGCACTAGCTTCAAACGAGGTGGAATTAGTAGTGCCGGTAGACATGAAATTTTGCTGAGAGAAAGCATAAACATGAACAGAGTTGACATGTGAGAACAAATCATGCTCATTTTCAAAGTTCTGCACATAAAAACGATAAAAAAATCCGAAATGCATATTTTCATAGAGAACATCATATACATAATATAATCTCCCTATGAATCGCCAGTCTGGATCAGAGTTAAAATGATTTGAAACTTGCTTGAACAGAACCGTGAAAGACAGGAGATGGAAAGGGATTGAGTGGCTTTACTTAAAAGGCTACATAAATTCCTCAAGTAAACCAGAGGTGAATCCTTTGATATGACACACAAAGAACTCGATTTTGTTTGTTAGATATTACACACTAACAAGCAGAGATCTAGATTCAAAAATTTGATTAAAAAAATTAAATATAAAAAAAATACAGAAATGGTTCCAAGGGTTTATAAAGATAAAACAGAAACTAAGCATGCATAGTCTAGAAAGAAACAACAATAAAAAGGTGGTTGCGACGCCAATCTCTTCTTCTTTTGGGTCTTGGACAAAATCTTCAATTGGGCTTGGGATTGGGCTTCTGTTTTAACGAATGGGCTATTGTGAAGTGCCGAGAATACCTCATTAAAAACCTTGTCAAGAAAACCCAGTGGGACAAAACTTGACAAGGGAAAAAGAGCATAAACTCAACACTTTTCCCAAATGTTAAAACTATATAACTTGAATCAAAACCAAAGTGTTTTGACAAGTTATACCTTCTTGTTTGTTGTCTTGGTCGTCTGGCTTCAAGGTGTGATTAATAAGTCCTCCAACAGCTTGATTGAATAGCTTAGTCTTTGATCTAGTCATTGGACCAGTAGGCACGATCAAAGCTTCTTCTCCTCTTAGCTCAGGTTCGAGCTGCTCCTCAGGTTCTAGCTATGCTTCAAGCTGCTCCATAGACTCCTTTCCATGCTCCAAGCTCCATGACTTATCCAGTATCATATCATCCTCTCCCACTTGAAAAGGATTTGACCTCAAATCCGTTTCATCTACAATATAAGGAACAAGATCAGAAACATTAAAACTAGAGCTTACATTAGATCCAGCTGATAAGCATTGTCGCTTATTCTCCTTGTGACTGTGAAAGGGCCGTCAATCCCTGGCATTAGCTTAGACTTTCTTTCAGCAGGGAATCGTTCCTTCCTCAAATGAACCCAGACCTGGTCGCCAACTTCAAAGATCATGTAACGCCTGCCTTTGTTAGTTTGTTTGACATATTGCTTTGTCTTCTCTTCTATATTCTTTTCGGCTTTCTCATGAATCTGTTTAAGCAAATCAACTTTCTTTTTCCCATCTATGCTAACTCTTTCACGCAAAGGTAAATGCATTAGATCCAAAGGTGATAATGGGTTAAAAGCCATAAACAATCTGAAATGGAGAAAACTTAGAAGCAGAATGCATAGCATGATTATATGCAAATTCTATATGAGGCAAGCAATCTTCCCAAGTTTTCAGGTTCTTTTGAATCAAGGCACACAATAGAGTTCCCAAAGTTTGATTAACGACTTCTGTTTGCGCATCAGTTTGGGGATGAGATGTGGTTGAAAATAACAGCTTAGTTCATAGCTTAGACCACAAGGTTTTCCATAAATAGCTAAGGAACTTGGTATCTCTACTAGAAACAATGGTTCTAGGCATGCCATGTAAACGAATGATTTATTTAAAGAACAAGTCTGCTACATGAGATGCATCATCTGTTTTATGATAAGCAATGAAATGTGCCATTTTAGTAAACCTATCAACTACCACGAAAATAGAGTTTCCAGTCCCAGTTTTAGGCAATCCAAACACAAAGTCCATAGAGATATTAGTCCAGGGATGAGAAGGAATAGGCATAGGAGTGTACAAACCGTGAGGCTGGACCTTAGACTTAGCTTGTTTACATGTTGCGCATCTGCCACAGATTCTCTCCACATCTCTTTTCGTGTGAGGCCAATGGAAGTGATCCTGCATCACTTTAAGTGTTTTAGCAATACCAAAATGCCCCATCAGGCCTCCACCGTGAGCTTCCCTTATAAACAATCTCGAACAGAGCAGTTAGGAACACATAAACGATTATCAAAGAAAAGAAATCCATCTTGTCTAAAGTAATGCCCTGCAGCAAACTTTTCACAAGACTTATAAAATTCTTGAAAATCAGAGTCAGTTGCATATAAGTGTTTAAGATGTTCGAAATCTAAGAGTTTAGCATCAAGAGTAGACAATAAGACATACCTTCGAGACAATGCACATGTAACTACATTGTACTTACCTTGTTTGTACTTGATTACATAGGGAAAGGTTTCTATGAATTCAACCCACCTGGCGTGTCTCTTGTTGAGCTTTTTCTGACCTTTAAGATGCTTAAGGGACTCATGATCAGTGTGTATAACGAACTCCTTAGGCCAGAGAGTGCTGCCACGTTTGCAATGCTCTCACGAAAGCATACAGCTCCTTATCATAAGTGGGATAGTTTAGCATTGCTCCTCCAAGCTTCTCACTGAAAAATGCTATGGGCTTCTTATCCTGCATCAAAACAGCTCCAATGCTTATACCAGAAGCATCACATTCTATCTCAAAAGTTTTAAGAAAATCTGGTAAAGTTAAAACAGGGGCATGAGTAAGCTTCTCTTCGAGGGATTGGAATGCATCTTCCTGTGCTTGTTCCCATTTAAAACCCACATCCTTCTTTATAACTTCAGTGAGGGTGTTGCAAGTGTGCTAAAGTCCTTAACAAACCTCCTGTAAAACCCACCAAGACCATGAAAACTCCTCACTTCGCCTACTGTCTTATGACTCGGCTATCCACTTATTGCTTTCACCTTTTCTTGATCCACTTTGACACCATCTGCACTTACAACAAAACCTAAATAAACAAGGTTATCTGTGCAGAATGTGCATTTCTTAATATTAGCATAAATATTTTCCTTCCTAAGCACACTTAAAACAGAATTCAAATGCTCAACATGTTCATTTAAGCCTTTGCTGTAAACTAAAATATCATCAAACTAAACTACAACAAATACCCCTATGAATGCTCTAAGCACATGATTCACCAGTCTCATGAAAATACTAGGTGCGTTTGTTAATCCAAATGGCATAACTAACCATTCATACAACCCATGTTTAGTTTTAAAGGCTGTTTTCGATTATCACCTTCTTTCATTCTAATCCGATGGTATGCACTTTTTAAATCAATTTTAGAAAATATGCATGAACCATGCAATTCATCAAGCATGTAATCTAATCTAGGTATAGGATGTCGATACTTCACCGTGATATTATTGATTGCTCTGCAATCAACGCACATGCGCCAGCTGCCATCTTTCTTTGGCACAAGTAGAATAGGTACAACGCATGAACTCATGTTTTCTCTAATATGTCCCTTCTCCATTAGTTCCTCTACTTGTTTCTACAGCTCCTTTGTCTCCACATGATTTGTTCTGTATGCTGGACGGTTTGGAAGAGAGGCTCCAGGGACGAAATCAATTTGATGTTCAATGCCTCTTATAGGTGGCAATCCCACTGGATTATCTTCAGGGAACACGTCCTCATAGTCCTGCAAAAGAGAGATCATCTCACTCGGCAGCACCGGTGCAAGCTCATAAGAGCTTCCTTATACACAAACAACAACATTGGGTTCTTTGCAAACAAAGCTTTCTTAACCACATTAGACTTAACAAAGAAATTGGAACGTTTTGATACCTGCTCCTCTTTGCGTTTCAGGTGTATCTGATCTGCATATACTTCGTTTGGTGTCATTGGAAGCAGTATAGTCTTCCTGCCATTAAACTCAAAAGAATGACGATTAGTATAACCATCATGAATCACCTTACGATCAGATTACCAAGGTCTACCAAGCAGAATGTGTCATGCCTCCATAGGCAAAATATCATATAGAACTTCATCCTCATACTTGCCAATAGCTAGGCAAAATATCATATAGAACTTCATCCTCATACTTGCCAATAGCTAAGGGAACCATCACTTGACTGTTAACTATCATTTCCCCACTGTCATTGAGCCACTGAAGCTTGTATGGCTTTGGATGCTTTCTGACTTTTAATCCCAACTTCTTGACCACTACATCGCTTGCTACATTAGTGCAGCTGCCTCCATCAATGATAAAACTGCAGACCTTACCCTGAACCTTGCAGCGAGTATGAAACATGTTTTCTCTATGTTCTTGCTCCTCTTGATTTGATTGCAAACTCAAAGATCTTCTGGCTACTAGTAATTCTCCTTTGACTGGTTCTTCTTTATACTCGTCTGAAACTAACTCAGCTTCTGATTTATCATCTTCAGATTCAAACTCTCCATTGTCAAGAAGAATCATAACCTTTATGTTAGTGCATTCATTTGAATAATGCCCTCTCCCTTGACCACTTGAAACACTTGATATCTCTAGCTCTGGAAGTAGTAGCCTCAGCTTTACCCTTGATGTCTTGAACTATAGAATATGGCTTGTTTTCATCTCTGGAACTCGCAGTTGGTTTAACTTCTCTTGAATAGCTTGGTTTCGCTTCTCTGTAAAAAACTAGACTTGCTAGCATTCGTTCCTGGATTGTAACTAGATCTTGAAAAACCCTTTCTCTTTATCTGTTGCTCAAACAGAATTGCTTTGTGCAGCATCTCTTCTATTTCCATATAATGCTGAGTCTCTAGTCTGTCTTGAATCTCTCTATTTAAACCTATAAGAAACCTAGACATTGTGGCTTCTCCATCTTCTGAAATGTCAGCACGCAACATCAATGTCTCCATTTCTTGATAATATTCCTCAACAGAACGGCTTCCTTGCGTGAGTTTTCTCAGTCTTAGATGTAACTCCCTGTGACAGTGACTAGGGACGAATCTCTTCCTCATAATCCTTTTCATTTCTGACCAAGACTCCACTGGATACTCTCCATTGCGTCTTCTGGAAGTAACAAGTTGATCCCACCAGCTGAGAGCATAGTCATAGAATTCAGTAGCAACAACTCTAACTCTGTTGATCTCAGTGTAATGCTGAACGTTGAACACAATTCAATCTTCTTCTCTCATTCCAGATATGCACCTGGATCATTCTTTCCATGGAATGGAGCAGTTTTAAGCTTTAATCCTCCCAGGTTGTCTTGCAAACGTTCTCTGCCTTCTCTTGTAAGCCTATTGCGCCTTCTCTGACTGTTTTGAGATGCATTGCTTCTGTTGCTGTAGTAGTTATCAGTGGCGTCATATCTGGTTTGTTCAGGCTGATCACGAGTTCTTCTTGGTTGAGTTTGTCTCTGCTCAGGATCTGATGCTTGTTAAAAATCCTGCCTAAAGGTTTCCAGCTTTGTATTCAACTTTGTTTCCATTATCTTCTCTATTCTAGCAGTGATTGCTTCAATCCAGAGTTTATTGTTCTGGTTGTTGCTAGCTTCTTCATCATCTTCTGTTCCAACCATGTTTCTGCAACAGAAAACACAAAAATCACCAGTAAAGAGTCCTAAAGAAACAACTTCTTAAAGAAAAAAATTTAACTACGCCAAACAAGCTCAACAAAACGATTTTCTACAACTTAGATCAGTTATGGTTTTTTTTTTTTTGGAAGATGAACAGTCATGAACATAAAACGCAGAACACAAATCTATAGCTCCTAGGATTCGAAACTAACATATAAGATCTACACCACTCTGTTTCAAACAGAACTGATCTATGCATATAATATGAAAAGTCACAAAAAATGAAAGAGATAGAAAACTTAACTTGCATAATGTCTTGCTCTGATACCACTTAATATAATCTCCCTATGAATCGCCAGTCTGGAGTTAAAAGGATTTGAAACTTGCTTGAACAGAACCGTGAAAGACAGAAGATGGAAAGGGATTGAGTGGCTTTACTTAAAAGGCTGCGAAAATTCCTCAAGTAAACCAGGGGTGAATCCTTTGATATGACACACAAAGAACTCGATTTTGTTTGTTAGATATTACACACTAACAAGCAGAGATCTATTACAAACACTGTCCATGCTATCATGTCCATTTTGATCATATCCACGACATCTTATCATTCTTCTGTCGTGCGACCCGCCGGCTTATGTGCGACTTGTGGCCCACTTTCTTTCTATCTGAGTATTTGGAGATATCTGAACTAGATATTCAAAGTATTTTCTAAAGTGTTCACATCAATCTAACATCCATTAGACATGTCCACGATCTCAAAGTCATGGAACCACAAAATTTAAGTTGGAGGATCAAAACTCATCCACAAACACTTTATCCACGAGTGCGTCATTCACTAAGACATATCTTATTCACATATGTATATTTATCAATGTTCCCGTATGATTACTTTATCGGAATTCCAATAAATTTGTAGTTATTACTAATATTTTGTATTTGATCTCTTTACGATTTTGTGATTTCGACAAAAATTTATCTAATCTTCTTATCTTATCTCAACAAGTTTGGTAAAACATAATATTCAAAAATGTTTTCAACTGTTTGAATAATTAAACAAATTTTTTTTTTTCAAAATAAAAAAGAATGGAAAATTTACACCATGTATTTTTTTTTAGAAAAATAGCTAAAACGATTTATTTCTTATTTCAGTTTTTTTTCCTTTTTATGTTATGTAATATTATATTTAAATTTCCGTGAGAACATTACATAAGCCATCAGTAAAAAAAATACAACCTCTGACAAAAACGCCCACAAGAAAAAAAATCCAAAAGAAGAAAACTTACAACCAAAAACACAATTTTACATTAAGTTTTGGAGTTCAGCCACTTTTTTTGTTGTTGATGCTACTCGTTGATTCTACTTTATCGGAATTCCAATAAATTTGTAACTATTACTAATATTTTGTATTTTATCTCTTTAGAATTGTTTGATTTCGACAAGATTTTTATCTTCTCTTCTTATCTTATCTCAACAAGTTTGATAAAAACAATGTTCAAAAATGTTTTCAACTGTTTGAATAATTAAAAAAAATTAAATTTAAAAAAAATCAGAAAAGGAAGGTAAATTTACACCATGTATTTTTAGAAAATAGCTAAAACGCTTTATTTCTTATTGGAGTTTTTTTTTCATGTAATAGTATATTTAGATTATGTGAGAAAATTACAGAAGTCAGCTGTAAATAAAATTACAACCCCGGACAAAAACGACTACAAAAAGAAACATATCCAAAAAAAGAAACTTACAACCGAAAAAACAATTTTACATCCAATTCTTGAGTTTAACCACTATTTTTATTGTAATCGGTGACTATTATATTTGTCTTTTTCTACCATCTTTTCCTATCACATAAATTATTATCGCTTATATGACTGCAATCCCATCTCCCGTGATATCATAAAAATACGGTCCTAGACTGTAATCCCGTGTCTCTGTGCTGTCGTAAATTAGCTAATTCATGTGTGACTTGCCAAGCCACGATCCTCTAGAGGGTCTCAAATGGCCTAAATCATCTTCATATTCAACTTCTACATAATCAATATTTTGTGCGAATCGGCTAGATCTGGCAATATGCATGCATATCTATATCAACCTCGCTGACATAAGTAGTTGCTAATGCACATGTCACACGACCAACAATCAAACAAAGTAAGCACTCATAATTATTTTACAGTAAAACAACAAACAATCTATACCGAGACTCACATTTCTTTCGGATGAATAGTTTCTAGACTACACTTCATTACCACAGATGGATCCTACCTTCGCCACCTTGCCTCCGGTTCTCCCTCAACTCTACCTGAATGAACTCACTTTCTCTCTCTAACCCTTTCTATTTTCTCTCTAAGTTTGGAACAATTTTGGTGTGGTTCTTAATGGCAAAGGGTGAGGGGGGTATTTATAGGAGTTTACTAAGCTAGTAAGCTGCCATGCACATAGGTCCATTCACTGATTCTATATACTCGTTGATTTTATCCACTCGTTGATCTTATCTCGTAATCAATAAGGATGAAACAGTTCCTAGCCAGATTTGTGCTTATCCATTGATCTATAAGGAACAAATAGCTCTTGACCAAATTCATGCTTATCCATTGATCTATAAGGACGAAAGAGCTCTTGACCAGATTCATGCTTATCCATTGATCTATAAGGACGAAATAGCTTCTGACCAGATTCGTGCATATCCATTGATCTATAAGAACAAAATAGCTACTAACCATGTATGTGCTTATCCTTTGTACGAGTCAAACACTGTCCATGTTATCATGTCCATTTTGATCATATCCACAATCTAACATACATTAGACATGTCCGCGATCACGAAATTTAAGTTGGAGGATCAAAACTCATCCACACACTTTATCCACGAGTACGTCATCCACTAAGACTTATCCTATTTTGTATATTTATCAATGTTTTTATATGACTACTTTATCAGAATTCTAATAAATTTGTAACTATTACTAATATTTTGTATTTTTTCTCTTTACGATTTTGTGATTTCAACAAGATTTTTATCTAATATTCTTATCTTATCTCAACAAGTTTGGTAAAAAACAGTGTTCAAAAATGTTTTCAGCTGTGTGAATAAATTAAATTTTAAAAAAAATTAGAAAAGGAAGAAAAATTTACACCATGTATTTTTATAAAATAGCTAAAATGCTTCATTTCTCATTGGAGTATTTTTTCCTTTTTTGTTATATAATATTATATTTAAATTTCTGTGAGAAAAATAGATAAGTCAGCTGTAAAAAAAAACAACCCTTAACAAAAACTCCCACAAGAAAAAAACAAATATCCAAAAGAAGAAAACTTACAACCAACAAATAATTTTACATCAAGTTCTGGAGTTTAACCACTACTTTTCTTGCGTCAATCCAATTGTGACATGTGGATGAGATTTCACCAAATTCTTATTCTTTAAGAAGGTCAAAAAAAATTCCGTCCTCTAGACGACTAATATGTGACGAGTCCCAATACATTAACATGCATGAAAGAACATCGAGGCAACGAACTCATTTTTTTAAACAATTTCGATGAGCGAACCATAGTTCGAGTCACACGAGACCAACGAGTATGAATACATTAACATGCTATTCCACCTATGAATTGATATTAATAAAAAATCGATAGATTACACCAAAACAATCAAGTTACACCGCATCCGCCGAAAGCAGATTGTGGTCAGTCTTGTAACACCCCGACCGCCCCTACCGGCGAGTCACCCATCCCTCCGTCGGGCTCGTGGGCCCCGCCCCTGTCCGACGGTCGGTGCGTTATTTTTCTCGGTGGCCCGACCGACTGATTTACTTGTCCCTGCAATCACCACGTGACCTTATCCCGTGTTTTGGCCTCACTCACACGGTTCCGCAGAGGACTTCCCGGAAGGTCACCCATCCTAGTGCTACTCCAGCATAAGCACGCTTAACTCTGGAGTTCTCTCAGGGTAAGTGACCGGAAAAGGTAAGTGCACTTTGATGACATAGGTAGCCAAATCAATCCATTTAAACTTATTCAAATGGGCCGGGCCCGGGTCGTTACAAGTCTCCTAAAATCTTACGTGTAGCTTAACTATAAATACTCGTTCATGTTTGTGTGTGTAATGCCCTTTCGAAACCAAAAGTTTTAGGAAGTTTTTGAACAAAGAATGGATTGGAGTCGAGCCCAGTTTTCCATAACTACTGCACTCGATAACACTTACACTGTCCATGCTATCATGTCCATTTTTATCATATCCATGAGAACTTATCATTCAAATTATTTTCTAAAGAGTTCACTTTAATCTAACAACCATTAGATATGTCCACGATCTCAATGTCATGAAACCATGAAATTTAAATTGGAGGATCAAAACTCATCCACAAACACTTTATCTACGAGTAGTCATCCACAAAGACT
The DNA here is from genome assembly GCA_020283515.1 of Alliaria petiolata. NCBI lineage: Eukaryota > Viridiplantae > Streptophyta > Magnoliopsida > Brassicales > Brassicaceae > Alliaria > Alliaria petiolata. The sequence goes on along the minus strand of JAHZTW010000003.1, from coordinate 58,764,082 downwards.
TATCATATTCACATATGTATATTTATCAATGCTCCCATATGGTTACTTCATCAGAATACCAATAAATTTGTAGATATTGCCTATATTTTGTATTTTGTCTCTTTACTTTTTTTAGATTTAGACAAGATTTTTATCTAATTCTCTTATCTTATCTCAACAAGTTTGGTAAAAAACTATGTTCAAAAATATTTTCAGCTGTTTGAATAATTAAAAAAATTAAATTAAAAATATAAGAAAAGGAAAGAAATTTACACCATGTATTTTAAGAAAATATCTAAAACGCTTCATTTCTTATTTGAGTTTTTTTTTTCTTTTTTTGATATGTAATATTATATTAAAATTTATGTGAAAAAATTACATAAGCCAGCTGTAAAAAAAATTCAACCGAACAAAAATGCCCATAAGAAAAAGACAAATATCCAAATAAAGAAAACTTATAATCGAAAAAACAATTTTACATTATTATAATCGCCGGCTATTATAATCGTCTTTTCTACCATTTTTCATATCACATAAATTAATTTCGCCTATATGACTGTTAGCATACAACACACTAACACTTGAAACGACCATGTAACATATATGCTACCAACGAAACTCATATTTTATGACAATATCTAAAACTATGTTATTGTGGTTTTTCGAGAAATGAGGTTTAAAACTGCTTATTTACTGATAAAATAAATAATTATCCAAATTAAAATAATTTTGAACCAAAGAAAACACCAAATCATATATGAATTAAAAAAACATAACAAAAAAAGATGAGATGAAATGGATTCAAAACCTATAAGAGATTTCATCCTCAAATCCTATTGTATTTTAACAATTTTTATTTTATTCATTATCACAAAGAAAAGAGAACAATGTTACAAATTTCAAAGCTTTTGGTCAAGATCCATATGATCCTCTCTATTGTCTTCAAAGTTTACTGTGGCGACCCAACCCGATATTTCTATCCAGGCCGCACTGTCTCGAGTCAACTCTCGGTCAACATACAAACTTAGCAGAATTTTCAAACTTTTCTCAATAAACTTAAACAACAATTCGATTCTCAAAACAGCCATTCTCATTGCATAATTAATCATTATTCCAAACGTACAAATGAGGTTCATAAAATCATAAACTAGCCTAGCCAAATTCGATTAAGTTATAAAGTCAAACCAAAGTCATGAACCAAAGCAACACTAAATCCACTCTTTTCTTCACTGCCTCCACGTCCGCCTTCGGTACTAACTGTCCCAGACAACTTCTTTACGTGCACACTCAACACAAAAGAGAGGTATAAGCATTACCATAAATGCTTAGTGAATACGGTCATCCCGTAACACCTTGGCCAACACCAATCACTCAATCATACTATCAATTCTACCATGATATCAAACACTTAGCAAGCAAGCAAATAAACACGCATGATCATCAACCCTAACTCGGACCACAGTCTTACGAACTCGGTTATGCCCTAGCGTGAATAACACATCACCTAGACAAAGGAAACAATTATGCCTCGATCACAAGCTAGCTAGATATCACATAAACTCACGGTTACCAAAACCGAATCACAATCACAAAAACATTGACCTTGCTAAGCATAAAATCCTACCTACACAAGCGATCAATAAACACACCAGGATCTAGCAATCAAACGATCCTAGACACTAGCCACAGTCACGCACTCACCTTAGACAATCAAACAAACAGTTTGGTCAGAGGTTACTCGGTGCAAACTCGATCAAAAACGAAGATAGTCGGACACACTTGCGATTCCTCCGCTATCGTTACGACTATTCCCGCGAGATCCTATCTCCTTTCGGCTAACTCACAACTCGTCCACTTTTCTGCGGACCAAACTCTGTATTCCCTTGGAACATCACAAAACAGAAGGGTTAGTCTGATGTTACTCGAACTTAGTCGTTTTTTCGAAACTTTCACAAATTTTACTCGTACCTAGCCATTTTCTCTCGGCTACAGTCGTGGTACAGTCCAATTCTCACGGACATAGTCACAAAACAGAAAATTTCTCACATCTGGTCGAACCTCACTCAACCCATACCGTATTTATATCGGCCATCTCATGACCCACTTGACCACAATCAGAATTTATGGTCGCAGATGCTACAATTCTCCCCCACTCAGTTTGGATTCGTCCTCGAATCCGGTACTTCTTCCTCAAGAAGTTTCTCAAACCATTTCGGGAACTTTGTACTCATCTTTGACTCTACTTTCCAAGTACTTTGCTCATCGCCATTACAGTCCCAAACAACTTTTATCATCTTGATCACTTTACCATGCCTAACCTTCTCTTTCCGGCCAACCACACGGATCGGTCTACCCTCCACGGTAAGATCCTCTTGCAAATCCGGCGGTGGTTTATCACGTTCGGTCATGTGCTTTCTCAGCTGTGACACGTGAAACACATCGTGGTACGCATTCATCTTGGCGGTAAGTCCAACTTATACGCCACTGCTCCAATCCTTTCCAGAATCCGGTACGATCCCATGTACCTTGGACTCAACTTAGCATCAAATGTTGCTCGGCTTTTCCCTTTATAAGTCATAGCCATCAAATAAACTAGATCGCCCACACTGAACTCTAAATCCTTACGGCGCTTATCAGCATAACTCTTTTGCCGGTCTTGAGCCTCTTTCCGCTTAACCTTCAGAAAATGAATCTTTTCTGTAGTCTCTTCTATTATCGCAGGTCCTAACTCGCTCCGCTCCCCCACTTGGGTCCAACTTAATGGTGTTCTACACGGCCTTTGATACCATGTATATTTTACCTATTTTTACTATCATAAGTGAGTGCTTTAATAAGCATTTCACTAAGCTTTTAATGCATAAACACTAGATTTCGAGTATTTGTTTGTTCAAGACTCTTTTCAGGTAATCTTAGCAAAAGACGCATATTTTGGAGCAAAATGAACACTTCCGGAAACAGTGCTCGAGGACGAAAGTTTAACATCAAACGAAGGCCTTCCCACCACAAGATCAAGCTCATATTTGGAGACAAGGTAGCTTTATCAGCTGTCTTTCACCTCGAAGTGGTTTGAGAACAATCCCACGGTTGGATCTCAAGTTATGGAAGAAGTAAGAAGGTCCGTCAAGCACCCGAAAAGACGAGCTGGCCGCGCCACGGCCAAGCCAGACGATCAGTGGCCGCGCCACGACTGGTTGCTCGCGCGGCCAGGCCACTCGAGCGGGCAGGCCACTCGCGCGGGCAGGCCACTCGCGCGGGCAGGCCACTCGCGCGGGCAGGCCACTCGCGCGGGCAGGCCACTCGCCCGGGCAGGCCACTCGCGGTTCCCGAGCCCATTTGAAGCCCAACTTAAACCCGCAACCATCTTATGCAAGCCATGACCTAAACCACGACCTAAGGAACTTGAAGAGCTATATATACTTGTTGTTTAGGGTTTTTTTTAGGCAGCGAATCTCTGATTCGTGGTTTTCACTTTGTTCTTCGAGGGAGATTGATTTCTTTTTTAACTCTCTTTGTTTCTTATCGATTTATACAAGTTATGCATTCATCAATCACGTTTTCTACTTCTTATTTCATGTCTGAGTAGTTTACTTTCGTTGGGTGTTCTTTAAGGGGATCTATGGGGAATTTCATTAACTGTTTTTAAACCGATTGTTTAGGCCGAAGATTAGGGTTTTCTGTCTCACCATACTTGTTCTTATTGCATGAGTTTAGCGTCATGAACTAGAATTCTGATTGCAGGGTCTTGAGAGCGACTAACGTCCTGAATCTCAGATCCAGACCATAGTAGGGTAGAGAGCATCCTTTAAAAGATGTCTGAATGTTTATTGTCCCGATCTTATTGTGTGTTCGTCTAGGACGCAAGATACGACATAATACCTGCGAAATAGACGTTCACAAATCAGTTTGCTTGTCAGAGTTAGGTCGTTAAAACCAGTGAATCAGTTTAGGGAAAATCGCCTAGTCTCGTTTGCTTAACTTTTGTGAGTTTGATTTCTAGTTAGAACCCCATAGGTTTCCCGAGAAGATCCCCAACGTGTTTCCCCCATCTGCTCATCTGATTTCCTTTTTACAAGCTTTTAAGTTAATTTTCTTTTTCTCGTTGGTTATAGAATTGATTGACAACCTCTTCTATATAAGACGTGAATCTGCTTTCTTTTTTTTTCTCCAAAAACTGTGACACAATCCCTAAAACCCCAATTTCATGAGTCTTTGGTTGCCCTGATTTTCTGTTTTGCAGTTGACCTCCTCCATGTGGTTCGATACCCTAACTACTACAACGCACGTTGTGCACTTGCAGCTTAAGGTCCTACAAATTCAAAGCTCGACGAGTCCCCAAAGAAATCCTCCAATCTCAGACGACTATTTAGACCCCATCAACCTTTTGGCACCGTTGCCGGGGAGGTTGCGTTTCACTGTCCAAAGCAAAGGTCAGGATCACAACTCAAAGACATTCTTTTTCTTTAACTTCTAGATATCTTTCTATGAGTTTCAGGAACTACCACACCATGGAGCACACAAGGAGCGATCCTTACATGCCTCCGAACTCACGCCCACTGATAACACCTATATTTTACTCCTAAAACCTATCATTTCAAGATCCCTTACAAGTGTTTTAACCCGATTTTTAACAGTTTTAAAATGATTTCCACGTTTCCTAGTCTTAAGAGTCATTTCAGGGAAATTAGACAAAATGACACATTTTGGAGCAAAACGGGAACTTTAAGGACAAGTGCTCGGAGCCATAAGTTCAGCATCAGCAACGACCTTCCCACCACAAGATCAAGCTCATAGTTGGAGACAAGATAGCCCTTTCAGCTGTCTTTCATACCAAGGTGGTTCGAGTCCAATCCCACGGTTGGATCTCAAGATACGAAAGAAGCAAGAAGGTCTGTCAAGCACATCCTCAGAAGAGGGACGGCCGCGCCAAAGATCTTCAGAAGACCAGTGGCCGCGCTACGCCTGGTCGCTGGCGCGGCCAGACCATTCCGGCCCGTCTTGAGCCCGTTTGCACTTATTCGATATTTCCCGAGGTTAAATCACGAAGCCCACTTTCTGAAGACAGGAGAACCTATATAAGGAGGCCTTAAGGTTTCACAAAGGGCGTGACTTCACACAGAACTTTTCCAGAAACACTTTTCACGCCGCCAGAGAGAGGGAGAGATCGACGGCCCCGAAGTTGAAGACCTCGAGAGAGATTTCTTCTGCAGCCGCCACCTTTCCTTCCTTCTCTTTTCATCTTTTGTTCTTTGTTCTTTGTTTTTCAATACTTTAAGAAGCTTCTTCATTCGGATTTCCTTGGAAGAAGTTTTCTCACTCTGTTTCTTATTCAATACAAATCGCACCTTTCTTATCTCTATGATGTCTCTCGTTCCCATGAACGAGTAGTCATCTAGTTGGGTTTTAAGGGGGGTTTTCAAAGGGGTTTAATCATGGATCGATTTCGCTAGGTTGATAGAGATAGAGTTTTTTTTAGGTATCTTCATTTATGTCTTGCTCTTATTGCATGTTTGCTTTTCTGATCAATTAGCAACTGATTTCAGGACGGCTAGATACACGAACTTGTGGTCTATCGTCTGGATCTAGAGGTTAACGAGCGGATCGCACCGTAGGATGTTAAGGCATATCAACGGACCGCACCGCGAGTGTTTACAAATAGGTGAATGATATGTATGCACGGCCGTCTTGCATCGTGTGATGAGAAATCATATCTGCGGGGTAAGACAAACGTAGCTAGATCCGCGAACGCGGGGTAGTCATAGTCGACCGTTTCAGCTTAAGAACCTAACCATTTAAATCATTTAGAACCTAATCTATTGCTTGTTAGATCCGATCCATGAACCCCAGAGAATATCCCTGAACCCAACGCCTTTTATCTATTGATTTACAACCGCTTAATTCTATTCCGCTGCCTGATATTACCACTTCAAACTGTGACACACTCAAATCCCCAACCTCCCTTTTGGTTTAAAGAAGTTAGAAATCCTAGGACTTTCGCAAAACAACAATCTCTGTGGATTCGATCCTTTAATATACTACTGTGACTGCTGTGCACTTGCACTCTTATGGGTAAAACTTGAAGTAACAAACCCCACCGCATCAAGTTTTTGGCGCCGTTGCTGGGGATTGTTTGCTTTTGCGAATTTTCAGTTTCTAATTTCTCTCTTAGACCACGTTGAATGTCAAGCTTTTCCGTTCATTGCTCACGATTCTCTTGTGTTTACTTCTCATGTTTCAGGTGTATGACCACTAGGAGGAACGCTTCAAATGGCTTATCCCTCAACATTGAGATCGATAAACACGAAAAAGAAATCAGAAGGTTAAGAAGACAGATCAGCATGGCCGAAAACGAGGCCGCCCTTGGAGTTCAAAGAAACCGCGAAGAAATTCTTCGCAACGCTGGTCGAGCACCTAACGCTCTACAAGACGGGAGCCACAGCTCCACAATAATGGAAACCCTATCAACCAAAATCCCGAGGCTGAATCAGAAGAAGAAGAACGCGATTCTGCCTTGCAGCAAGGGGGACATAATCCGATCATCGGAAATGGCGCGAACCGAGCGAACGCTATCGTCCAACCGGAATACCAAGACGCCAACCGACCTGTCCTGCCCGCTGATATAAGACTCGGTGTGAGTTTTATTGGCAAGCGGAAGATGGGATCTATAAGCTGGCTATAACGCTCTCTCTTATAGATCAATGGATGGACGGTGATAGAACAAAGGCTTGAATCCACAAGTCTTTGAGCCGAGATGGTGTCAAACAAGCTGGCTTTCACGCTCTCTCTTGTTAGACAAGGTAAGGGGAAGTGTTGGTGGATCGAACGGCACCACAGAGGTATGGATGATCTCTGATACTGCACAAGCACTTGGTCTTGGTGAATCACACACGCAAGAACACAAGCAAACAAGAACAAGCGGCGGCTGCGGCTAGGTCTTTTAGAAGAACTGCGTTATTTTATTGATGATCAAAAGGTAACCAAAAATACAATGCTGCAGGGGAGCTTTATAAACAGCTCGTCAGCTAGCCCAAAGGCCGAAATATAAAAGCAAAACGACAATACAAAGAAAACTCAAAGAAACAAAACGCAAAAACAAAATACATCCAAAAAGGAAAGTTCATTAAACGGAAAAAGAAATAAAATAACTAAGCCTATTCTCGTGGCCTTTCTCTGGGGCTCGAACCTTGGTCTCTTGGATGAGTTAAGAACCGCTGGGACAAGTCAGATTAGTTGCACAAATTGTATAAAACGTGTATACCTGGTTTTGGCGCGCAATGGCCGGAAATGCATTCTTGATGGTTGTGTCGGGTCCTGGTCCGTTCCATGCTGGCTTCTGGATGATTCCATCTTCTTGATGTCCAGTGAAGTCGAGATGGTAGTAATCTTCAAGTGTCTTCCTGTGGTTAGCTCCCAAAACGTCTTCTTGCTCCATTTGCTCTTTGTCGGATTCAAGGCTTGTTTCCGCGGTATCTTGAGGCTGAGACGTGATCTCCGTGCGTTTCTTGATGTCCTGGCCTCCATTTCCTGTCAAGTAAACAGACATACCTTGGTTTGTTCGAGGCTGGTCATCTTTGAGGCTCAACCTTGCAAAATCCTCCAATATGTCCATTTCGGGTGCTTTGGAACTATCTTTGAGGCCGGCTTGTGGTTGTGGATTTCTGAACGTGTCTCCCAGCTCCATTGGACCGTGTCATTGGTGAGGATTTGACCGTCGGTACCAGCTCCTTGGTCTCGGCTAGGTCGATGTCCTCATCACCCGCCAACCAACCTTGGCGAGCAAGGAACATCACCATAGCCGATCACGACACTCCTGATCAGCACTTTCAGAATCGAGCTGCGATTCAAGTGAATGCCCCTCTTGAAGACGAGCTGGAGATCAAACCGCAAATCATCTCCTTGGTGAAGCAAAATCAGTTTTAAGGGCTATCAAACGAACATCCGATGGATCACATCGAACTATTTGAAGAGATTTGCAGCACCAAAAAGACGAACCGAATCCCTCCCAACTATCTAGAGTGTAAGCTATTTTCGTTTTCTTTGAGCGACAAGGCTCATAGATGGCTGAAGACTTTACCACCAGGATCGATCACTAACTGGGTGGAATGCAAATCCGTTTTCCTAAATCACTTCTACACGAAGTCGAGATCCAACCTGCTGAGAAACAAGATCCAAGGCTTTCAACAAGGACCGGTCGAGTCATTCTTTGAAGCATGGGAGCGATTCAAAGACTACGAACGCGACTGCCCTCACCATGGTTTCTTCGGAGCCAGCTTGCTAAACACTTTCTACCACGGACTGCAAGCTAGGTACCAGCTCTCACTCGACACAGCCAGCAATGGAGACTTTACCACAAAGAAGGAGCGACAAGGATGCGCACTCATCGAGAACCTTTCTGTGAGCAACATCAACAACTGTCCGGATTATGATAGAAATCCGCGAACCGTAGATTCGGACTCCAAGCTGATAGCCGAGCTGAAAAACATGATGAGCCAGCTACTCAAAGGACAACAACGCAGTATCAATGCGTGTGAAACCGCGGGAGAAAGGGAAGAATCTAATTCAGGAGACGAGGGAGATGAATCCTACACGTGAGAGGAGGAAGTCTACTTTATAGGAGGCCAGAATTCATATCCAAACCGGAACTTCAATAACGGATTCAACGGCAACTTCAGGAACAACAACCTCTCATACCGAAACCCGAACGTGGAGAACCCACGAGACCAAATATATCCGCCTCAGGGGAGACCTTTTCAGAGAAAGTTCCAAAACGTGAACTACGAAAGCAATGGTGGCTACCAGCCTAAGCAACCTTACAACTCTTAGCTCACGCCCCACAACAATCAGCAAGGAGCACCACAACCTGCATTGAACGCACCGTACCCATCACGAGAGGACAAACTAGAAGGATTGATACAACAACTGTTGTTGTCTCAGCAAAAACCGGTCAAGGATCGCAACATCAAGGTAGATAGCATGTACAACGACCTGAACGGCAAATTTAAATCTCTATCTTCCCATGTGAAGAAATTGGACACGCAAGTTGGACAAACTGCTGAAACCATCAAGAGGCAAGCGGGAATCTTTCCCGGAAAGGTTGAGGATAACCCGAAAGGATTCTGTAACGTGATCTCAGCGATTGCCGACAAAGCGAAGGAGCCAGAACTAGCTATGGGAGATAAATGCAGAATCGTCCCACTTAATCCAACAGTAAAGAAAGGAACGGCCGAGCCACCTTTTGATACTCCAGAACGCTGCGGGTTCGAGAGGCTGAAGAAAGAAGAAGATCCATGCGTATTTACCTTCCCATGCTCTATTACGGGAATTAACTTCGAAGATTGTCTATGCGACACAGGAGCTAATGTCAATGTCATGTCCACAACAATCGCTGAAAGATTAGGAATAACAACCTATTTCCCATCACCTATGCAGCTAGTATTCGGAGATTCGTCTAAGAAGAGAGCGAATGGCGTAGTCTACAACGTCCAACTCCTTGTCGGATATAAGATAGTTCCTACGGACTTCCACGTGCTCGATATGGGGGAAGACAAAGATAAGCCTTTGATACTTGGAAGACCCTTCTTGGCCACGGTAGGAGCAAGGATTGACCACGTAAGCAACTTTGTAGGCTTCCTACATATAAGCCAGAAGAGATACTATCCGAAGGAGCTAAACATTTCACCACCGGAAAGGAAAAGCCAAACGACTAAAAAGGAGAAAAAGGGTATGATATCAAGAGTGGGTCAGCTCCACTCGAGACTCTTCTCTAGGATCAAGATCATGATTCCCCCCCGAGCTGGAAGAGCTGAGTGAAGAAGAAATGGTCAAGACGGTCGAGAAGACCAAGCAGGTGATCCTAGAAGCAAAAATTCTTAGGAACGGGAACGGAGGCACGCTGCTAATAAGGAGACAAGGGGAAGCTTTAGGAGAGACAACTCCGGAAGCACTTTCCTCAACCGCCTGAGCTTCAAACGAAGTCGAGCTAAACGACTTAAACAAAAGCGCTTGGTGAGAGGCAACCCATCCGGTACGTGTTTTTAATTTTCTTTCTTTCATTTCTAACAACTAGTTTTTGCAAGTTTCCTGTACTTAGGCATATGAAGAAAAACACAAAAAACAAAGAAAAAAGCCACGAAAAACCCAAAAATATGAGAAGAATCCTCGGAAGGAGGCTGGCCGCGTGAGCACCAGCCCGTGCCGCAGTGAGACGGACCGTGGCCGCACGACGGACCACGACCACGCGGAGAAGAGAAGCCTGGCCGCGGCCGCGACGGGCAATGGCGCGGCCAGCGGTCGTCCGAGCGACCAACCCGGAAAACTCACATTTTCCTCCCGAACCGAACTTCCCGCGTTTTGCTACAATCCTGCACCGAAAATCATTTCCGTTAATATAAGTTAACGAATTTTATTGATTCGTGACCAACACGCAAGGTAAGTTCTCTCGTTTTAAAGTTTTTAAAAATTAAAGGTTCTTTGGTGATAAAAAAAACCTTTTTAAAATCAAAAGAAGAAATTTTAGAATCAAACTCTCTTTTCTTCTTCTCTTCCAAAAGAGTTCGAAATTTTTGAAAGATTCTAGATTTTTCAAATGCGAATTGTTTTCAAAAATTCTTTGGCCTAAGCTCATCTATTTTCAAAGAAGATTCAACTTCTAAAGTTCATTCATCCTCGTCTACAAGGTATGGTCTCTAATTTTGAAAATCCCTAGAGAACTCAATATTGAGATCTCTCTTGCTTGACTAGACAATTGTCTAGGATGCTTGAATAATGGTAGAGAACTTTGGATTGATGTTTTGGGCTGCCTAGATTTCGATTTTTGCAACCCAATTTCGAAAAAGTTAAAATCTTTGGAAATTTGAAATTAGAACATGCTCTAAAAAAACGGATTTTGGTAATATTATTGGATAATTTGCTTAGTTTGGACTTGATTCATGCTAGGTATTACTTAGGAACCGAAGTTTGATGAAAATATGTTGAGAAAATCGATTTATTGGAATTTTTTTGGTTTGGGAATCCAAAATTCCGAAAATAGAGTATGAGTACCAAATTGATCTTGAAGTTAATGCATTAACTTGATTTTTATTAGTCTTGGAAGCTCTTGATATATGCCTTGTATATCATTGCACATGAGAATCCTTATGACACATCAAATTCACATGTTGGTCGAGTTTTTGTTTTCTTTTGCAAGGTACGATGAGCTATGACCGAAACTTCGAAGTGCGTTCAAAGAATAGAGAGCAACTAAGCTGTTCGAGGAGTTCTTCGCTTCAGCAAGAACACGAGACAGCGCTAGGAAACCCGAGTCAAGACACCACTCTAGGGAGATATGTGGAGGAACAAAGAAGAAGGTTCTACGGTTCGCGGATAGCACGCACAAGCCGCGATGATTCACCTCCACCCCAAGAGCCAACAAGAGAGCTGAACCCTTCTCCTCCTAAACGCAAGGTCCAAAACTTTGGAGCACTAATGGACTCAAACATTGGTTATTTGAAGGAGATGAAAAAGATGTCGATAAGAACAACCTTGAAGATCGATTACTCCGCTTTAGACGCTTTGGGCATCACCGAGGATGTCACATGGTACTTGGACGAGCTAAGGCTCAGGACCTTTATGGAGATCGATCGACCGACTTACAAGGAGCTCGCGCAAGAGTTCCTATCTTCAGTTCAGTTAACCTACCGGAGAGGAAGGAAGTCACATCCGAAGGACGGTACTCTCTATTTCACCATTGGCTCTAGGGACTATGAGCTGAGCATCCCTAAACTTTGCGAGATATTTCGTTTTGACTTGAGGAGCGAGACAAGCATTGAAGAAGAATGGAGTGCTGACCTTTGAGGACTTATGGGCCGAGCCATTTACGACAAGGGAAGGCATCCGTCTGCTTTTCTTTCACACCCGGCCGTGTATTTTGTGCACTGCCTCATAGCACACCGACTTTACTCTCGCAGCAACAAGTCATGCATTCTCGTTCCAGAGCTCGTCCTACTTTAGTCCTCCTTTAGAGACGAGCCACTTTCAGCATGCCTTGGATGCGTCCTAACAGAGAGACTCGTGCGAGTGAAGCACGATGTCACTGCACCTAGATGCGAGACCGCCTTCACGACTTACAGAGGCATCATTACAGCGATCATGGAGGCCGCATGAGTAGACACCAGTTCGGATACCAATATAGACTAGAGAAGGGAGACAACCGCACTGTCTATCTACCTTCTCCCACAGTCCCGCGCCTTTCAGAGGGTTCCGCACAGTGGATCCCGAACCATGAGGACTTCCATACCAAGTTCTCACGCATGCCGCTCACCATTGGAGAGTATGTAGCCGCTAAGGCTAGGAGAGAGGCGTTCCGTCAGAGGACCTACCACCACACCTCATCTTCCTCCATGCGCAGCACCTCACGATCCGCTGCACCGTCCACCTCGACTGATCCCGCGATCACCGCACTTCAGGAGCAGCTGGCACACCATAACGAGATGCTTGAGAAGATGGCGTGACAACTTCCGAGAGAGAGGACACATAGATGGCGACCTTTAGACCATGAGTTCAGATGACTTGAAGACTTCGCGTCTCGGCCGAAACTCTTCCTGCTTACGAGCCTGATTCCATCTATTCCACTCCTGTCTTTTACTTATGCTTTATTTTATTTTTAGTCATTTCCGACCTATCACCACTATCTCACACTGGGGACAGTGTGATTTTAGTCTGGGGGGGGGGGGTTCGTACTAATGACTTTGCTTTGTTTTGGTTTTATTTGAGTATTTTTAGTATTTTTATTTAGAACTAAGAATGATATATCTCGATATATATGATATGGTTTTAGGAACTACGATGCAAAACCAAGGATGATATTCGACCAGTGTGATATATCATGGTTTTTACCCGTTTTTAAGCCATGATATAAGTGTTTTTATAGAGTTTTTTTGCTAGTTTTGGAGTCTTTTTAGAGTCTTTACAGGATGGAGAGCATTTGGAGCTAAATGGAAGAAACTGGAACGTTTTGGAGCATTTTGGAGAAGCAGCCAAAGTGATGAAGTCAAGAGGCTGGATTTACGAGCTGAGTGTCGATCGACACCATCAGTGTCGATCGACACCAAGTCAGAGTCGGCTAAAGCGTGACGGCTTCCAATCAGAAAAAGGAAAGAGGCCAAGTTTTGAAGAATTACAAGATTACCCCTGGACGAAAAATCCCCTTCTATAAAGAGTTTTCTGGCATTGTTTAGCCAATTACACTTTCATAATTTAGAGATTTTGAGACCTAGAGAGAGATTGTTCCAGAGCTTTTAGGGAGACAAGTCTAACTCATCTGAGCCAGATTTTGAACCCTAGTATCATTCTCTTCTATTTATTTATGCAATTTATTTCAGCCATGATTTCTGTTCCATTAATTATGTCTGAGTAGTTTGCTAGTTAGGTTAGGGTGATTTAGGGTTTGATGAAGAGTTTGTAGAATCACTAGAATTATTAGGGAAATCACTTAGATCTTCACCTTGATTTGTACTTAACTTGATTCTCTGAATTGATCACTTAGAAATCAAATCTTAGGTTGTTTAATAGATGCGAGAGCATTATTAATAACTTGAACTAATCATAGGTGAGCAAATTATCTATTCGCAAAGAGATTTGGTTTAGTTATTTTGTGAACAAATCGAACATGTTCTTATTGCTTGCCTTAATTGTTTAAATTCGCAAAGAGATTTGGAATTTAGGGATTTTGGTATAGATAACTTCTGCGACGAGAGTTGATTGGTTTTAACTTAGAGTTTCGAGTTCTAGACGGTTCTTAATAAAATCCCTAATAAACTTAGATTCTGCATTCTTGGATTCAAACCTGATAATTATCCTTGCCTAGCGCCTTTGTCTCTGAACNACGAGAGTTGATTGGTTTTAACTTAGAGTTTCGAGTTCTAGACGGTTCTTAATAAAATCCCTAATAAACTTAGATTCTGCATTCTTGGATTCAAACCTGATAATTATCCTTGCCTAGCGCCTTTGTCTCTGAACTTACATCGTTTTTTAAAAATCGTTTACTTATTTCTGCATTGCTTTAGAATACTTTAAATTAATTGCCTAGCATAATCTAAACCTAGAAACTATAAGAGTAGCTTAAACTTCCCTGAGGATTCGATATCCCTTATACTTCAACTGCATTGCTGTGCACTTGCAGTAGTTGATTATTTGGGTAAAACTAGACACCTATCATGTATCTCGATATATGATATGGTTTTAGGAACTACGATGCAAAACCAAGGATGATATTCGATCAGTGTGCTTCCACGCTATTTCTAGTAACTGATCTTTCAAGCTTTAGTACTAGACTAGGCGGTAGCTAGAAAGCCGGCAATGCAAAATCCTGGAAATGTCGATCCTGGAAATCCTATCAAGTTTTTGGCGCCGTTGCCGGGGAAGTAATAGCTACCTAACGGGATCTAGTATTAGGATTCTGTCTAAGTTTTTGTTTTATTTTTGTTACTGATTTAGTTCTCTATCTTTTGTTTCAGGTGCATGCCCAGTACCAGGAGCAACAAGGAAGAAGAACTAGTCACTTTGAACCAGGAAATCAACCGTCTCAAACGTACGAACCGCAAGTCTGCACAAGCATCGATCGACACCACATGTGTCGATCGACACCTTCCACAACGAGCATCGATCGACACACTGAGTATCGATCGACACCTTGCGCAGACAGAGATGACTGAACCAGTAATCATGATACGCAACGAGGCTGGCGACTTTGTTGACCTGCAGGGTAACAGAAGGAACGCCCAAGGACAGAGACTTGATGAGGCTGGCGCCATCATCGTCGAAGTTGCAGAAGCTGGACGTGGAAGAACACTAGGCGAGTACAACCGCCCAAACCAGTTCTATGCCAATAGAGCTGCGATCCGTCCTCCTGCATTTCAGAGGAATGACTTCGAGCTGAAGCCTGCTTACTACACTTTAGTGGCTCAGCATCCCTTTCATGGTCTCCCTAATGAGCATCCCATGGACCACGTCGAAAGATTCGAGGACCTCGCATCAAGCATCAAGGCCAATGGAGTGACCTACGACTACATCTTCTGCAAGCTTTTTCCTTACTCGCTTGCAGGCGATGCGTCTTACTGTCTGAAGCAGCTTGATCCAGGATCCTTACACACTTGGGAAGAAACAAAGAATGCATTCTTATGCAACTTCTTTGATGATGCAAGATCCGAGGAGCTGCGGATGAAGATCACTACATTCTCCCAAGGACCTGCTGAAGCATTCAAGGCTTCATGGGTGCGATTCAAGGCTTACCAGAGGGACTGTCCACATCACGGTTTTAGCAAACCACAGCTTATCGGTATCTTTTACCGAGGGATTGATTGGAGGTACCAGATGGCCTTGGACGCTGCAAGCAATGGCAACTTCAACACAAGGATTCCAGAAGATGCGATAGAGCTCATTGACAATTTGGCTTCTAGTAACAGCACCAAAAACGCAGACTTCGAGAGAAGACAAAGCGCAGGAAAAGCTGGAGGAAACCAAATCGCTGAAGTCAACAGGAAGCTGGACAACGTACACAATCTCTTGGTGGGGAAGAAGCAAGTCCATTTTGCCAATGAGGTGGAGTCATTCGAACCAGAGCCAGACTGTGAAGAAGAGGACGTGAACTACATCAACGGAGGTGGATTTCAGGGCCAGCGTTATGGAAACCAGCAGGGAAACAGGAACTTCACTGGGAATTATCAGAAGAGTTCCTTCACAGGAAATCAAAACTCTTCTGGTTACACGCCGAAACCCCCATTTCAGAACAGCAACTACACTAGGAGCTATGGAAATTCTTCATACCAGAAGCCTCCTCCTCAAGACAACAAAATGGAGGCAATGCTAGAGCAGATCTTGGAGGGACAGCAGAAGCTTACAGTGAATTTCAATGGCAAGATTGACTCATTGTACCAGGACCTGAATGGAAGGATTGAGAGCTTGAGTTCTCATATGAAGAAGCTGGATGTTCAAGTAGCTCAGACTGCAGAAGCTGTTAGCAGGCAAGAGGGATTTCTTCCAGGGAAGACGGATACCAATCCGAAACGCCAAGTGAATGCTGTCACATTGAGGAGTGGGAAGAACCTTCAGCCTGTCCAGAAGAGGGGCCTTA
Organism: Alliaria petiolata; assembly: GCA_020283515.1. NCBI lineage: Eukaryota > Viridiplantae > Streptophyta > Magnoliopsida > Brassicales > Brassicaceae > Alliaria > Alliaria petiolata. The sequence continues at coordinate 58,747,998 of JAHZTW010000003.1, read as the reverse complement.
GCATTGAGGAAATTGAAGATTTAGAAGATGCTGCGGACCCAGCGTCGATCGACACTACTGTGTGTCGATCGACACCCGAAGAGATGAACGACAAGGACGATCCTGAACCTGAACCAGAAGCGAAGGAAACACCTTCTACGACGAGTGTCGATCGACACCAGGAGGGTATCGATCGACACCCACCACGGACTGAACCAGATCGAGCTAAAACCAAGACTGTTGCTGAAGAAAGGATCTACAAACCGAAGATCCCTTTCCCCTTAGTGACAAAGAAGTCTAAGAAGGAGCTGTTGGACGCTAGATGCAAGGCTATCATGGATAGACTAGTGGTTGAAATCCCTTTGATGGATGCCATTAGAACTACTCCAGTGATAAAGAGATACTTGAAGTGGATGATGACAAGCAACATGGACATGGAGGAAAGCATAATGATGATATCGGAGCAAGTTAGTGCTGTCATTCAGAACAGGCTTCCAGAGAAACTCTCCGATCCGGGAAGCTTTGTTCTAGACTGCTCCATCTTTTCAGACAAGTTCGGAAGATCTTTGTGTGATTTAGGATCAAGTGTCAACTTGATGCCTCTTTCAGTTGCTCTAAGGCTGGACATGACAGATTTCAAGGCCACAAGAATCTCCCTAGTACTTGCTGATCGATCCGTCAGAATTCCTGAAGGTGTTTTGGAAGATGTTCCTATCAAAGTGGGAGATTGCTTGATTCCCACAGACTTCGTGGTTTTGGCATATGATGAGGAACCCAAAGACCCTCTCATACTTGGTAGACCATTCTTGGCTACAGCTGGAGCGATCATTGACGTGAGGAAGGGCAGGATCGCGCTGAACCTTGGAGATTTGGTGATGAATTTCGACATGGAGAAGCTGATGAAGAGGCCAACAATTGATGGACAGACCTTCTATGTCGATTCACTCACCAACCTTGCTGAAGAAATTTTCCAAGAGGACCACCCTACAGACCCTCTGGAACGTGCATTGACCACTTCCACAAAGGACATTGAGTGCTTGGACGATGCAGCTGCTGGATACGCGAAGATGTTAGATGCAAGCGAGCAAGTGATGCAACTAGTCGCTGCTGAGGACCTGTGTCGATCGACACCAAGCAGTGTCGATCGACACCCTTCGCGATCATCAACAAAAGCCACACTCGCTGATTGGAGTGAGGCTAAGGCACCTAAAGTCGAGCTTAAACAGCTCCCTGCCGGGCTAAGGTACGCATTTCTTGGTCCTAATTCCACATATCCTGTAATTGTTAATGCTTCTTTGAACAATGCAGAGCTCACGTTGTTGCTAAGCAAGCTGCGCAAATATCGCAAAGCTCTTGGCTATTCTCTTGATGACATTTCAGGTATCTCACCAGACTTATGCATGCATCGGATTCACCTTGAGGATGAGACCAAGTCGTCAATTGAACACCAAAGGAGGCTAAATCCGAACCTGAAAGAAGTTGTCAAGAAGGAGATCATGAAGCTCTTGGAAGCAGGAATCATCTATCCCATTTCGGATAGCACTTGGGTCAGTCCGGTTCACGTGGTTCCTAAGAAAGGAGGAGTTACAGTGGTGAAGAATGAGAGGAACGAGCTGATTCCAACAAGGACTGTGACTGGACACAGGATGTGCATAGACTACAGGAAGCTGAATGCCGCGACCAGAAAAGACCACTTTCCCTTACCATTCATCGACCAGATGCTTGAGAGATTGGCAAATCATCCATACTACTGTTTCTTGGATGGCTATTCAGGATTCTTCCAGATTCCGATCCATCCAGATGATCAGGAGAAGACCACCTTTACATGTCCTTATGGTACATTTGCATATCGCAGGATGCCATTTGGACTTTGTAATGCTCCTGCGACTTTTCAGAGGTGTATGATGGCGATCTTCACGGACATGATTGAGAGGTTCATGGAGGTCTTTATGGATGACTTTTCTGTTTATGGGTCATCCTTCAAAGACTGTCTGGACAACCTATGCGCAGTGTTGCAGCGATGTGAAGAGAAGCACTTGGTTCTGAACTGGGAAAAGTGTCACTTCATGGTCACAGATGGGATTGTACTTGGACACAAGGTTTCAGCAGAAGGCATTGCAGTGGATCGCGCCAAGATAGAGGTCATGACAACACTACAGGCACCAGATTCTGTGAAGTCAGTAAGGAGTTTTCTAGGACATGCTGGATTCTACAGAAGATTCATCAAAGATTTCAGCAAGATTGCAAGGCCACTCACTGCTCTTCTGTGCAAAGATGTGAAATTCGAGTTCACTGCAGAATGTCTTTCAGCCTTTGAACAGATAAAGCAAGCATTAGTGAGTGCTCCAATTGTGCAACCTCCGGACTGGGATTTACCTTTCGAGGTGATGTGTGACGCCAGTGATTTCGCAGTGGGCGCGGTATTAGGACAGAAGAAGGACAAGAAACTTCATGCCATCTATTATGCCAGCAGGACTTTGGATGATGCTCAGAAGAACTATGCGACTACGGAGAAGGAATTGTTAGCTGTGGTATTTGCCTTTGAGAAATTTCGGCAGTACCTTGTTGGCTCGAAGGTGATTGTTCACACTGACCATTTTGCATTGAAGTACTTGATGCAGAAGAAGGATGCAAAGCCAAGATTGCTACGATGGATTCTACTTCTTCAAGAGTTCGACATAGAGGTCAAAGACAAGAAAGGAGTTGAAAATGGAGTAGCTGATCATCTCTCAAGGATCAGGATTGAAGATGACATGCCAATTGATGACTTTTTGCCTGAAGAGAATGTATACCTTGTTGAGAGTTGTCTGCAAGGTATGATCTCGGAGCAGAATCGCCTAGTTGTCGATCGACACTAGGGGAGTGTCGATCGACACTAGGGGAGTGTCGATCGACACCCCGTCCGAAATAATGAGAACGATTAGCGGATCCACAGTTCGAAGTTTGCCAAATTCACTAGTGTCGATCGACACCACCTTTGTCGATCGACACCAGGGATCTTCATTGATTCGCAGGCTCTTAGGAGAGGTGTTTCGGCAGACAATCTTCGCCATTAATGATGCAACTCGACCATGGTATGTTGTCATTGTGAACTTCCTTGCTGCTGACGTTGAGCTGACACATCTCAAGGGTTATGAGAAGAAGAAGTTCATGAGGGAACTTATAAGGTACTATTGGGATGAGCCACACTTATATAAGCATTGTTCAGACAATGTTTACAGAAGATGCATTGCAGAGAGTGAGGTACGTGATGTGCTGTTCCACTGTCATGGTTCTGAGTATGCTGGACACTCTACCTTCAAGACAGTATCCAAGGTCCTTCAAGCGGGCTTTTGGTGGCCTACTATGTTCAAAGATGCCCAGCTCTTCATCATGCAGTGTCATGTTTGTCAAAGAAGAGGAAAGATCAGCAAGAGGAATGAGATGCCACAGAACTTCATCCTTGAAGTTGAAGTCTTTGATTGTTGGGGTATTGACTTCATGGGTCCTTTTCCTCCATCATTCGGAATGCAGTACATCTTGGTAGCTGTGGACTATGACTCTAAGTGGGTGGAAGCAATTGCTTCTAAAACCAATGATACTGCAGTAGTTCTGAAGATGTTTCAGACCATCATTTTCCCAAGATTCGGAGTACCACGGATTGTCATTAGTGATGGTGGATCTCACTTTATCAACAAGGTGTTCGACAAGCTGCTAAAGAAACATGGTGTTCAGCATCGCGTCGCGACCCCTTATCATCCCCAAACAAGTGGACAAGTGGAAGTCTCCAACCGGCATATCAAACAAATTCTGGAGAAAACAGTAAGCAAGACAAGGAAGGACTGGGCTGCAAAACTGGATGATGCACTTTGGGCATACATGACAACCTACAAAACGCCGCTTGGGACTTCACCGTTTCAGCTACTCTATGGCAAAGCTTGCCATCTTCCAGTGGAGTTGGAACACAAGGCACATTGGGCTATCAAGAAGATGAATTTCGACTTGAAGCCAGCTGCAGAGAGGCGCCTTCTTCAGCTCCACGGATTGGATGAACTTCGTTATCATGCTTATGAGAACTCAAAGCTCTACAAAGAGAGAACTAAAGTATATCATGATAAGAAGATCATCTCCAGACAATTCGAGCTGAATGACCAGGTAGTTCTATACAACTCTCGTTTACAATTGTTTCCTAGTAAATTGCATTCTCGTTGGTCAGGTCCCTTCACAATCAAAGAGGTTAGACCATATGGAGAAATTGTCCTGACGAACACCAAAGGAGAAGAGTTCACTGTGAATGGGCAAAGGGTGAAACACTATTGGGCTCAAGCCGAGATTCCAGAAGGACACATTGTGTCTTTGGATGATGCACCCAACGCCTAAGGAGCGCTGAGTGGGAGGCAACCCACTGTTAGGTAAGTTTTCTTTACATTTTACATTTGGTTTTACTAATAATCTTATTTTGGCTTTATAAAAAAAAAAAAAAAAAAAAAGGGAGGGTATCACAACGCTCAGTGTCGATCGACACCCATTGTGTCGATCGACACCAAGCACGGTTACAGATTAGTCTTCAAAACCCGACACTTCTTCTTCATTCGCTCATATTTTCAAAACCGTGAGTTTGAGAGGATTTTTCCCAAATCAAAACTTTCTCATTTCTTAACCAAATTGAGTGATTCTTTGCTCTAATCCGTGCGGATTTTTTCCCTCTTTCACATTCCATTGTCCATTCATTCGATCTACAAGGTATGTTCTTCAAATCTCCCAATTTCATTTTCGACCCCAAGGTGAAAAATTTCGAATTTGACCTATTTAGCTTGATTTCTTGTTTGAATGATGCTCATTTAGGTTGTATATCATGATTAGAACCATTACCCAACAGTTTTTCATCCTCTAAATTGCACAATTTGAAATTTTCGGAATTTTTGGAAATTGATGATGCAATGTTGTGAATTTGGATTTTTCATTGGGTTTTATGGTCTTGACTAGGCCGATTATTGCTATTGGGATTGATTGGATTGATGTTAGATGATGATTGAAGTTGCATTTGCGATTTTCGAGTCGGATTAATTTTTCACGCATGGTGTCGATCGACACCCGACCCGAACTTACATTTTGTTCTTCATTTCTTCAATGGTGGATTTGATTTTGGTTTAATTTTTCATTGCAGATGGCTCCTAGGACTAAGAGACCACGGGAAACCGATGCTGAAGCCTCAGGAACTGCAAATAACGAGGCAATTCCGGCTCTTCCTCCATGGCCTAAACTTGAAAAGGTGAAGGTTCATGTTACAAGACGATGGGACGAGTCACCAGCTGCAGAGGTGGCAAAGGACGCGTGCATTTACAGAGATATCAGCGAGACATGGGACGATTACGACACGCTGTTCTATAATGCGTGGCTGCGAGTGGAGATCACTCCAACTCGTTTTGCATGTGAGAAGACGATGAACGCGCTAGGAATCAAGGATGACATCTTGTCCTTGATGAGCAGAATTGGGATGGGCACCATAGCGACGAAGCAGTTCGATCTCTATCCAGACCTAGTCCGCCAGTTCATTGCCACAGCCATGGTCTACTATTGGAACGAGATCAACAGGAATGCTCTGGAAGGGACATTGACCTTCCTCATCCGCGGAATCAGATACCGCATTTCCCTTCCAGACCTTTGTGGGATCTATGGATTCAACGACGAGCATGCCACTGGAGTCTCTCTTCAGACTCAGCTTCCAGATAACCAGGACTTCTAGTCGCACTTCGGGAATGGGAGGTATGATTCTAAGACCTCCACTCACACCGACATTTGTCATCCTACTCTGCGCTATTTGGTTCGATTGTTCTCCACTACACTTCTGTGTAAGCACGAGCCAGGGAAGATGCGAGTGTCTGAGTTGGTGCTGCTATATCGAGGTCTCTGGTCTGAGATATATGAGGATGATGACGCGCCAGTTAGCGCGAACCTTGGCGCGGTATTTGCTCATCATTTGGCTTCTTTGAAGACGAAGCCTTTCGGTGGGACGAAGCTGAAGCCAGAGACCATAGGGAGTCTTCTTACACCCATCTTCCAGCACTGCGGGATTGACACTTCTACATGTTCCATTGTTACATCGCGTGCCTTGGTGGATATCAATTACCTGAAGAGGACTCACTGGGTGACCGGAGAGAGACTGTGGGCATTCAGCGACGAGCAGAGAGTGCAGCGTTTGATTCAGCTACCTGACAGAGACCTCACTCACATTACCAGCAACCCAGGGCGCCTAGCATTTCAGCCTAGTCCGACCAAGCTCAGGGATGCCCCCGTTGCCAGACGCAGAGGTACTTCATCACGCACAGCGGCGGATCCTCCACGACCATCTAGACGCAGAGCACCGGCTACTTTAGAGCCTATTGGACCGCATCACCTTCCAGACGCTCCTGAGATTCCTATGGA
>JAHZTW010000003.1:58725578-58738740 GCA_020283515.1 Alliaria petiolata | reverse complement strand
GACCTTCTTGCTTCTTCCATAACTTGAGATCCAACAGTGGGATTGTTCTCAAACCACTTTGAGGTGAAAGACAGCTGATAAGGCTACCTTGTCTCCAAATATGAGCTTGATCTTGTGGTGGGAAGGCCTTCGTTTGATGTTTAACTTTTGTCCTCGAGCACTGTTTCCGGAAGTGTCCATTTTGTTCCAAAATATGTGTCTTTTGCTAAGATTACCTGAAAAGAGTCTTGAACAACCAAATACTCGAAATCTAGTGTTTATGCATTAAAATCTTAGTGAAATGCTTATTAAAGCACTCACTGATTATAGTAAAAATGGGTAAAATATGCATGTTATCAATTTTTCCAAAGGTGGGAGATCAAACGGAGTACCAGGATCGTCTTCTCACTCTTCCAATCCATCCATGAACGCCACAGCATCAGCTTCTGTCTCTACAACATCTCAATATCCGTCGGCTACCCAATTTCATCATCCTCCTCCTCTTGCTCAGCCACAACCGTCTCCTCAACATGTTCCTCTTTATCAAATTCCCCAGCCCCAGGCGCTTCACATTCCCAAGCCCCAGGCACATCAAATTCCCTAGCCCCAGGCGCTTCACATTCCCAAGCCCCAGGCGCATCAAATTCCCCAGCCCCAATCGCATGAAATTCCCCTGCCACAGGCGCATCACATTCCCTAGCCACAACCACCGTTTCCCGAGCATCAACCTCCTCCCGAGCCACCGCAAGACTACCAACAATTATTAGATGCTTTGCTGGCTCTTCCTGGCCGAGAGCGTCTACCACTCTTGAGTGACCATTAAATTACCGGCTTGGAGAGTATCTGGTATACTTTCTAAATTCACTCAACCTATTTTGTTTGAGTTTTCGTTGGATCTTAAATCCACTGTTGTTTTTTCGTTTATGTTATTAACCTCTTTTGTTATTCATGTAAGGTTTGACTGGGACAAAGGAAAATTGTCTCGAGTCGTTTCTGGAATATTTCGAAGGAAGTTTGATGGTCCATACTTTAACTGGAAGAAAACGCAAATAGACATTCAAGAACGATATTTCAGAACATTTGCGGCAATATTTGATTTAGTTGTTTTTCTTTTGTAGTTACATAGTAATGAATTAGTGTCATCCAATATTGTATTGTGTAGCGGAAGTATAATTGGGATCTTGGGATTACCGAACTTGTGAGAGAAGGATTCTTGAAGATCGCCAAAAAATGGATGAAAGGAATCGTTAGTTGATAACACTCATATTTTACTCCTAAAACCTATCATTTCAAGATCCCTTACAAATGTTTTTACCCGGTTTTCAACGGTTTTAAAGTGATTTCAATGTTTCCTAGTCTTAAGAGTAATTTCAGGGAAATTGGACAAAAAGAACACATTTTGGAGCAAAACAGAAACTTCAAGGACAAGTGCTCGGAGCCATAAGTTCAGCATCAGACGATGGCCTTCCCACCACAAGATCAAGCTCATATGTGGAGACAAGATAGCCCTTTCAGCTGTCTTTCATACCAAGGTGGTTTGAGTTCAATCCCACGGTTGGATCTCAAGTTACGAAGGAAGCAAGAAGGTCCGTCAGACGCATCCTCAGAAGAAGGACGGCCGCGCCATGGACTTCAGAAGACCAGTGGCCGCGCCACGCCTGGTCGCTTGCGCGGCCAGACCATTCCGGACCGTCCCGAGCCCGTTTGCATTTATTCGATATTTCCCGAGGTTAAACCACGAAGCCCACTTTCTGAAGACAGGAGAGCCTATATAAGGAGGCCTTAGGGTTTCACAAAGGGCGTGACTTCACACAGAGCTTTTCCAGAACACTTTTCACGCCGCCAGAGAGAGAGAGAGAGAGAGAGAGTTCGACGGCCCCGAAGTTGAAGACCTCGAGAGAGATTTCTTCTGCAGCCGCCACCTTTCCTTCCTTCTCTTTTCATCTTTTGTTCTTAGTTCTTTGTTTTTCAATACTTTAAGAAGCTTCTTCATTCGGATTTCCTTGGAAGAAGTTTTCTCACTCTGTTTCTTATTCAATACAAATCACACCTTTCTTATCTCTATGATGTCTCTCGTTCCCATGAACGAGTAGTCATCTAGTTCGGTTTTAAGGGGGTTTTCAAAGGGGTTTAATCAAGGATCGATTTCGCTAGGTTGATAGAGATAGAGTTTCTTTTAGGTATCTTCGTTTTTGTCTTGCTCTTATTGCCTGTTTCCTTCTCTGATCAATTAGCAACTGATTTCAGGACGACTAGATACACAAATGTGTGGTGTATCGTCTGGATCTAGAGGTTAACGAGCGGATCGCACCGTAGGATGTTTAAGCATATCGACGGACCGCACCGTAGGTGTATGATATGTATGCACGGTTGTCTTGCATCGTGGGATGAGAAATCATATCCGCGGGGTTAGACAAACGTAGGTGGCTAGATCCGCGAACGCGAGGTAGTCATAGTCGACCGTTTTAGCTTAAGAACCTAACCATTTAAATCATTTAGAACCTAATCTATTGCTTGTTAGATTCGATCCATAAACCCCGGAGAATATCCCTGAACCCAACGCCTTTTATCTATTGATTTACAACCGCTTAATTCTATTCCGCTGCCTGAGATTACCACTGCAAACCGTGACACACTCAAATCCCCAACTTCCCTTTTGGTTTAAAGAAGTTAGAAATTCTAGGACTTTCGCAAAACAACAATCTCTGTGGATTTGATCCCTTAATATATACTACTGTGACTGTTGTGCACTTGCAGCTATCTTAGAGGTAAAACTTGAAGTAACAAACCCCACCGCATCACCCACCTGCAGAACTCCTACACAATTCTCGGAGACCACTTCCGACGCTGCTACCACACAAGCGCTTTATGCCTCGCCCTCCAGGGGGATTTCCACCTCCCATTATCCATGGAAGCGAATGTCTTCACCTCCAGACGCTGCCTCCTGCCCAGAACGATCAGAGAATCGCACCTGCTCCCTTATATCAGCAAGTGGAGAACCTTATTGCGGCGATAACAGTGATGACTGTTTATCAAGCTAAGTCTGAGAGATCCTTACATGCCCGGATGGACTCTATCCATGGTGAAGTCTTCCACAAGCTTCAGGAAGTCGCCAACAACGTGAAGGTATTGGAGAACCGCATTTTTGGTAGCATCAACAAACTATCCAGAACTTCCGAGGACTTGGCATATCACAAGGGTACTCTGAACCGCACTTTTGGCAGCATCAACAAACTATCCAGAACTTCTGAGGACTTGGCAGATCACAAGGGTACTCTGAACCGCGGACTAGGAGACATCCGCGCCTTGAAGTACGAGTTTGAAGAAACTCGCGGAGCCACTTACAACATCATGGGCCGAATGGAGAAGAACATCAAGGAGATGGAACACGTCCAGCACAAGACTGAATCGCAAGTCGAGGACTTGAGAGACGAGTTCCAAAACATGGCAAAGGCTCAGAAGAAGAACGTGGTCATCCTGGCTAAACTATCCAAGGAGCAGAAACGGCTCGACGGGCTCATCAACAAGCTTATAGGAGATAAGACGGAGCATGAAGTCCTGGCCCCGGGAATCGAGAAAGCACCTTGCTTCTTCATCCAACCCCACCTGGCGCGTGAGTCCGCCTTTTGAGAGGAGTCACCCGGATCTGCTGAAGAAGGGCCTACCTCGGATATCACCACAAACATGGAGAGACCTCTCACACTGTATATCAAGAGGGAAAGAACGGTGGAATTCCGCAAGAAGGTAGAAGGTAGAAGGAATCACAGCAAGCTTAGGATTCTATGAAGCATGGGAAATCTATGGCTTAAAGGAGTACTTTGAAGACAGCCTGGAGAGTAGAAACGAGATTAAAGTTCACTTTGGTAAAGCCAGACGTTTGATTACCTCAGCAAGAGCCGCCTACTTCTCCCGCGCCGAGAAATACGAAAGCTATACCAACATGATCACCCGAGAAAACCTGGACGAGTTCAACAAGGTAGTTCGAGGTCTTCCATCGAGTACCACGTTCATTGAAGCATGGGCAGAACATTTTATCGGCCAGTATTTTATGTGAAAGCAACAAAACCATGCTAGAAATACAAGATCTCTTCACAAGAGAAAGGTCGGGAAGGCTACTTCGCAGCCTGCACAAAACGCGAAACCTAGGTCGATTTCTCATCTCATGCGAAATCAAGGGGATCAATGTTGAGAAAGTGTTATGTGATCCCGGCTCAACTATCAGCGTGCTACCAAGTTATGCGGTGCGAGAACTCGAGATCAGGCACTCCACTCGATGGAAGTGGTGATTGGATTGGCGGACCAGTCGCTCACAACCCCGAAAGGAGTCATTTATGATCTCTCGGTCATCATTGGCGATTGTAGAATCCCGGTAGACTTCTACATAGTCAAAACTCGCCAATAAGAAGCTGCGCCTCTCATCTTGGGATGGCCATTCTTAGCCACTGCAGGAGCCATCATGGATTGGCCCAATAGGCGAGTCTCATTCGCCAATATCGATGGGAAAAAGTTTTATCCCGCGATACCATACACCATGGAGAAACATCTTCTTGAGAGGGATGAAGATGCAATCATAGAGAGACTCGAGGAGCCCTCAGCAGAAGAGGCCGCACTGAAGGCAAAAAGACCTTGCCTAAGGTCGAGCTCCACCTCCAACTAAGCTCCCAAACTACCAAAATCTAGGTAAAAGACTCTAAACAAGACCGGCTCAATGGGAGACAACCCATTTTAGGTACTCTCTTTCTCATCTCCTTAACCATACTAATCTTTAGTTTTGGTTTCTTCTTAGTTTACATCATTTACATAAACCCTAAAAAGCAAAAAAAAATATCAGAAAACCAAGAAAAGCACAAAAAATCAGAAAAACCAGAAAAGACCAAAAATATGAAGAATGAGTTTCGAAGAACACTTACCGGACGACGAAACGCCCGTGGGCCGGCCAGAAGGAGCCTGGCCGCACCATGAGCCCTGATGGCGCGGAGGAAGGACTCCTGGCCACGGCCGCGATAACCCGTCGCTCGGCTTGCCCTCCGCTGAGATAACTTCCATCCCGAACTTCATCAAACCGAATCTCCATCAACCTGTGTCAAGCCTTTCAAGTTTTCTCCTTGATCCAAGGCTTGAACACGTCCTTGAACACGTCCTAAAGACCGCAAATATCACTTCGACAAATGCGGCAAGTGGTTGTTGCATCAAAGACGGCGAGACAAGACAAGACTCCATCCAAGTCAAGTTAAGTCAATGATCCATCTCTCTACATACTTCTTCTGGCACGTTCAACGGACTTTTATCCATGAAGATGAAGAAGAATACAATGGTTCTAGAGGATGAAAACCGTTGTGCAAGCTCCAGAAGGAAGAAGATGCAACTTCCTTCAGCAAACCACGAAGAGAAAAGTTCCCGAAGACTAGCCTCTCTCTTCCGCGACCGAGACCTTTACCGAAGCCAAGTAAGAATTTCATATGGCACTGAAGTTCGAACTAGAAACACCTGTCTTCCGGGATCCCGAACACATCACCGGATAGGCCAACATAGACCCAAACTTCAAGTTTCTGAGATGATGCAATCTTCAAGACGCAAGGATGGAAGATTTTCCATCTCTCATTCACGGTGTTCTACAGAGGTCAAGGAACCAAGACAAGTACTCAACAACCAATGTACTTGTTCTTCTCAACAAAGGCGTGCTCCAATCATCATAATCATCAGCCGCCAACATCACCGCCATACGTCCACCACCACCATCCGAAGCAATGTAGGTCAAACCGCACAAAACATTTCCTTTCGAGCTAAGTTTTTGATTTATTTAGTTCAATTAAATTGATTCTAATCAGTGACATAAGGAGAATGATCAAGTCCTTAGCTCAATCATACCACACGCCCATCCACCCATACCAAACCCAACGCCACTTTCAAGTAAGTCTTCACAAGCTTGTACTTGAATTTACCTATCTTTTTCACCTCTACTAGAGTTAAACAAACTGGGGACAGTTTGATTTATGTCTGGGGGGGGGTTTCTTATATTACTAACTATGCTTTGATTTGATGAGTCTTAAAGCATACATGCATCATTTATCGAGTCGTTTTATAGAGAAAACTTTTTTTCTTTTAGTCGGAAATTATGAACTTTGCTAGGTACAGGTCATTTCGAACAAGGAACCTTAATGACCATTCTCACAGTTTAGAAGCAAGGTTTACTAAGTTGAACGCTGCGAGTGGATCATTCCAACGGAGAAAGTTCTTATCTCTAGAGTACTCGAAGGATCTTGCGTTGACTTCGCACCTAATGAATCAAAACTTCTCGTCAAGGGGCTTGAGGTACTTCAAACTTTGCTCCTCTTTTAAACTCTAGCATGAATAAGTAGATGCAATGCAATCTCTCCTTGATCTTCCCTTATTATAGAAAAGAAAAAAAAATAGAAAGAAAAGTCTTAGTTTGAGAACGGCAAACCGAGTTCTTCAAAGGACAATGACGGTTCGCAGACAACATGAAAACATCGAAAAAGTGATCATTCTCGGACAAAGAAGAAGAAGAAAAAAAAATAGAAAAAGAAAGTCGTTAGAAAAAATAAAATGATACCCTAGAAAAGTAGGGATAAATCGACTAAGGGAAGAGAAAATAGGAGAGTTGTGTCTGAAATGTCTTTGTCTAGATGTTTGGAAGAGAAGAGTATAATGTCTCGTCGACCAATACTCCCTCGATAGAGACCGCACGCCTAAATGACTAAAGGGGTCAACAAGAGAGAGCTCGAAATACTCAAAGGGACCATGAACCGTATACGCGAAGGGTGAAAAGCTCAAGGTAACTAGACCCAAACGCCTTGAAGCTGAATTCCGAGTTACGTGGCTCAAACATGTCGATTGTAGACTTGACGAGTTCCCAAGTATTGGTGAGTTTCCACATTTTCAAACCTCTTTTCCTTACTTAGATTTCTGTTTTGTTTGAGGAGAAACAAAGGTTTAAGCCTGGGGGAGTTGATAACATTCATATTTTACCCAATTTTACTATCATAAGTGAGTGCTAGCATTTCACTAAGATTTTAATAGATAACCACTAGATTTCGAGTATTTGGTTGTTCAAGACTCTTTTTAGGTAATCTTAGCAAAAGACGCATATTTTGGAGCAAAATGGACATTTCCGGAAACAGTGCTCGAGGACGAAAGTTCAACATCAAACGAAGGCATTCCCACCACAAGATCAAGCTCATATTTGGAGACAATGTAGCCTTATCAGCTGACTTTCACCTCGAAGTGGTTTGAGAACAATCCCACGGTTGGATCTCAAGTTATGGAAGAAGCAAGAAGGTCCGTCAAGCACCTAGAAAGACGAGCTGGCCGCGCCACAGCCAAGCCTGATGACCAGTGGCCGCGCCACGGCCGGTCGCTCGCGCGGCAAGGCCACTTACGGTTCCCGAGCCCATTTGAAGCCCAACTTAAACCTGCAGCCGTCTTATGCAAGGTAAGACCTAATCCACGACCTAGGGGACTTGAAGACCTATATATACTCGTTGTTTAGGGTTTTTTTTAGGTAGCACGAAATACTCTAAGTTACAGAATTCTTTTGGTGGCCGTGAATCTCTGATTCGTAGTTTTCACTTTGTTCTTCGAGGGAGATTGATTTCTTCTTAAACCCTCTTTGTTTCTTATCGATTTATACAAGTTATGCATTCATTAATCACGTTTTCTACTTCTTTTTTCATGTCAGACTAGTTTACTTTCGTTGGGTGTTCTTTAAGGGGATCTATGAAGAATTTCATTAACTGTTTTTAAACCGATTGTTTAGGCCGAAGATTAGGGTTTTCTGTCTCACCATACTCATTCTTATTGCATGAGTCTAGCGTCATAAACTAGAATTCTGATCGCAGGGTCTTGAGAGCGACTAACGTCCTGAATCTCAGATCCATACCCTAGTAGGGTAGAGAGCATCCTTTAAAAGATGTCTGAATGTTTATTGTCCCGATCTTATTGCGTGTTCGTCTAGGACGCAGGATACGACAGTATACCTGCGAAATAGACGTTCAAAGATCGATCTTGCTTGTCAGAGTTAGATCGTTAAAACCAGTGAATTAGTTTAGGGAAAATCGCCTAGTCTCGTTTGCTTAACTTTTGTGTGTTTGATTTCTAGTCAGAACCCCATAGGTTTCCCGAGGAGATCCCCAACGTGTTTCCCCCATCTGCTTTTCAATCGAGATTTACGCACTTCAATATTTACTTTATCTGCACTGCTCATTTGATTTCCTTTTTACAAGCTTTTAAATTAATTTTCCTTCTCCCGTTGGTTATAGAATTGATTAACAACCTCTTCTATATAAGACGTGAATCTGATTTTTTTTCTTTTCTGCAAAAACCGTGACACAATCCCCAAAACCCCAATTTCCTGCGTCTTTGGTTGTCTTGATTTTCTGTTTTGCAGTTGACCTCCTCCCTGTGGTTCGATACCCTAAGTACTACAACGCACGCTGTGCACTTGCAGCTTAGGGTCCTACAAATTCAAAGCTCGACGAGTCCTCAAAGAAATCCTCCAATCTCGGACGACTATTTAGACCCCATCAACCTTCCGTACAACGCCTCAAATACAGAGACATCTCAATGCTTCTATGATAACCGTTGTTATGCGCGAACTCAGTTAACAGTAGATAACTATCCCAGTTACTACCCCAGTCTAGTACACACGCTCTCAACATGTCCTGTAACGTCCTGATGTTCCTCTCAGACTGACCATCCGTTTGCGAATGTTACGCAATACTTATGTGTACCTTCATCCCAAACTCTTTCTGAAACTCTTTCCTGAATCGTGAAGTGAACTTCGGATCACGATCAGACACAATACTCACTGGCACGCCATGAAGTTTCACGATCTCATCGACATACAACTCCACCAGCTTAGCCACTCCATCCGTTAGAAATGAGCAGACTTGGCCAGTCGATTCACAATGACCCAAATCACATCATGCTTATTCTTAGTCCTCGGTAAACCCAACACAAAGTCCATTGTGATCATATCCCATTTCCATTCCAGCATTGGTAATGTTTGCAACAAATCACTCGGAAACTGAATCTCTTCCTTAATCAAGTGGCACATTCGACAACTAGCCACCCACTTGGCCACGTCCCGCTTCATCCCGACCCAATGATAGTACATTTTTAAATCGCGGTACATCTTGGTCATTCCAGGATGAACATAAAACCTTGACTGATGTGCTTCCTTTGGGATCTTTTCTTTTAATTCTTTCATGTTATGAACACACACTCTGCCATTCAACACAATCGTCCCATTGTTTGAAGTTTGATACTCGGTCTTGTCACCTTGTGACATCTTAATCAGATTCTCGTCCTCCTCTTGAGCTAACCGGATCCTTGCACGGATAAGTCAGCCTGATCCGCAGCTCCCAAACCCAATGGTTCTGTATCCTCAGTCAGAACGTTTAACCTTAACGTCCTTAGGAGATTCACAACTCCTTCCATATCTTTAGCAGCTGAAACAACGTTTAACCTTAACGTCCTTAGGAGATTCACAACTCCTTCCATATCTTTAGCAGATGAAACACTAGCCCTTCTTCAGCTTAATGCATCAGCAACAAGATTAGCCTTTCATGGACGGTACGCTATCTCAAGGTCATAGCCAGCGACTAACTCCATCCATCTACGTTGCCTTAAATTCAGTTCAGGTTGAGTGAAGATGTACTTCAAACTCTTATGATCCGTAAACACTATACAAGTAAGATCGCCATATCTTTAATGCAAAGACGACAGCCGCCATCTTCAAGTCATGCGTAGGATAATTCACCACGTGCTTCCTTAGCTTCCTTGACGCATATGCAATCACATTTCCATGTTGCATTAGGACACAACCTAGTCCTTTCCTAGAAGCGTCTGTGTACACCCCATACGGTTCATCCGGCTCAGGTAGAGCCAACACTGGTGCACTTGTAAGCATTCTTTTCAGCTTCGAGAAACACTCCTCACACTCGGCTGTCCATACGGAGTCAACATCCTTACCAGTCAGACGCGTCATCCGCTGATCCATACTTGCAAAGCCTTTAACAAAACGCCTGTAGTAGCCAATCCCATAAAACTTTTTATCTCTAACGCATTCTCGTGTCTCGGCCAATCCGCAATGGCCTTGATCTTTTCAGGATCCACCGACACTCCCTACCCGAAATAATTTGACCCAAGAACCGAATGTTCCGTTGCCAAAAGCTACAATTGCTCAGCTTGGCAAACAACTTCTGCTCACACAACTTATGCTCACACAACTTCAAATGCTTCTCATGCTCTTCTGGATTCTTCGAGTACACTAGGATATCGTCTATGAAGATAATCACAAACTCATCCAAGTATTTCCTAAACACACCATTCATCAACTTCATGAATGCAGCTGGCGTATTCGCCAAACCAAACGACATGACCACGAATTCGTAGTGACCATATCTTGTCCAAAAGGCAGTCTTCCGAACGTCCGGTTCGTCTATTGGTATTTGATGGTACCCAGAAGTCAAATCAATCTTCGAGAACCAAGTAGCACCCCAGAGTTGGTCCAACAACTCGTCTATCCTTGGAAGTGGATACTTGTTCTTCACAGTAACAGGGTTCAATCCTCGGTGGTCGATGCAAAGTCGGAAGCTTCCATCTTTCTTCTTTACGAACAGAACATGTGCGCCCCATGGTGAACTGCTTGGCCTTACAAATCCCTTGTCCATAAGATCAGCCAGTTGCTTCTTCAGTTCAGCCATCTCGGCCGGAGCCATACGGTAAGGTGCCTTAGACACTGGAGCGATTCCAGACTCAAGTTCAATTGTGAACGGATCTGAACGAGCCGGTGGCATCCTAAACAAAACTTGAAAAATGTCATCAATCTCTTACACCATTGGAATGTCTCCTAACTCCACTTCTGGTCCAACCTCAGCCGTAGATATCATCGCTAGGTATGCTTCACACCCCTTCTCTATCAAACGCTCCGTTTGTACTGCTGACACAATCAAGCTACCAGAAGTCGGTCTAATTCCTTGATAAACCTGAACTTGGCCATCTCTTTCGAACTTCACCCTTCCTCGGTGACAATCCAAATGTGCCTTGTGCTTACCGAGTCAATCAATTTCGAGGATGACATCGTAAGACTTAACCTCGCAAATCACCAAATCTGCTGGCATATCAACTTCGCCAATCCAAACAGAAATGTTTCGAATCGTCCATAGTGAGAACATCACTTGGCCTCCAGCCGCTCTCACTAGTCCGAATTCTTCCCTGGGTTCCCTTTGGAATCCTCATTTTTCAATCTTCCATAGGTTAACAAAACAATGACTCGCTCCGGAGTCGAACAGAACATGAGTTTCCACCTCACCCATTAATAAGGTCCCTACATTCCTTAGAATGCTAAGACACTTAACAAAACATGCAGACACACAGTAGGTCTCCAATCCCTTCAGCTATCGCGGTATACACCCTCAGTAGGATAGCCTGCCTTTTAGTCGGTGGCGCCAGTCCATCTCCTGCACGCTTAAGCTGAGTAGAAACTTGCCCAGTTGTTCCCAACTTCGGACAATTGCGCCTGTAGTGTCCCGACTCTCCACAACTGAAGCACACAACCGACGCGCAATCTCCATCCGACACTCTCACTAACATCAAAAATCTTGTGGTTCGGACTACCACAACGAAAACAAGATCCATATGCACGCTTACACATGCCAACATGCATCTTGCCGCAAGTACCACACATGCAACTTGAGTTAGCTGGAACTTTCTTTCCAAAGTGGTGGTTTTGTCCCTCGGACGCTTGACCACTCTTGGCCACTGACACCACGGTTCCAACCTTAGAAAAATATTTTTCTGCTTGTCCAGACTCCAACAATGCTGCTTTCTCAACCAGCTTTGTGACCGTTCAAAAGCCATGGCGTAGTGGAGAGTCTTCTGGCCGTGGTCACGAGACTTGGTGGCGCGGCCATTGGTCTTGTAACTTCTATGCTTGCTTCTCCCGCGAGACTGCATAATATATCTTCAGTAAAACCGTCATAACTCCAGATCTAACCATTGTTTTGCCTTCAAACCACTTGGATATGAAAGCTAACAGTCCCCTCTATCTGGTGTCCAAATTTGAGGAAGATCTCGAGGTGGGAAGGTCTTGATCGGATGTTAAACTTCTAGCAGCTCGAATCTGTCCAAAAAGCTCCATTTTGCATCCTTTTTGCTAAGTTAACCTGAAAAGAGTCTTGACCATACAAATACTCGAAAACTATTATTTATACATTAAAACCTTAGTTAAATTCTTATTAAAGCACTCACTTATGATGGTTAAAATGGGTCAAATATGCATGTTATCAACCCCTCCGAACTTACACCTTTGTTTGTCCTCAGACAAAACAGAAATATAAGTAAGGAAAAGAGGTTTGAAAACGTGGAAACTCACCAATACTTGGGAACTCATCAAGTCTTGCAATCATCCTGTTGAGCCACGTAACTCGGAATTTAAACTCAAAGTGTTTGGGTCTAGTTACCTTGAGCTTTTCACCCTTCCCGGATACGCTTCATGGTCCCTTTGAGTATTTCGAGCTTTCTCTTGTTGACACCATCAGTGTCGATCGACACCATCAGTGTCGATCGACACCAAGTCAGAGTCGACCAAAGCGTGACGGTTTCCAATCAGAAAAATGAAAGAGGCCAAGTTTTGAAGAATTACAAGATTACCCCTAGACGAAAAATCCCCTTCTATAAATAGTTTTCTGGCATTGTTTAGCCAATTACACTTTCATAATTTAGAGATTGTTCCAGAGCTTTTTAGGGAGACAAGTCTAACTCATCCGAGCCAGATTTTGAACCCTAGTATCATTCTCTTCTATTTATTTATGCAATTTATTTCAGCCATGATTTCTGTTCCATTAATTATGTCTGAGTAGTTTGCTAGTTAGGTTAGGGTGATTTAGGGTTTGATGAAAAGTCTGTAGAACCATTATCTTTGTTAGGGAAATCACTTAGATCTTCACCTTGATTTGAACTTAACTTGATTTCTGAATTGATCACTTAGAAATCAAACGTTAGATTATTTAATAGATGCGAGAGCATTATTAGTAACTTGAACTAATCATAGGTGAGCAAAATAGCTATTCGCAAAGAGATTTGGTTTAGGTATTTTGTGAACATATCGAACCTGAACTTTAATGCTTGCTTAGATTGTTAGATTTCGCAAAGAGATTTG
>JAHZTW010000003.1:58548566-58724459 GCA_020283515.1 Alliaria petiolata | reverse complement strand
GAACCCCTGTATCATTCTCTATTCTTTTATGCAATATTATTCAGCCATGTTTTGTGTTTGCATTATTATGTCTGAGTAGTTTGTTAGTTAGGTTAGGGTGATTTAGGGTTTGATGAAGAGTTTGTAGAATCACTAGAATTATTAGGGAAATCACTTAGATCTTCACCTTGATTTGTGCTTAACTTGATTCTCTGAATTGATCACTTAGAAATCAAATCTTAGGTTGTTTAATAGATGCGAGAGCATTATTAATAACTTGAACTAATCATAGGTGAGCAAATTATCTATTCGCAAAGAGATTTGGTTTAGGTAATTTGTGAACAAATCGAACATGTTCTTATTGCTTGCCTTAATTGTTTAAATTCGCAAAGAGATTTGGAATTTAGGGATTTAGGCTTAGATAACTTCTGCAACGAGAGTTGATTGGTTTTAACTTAGAGTTTCGAGTTCTAGACGGTTCTTAATAAAATCCCTAATAAACTTAGATTCTGCATTCTTGGATTCAAACCTGGTAATTATCCTTGCCTAGCGCCTTTGTCTCTGAACTTACATCGCTTTATAAAATCGTTTACTTATTTCTGCATTGCTTTACTTTAAATTAATCGCCTAGCATAATCTAAACCTTGAAACCATAAGAGTAGCTTAAACTTCCCTGAGGATTCGATACCCCTTATACTTCAACTGCATTGCTGTGCACTTGCAGTAGTTGATTATTTGGGTAAAACTAGACCCCTATCAGTCAACGCAAGATCCTTCGAGTACACTAGAGATTAGAACTTTCTCCGTTGGAATGATCTACTCGCAGTGTTCAACTTAATAAATCTTGCTTCTAAACCCGTGAGAATGTTCATTAAGGTTCCTTGTTCACTGTGACTTGTACCTAGCAAAGTTCATAGTTTCCGACTAAAAGAAAAAGGTTTTGACTCAATAAAACGACTCGATAAATGATGCAAGTATGCTTAAGACTCATCAAATCAAAGCATAGTTAGTAATATAAGAAACCCCCCCCCCCCCAGACTTCAATCAAACTGTCCCCAATTTGTTTAAATCAAGTTGAGGTGAAAAAAGATAGGTAAATTAAAGTACAAACTTGTGAAGACTTACTTGAAAGTAGCATTGGATTTGGTGTGGGTGAATGGGCGTGTGGTATGATTGAGCTAAGGAGTTAATCATTCTCCTTATGTCCCTGCTCAGAATCGATTTAATTGAACAAAAGAAATCAAAAACTTAGCTCGAAAGGAAATGTAATGTGCGGTTTGAGCTTCCTTGCTTCAGATTGGTGGTGGTGGGCGTGTGGTAGTTATCTTGGCGGTTGATGATGATGATTATTGGGGCATGCCTTTGTTGAGAAGAACAAGTACTTTGGTTGTTGAGTACTTGTCTTGGTTACTTGACCTTTGTGAAAACACCTTTAATGAGAGATGGAAAATCTTCCATCCTTGCGTCTTGAAGATTGCATAACCTCAGAAACTTGAAGTTTGGGTCGATCCTGGCCTATCCGGTGATGTGTTCGGGATCCCGGAAGACAGATGTTGCTAGCTCAAACTTCAATGCCATATGAAATTCTTACTTGGCTTCGGTAAAGGTCTTGCTCGCGGAAAAGAGAAGCTAGTCTTCAGGAACTTTTCTCTTCACGGTTTGGTGAAGGAAGTTGCATCTTCTTCCTTCTGGAGATTGCACAACGGTTCTGGAGGATGAGACCGTTGTAATCTTCTTCGTCTTCGTGGATACAGATCTGTGGAAACTCATTGAAGAATTATGTAGAGAGAGAGATGGATCATTGACTTAACTTGACATGGATGGAGTCTTGTTTTATCTTCCCATGTTTGATGCAACCGCAGCGTACCTCGGTTTTGGAAGTTGTCTTTGCGGTCTTTAGGACGTATACAAGCCATGAAACAAGAAGGAAGCTTGAAAGGCTTGAAAGAGGTTGAAGGAGGTCCGGTTTGGTGAAGTTCTGGATGGTAAACATTTCAGACTAAGGCTGGCCGCGCAACGAGTTGTCTCGGCCGCGGCCAGGCTTGTATCCTCCGGCCCATCGTGGTTTGTGGCCTGGCCAGGCTCTTTCTGGCCGGCCCACAGGCGGTTCGTCGCTCAGTGAGTGTACTTCGAATCTTCTTCTTATATAAAAGTTGTAACTAAGAGAAAATCAAAACTAAAAATTAGAATTGTTAGAAAGATGAGGAAAAGAAAGAAAATACCTAAATGGGTTGCCTCCCATTGAGCACTTTTATTTAAAGTCTTTTACCTAGACTTTGGTGGTCATTTTAGGCTTTAGGTGCATCTTCTAAGGAAATTGGAGTTTCCTTATCTTTCTCAACATCTGCAAGATATGGCTTGAGACATTGTCCATTGACAGTGAAGTCACCTCCTTGACGATTCCAAAGAACAACAGCACCATAAGGTCGAACTTCTTTGAGCTTGAAGGGTCCGGACCATCACGATTTAAGCTTCCCGGGAAAAAGTCTCAACCGTGAGTTGTAAAGTAGTACTTTGTCATTAGGTGAGAACGTCTTAGGTACTACCTTCCTGTCATGATACGCCTTAGTTCTCTCCTTGTAGATCTTAGAACTCTCATAGGCGTTATGACGAATTTCGTCCAACTCATTCAACTGCATCAATCGTTTTTCAGCTGCTGGCTTGATGTCGTAGTTTAATTTCTTGACTGCCCATTCTGCCCTATACTCAATCTCTACTGGAAGATGACATGTTTTTCCATAAACAAGATGGAAGGGGGTCGTACCTAAAGGGGTTTTGAACGCAGTAATGTACGCCCAAAGAGCATCGTCAAGCTTCTCCGACCAATCTTTTCTTGTCTTTCATACTGTCTTTTCCAAAAACCTTTTGATTTCTCTGTTAGAGACCTCAATTTGTCCACTTGTTTNTGTACGCCCAAAGAGCATCGTCAAGCTTCTCCGACCAATCTTTTCTTGTCTTTCATACTGTCTTTTCCAAAAACCTTTTGATTTCTCTGTTAGAGACCTCAATTTGTCCACTTGTTTTAGGGTGATAAGGTGTAGCAACCTTATGACTCACGCCATTCTTCTTCAAAAGGTTCTCAAAAATTTTGTTGATAAAGTGAGAACCACCATCGCTTATCACAGCTCGTGGAACACCAAATTTTGGAAACATGATCGACTTGAACATCTTTATCACCACTTTTGCATCATTTGTAGGACTAGTTATGGCTTCCACCCACTTAGACACATAGTCTACAGCAAAAAGAATGTATTTTTTCCCAAAAGATGAAGGAAAAGACCCATAAAGTCGATTCTCCACACATCAAAAACTTTGACTTCTTGGATAAAGTTCTGCGGCATCTTATTCCGTTTATTGAAATTGCCTTGTCTGTGGAAAGCATCACACTTAAAGATGAAAGTGTGGGCGTCCTTGAACATAGTGGGCCACCAAAAACCAGCTTGTAAGACCTTAGCGACAGTCTTAATAGTAGCAAAGTGTCCAGCGCAGTTAGATCTGTGACAAGCGAAGAGAATGCCCGAAACCTCTTCTTCTGGGATGCATGTTCGGAATATATGATCTGAACATTGCTTATAGAGATATGGTTCATCCCAAAAGTATCTTTTAACATCTCGAAAGAACTTTTTCTTCTTATAGCCGAAGATTTGAGGTGGTTCAATATCAACGGCTAAATAGTTTGCAATGTGTCTAAATCATGGTGTGTTGAATCACTCTGATCTTACCTTAGATGGGCGTGTCTTGCCTGCATTTTCACCAGTTGGGACAGCTTCTAGGGTGTAGACGTATTCCTCCGGTAAGCTGTCATTCAGAGGTAGTTTAGCTTCGACATTCATTCTAGAAAGATGATCGGCTACACCATTATCAGCTCCTCTCCTATCTCGAATCTCCATATCGAATTCTTGAAGTAGAAGTATCCATCTTATTAGCCTTGGTTTAGCGTCTTTCTTTGACATCAAGTATCGGATTGCAGCGTGATCCGTATGAACTATTACTTTCGATCCGACAAGGTATGATCGGAATTTCTCGAAAGCAAAGACAATTGCGAGAAGCTCTTTCTCCGTCGTTGTGTAGTTGCATTGAGCATCATCCATAGTTCTACTCGCATAGTAGATTACATGCATCTTCTTATCTATCATTTGCCCAAGAACCGCCTACCGCATAGTCACTAGCATCACACATGATCTCGAATGGTTGCTCCCAATCTGGTGGTTGCGCAACGGGAGCCGAGACAAGCGCGTCTTTGATCTTGTGGAAAGCAACTAAACACTCATCTTCGAACTCAAATTTTGTACCTTAGCAAAGCAGGCGTGTAAGGGGCCTTGCAATCTTTGAGAAGTCTTGAATAAATCTTCTATAAAATCCTGCATGACCTAGAAAGCTTTGGATTCCCTTGACGGTTGTTGGTGGTTGCAAGCTCGTCATGACCTCAATCTTTGCCTTGTCAACTTATATTCTCTTTGCTGAGATCTGATGTCCAAGAAAAACTCCGTCTTGTACCATGAAGTGACACTTTTCCCAATTCAAAACCAAGTGTCTGTCTTCCCATCGTTGTAAAACTTTGCTAAGATTTGCTAGGCATGTTTCGAAAGAAGATCCATGGACGGAGAAATCATCCATGAAAATTTCCATAAAATCTTCGATATACTCTGTGAAGATTCACATCATGCATCTTTGAAAGGTGGCAGGGGCGTTGCACAAGCCGAATGGCATCCGTCGATATACAAATGTTCCGTAAGGACATGTTAAAGTCGTCTTTTCTTGGTCTCCCAGGTGAATGGGAATCTGAAAAAATCCATAGTAACCGTCAAGAAAACAATAATATTGATTATTTGCTAACCTTTCTAGCATTTGATCGATGAAAGGCAATGGGAAGTGATCCTTTATTGTTGCTGCGTTTAGCTTCCGGTAGTCAATACACATGTGGTGGCCGATTATCGTCCTTGTCGCGATCATCTTGCCTTTCTCGTTCTCAACGACTGTAACTCCTCCTTTCTTTGGAACCACATGGACTGGACTCACCCATGTGCTGTCCTAGATCGGGAATATAATTCCGGCTTCCAAAAGCTTCATGATCTCCTTCTTGACGACCTCCGTTAGATTCGGATTCAGCCTCCTTTGATGCTCTATTGAGTTATTGGTGTTTTCTTCGAGGTAAATATTGTGCATGCAAAGGGCGGGGAGATCCCGGGAATATCATCAACTGAGTATCTCAGTGCTTTTCTATGCTTCTGTAACTCGCAAAGAAGCAATGACGTTTCAATATCGTTCAGGTTCGAGTAGATGATGACGGGGTATGTGGAGTTCGGTCCTAAGAAAGCATACTTTAAGCCAACCGGTAGAGGTTTAAGCTCGACTTTGGGCGCCTTAAGTTCGCTCCAAGGGTCAGCTGTTCCATTAAGTGCGTCTTGAGGAGGTGTTGGAGTATCATGCTCTTCATTTAGGTCAAGGAAAGTGATAAGCGGATTCTTAGTGAGACTTAACAATTACTCAAGCTACTACTCATGTCATTGTAATAGTTGAGGATCAATCCATATGGAAATGGTTAAGACACTAGGAATGCATACAACTTCTTAATCTAAGCTAGCAATAAAGTTTGGAATTTAACCAACAACCTAAGAGATCAAAAAAACCAAATCAAAGCTAATTAACTACTAATCAAGATTATCAAAAGACTAAAACGAATCCAAGGATGGGGTTATCAATCTAAGGTGTTCCAAGAATCAATCTTTGATGCCAATCAATAACATAGCATGCTAATCCCTAAGCTTAGAACTCAATAGCTAGACTAATCCACTTTCATGGCACTAATCCCTTCATTAATCATCATAATCAAGATCAAACTTTCATTTGTGAAAAGGAAGCTAACAAGCATAATGAAACAGTTCTAAATTGCTAATAAACACCCTAGACAATCACTTCCATGAGCTAAGAATGTAAATCCCTTGTTTAGTTGGTTGGGGAATTTCATCAAACACCTTGTGGGTGTGAAATTTCTTAAGGCCTAGTTTTAGCTTGATCATGGTTAAACTAGCATTTAGAACACTAAACATGGAGGGAAATGAGAAGATCTAACGCTAGGCATCAAGATTAACCCTTAAAACACCCTAGATCTAACCCATCCTTAGATCCTAATGAAACTACTCACTAGTCATAGTTAAACCCTCAAATCCTATGAAAAAAATAGAGTTAAACCTGATTAGAGAGATAGAGAATATAAGATTAATAAAGACAAGTACTAAATTGCAAAAACTTTAAAGAAATGTCTTACAAATTACTTAAAAACCAAAAAGGGAAGGTTTTCTAAACAAGAACAAGAGATTAAAAGATACTTAGGAAAAATTAGGTATTTTCCTATTTATAGTGAACAGTAGACGACCCGGGTGAACCCGGAACAAACATGGTATTGACCCGGTTAAGGTCTGAAAATCGGGCAGTGTATCGAGCTTGCTAGGTCGATACGCAGCTCGATACGCTGCTAAAAGTTTCTTCAAGGAGTGTGTCGACACAGATCCCCGATACGCCGTCTTCAAACTTCGGATGAGATGTGTGTCGACCTTAATAGTCCGATACGAATGCCCGATACGCCTTGTTCTGAAACTCCGGGTGCCCTGTGTATCGAGCTTAGTAGCTCGACACAATCATTCGATACGCATACTCCGTCTTCCCTGCCGCGCTATATCGACCTTGGTAGGTCGACACCAAGGTCTTCACACTTTTAAAATTTGTCTGCTTCATGTTTGGCTCCCTTCTCTTCTTCCTCCTTGTCACCCAACTCTCCTTAGAGGTCATACAAGCCTCCAAAGTACCTAATCAAGACTCAATATGCACAATATGCAACAACCTAAGCTAAAATTTGCTAAACTCTAATATGGATGCAATTTGGACTAAAAATAGCTAAATGGATGCATAAATGAATGAAAAGTTATCTAAAATGGATGCTAAAACATGCTAATTTATGAGTATATCAGAAAGACACCAACTCATTGTAGACCTCGGGTTTATCCAGCATCTTTTCAAGATTTCTTGTAGTTTCTTCGAGGAGATTATGCTCGGTTTTGGCGTTTGCCAAAGCAATCTCTAGTGGATCGTCAAAGAGAATTCCTTCATAGACCTCTTCAGTAGCTCTATCAAGCTCGTCAAGCCAAAAGATTTGGCCGTCTAGGGCCGGTTTATTCAAGCTCTTGCTCATGTTAAAGTTCATCACCATATCGCCAAGATGCAAATTGATTATTCCTTTCGGAACATCAATGATTTCTCCAGCTGTAGAGAGGAATGGTCTACCAAGTATAAGAGGGTCTCTAGGCTCCTTATCAAACTCCAAAATCAAAAAAAATCAGTTGGGATGATACAACCTCCAATGACGATGGGTATATCGACCAACACTCCGATGGGTAGTCGAATAGATCTATCTGCTAGTATCTAGGAGATCTTTGTAGGAAAAAACACGTGGTACCCTAAGCGCATGGCTACCAAAAGTGGCATCATGTTGATACTTGATCCAAGATTGCAAAGAGATCGTTCGAAGAGTACGAAACTACCTGGATCTTCGCGTTTAAGAGGAGTGCGATTTGGTATTCATGGTTGATCATCATCACGCCTTCTTCCTTGGTTAGAGTGTTGGTTAAGATGCTCTTCATGTAATTTCTTAGTGTAGGAATCATAGCGCTTGCTTCGACGAATGGTAATCTCACAATAAGTTGTCCGATGATTTCCTTTAGCTTCGCTTTTTCTTTCTCCTTCTTTGTTTCTTTCAAACATCTAGGGTAAGGTACCTTAGGCATGTATACACGTGTTGGAGGTGGTGGAATTTCGTCCTCCCTTAGTCTACCACGCATCGTGGCTTCCTCATAGAGATTTTCATTTCTAACGTCGGTTGTTTCTTTCGCTTCTTTCTCCTTTGAGTCCTTCGGGGGTTCTGGTTCTTTGTAAGCTCGCCCACTCCTAAGAGTAAGTGCTTGCATGTCATTATTGTGAGATGAATCTTCTTGTTAGATAGGAGATGATTCCACCGGCTTATCCTTAATCCGAATTGCCTTCTAGGTTTGCTCCTCAATTCTTTTTAATTCTGCCAAAAGAAACTTAATCTCTTTCACATCGTGATCCTCTCTCTCTTTAGAAGCAGCAAGTTCTTCCCTCATGGTTTGCATCTCAGTTTAGTTAGATTTTTCTTCTCTTGTACGACATTGTGATTGCATATCATCAGTTTTGTTATTGTAATCGCTAGTTGCCAAGTTACTTACCAAGATACGAGCCTTCTTTGCCGATCTTGTAGAATAGTCGCCAGTGCTTGCTGTGTCGAATTGGAGTTTAATTTGGTCAGCAACTCCACTATAAAACATCATCATCATGCACTCTTGGGAGAATCCATGATGTGGGCAATCTCTTTCATATTCCTTAAAACGCTCCCATGCGTCATAGAGAGTCTCCGTCTCTCCTTGTTTGA
The DNA here is from genome assembly GCA_020283515.1 of Alliaria petiolata. Lineage (NCBI taxonomy): Eukaryota > Viridiplantae > Streptophyta > Magnoliopsida > Brassicales > Brassicaceae > Alliaria > Alliaria petiolata. Next base: position 58,716,037 of record JAHZTW010000003.1, on the reverse strand, counting down.
AGTTTTGTATCTCTTTCCGCAAGTGGTTGGAGCGATGTTTAGTGTAAAAAGGGCCAAAGAAAACTTATTTACACTGCTTCCAAGTCGTGATAGATGCTGGTGTCAATGACTTCAGCCACTTGCTCACCTTCTCGCTTGAAGAGAACGGAAAAAGCTTGCACTTGAAGTAGTCTCCATCAAATTTGGAGAAGGTGCAGATTTCTTCAAAGGCTTCAATGTGGTCTATCGGACGCTCTTCTGAGTAACCACGATACTGATTTTCCTTGACCAAGTAGATCAAGTGTCCTTTGATCTCAATATGTTTGCCTTCGGGAGGCGTCAACCGAAAAGGGCTTCGGTTTTGAAGAAACTTGAGAGGCGCATCAGATTCAGCGATCGTGGGTGCATCCTCTAGAAACGATTCGTCTTCGTCGCTAGTTAGATCATCCTCTTCTTCCACTCGTTGTTCCTCGTCTTGAAAAGGCGGATCTCCAAGAGCTTCGGGGTGTCGAATTCGATCCCCCATTAGAGATGTACCTGAAAAACGCAAAGTTAAACGAAAAGTTTAGTAAACGTTCTATTGATTTTAAAGCAAGGATTCGAAAGAAACAAATCAAAGTCCCCGGCAACGGCGCCAGAAACTTGATGCAACAGGATTTAGAGTCTGTTTTCGAGTTTTAAATTTGTAACCCTATTGCCTGTAAGTGCACATATGTGCGTTGTAGTATTTAGGGTACCAATCCACATAGACTAAGTTGTTTTTAACAAATCCACTAAACCGAAAATCAATAATAACGAACAATTGAATATGGGGTTGTTTGGGTGTTGTGAGTGGTGACGAAGATAGTGAATATGATGGTAAATCAATACGAGAAATAGTTGGGTGTTAGGGAATTCACAAGGTATCATGGATCAATCAACGAGATATTTAAGCAGAAAGAATCGATGGATGTTCTAGACTATCCTACTTCCGTAGTATTAATCTCGAAATCGAATCTAGATAAATCATGAAATCTATCAACTTAGATTGCTAAAATCCCGTTAAATCTAAGCATCTAGACAACCTAATTTTCCAAATACGCAAACAGCCCTAGACTAACTTTCGCAGCCTAAAGTTGTTTGTTCATCTAAAGATAATCCCCAATCCATAAACCTAGTAATCAATCCATGAATCCCCTTTGAAAAACTCTAAACCCAACATAGAAACTACTCATACATAACGAAGTAAATCGCAGTCATGGTTGATAAACGCAAAGATGAGAAGTAATATATGATAGCAAAACGAAATAAGAGATAAGAGGGTTCAAAAATCTTCTCAGTATCGAAGTACAAAGTCGAGATCTTCTCCCTTGGAAACGAAAAGAACAAAGAAAAACTCTAGAAAAATGTGGCTGTGAATTGTCTATGATGGGGGCTGCGTGCCTCCCCTAAATAATGAATAGAGATGAGTATTCATAGGTCTTGAGGCGTCACTTAGGTTTCTTTTGTTTTTGACGGTAATTGGGCTTGATGGGCTTGAAAACGGGCTTCAAAAACGTGTTTTATGTTGGCCTTACCACGGACCGCTCATGGCCCGGCCACATGGGGTCTGGCCGCACTAGGAAGTAGCCATGGTGCGGTGGAGAGTCTTCTGGCCACGGTCACGAGGCTTGGTGGTGCGGCCATTGGTCTTGCAACTTCTATGCTTGCTTCTCCCGCGAGACTGGATAATATGTCTTCAGTAAAACCGTCATAACTCCAGATCTAACCGTTGGTTTGCCTTCAAACCACTTGGATATGAAAGCTAAAAATAACTTTTATCTGGTTTCCAAAGTTTAGGAAGATCGCGTGGTGGGAAGGTCTTGATCTGATGTTAAACTTCTAGCAGCTCGAATCTGTCCAAAATACCGCTTTTCTCCAAAAAGCTCCATTTTGCATCCTTTTTGCTAAGTTAACCTGAAAAGAGTTTTGACCATACAAATACTTGAAAAAAACTATTTATACATTAAAACTTTAGTGAAATGCTTATTAAAGCACTCACTTATGATGGTTAAAATGGGTCAAATATGCATGTTATCAAGCAGCAGCCTCAATCTCATGCTGGTTCCCAACCGCATTCTCAGTTCCAGAACTCCCCGAGTTCGCAGCACCATTAACTCTTGCAGCTCTTGTCCTTCTCAGAGCCATCTGCACCCCAAAACAATACCGGTTAGCCCGAAGCTAATCGCAACAAAGGATTCCCAACTCTACAAAACAACAACCCGCGAGAATTGGCAGTGAAAGGTGGATATTTCTAACCCCAACTATGCTAATGAACTGTTCTAGAATTGACCATGCTCTGATACCAAAATGTGATGACCCAACCCGATATTTCTATCCATGCCGGACCGTCCTGAGTCAACTCTCGGCCAACATACAAACTTGGCGGAATTTTCAAACTTTTCTCAGTCACTTAAATAACAATTCGATTCTCAAAACAACCATTCTCATTGCATAATTAATCAGTATTCCAAACGTACAAACGAGGTTCATAAAATCATAAACTAACTTAGCCAAATTCGATTAAGTTATAAAGTAAAGCCAAAGTCGTTAACCAAAGCAACACTTAAACGATTAACCCCAAAACCCAATCCTAAATCCACTCTTTTTTTCACTGCCTCCACTCTTTACCTGCACACTCAACACAAAAGAGAGGCATAAGCATTACCATAAATCCTTAGTGAATACGGTCATCCCGTAACACCTTGGCCAACACCAATCACGCAATTATACTATCAATTCTAACATGATATCAAACACTTAGCAAGCAAGCAAATAAACACGCATGATCATCAACCCTAACTCGGACCACAGTCTTACAGACTCGGTTATGCCCTAGCGTGAATAACACATCACCTAGACAAAGGAAACGATCCTGCCTCGATCACAAGCTACCTAGATATCACATAATCTCACGGTTACCAAAACCGAATCACAATCACAAAAACATTGACCTTCCTAAGCATAAAACCCTACTTACACAAGCGATCAATAAACACACAAGGATCTAGCAATCAAACGATCCTAGACACTACCCACAGTCACGCACTCACCTTAGACAATCAAACAAACGGTTTGGTCGGAGGTTACTCGGTGAAAACTCGATCAAAAACGAAGATAGTCGAACACACTTGCGATTCCTTGACTATCGCTTTGACCATTCCCTGGAGATCATATCTCCTCTCGGCTAACTCACAACTCGTCCACTTTTCCTCAGACCAAACTCTGTATTCCCTCAGAAACATCACAAAACAGATGGATTAGTCCGATGTTACTCGATACTTAGTCGTTTTCTCGACACTTTCACAAATTTTACTCGGACTTAGCCATTTTCGCTCGGCTACAGTCGCGGTACAGTCCGATTCTCACAGACATAATCACAAAACAGACAATTTCTCACATCCGGTCGAACCTCACTCGACCCATAACATATATACATCGGCCATCCCATGATCCATTCGATCATAATCAGAATTTCTGGTCGCGGATGCTACAATTACCATCGACCACTCTCGCTCCAATTGTTGAATGAATGGAAATCTGTGAATTTCATCGTTTGATGACATCTCGACAACCACGAGTTGCGACTGTAAGCGCGTCTATGGCTGAAAGTGAGATTGAATTTGCGGCTGACGTTGATGCGGCTGCAGCTCCAATTGTGGCTCCAGTTGATGGTGAATATCAATGATGGTGTTATTGTTATTGACCATGGCCGCAAACTGAAAGGTTGGTGTGTCAGCCACGACCGTAGCGGGATGAAACACGTATTGAAACATCCTTCGTTGATTTTGAAAAACATTAGGATATTGTTTTCAAAAGGTACTAGCTTCAAACGAGGAGGAATTAGTAGTGCGGGTAGACATGAAATTTGGCTAAGAGAACGCATAAGCATGAACAGAGTTGACATGTGAGAACAAATCACGATGCTTTTCAAAGGTCTGCACACAAAAACGACAATGAAACCCGAAATGCATGTTTTTGTAAAAGGAAGATAGAGTTAGAGGATACGTTAGATATACAATAAGCTTAGAAGAACATCATATATATAAGATGAGATCAAGGAAATAATTGTAATTTTATATAAAACAAGTTAAAATGAATTAATCCTTGTTTATATTAAGCATAATTTTTAATATATTTCTTAGAATATAAGTGTTACACGTTAAATAAACAAAATTAGTGAATTTTTTTTTGTTTTTTCGGTTACAATCGAATCTTTGTCATCAGAGATTTCTGATATAATTGTATTACCAATAATGATTAATCGACCGAAATCAACTACATGTACCAAATGAAATTATCATGAATCGTTCTACGAGCAACGACTCCACGATGCAGCTCTTCTAAAAAAAATGATGATGGTAAACGGTTCTATATGCATAACATCCATGATAGACATCTTTTTACAACATTGTAGATCACGACAAACAGCTATGTATGCATCAATTAATCAATTGAAACTGCATTTACAAAACTATTGCGATGATTTTCTTGTTTTCAATCTAATTGCGACATGTGGATGACATTTCGTAAAAATCATAATCTTTAAGAAGGTTGAAAAAAAATTTCGTCCTCTGGACGACTACTATGCGACAAGTCCCAATACATTAACAATCATGAAAGGACATCGAAAACGAATTCACCTTTTAAAACAATTTTGACGAGCGAACCATAGTTCTAGTCACACGAGACTAACGAGGGATCAACGAGGGACCAAATGCACGAGTATGGATAAGCATTAACAGGTTATTCCAGCTATGAATTGATATCAATAAAAAATCGATAGATTACACCAAAACAATCACGTCACTTCGCATCCTCCGAAAGCAGGTTGTGGCAGTCTCCTAAAATCTTACGTTTAGGTTAACTATAAATACTCATTCTTTTTTCTAGTAAATGAGATCCATATATTAATGGATGGATGGAAGACGCAAAAAAAAAAAAGAAAAATAAATGGTAATGTTAAAAAAAAAAAGACTCAATCTACACACATTGTCCCTTTCGTTTATTTTTCCCTCTTGTCAGCCACATTGTCCCATTATAACAACAGAGTTAGCGAGATTTTACGATTACAACATTCAATTTGTTTTTTTGGGGCCATCATGGTCGTGTAATTGTCTCTGTAAAGCCCATTCAAAACCAAAAGTTGAAGGAAGGTTTCAAACATCGAGTGAAGTCGAGTCAAGTTTTCCGCAATTACGTACACTCGATAACATTAACACTGTTCATGCTATCATGTCCCTTTTGATCATATCCGAGATATCTTATCATTCAAAGTATTTTCTAAAGTGTTCATTGCAATCTAACATCTATTAGACATGTTCACGATCTCAAAGTCATGGAACCACAAAATTTAAGTTGGAGGATCAAAACTCATCCACAAACACTTTATCCACGAGTACGTCATCCACAAAGACTTATCCTATTCACATATATATATTTGTAGATGTTGCCATATGGTTACTTCATCAGAATTCTAATAAATTTGTAACTATTACCAATATTTTGTATTTTATCTCTTTACGATTTTGTGATTTCGATAAGATTGCTATCTAATCCTCTTATCTTATGTCAACAATTTTTGTAAAAAAACAACGTTCAAAAATGTTTTCAGCTGTTTCAATAAGTAAACAAATTAAATTTAAATAAAAATCAGAAAAGGAAAGAAAATTTATACCATTTATTTTTAGAAAAATAGCTAAAACGGTTCATTTCTTATTTGTTTTTTATTTTATATTTTTTGTCATATAATATTATATTTAAATTTCAGTGGGAAAATTACATAAGCTAGCTGTAAAAAAATACAACTTCGAACAAAAACGCCCACAAAAAATGACAAATATCCAAAAAAAAAACTTATAACCGAAAAACAACTTTACATCAAGTTATGTAGTCAATACTTTTATTGTAATCGCTGGCTATTATAGTCGTCTTTTTGTACCATCTTTTTCTATCTCATAAATTATTATCGTCTATATGACTGCAATCTCGTCTCTCCGTGATGTCATTAAAATATGGCTTTAGACTGTAATCTCGTCTTTATGTGCTGTCATAACTTAGCCAATTCATGTATGACTGGCCAAGCCACGATCCTCTAGGGGGTCTCAAATGGCGTCAATCATCTTCATATACAACTTCTACATAATCAATATTCTTGAGCGAATCGACTAGATTCGGCAGTATGCATGCATATCTATCTCAACCTTGCTGGCATAAGTAGGTGCTAATGCACAATTCACATGACCAGCAATTAAACAAAGTGAACACTCATACTTTTTTGCAGTAAAACAACAAGCAATCTATACCGAGGCTAACAGTGCTTTCGTATGAATGGTTTCTAGACTAGATTTCACTACCACGGATAGATCCTACCTTCGTCACCCTGCCCCCCGTTCTCCCTGAAGCTCTACCCGAATGATCTCACTTTCTCTCTCTAACCCTTTCTGATTCTAGCCGATTTGCGCAGAATATTGATTATGTAGAAGTTGAATATGAAGATGATTGAGGCCATTTATGACCCCTAGAGGATCATGGCTTGGCCAGTCATACATGAATTGGCTAAGTTACAATAGCACGGAGAGACAAGATTACAGTCTAAATCCGTATTTTTATGACATGACGGAGAAAGGATTGCAGTCATATAAGCGATAATAATTTATGTGATAGGAAAAGATGGTAGAAAAAGACAATTATAATAGTCAACCATTACAATAAAAGTATTGGTTAAACTGCAGAACTTGATGTAAAGTTATTTTTTCGGTTGTAAGTTTTTTTTTTTTATATTTGTCTTTTTCTTGTGGGCGTTTTTTCCGCAGTTGTATTTTTTAGAGCTGGCTTATGTAACTTTCTCACAGAAATTTAAATATAATATTATATGACAAAAATGGAAATCTTGTGGGCATTTTTGTCCGGGATTGTATTTCGTTACAGCTGACTTATGTAATTTTCTCACAAAAATTTAAATATAATTTTACATGACAAAAATGGAAAAAAAACTCAAATAAGAAAAGAAGCGTTTTCACAAAAATTTAAATATACTTGTACATGACAAAAATGGAAAAAAACTCAAATAAGAAAAGAAGTGTTTTTAGCTATTTTCTAAAAAAAAAAAACATGGTGTAAATTTTCTTTCCTTTTCTGATTTTTATTTAAATTTAATTTGTTTAATTATTCAAACAGCTGAAAATATTTTTGAACATTGTTTTTGACCAAACTTGTTGAGATAAGATAAGATAATTAGATAAAAATCTTGTCGAAATTACAAAATCGTAAAGAGATAAACTACAAAACTCTTGTCTGAATTCCGATGAATTAACCATATGGGAAAATCGACAAATATACATATGTGAATATGATAAGTCTTTGTGAATGACGTACTCATGGATAAAGTGTTTGTGGATCACTTTTGATCCTCCAACTTAAATTTTGTGGTTCCATGACTTTAAAATCGTGGACATGTCAAATGGATGTTAGATTGCAGTGAACATTTTAGAAAATATTTTGAATGATAAGATATCGTGGATATGATCAAAAAGGACATGATAGCATGGACAGTGTTAGTGTTATCGAGTGGACGTAGTTGTGGAAAACTTGACTCGACTCTACTTGATGTTTGAAACCTTCCTTCAACTTTTGGTTTCTAATGAGATTTACAGAGACAATTCCACGACCATGATGGCCCCACGACAACAAAATTGATGTGTAATCCATATGTCACATGACCAACAATCAAAGAAAGTAAACACTCATACTTATTTTGCTGTAAAACAACAAGCAATCTATACGGAGACTCACAGTGCCTTCGGATGAATGGTTTCTAGACTAGACTTCACTACCACGGATATATCCTACCTTCGCCACCTTGCCTCCCATTCTCCCTGAAGCTCTACCCGAATGATCTCACTTTCTCTCTTTAACCCTTTCTATTTCTCTCTCTTAAGTTTGGAACAATTTTGGTGTGGTTCTAAAGGGCAAAGGGTGGGGGTACTTATAGGAGTTTTCTGAGCTAGTAAGCTGCCAGGCACATAAGTCCATTCACTGATCATATCCACTCGTTGATCCTATCCACTCGTTGATCCTATCCACTCGTTGATCTTATCCATTCGTTGATCTTATCCACTCGTTCATCTTATCTAGTAATCAATAAGGACGAAATATCGTCTGGCTAGATTCGTGCTTATCCATTGATCTATAAGAAAGAAATAGCTCTTGACCAGATTCGTGCTTATCCATTGATCTATAAGATCGAAATAGCTCTTGACCAGATTAGTGCTTATCCACTAATTTATAAGAATGAAATAGCTCTTGACCATGTCTGTGCTAATTCTTTGTACGGGTTATTACAAACATTGTCCATGTTATCATGTCCTTTTGATCATATCTTATCATTCAAAGTATTTTTTAAAGTTTTCACTACAATTTAACATCCATTAAACATGTCCACGATCTCAAAGTCATGGAACCACGAAATTTAATTAGAAGATCAAAACTCTTCCACAAATACTTTATCCACGAGTACACATATGTATATTTATCAATGTTCCCATATGGCTACTTCATCAGAATTCCAACAAATTTGTAGTTATTACAAAGATTTTTTATTTTTTCTCTTTACGATTTTGTGATTTTGACAAGATTTCTATCTTATCTCAACAAGTTTTGTAAAAAACAGTGTTCAAAAATGTTTTCACCTGTTTGAATAATTAAACAAATTAAATTTTTAATAAATCAGAAAAGAAAAGAAAATATACACCATGTATTTTTAGAAAATAGCTAAAACGCTTCGTTTCTTTTTGGAGTTTGTTTTACTTTTTTGTCATGTAATATTATATTTGAATTTCTGTGAAATTTTACATATTTAAATTTCTGTAAAAAAAACAACCCCGGACAAAAATGCCCCCAAGAAAAAGACAAATATTCAAAAGAGAAAACTTACAACCGAAAAAACAATTTTAGGGGTAAAACTTGAAGTAACAAACCCCACCGCATCAATTGCCATCGACCACTCTCGCTCCAATTGTTGAATGAATGGAAATGTGAGAATTTTATCGTTCGATGACATCTCGACAACCACGGGTTGCGGCTGTAAGCCCGTCTGTGGCTGAAAGTGAGATTGAATCTGCGGCTGACGTTGATGCGGCTGCAGCTCCAATTGCGGCTGCATTGGATGGTGAATATCAAAGCTGGTGTTATTGTTATTGAATATGGCCGCAAACTGAAAGGTTGGTGTGTGAGCCACGACAGTAGCGGGATGAAAAACGTTTTGAAACATCCTTCGTTGATGTTGAAAAACATTATGATATTGGTTTTGAAAGGCCGTAGCTTCAAACGAGGAGGAATTAGTAGTGCGGGTAGACATGAAATTTGGCTGAGAGAAAGCATAAACATGAACAGAGTTGACATGTGAGAAAAAATCATGCTGATTTTCAAAAGTTTGCACACAAAAATGACAATGAACCCGAAATGCATGTTTTGTGAAAGGGAGATAGAGTTAGATATACAATAAGCTTAGAAGAACATATATATATGTTTTTATATATATATAAAAGATGAGAGCAAGGACATAATTGTAATTTTATAAAAAAAAATTAAAATGAATTACTCCTTGTTTATATTAAACATAATTTTTAATATATTTCTTAGAGTATAAGTGTTACACGTTAAATTAACAAAATTAATGAAATATTTTTTGTTTTTCTAGGTTACAATCGAATCTTTGTCATCCGAGATTTCTGATATAATCGTATTACAAATAATGATTAATCGACCGAAATCAACTACATGTACCAAATGTCATGAATCTCTCTACGAACAATGAATCCATGATGCAGCTCTTCTCGGTAAAAAACTAATTGACGATGGTAAACGGTTCTATATGCATAACATCCATGATAGACATCTTTTTACAACATTGTAGATCACGACAAACAGCTCTGTCTGCAGCACTATGAAGCCTCTTATAAATTTTGCATCAATTAATCAATTGAAACTGCATTTACAAAACTACACTGTTAGCAGTATTAAAAATCTTAGTTTAGTATACTTCAAATATGCGTTGATGTATGTAATTGTGTATGTATATATGTACGTATGTAACTATTGCGATGATTTTCTTGTCGTTAATCTAATTGCGACATGTGGATGACATTTCGTCAAAATCATAATCTTTAAGAAGGTCGAAAAAAATTTCCGTCCTCTAGACAATTAGTATGCGACAAGTCCCAATACATTAACATTCATGAAAGGACATCGATGGCAACGAACTCACCTTTTTAAACAATTTCGACGAGCGAACCATAGTTCTAGTCACACGAGCCTAACGAGGGATCAACGAGGGACCAAATGCACGAGTATGGATAAGCATTAACATGTTATTCCAGCAATGAATTGATATCAATAAAAAATCGATAGATTACACCAAAACTATCACGTCACGTCGTATCCGCCGAAAGCAGGTTGTGGCAGTCTCCTAAAATCTTACGTTTAGGTTAACTATAAATACTCGTTCACTTTTCTAGTGAATGAGATCCATAGATTAATAGATAATATTTTTTTATCTAATCCTCTTATCTTATCTCAACAAATTTGGTAAAAAAACAATGTTCAAAAATGTTTTCAGCGGTTTGAATAATTAAACAAATTAAATTTAAATAAAAATCAGAAAATGTAAGAAAATTTTGACCGTCTATTTTTAGAAAAATAGCTAAAAAGCTTCATTTCTTATTTGATTTTTTTTTTCATTTTTTGTCATATAATATTATATTTTAATTTCTGTGAGAAAATTACATAAGCTAGTTGTAAAACAAATACAACTCCGGACAAAAACGTCCACAAAAAAGACAAATATCCAAAATTAGGGGTGGGCACTTCGGTTTTCGGTTTAGTTTCGGTTCGTTTTTTTCGGTTTTACGGTTTATCGACTTTATAAAAATTCAAGCCATATAAAAATCATATGTATATTTCGGTTTGGTATGGTTCGGTTTTTTTCGGTTTTTGGTTTTTCGGTTTTATAAAAATTAAAGCCCATATGTAACTTGGTTCGGTTTGGTATGGTTCGGTTTCGGTTTTTTTGGAATTATATTATTACGAAAAACTTTGAATCTTTGATTCAAACTCTGAATATGAATAGTAATAATAGATATGAGTGAAACAAAACAAAAAGTTAAAAGAATAAAATCCTAATCATAAGAAATAAATTTAAATCATCAATAAAACCAAGTCCATAAAAGCCAAAAACTAAAAAACAAATATTTCTATTCCTAGTTTGTATTTCTAAATATTATATTTTAATTATTTATATGTAGATATTTTTTAAAATATTATATTTAAATTTATAAGTTTAAGATTTAGTAAATTATAAAGATAATTAAGCCTAATAATAAAATATGGACATAAACTAAATTAAGAAAATAAGAAAATATAAATTATTTAAATTTTAGTTCTGAAACCATAAAAACCATTCGGTTTGACGGTTTTTAACCAAACCAAACCTAAACCAAAACTTTTAAAAAATAATAACCAAATGGTCTTTTAGGTTTAACCATAACCAAACCATATCACTTTTTTCGGTTTGGTATGGTTTGGTTTTTTCGGTTACGGTTTTTTTGCCCACCCCTATCCAAAATAGGATACTTACAACCGAAAAAACAACTTTACATCACGTTATGTATTTTAACCAATACTTTTATTGTAACGCTGGCTATTATAATCGTCTTTTTCTACCATCTTTTCTTATCGTATAAATTATTATCGCCTATATTACTGCAATTTCGTCTCTCTGTAATGTCGTTAAAATATGGCTCTAGACTGTAATCTCGTCTTTATGTGCGGTCTTAACTTAGCCAATTCATGTATGACTGGCTAAGCCACGATCCTAAAGGGAGTATTTATAGGAGTTTACTAAGCTAGTAAGCTGCCAGTCACATAGGTCCATTCACTGATCATATCCACTCGTTAATCTTATCCACTCGTTGATCTTATCCACTCTTTAATTTTACCCATTTTTTGATCTTATCCAATCTTGATCTTATCCACTCGTTGATCTTATCTAGTAGTCAATAAGGACAAAATAGCTCTTAGTCAGATTCGTTCTTATCCATTGATCTATAAAAACGCAATAGCTCTTAACCAGATTCGTGCTTTTCCACTGATCTATAAGGACGAAATAGCTCTTGATCATGTATGTGCTTATCCTTTATACATGTTATTACAAACTTTTTCCATGTTATCATGTCCACGATATATTATCGTTAAAAGTATTTTTTAAAGTGTTTACTGGAATCTAACATCCATTAGACATGTCCACGATCCAAAGTCATGGAACCACGAAATTTAAGTTGGAGGATCAAAATTCGTCCACAAACACTTTATCCACGAGTACGTCATTCACTAAGACTTATCCTATTCACATATGTATATTTATCAATGTTCCCATATGGCTAATTCATCAGAATTCCAATAAATGTTGTAGCTATTACTAGTATTTTGTATTTTATCTCTTTACGATTTTGTGATTTCAACAAGATTTTTATCTAATCTTCTTATCTTATCTCAACAAGTTTGGTAAAAAACATTGTTTAAAAATGTTTTCAGCTGTTTGAATAATTAAAAAAAATAATTTAATATAAAAAATCAGAAAAGGAAAGAAATTTTACACCATGTATTTTTAGAAATTAGCTAAAATGCCTCGTTTCTTATTTGAGTTTTTTTTTCCTTCTTTGTCATGTAATAATATATTTAAATTTCTATGAGAAAATTACATAAACTAGCTGTAAAAAAATACAACTCCGCACAAAAACCCCCACAAGAAAAAGATAAATATCCAAAAGAAGAAAACAAACAACCGAAAAAATAATTTTACATCAAGTTCTCGTGTTTAACTTGATGTAATTGTGACATGTGAAATTGTGACATGTAGATGACATTTCGCCAAAATAATAATCTTCAAGAAGGTGGAAAAAAATTCCGTCCTCTGGACGACTTATATGCGACGAATCCCAATACATTAACATGCATGATAGGACATCGAAGGCAACGAACTCACCTTTTTAAACAATTTCGACGAACGAATCATAGTTCGAGTCACACGAGACCAACGAGGGATCAACGAGTGATCAACGAGGGACCAAATGCACGAGTATGAAAGAGCATTAACAGGTTATTTCAGCTATGAATTGATATCAATAAAAAATCGATAGATTACAGTAAAACAATCACGTCACGTCGCATCCTCCGAAAGGGGCATTTCCACTATAAAGAAAATGCAATCGTCTCCTAAAATCTTACGTTTAGGCTAACTATAAATACTCGTTCATTTTTCTAGTAAATGAGATCCATATATTAATAGATGGATGGAAGACGCAAAAAAAACACAATGGTAATGTTCAAAGAAAAAAAGACTCAATCTACACACATTGTCCCTTTTCGTTTATTTTTCCCTCTAGTCAGCCACGTTGTCCCTTTATAACAATAGAGTTAGCGAGATTTTAGGATTACATATCCATTGTGTTTTCCTGGGGCCATCATGGTCGTCGAATTGTCTTTGTAAAGCTCATTTGAAACCAAAAGTTGAAGGAAGGTTTCAAACATCGAGTGGAGTCGAGTCAAGTTTTTCACAACTACGTCCACTCGATAACACTAACATTGCCCATGCTATCATGTCCTTTTTGATCATATTCACAATATCTTATCATTCAAAGTATTTTTTTAAATGTTCACTGCAATCTAACATCCAATAGACATGTCCACGATCTCAAAGTCATGGAACCACAAAATTTAATTTGGAGGATCAAAACTCATCCACAAACACTTTATCCACGAGTACTTCATTCACAAAGACTTATCCTATTGACATATGTATATTTGTCGATGTTCCCATATGATTACTTCATCGGAATTCTGATAAATTTGTAACTGTTACCAATATGTATTTTATCTCTTTACGATTTTGAGATTTCGACAAGATTTTTATCTAATCCTTTTATCTTATCTCAACAAGTTTGGTAAAAAACAATGTTCAAAAATGTTTTCAGCTGTTTGAATAATTAAACAAATTAATTTTTTTTTTTGTCAACAATTAAATTTAAAAAAAAGTCAGAAAAGGAAAGAAAATTTACACCATGTATTTTTAGAAAAATAGCTTAAAAATGCTTCATTTCTTATTTGAGTTTATTTCCATTTTTGTCAAGTAGAAATATATTTAAATTTTTGTGAGAAAATTACATAAGTCAGTTGTAACGAAATACAACCCCGGACAAAAATGCTTACAAGAAAGAAAAAAAATATCCAAAAAAAAAAGTTACAACCGAAAAATAATCTTACATCAAGTTCTGAAGTTTAAACACTATCTTTATTGTAATTGCAGTTATTATTATCATCTTTTCCTACCATTTTTTCCTATCACATAAATTATTCATATATGACTGTTAGCACACAACACACCAACACTTAAAACGACCAGGTGACATATATGCTACCAACGAAACTCATATTTTATGACAATATCTAAAGCTACATTATTGTGATTTTTCGAGAAATGAGGTTTAAACCTGCTTATTTACTGAAAAATAAATAATTATCCAATTTCAAATGATTTTGAACCAAAGAAAACACCAAATCATATTTTAATTGAAAAAAAGAGTAACCGAAAAAGATGAAATAAAATGGATTCAAAACCTATAAGAGATTTCATCCTCAAATCTTATTTTATTCTATTGATTTTTTTTATTCATTATCACGAAGAGAAGAGAACAATATTACAAATGTCAGAACCCTAGGTCAAGATCTATATGATCCTCTCTATTGTCTTCAGGGATAGCCATCGACCAATGTCGTTCTAATTGTTGAATGAATGAAAATGTGTGAATTTCATCATCCGATAACATCTCGACTACCACGGGTTGCGGCTGCAAGCGCGTTTGTGGCTGAAAGTGAGATTGAATCTGCGGCTGACGTTGAGGCTGCTGCAACTCCAATTGTTGCTACACTGGATGGTGAACATCAAAGCTGGTGTTATTGTTATTGAACATGGCCACAAACTGAAAGGTTGGTTTGTCAGCCACGACAGTAGCGGGATGAAACACGTTTTAAAACATTTTTCATTGATTTTGAAAAACATTAGGATGTTGGTTTCGAAAAGCACTAGCTTCAAATGAGAAGGAATTAGTAGTGCGGATAGACAAGAAATTTTGATGAGATAAAGCATAAACATGAACAGAGTTGACATGTGAGAACAAATCATGTTGATTTTTAATGTTCTGCACACAAAAATGACAATGATACCCAAAATGCATGTTTTCGTAAAAGGAAAATAGAGTTAGAGGATAAGTTATATATACAATAAGCTTAGAAGAACATCATATATATATAAGATGAGAACAAAGACATAGTGCTAATTTTATATTTTTTATAAAAAATAATTAATTCTTATTTATAGTAAGCATAATTTTTAATATATTTTTTAGAATATGAGTGTTACACGTTAAATTAAAAAGAAAAATTAGTGAAATATTTTTTGTTTTTTTCAGTTACAATCGATTTTTGATATAATCCTATTACAAATAATGATTAATCGAACGAATTCAACTACATGTAACAAATGAATTATGATGAACAACTCTACATACAACAACTCCATGATGCATCTCTTCTCGCAAAACACTAATCCACGATGACAAACGGTTATATATGCATAACATCAATGATAGACATTTTTTTACAACACTCTAGATCACGACAAACAGCTCTATCTACAGCGCTATGAAACCTCCTATAAATTTTGCATCAATTAATCAATTGAAACTACATTTACAAAACTACACAGCATTATTAAAGATCTTAGTTTAGTATACTCGAAATATGTGATTATGTATGTAACTATTGCGATGACTTTTTGTCGTTAATCCAATTTTGACAAGTTGATGATATTTTGCCAAAATCATAATCTTTAAGAAGGTCGAAAAACATTTACGTCCTCTCGACCACTAGTATGCGACGAGTCCCAATACATTCTCATGCATGAAAGAACATCGAAGGCATTAAACTCACCTTCTTAAAAATTTAAACGAGCGAACCATAGTTCGAGTCACACGAGACCAACGAAGGATCATTTTCACGAAGAGAAGAGAACAATATTACAAATTTCAAAGCTTTAGGTCAAGATATATATGATCTTCTTTGTTGTTTTCAGGGATAGCCATCGACCACTCTCGCTCCAATTGTTGAATGATTGAAAATGTGTGAGTTTTATCGTCCGATAACATCTCTACTACTACGAGTTGCAGCTGCAAGCGCGTATGTGGCTGAAAGTGAGATTGAATATGCGGCTGATGTTGGGCGGCTGCGACTGATAGACTCATAATTTAGCATATTTTAGCATTAATTTTAGATAGTTTTGCATCCACTTGAGCTTTCTTTTTCATCGCTTTTGGTCTCATTTGCATTCATATTAGAGTTTAGTGAGTCTTAACCTAGATTGTTGCATATTTGTACATATGGAGTCTATATTAGGTGTTTTGGAGGCTTGGAGACCATATGGAGTTTCATGGATGATCAAGAGGAGGAAGAGAAGTAGCCAAATGAGAAGCAGAAGTATTTTAGAAGCATATCGAGCTGAGTATAGAGGTACCAAGCTTTCTTGCAACTGGAGGTGCGAAATGTATGTGTCCGGTCGAAGGCCTTGCACTTAGATTGCGACTCCAAAGCCTTCTTCAAAGTTGTAGAGAATTCAGTGAGCTTTCTAATTCCATTGGAATCAAGTCATTCGGACCTCGGGTTAGAAAGTTACAGCTATTTTACTCCATATCGAGCAGCTGTATCGAGCTATGATGTTCGATATGGATCAACGTATGGCATCATGTCAAGCTCCATATCGAGCTACATAGCTCGACACAGACTGACAGGGAAGACGAAGACTTCGTATCGGGCAAACATATTGAGCTACCTAGCTCGATACTACGTCTGGCACCATATCGACACAGATCCATGCAGGGTAAATATCGGGTCATATGAAGACTTTCCATTCTGATTCTGCCTTCGCTCTCTGCATAATAGTTGTAGGTAATTGAATCCGCTTTTATTTGGAGGTTGTTTCATGTCATTACGAGCAGCGGTTAGGGAGATACGGCGATTTCCGCAAGACTGCTCAACCGGGTCAAAACCCGGTTTGTTCCGGGTTGACCCTGTTTGACCTTGTTCCCTATAAATACTTAAAAAACCTATTTTTATGTATCTTTTCTTGGGCTTAAACCTAAAAAAACGCCCCTTTGGAGTTTTGAGGAGATTTGGAAGATTTCAAGTTTAATGCAATTTGATTCTAGTTTCCTCTAATCTTTCTTTCCATATTCAATCATGTTTTCTAACACTTCTTGCATGAGATTTGTTAGTTTGGCTATGATTAGTGAGTAGTCTTCTTAGGATCTAGGAATGAGGTACATTAGGGTGATTAGAGAGTTGATCTTTGTTGTTTAGAGATTAGAATGTTTATATCCTTTCATATTTAGTGTTTTTAATGCTAGATTAGCTTTGAGAGAAGTGATTTAGATCTTAGGGAATTTCCCACTCACAAAGTGTTTGATGAAATTCTCCAAATAACTAAATATGAGATTTACATGCTTAGCCTATGGAAGTAGATGTCTAAGGTGTTTATTGGTAGATTTTTTTTTTTTTTGACAACGAATAAATATCCATAGATTAAATCGAGGGTTCAAATAAATTAGCTTCATGAGCTAACCAATCCGGAACCTTCAGATTTACATGAGAAAAAATAAGACCACGAGATCGAGCCCCTTTTGCAAGGGAATCAGCTCGGAAGTTCAAAGAACGATGCATAAAGGATATTGTAAACTTAAAAAACTGAGAGCACCAGTGCTCATATTCTTCTAATTCTGAAGAAAAGATCGGCCAATCTTCTTCTTCTTCAAGGAGTTTAACTAGTTGAAGGCAGTCTGTCTGAAAATGTATGGTCGTGATACCATTCTCTAGAATCGTCTTCATTGCCCAGATGAGAGCGTCGAACTCGGCATGGAGAGGGGAAGGAACTTGTGTGCTCGCAAAGGAACCTAATAGGGACATCGAGTCATTCTTTAGTAGGATAAATCCACCACCAAAGTAATGATCTTTGTTTCCCCAGGACGCATCGACTTGACAGCGATCTACTCCACCTGAGAATATCATATCATTCGAAACTGATGCTTGTGGTTCTGCTCCTTCAATCCTAGCGGCCAATATATTAGCCCTGTCTCTTATACACATCTAGATGTGTATAAGAGACAGCCCCAGGACGCATCGACTTGACAGCGATCTACTCCACCTGAGAATATCATATCATTCGAAACTGATGCTTGTGGTTCTGCTCCTTCAATCCTAGCGGCCAATATATTAGCCACTCTCCAACTTTCTTCCTCGTGTACCGCCAAATCTAATGTATCTATCGGAGACACATCTTTATTATTGAAAACTTTCTCATTCCTGGCCTTCCACAAGTACCAAAGAATCCACGGAAATATCCGGAAATTATTTTCTGTATTACCCCCTTCTATAGCTTGATCAAGTAAATAGTTCATATTACCAAACAAAGCATCTCTCGGAAACATGTCTGGAATAGAAGTAATCGGAGAAAGGGCCCAAGTCTGTATTGCCGGAGGACATTGAAAAAATAGGTGATTTGTCGACTCTACCTCTGCTCTGCATCTAGGGCACGATCTATCTGTTCCACAATGCCTCGCAACCAAACTATCCCCCGTCGCTAAACACCCAGAAAGAATTTGCCACAACAGATGTTCTATCTTCCTCGAGGTTTTCAAAGACCAGATTTGTTTTTTATCGCATCCGTACTCGGTTCCATTACCTCGTGGATCTTATTTTCTTCCTCCAGCTTACACGCAAAGTTATATCCAGTTTTAACCGAATAATTCCCGGATTTTGTATGAACCCAACAATACCCATCAAAATCAAATTTGCGAGCCGGTTTCAAACTCAAGATTAGCGGGATGTCCTCTGGGGCTATAAGTTCACGTAGCATTTCTTCCTTCCAAGCTTTGGTTTCAAAATCGATTAAATGATTCACATATAAATGTTGATCTTGAAAAGGAGTAATCCCGATTGCAGGGCGAGCTGGTATGACTGGGATCCATGGATCGCTGCATACTTTCGTATGAAAACCCGATTTAATGCATTTCCTCAGTCCCGGTTGCAGCACTGACTTTGCCGCCAATATACTCCTCCATCCGTAAGATGGTGCATTGGATTTTTTGACCTCTAATGGGTTGGAGTATCGATAATATCTGCCTTTTAATACTCGTGCCAATAACGACGACGGGTATTTAATTAATCTCCATAGCTGTTTTGCCAAAAGAGCCAAAATAAAATTCTTTAAATCTCTGAAGCCTAAACCTCCTTTTTCATAAGGGACACAGATCTTTTCCCAAGCTAGCCAATGAAGACCACGGTTATTAGCTTTTGAGCTCCACCAGAAACGTGAGATTGCCCCTTTCATCTTTGAAATCACATCGTGGGGTAGAAGAAAACAGGACATAATGTACGACGGGATCGCTTGGGCTACTGATTTTATTAGCACTTCTTTTCCACCTTTTGAAAGCAACCGGAAGGACCAAGAATTGATTCTGTTATTCAAGCGTTCTTGAATGTATGCGAATACTTGTTTTTTAGAGCCACAGATCTTTTCCGGTAAACCCAAGTACATACCCATTCCTCCTTCTTGTTGTATCCCAATCGCCCTTTTTAGAGCAATCTTACTTTCTGGCTTAACTTTACTGCCGAAAAAAATCGATGATTTCGTATAGTTTAGTTGTTGTCCCGAGGCTTGTACATATGTCTGAATAATCTTTAAGAGCTCTGCACATTGCAGGATATCCGCTTTAAAAAAGAAAAAACTATCATCTGCAAACAAGAGATGTGATATCGCCGGGCTCGCCTGAGCAATTTTCATACATGTGATCCTTCCTTCTTGTTCAGCTCCTTTAATCTGGCTGATAAGTGCTTCCGTGAGGATAATAAACAGAAATAGTGACAAAGGGTCACCTTTTCTTAGTCCTCGCGATGGAACTATGTGGCCTTTAGGCTCCCCATTTAGTAAAACTTGATAGGAAACCGATGCTATCCACCGCATAGTCCATTTAACCCATATGGGATCAAAGACCATCTTGCTCATCAGAGCCTCCAAAAAGCCCCATTCTACTCTATCGTAGGCTTTACTCATATCCGTCTTGATTGCTACAAACTTAGAGTTGCACATCGGATTTGTTCTGAGTGCATGAAAGATTTCTTGTGCAATCATAATATTATCTGTAATCAGCCTCTTAGCCACAAATGCCGATTGTGTTTCCGAGATAAGTCTTGGTAAAAACTTCTTTAGCCGATTACAAAGAATCTTGGAAATGATTTTATAACACACACTGCATAGGCTGACTGGGCGAAATTCAGTCATCTCTCTTGGTCTCTCTGATTTCGGAATGAGGCAGATATTTTTTTGATTTAAACGTGGATCAAAGATATCACGTTCGAAAAAATCTCTCACAACTTTGATAATATCCTTGGCCGTAGTCTCCCAACATTTCTGAAAAAATAATCCCGTCATACCATCAGGACCTGGTGCCTTCTCAGGATTCATCTCCATAACCGCTTTTTTAATTTCATAATCCGAGGGCATTTTGATAAGAGAATCATTCATTTCCTTTGTAACTTGCGGGGTAATATACCGGAGAGTTTCATCGTAATTCGACGAATTTGTCGAAGTAAATAAATTATGGAAGTAATTTGTGGCAACATGTTCAATACTTTCACTCGTTTCTGCCCACGCTCCATTCGTCTTTTTTAACTTTAAAATCCTGTTTCGTGCTCTTCATTGCTTTGTGGTGGCGTGAAAAAATTTTGTATTGCGATCTCCTTCCTTTAGCCAATTAGCACGGCTCTTTTGCTTCCAATAGAGCTCTTCATCACGGAATGCTGAGCATAGCAGCCATTTTAAATATATCACTTGTTCACTGGTGAAGGAATCATCAAGTTGTGCTTGTTCCAATTGAAGCTTAATGGCTTCGATCCGTTTCGCCGAGTTGGTTGGGTTTTGATTTTTCCATTTGGATATTGCTTTCCTGACCAGACCAATCTTGCTAAATAAATCTTCGTTATTCTCTTGCTCACAAGATTTCCAGCTATCTGTCACTGTCTCAAAGAAGCCGTCTTTGTCGAGCCATCTCTTATCAAAACGAAAGCTTCTTCGAATACGCACATCGATATTTTGGATTCTTGCTTATATGGGTCTATGATCCGAACCCCATAACTTTAAGTACTCCAAATTTGTGTGGGAAAATTCCTGGTGCCAATCCTCGTTGCCCACTGCTCTATCTAACCGGCATTGAACCCTTCCTGATTTTTGGTATCCAAGCCAGGAGAAAAAGTTACCCATATACGGGAAGTCTATCATGCCGCAGTTATTGAGCATATATCTGAGTGGGAGGAAGGATGTATCTGGCTGCTTCTTTCCTCCTTTCCTAGTATCTCGTTGAAGTCTCCTATCATAAACCATGCACCAGAACGATTAAGGCTGATCCGAGTTAAGCGTTCCCACACTTCCTGACGGCACTTAACGACCGGATCTCCATAAACAAATGTCATAAAGACTTGTTTCCCCTCGATTCTTGTCTCAATGTCTATCATTCGATCATTGGAAAATAAAATATTAACAGCATACGAACTATAATAAAACAAAGCAAGTCCACCGCTTTTCCCAGCTGTATCCACGGTGAACAAATTATCATAACCAAAAGAAATCTGTAAGTCTTGCATAAAAGAAAAAGAATTTTTTGTCTCTGAAAGGAAAAGAAAATCTGGGCGGAAGCAACGATGTAATTCTTTCAGGTGCTCCTTGGTCAAAAAAGCTCCCGCCCCTTGGCAATCCCATGCTATTGTATTCATATCTTCTTACTGGATGGTTTCTGGGACACCACCGAACCAAAAGCAGCAGATTGTTTCTTACCAATAGCAGATGGAAACACCTCATTCCGAGGGACAATATTAGACTTAGATTTCTCCTTTTTCTGATGCACCCCCAATCTCTTTTTAGGGGAATTACGACCACGCAGTATATGGAGTTTCTTCGAGGTTGGAGATCCCCCGAGATATGCACATTTTCTAACTTTCTTTCTTATACTTATATCCTCTGAAGACTTCAGGAGTTTCTTCTCGGCCATCGAATTAAGTGCTAGAACCTGTGATGCTTTTTCAAACTGAGTTTCCGGTACCATCAGGGTCTGATCTTCTTCCATTATGTCTCAATCGACATCCAGACTTTGATCAAGCTGGGAGATGGCGTCTATTTTCTCAGCCTGGTGATATTCTTCGTCACCCAAATCCTCCTCATCCAACAAATCATCATTATCCATCATATCCTCCGTCATTCCGGTTTTCGCTAAATCGCGATCTATTTGCCTTAAGAACTCCTCATCATCGTCCTCCCCTTCCTCTGCAAACATTGCCCTGTTTTCATTTTCTGCTACCATCTCTGTATCTATTCCATATTCCAGGACTCGATTTGTCGAAAGTGTAGTATTATTCTTTTTCTCCCCTGCCGTCGTTGTCTCTCGGATAGACAAACTCGAGATTCTCTGTTCCCCCAACTCAATCGCATGAGCAATGTTTTGAAGTCGCTTTTCCTCCTTTGTATATTCTATTGCCGGCGCTTTCCCCTTTATTCTTCGTGTTATCTCTTCCTCTGTTTCAGCCTGTTGACGAATTAAACAACCCGATGTCGGTACATAGCCTACCCTTCCTACGTCATGGATGTCCAAGATTGTGCGTTGCGAATCTGCAATGGAAACATGCTCTGAACGTGGAGTCATCACCGCTTTAGATTTTTGATCATCTCTAGTAGTGCCTCTGTTCTTTTCCGACTCCTCAGCAACAACGTTTTTTGGTCTCCACTCCCTTCTTGGGGGAATCACATTTTTATATCCATAGTATCGTTCATTCGAACTCTTTCCAGACGGATGGTATCTCTCCCGATTTCAGGGACCTTTGTCATCTTTAACATAATGATCTGTCTCTAAACGGTTCCAGACTTCCTTGATTCTTGTTTCCCTTTTTTCTTGCAAATCTCCCCGCAGGTCTCTGTAATCCTTTCGGAAACTATCAGAAGCATAGTGAGACTTATTCTGTTTGCTACTCTGTCCCAAAGGTGACTTCTGTCTTGTGAAAAGCTCATGTTTTATTGGAAACATTTCTCGCATTGCCAGTTCCTCTTGCATCTTCACCTCCGCTCTAGCCTTCCGTTTTTGCTCCCTTTGTTCTTCCGTTAAATCAGGGCATGTTCCTTCTTCATGAGAGATTCTTCGGCAAGTGTAGCACCAGCAGTATAAATCCTCATATTGGAGAGTAACTTTGATAATATCACCATTCTTAAATCCTGCTTTCCTCTCGAATTGTAGCGGCTCATCTCCGTTTATAGAGACTTGAGCCCTAGCTCCTTTTTCGTCCACTTGGATTACATCTCCTAACTTTCCCCCTATCGTACGAAAAACAGTTTCTTTTTTGTAATGAATCGGAAGTCCGGAGAATTTTACCCAGAAAATCATCGAGTTGGGAAAATCTTCTCTACTAGTTGGTTGCCATCTCTCAAGTGAAAAGCTCCAACGATTGAAGTGACAAATTGGAATTTACCATTCTCAAGTTTTGTCCCCCGGACTCTCCCCTCTACATTCCAGATTCGAGCCCTTGGCATTAATGCTAGTAAGGCATCAATACTCCTTCCTTCAGCATGAAACATACGCCCAATCAGTGTGAGTTTGTATTGTTCCACCAAGTCTGAAAAGTCGAATTCTGGGATTTCAATAATCTCATCTTCACGCACCAATCTGCGTCTTATATTCTGAGAATTCCCTTCCTTTCTCTTGTCAGCAACCCCCGACCTCAGATTTGCCATCAGTACAACAAAGAAGTACAACCACACCCTAGTATAGGGGAAATACCAAACTATGAATGCTTATCAGGTATCGAGTTCCTCTACGCACCAACAAACCACTCTAGCCGCACACATCAGATCTTCAAAGCAGGAAACGTAATAGACACGCTAGAGGGAATATATGGACACACCAACCTATATCCCGATGAAAAAGTTCCCGGATCTCAACTTGTGATGCAACCGAGAGGATGAGAGACCTTACCTGATAACACGCTTTTGGTTACGGCAGAATAATACCCAAAGAATTGGAAAAAATTTCAGATCTGAAAATCGTCCTTGGGATTGCCTAAAACCCTAGCCGCCTCCATAACTTTTCTTTTCTATTTCGATATGTTTATTGGTAGATTATAACTGGATTTTAATGCTTGTTGATTATCTTTTCACTAATGATGATTAGATCTTGATTAGGTAATTAGCAAATGGATTAGTGTAATGAGAGTGCATTAGTCTTGTTTAGAGTTCTAAACCTAAGGATTAGCATTTATGTGATTGTTTGAACATTATAGGTTAGCTTTAGGATCACCCAAAGTCCATAATCTCATCCTTGGATTCGATTTTCTCTTTGTTTATATTGATTAGTAGTTTTGCTTTAGTTTCTTATTTGAGTTTGGTTGTTTGCTTTCATTTCATTTAAGTTGTTAGATAAAAACTTCACTTATTTGATTTTGCTTACCTTAGGAAATTTTGTGTATTCCTAGTGTTTAGGTCTCTATTCCCCGTGGATTCGATATCTCAAATACTATAATGATATAAGTAGTTGGAATTAATTGAAAGTTTGAAAAATCCCGCTATCAGCGACTTCAATTGTGGCTGCACTTGATGGTAAATATCAAAGC
The DNA here is from genome assembly GCA_020283515.1 of Alliaria petiolata. Lineage (NCBI taxonomy): Eukaryota > Viridiplantae > Streptophyta > Magnoliopsida > Brassicales > Brassicaceae > Alliaria > Alliaria petiolata. The sequence continues at coordinate 58,691,233 of JAHZTW010000003.1, read as the reverse complement.
AGATGTTATTGTTATTGAATATAGTCACAAACTGAAATGTTGGTGTGTCAGCCACGACAGTAACGGGATTAAACACGTTTTGAAACATCCTTCTTTGATTTTAAAAAACATTAGGATATGTTGGTTTCGAAAGGCACTAGCTTCAAACGAGAAGTGTAAAACACGTCCGCCTCCAATTCTGATTCATCAACTGAATTTCTTTTGCTTTTCTAGTTTACGATTTTGGAAAAAAATCTGAATCTTACGATAACAAAAAGAATTTTCAGTTCTCAACTTCTCATATCTTTCGTTTCTTTGCTAATTAGGTTTTAACTTTTAACAAAGTGGGATAAGCTGGACCACAAAACAAATTATAAGCACAAGAGAGTGGTTGTTGATTTGTTTCATATTCTCTAGACTTTAAGGTGATATGACCATCGTCGACACTTCCAATTTAGACCACCGACGCTTTGAACTCCGAATCGTACATTTTCACCATGCTTCCAAAAGCCTCATTTTTGAAATCACAATTCTGAGCACTTCCGCTTTCATTCCCACTTCTTTTTTTTTTTGAAAAAGGGCTTTCAATTAAAAAAGATAATTCAATTAAAAAGGGGCTTTCATTCCCACTTTCGGAGGGAGAAACGCTATCACCGGCGATTTCATGTTTTTCAATTTTAAATATTATTTGTCTATAAGTATTTATTAATTATTTTTATTATAATATTATATATTAAATAGAAATATATTAAATGTGATTTTGACAATTGGTGTTTTCATCTATTTAAAACTTTTAAAAGAACATTTATATCTACTGCTTTGAACCAATAACAAATGATGATATTTTATTTGTTTTAGAAAGAATTTGTTTAAAAATTAGATAATAACATATGAAATAAATTAAGAATCGAATCCTTTCACTTTTGTTTTTAATTATGAAAATATCACTGCTAATCTAATATTTACCATTTTACTTTAAACTCTTCATATCTATTGATTTAATTTCACAATTATCGTCAAAAAAATATCTAACTTTTTTATATGTTGTGGTTTGAATTTTTCTAAAATGGACAAAATTACTCAATGTGATTCTAAATAAAAAAAATGTGGCATCTATCTATCTATATAACTAAATGAAAGGAGCTATTTGGGGCTCCTAAAGCTAGACACATCAGCATTTTTTACTTCTCCCACAAACTGCCACGTTAGAATATTCTTTTCAAGTTTCAGAATGTTTCCATTAAACAATTTATCAGAAAAACTCACCATTGGGCTATATTAAAAGACAAATCATGTTGGGCCTCACCTTTTTTTTAAAACGCCCATGACCAAAACCTATCATGTTAAACTAAAATAATGTGTTCTCATCAACAAATACGTAACAACAAATCACTCCCACCAATTCGATCCTGGTGCAGTCAAAGACGATCCTCCAACAGATATAATCAAAGCCATCTTTTCACCATTTGATTCTTCCCATCTTCATCACGCGTGCAGAGATCCACAAATTTTAATCACGCCACGCCGAGCATATGCAGGAATCGTAGAAAGATAGCGTTTTGTAAGACTACTCTTATGAAATGCTGGTTTATGGGAAGACACCTTCATTATTCACATACTAAATTATATATAGGCAAGAGGAGTTTGCATTCCAAGTGACAATCACTGCTTTCAGGTTCTCTCTCGATCCACCAATACTCTTTATATGTAGTAATCATTATATGATGACCGAGAACGATGGGCTGTTAGTTTTGGATTTTGTAACAAACTGAAAATATCAATAAATACTCTCGGCTCTGCTTGGCTGTGGGTTTTTCCCCGAATTGCCTAGAGGATCCAATTTATATGGTGAAGAGAAAGTCCGTGTTATTCTCACCGACGATGACTCCCATCACGTCTCCCCTCATGCTAAGAATCTATATCCGTCAGCTCAATGTAATCGAGATAGTTTCTATAGAAATTTTTCCTTTGCTCATGATCCCTATTTAGTTGTTGTGTAGAAATATGCGTATTTGAGTTGTTCGACATATTTCCGTTGAGAGCAAATAAATAAAGAACATTTACAAAGATTTTAACTGGAAAAACCTCGAAGGTGTTAGTTAGAAGGTGAGAAAGGGATCCATTCTTATGTATATAAAAGAAAGGAAAAAGAAATATGAGCAAAAAACCAACAAAAGTATACGAGTTTCATAAATTATTAAGTTTTTACAATAGTGAAGTAATATATGCATGTATGCTAAATTTTCCTAATTATTTATCTAGCGAAATTTTTTTTCTCTAAACTTGATCACTATCACAATATTACGCAGCAGAAACTTTTGCTATTTAAAGCTTGCCTGTCTGATCATCATATTTTTTTCATGAAACCGTCCATCCATTGCCAGTCTTGGCTATTGAATTTTTAGATGGTTACTCGACTTAACACTAATATTAAAAACTAAAAAGCAAGATTGTTTTTTTTCAAATCATCCGTATTTATTTGGACAATATAATGGAACAAATTAATCCAATTTCTACGAAAAAGTATATTACAAATTTATCATCATTTTTGTTCCATAGACAATAACTAATAATAAAATATATTCCTTTGGTTTCACTTTTATGATGTTTAAATATTTTACACATTAAAAAATATAATTTTTTTGTTACCATTAAAACATTAATTATTGTTTAGCCAAAACAATTTAATCAACGATAAAAAGAATAATACAAGGTAAAAAATAAATTAATAGTATATTAAAAATATAAAATATTATTAAAAATGAAACAAAAATTGTTTACTTAAATATCACTTAAAGTTAAACGGATCAAATATCATATTTCAAATTAAAGTAGATAAAATAAATATTTTAAAAGAAATGGGCTATTTGGGGTTGTAGAGGCAAGCCACATCAGCTTCTCAAACTATTCTAAGAAGATGCCACATCAGCATGTCTACTAAAGTTTCAGAATGCTTCCTTGAACAATTATTAAGAGAAACTCACTTTAACGTTTTGGGTTATATTAACAATTTAAAAACACATATTTTTTTGGGCTACAAACATCTTGAAGCCCACGTTCTTTCATCTCCTCCTCTTTTTAAAACTTCTCTAAGCTCCACAATGCTTTCTAACAGACTTGNCATATTTTTTTGGGCTACAAACATCTTGAAGCCCACGTTCTTTCATCTCCTCCTCTTTTTAAAACTTCTCTAAGCTCCACAATGCTTTCTAACAGACTTGGGACTCCATGAGCTATCCACTCCGAGCCGTGCCTGAGATATTAGAGGTCCGATACGAAATCAAAAATTAGTATATATAATTTTTTTTATTTGGAGTTGCTAATGAAAAAAAAAAGACACTGCGCGATTAGAATAAAATGGAACAAAAACTAATTAGAACAATGAGGTGCTTGAGTTGGCGATCATATATATGATAAGTTCTTTTGTTTTTAATTTAAAATAAAAAATTGTTTTCGATTAAAAAAAGAGAAAACATATTTGTAAGTTTGGAGGTGCTAATGAAAAAAAAAATACTACACGAACTCCATAGGAATAAAAGGAACCAAAAATTAATTAGAACAATAAGGTGCTTGAGTTGGCGATCATATGTTTGATAAGTTTTTTCGTTTTCAATTTAAAATAAAAAAATTATTTTCTACTAAAGAAAAAAAAACCTATATGTGGAGTTTGGGGATGCTAATGAAAAAAAAACATTAAACGAACACTATCCAAATAAAACGAAACAAAAATTAATTAGAACAATGAAGTGCTTGAGTTAGCGATCATATGTTTGTTAATTTATTTTGTTTTTAATTTAAAATAAAAATTTATTTTCGGTTAACGAAAGAGAAAAATTATATGTGATGTTTGTGCTTGCTAATGAAAGAAAAAAACGATCACCGTCGGAATAAAAGGAATAAAAAATTAATTAGAACAACGAGGTGCTTGAGTTGGCTATCATATGTTTGATAAGTTATTTCTTTTTCAATTTAAAATGAAAATTGTTTTAGATTAAAGAAAGAGAAAACTTATATGTGTAGTTTGGGCCTGCTAATAAAAAGAGTAAACTATACACGAACACTATTAGAATAAAAGGAAAAAGAATTAATTAGAATAATGAGGTACTTGAGCTGGCGATCGTATGTTTGACAAATTATTTCATTTTTAATTTAAAATAAAAAAATTGTTTTCAATTGAAGAAATAGAAAACTTATTTGTGAGGTTTGGGGCTGCTAATGAAAAAAGCAAATACTATAAGAACAAGATCGGAATAAAAGAAAACAAAAATTAATTAGAACAATGAGATACTTAAGTTGGCAATCATATGTTTGATAAGTTATTTCGTTTTCAATTTAAAATAAATTTTTATTTTTGATTAGAGAAAGAGAAAAATTATATGTGGAGTTTGGGGCTGCTAATGAAAAAAAAATAACAATACATGAGCACTGTTAAGAATAAAAGGAAATAAAAATTAATTAGAACAATTAGGTGATTCAGTTGCCGATCATATGTTTGATAAGTTATTTCGTTTTTAATTTAAAAGGAAAATCTGTTTTTGATTAGAGAAAGAAAAAAATTACAAGTGAAGTTTGGGGCTGCTAATGAAAAACAAAAACACTACATGAACACTATAAAAATAAAAGGAAATAAAAATTAATTAGAACAATGAGGTGCTTGAGTTGACGATTATATGTTTGATAAGTTATTTTATTTTCAATTTAAAATGAAAAACTATTTTCGATTAAAGAAAAAAACACTTAAAAGTTTTTGAGTTCAATCATATATCGAATTATGTTAAAACAAAAATAATTTTAATAATATTTTGAAAGCTCGCGAACAACAATGAGTTTCGAAACGTATTTCAAGTTTTAGTTTAAAATTTAATTTTGACATATCCAATGAGGGCTTGACTTGGTGATCATATGTTTGATAAGTTATTTCTTTCTCAATTTAAAATGAAAAAATGTTTTCAATTGAAGAAAGAGAAAACTTATAGTTGTTGAATTCAATCATATACCCAATTTAGTTCAAATAAAAATAATTTCAATAATATTTTGAAAGTTGGTGAACAACAACAATATGTTTCAATACACATTTCAAGTTTTACCTTAAAAAATAATTTTAACGTATCCACTTTGTAAAACTTTTAGTTAAATCACAATATATTTTCGTACATATTAAAATATTTAAGATTTATAAACTCAAATGAAAACTATATTGTAAATAAAATATTATATTTAAAATAACAAATTAAAGTTAAAAATTAATATAACTTAAATAATAATCTTATGTTTATAAAAACAATCCGCGCGTAGCGCGGAAAAATCCCTAGTACTAAATGAAAGAAGAAGTTTGAGGCTCTTTAAGCCATCCACATCAGCAAAAAAAAACTCTTTATAATCATGCCACATCATCACATTTCTAATAAAAATGATTATTTAATATATTTATAACATCCTTAAAATCATATACTATTGATTAAACTTAACAAAATAAAAAATTCTTACAATAATAATAATACTTTAATATTGATTAAATTATATGCACTACAATAACAAAACGTCTCACATATAACTTGATTTTAACAAAAATAAAAATAAATAATATGTATAATATTTTAAATTATTACAACCTAAATTGATGATAATCATGCGTTTAAATTAAAAGTGTATAAAACATAAATAATGTTATTGGGTAAGAAGTTCGTACACACAATAATTCAAAGCATATAATTAAGTATGATTATGTACATACTATTACTTTTTTTTACAGCGTACATAATATTACTTTTGGATTTGCCTTAATACTTTTAGGCATAAACTAAATTAATTAGAATAGTATGAATCATCGCCTTTAAAACATGCATTGCTCCCTCTTGATTTGCTTTTTGCTTCTTGCTCCCTTGCTTTCTTTCTTGATGGCTCTTTATCTGCTTCTTCATTAATTGCTGATAAAATGGTCAGCAGTAGATTCACTCTAAAAAAACTAGGGAAGATGTCGTTGAGTAAAGACAAAAGAGAAATTCATGTCTCCAAATGACGATGAAAAGATCAGAAGAAAAAATAAAGGACATAGTTTAGCCGTAAGCAAATTATTCAGAACTGAAAAACCGAACCGAATCGAAGTGAATTAGAAGTTACCGAACTTAACCAGAACCGATCTAAATACCCAAATGGGTATTATAATTTTATACTCGAAGAATCAAAACCGAACTGGAACCAAACTGCGAATCGAATAGGTACCCGAAATATCCAAAATATAATTATATACCCAAAAATATTTGTTGTATTTATACTTTTTAAATAACTTAAATACCCAAAATTAAAATTATAAACCGGATATTAGTTATGTTTAAACCGAAATAACTAAAATACTCGAAATATTTGAAAATCTTTAGTTATATTTGTCAAAATTAAATATATTTTTTAAAATTTAACTAAATAACGGAAATATATATATTTAAAGTATTTTAGATAAATTTTTAATAATTCAGGTATCCGGAACCAACCTGAATCTGGACGGAACTGAAAGAAAAAAAAATACCCGAATGAGTCCTATTCTCTAGAACCGAAATATCCCAATCTGAAAAGAACGGATCCAAGCTAAACGGGTATCCGAATTCCAAAGGCTAGCGTAGTTGATGGTGACTGGTGAGAGATGAGAGGAGACTGAAAGATATAAGACTAAATCTCATTAGGCATTAGATGGTTTAGAGGAATGAAAGTTTATCAAGTCATGCAAGCTATATAGATTAATTTTCGCATACAAATTTTTTTTATTTTGGTTCACATCAATTGCAATAGTTGGGGCTTAACACACTCTCCAACAATAAATTTCTTCAAGTGCTAATATTGTTTAATTACCGTACCAACTTTTATAGCTTTTGCGCCGTGCCAACCGACATACAGAGTTGTTGCAAAAAAAAAACTCTTACCATAAAAATGATTTACAATAATAAATATGTCACATAGCAAAATTAATAAAATAGAACCAACAAGCTAAATAGTAGTTTTAAAACATAATTTTAATTTCTTTCTTTTCTACTAAATCGTTGACCAAACTTTCGAAATTAATGTTCCTTAGCATTTCATTTTTGATGAATAAAATACCCAAATCACTCAATATATTTTTTTCAAAAATAGTCAAGAGAATATAAGATTTTATCAGCTTCAGCTTTGAAAAATTCATCGAAATACAACTTCAAATATTAATAATGCACGAACACATATGAATATAAAAAACAACATTAAATAGAACAATGTGGTGTTCAGCATATGTTTAAAAAATTAATTTCTTTCTATTTAAAATGTAAAATTGTTTTGAATTAAAAACATATATAGCTAAGTTAAATCATATTCTGAATTCAATTTTTTTAGGCAACTATTTCAAATTCAATTAAAACAAAATAATTTTAATAATATTTTTAAAGCTGATCATGAATAACAATGATTTTCAATGCACGTTTTAAGTTTTAGCTTAAAAGTTATTTGTAACATATCCTGTTAGAATATTTTTTAAGTTAAGATACATTTTCTGACATATCATAGTCTTTAAGATTTACAAACTCACATCAAAATTATAAAGTAAATCAAATATAATTTTTGAACAAACAAATTAAAATTTAAAATCAATCTAACTTAAATAAAAACTAATACAACAATCCGCGCGTAGCGCGGAAAAATCTCTAGTCTATACTAAATGAAAGCAACAATTTGGGGCTCCTAAAGCCATCCACATCAGCAAAATAAAACTCTCTATAATTATGTCACATCAGCACACTTATAATCAAAATAATTATTTAATATATTTATAACATGCTTAAAATCATATAATATTGATTAACCTTTAAAAAATACAAAATTCCTTACAATAGTAGTAATACTTGAATATTGATTAAATTGTATCCACTACAATAACAAAACGTATGACATATAACTTGATTTTAATGATTTTAACAAAAGAAAAATATATGATATGTATAATATTTTAAACTATTACAACCCAAATTGATGATAATCATGCATTTAAATTAAAGATCGATAAAAAATAAATAATATTATGGAGTAAGGGGTTCGTCCAAACAATAATTAAAAGCATAAAAATACGTACGATTATTTACATACTATTACTTTTGTTTTTCGCTAAATACTTTTAGGCATAAACTAAATTAATTACAGTATAGTATAAATTATCGTTTTAAACATGCATTGCTCCCTCTTGGTTTGCTATTTTCTTCTTGCTCCCTTGCTTTCTTTCTTGCTGGTTCTTTATATGATTCTTCATTAATTGCTGATAAAATGGTCAGCAGTTGATTTACTCTAAAAATTAAGGAAAACGTCACTAAGAAATGACAAAAAAGAAATTCATGTCTCCAAATGACGATGAAAAGATGAGAAGAAAAATAAAAAGCATAGTTTAGTCCTGGGAAAATTATTCCGAATGGAAGAACCAAACCGAATTGGAAGACATCGAACTCAACCGGAATCGATCTAAATACTCGGATGGGTACTACCCAAAGATATTTGTTGTATGTACAATTTAAATAACTTAAATACCCAAAATTACAATTATAAACCAAATATATAATTTATGTTTCGACCGAAATAACTAAAATATTTGAAAAGTTTTTGTTATATTTGTTAAGATTAAATATATTTTTTGGCAAAATTTGACTAAATAACAGAATTTTATTTTTTTAGAGTTTTTTAGATAAATTTTAAATAATTCAGGTACCCGGAACTAATCTGAACCCGGATGGAACTGAACTAAATCTGAACCGAAAAAATATCCAAATGAGTAATATTCTCTAGAACCGATATACCTGAATCTAAAAAAACTGATCTGAACCCGAACGGATATCCGAATTCTCAGAATTAGCGTAGTTGATGGTGACTGGTGAGAAATGAGAGGAGTCTGAAAGATATATGACTAAATCTCATCAGGTATTGGATGGCCAAAAATAGAATATTAAGCTAGATAGAGGAATGAAAATTAATAAGTTCATGCAAGCTATAGAGATTAATTTTCGCATATAAAGTTTTTTTTTTGTTTTGGTTCATATCAATTGCAATAGTTGGGGCATAACACTCTCTCCAACAATAAATTTCTCCAAGTGCTAATATTGTTTAATTACCGTGCCAACCTTAATAGCTTTGAAGCTGTGCCAACCATACAGAGTTGTGCCCAAAAAAAAACTCTTATCATAAAAAAGTGCTTAAAAATAATAAATATGTCACATAGTAAAAACAATAAAATGGAACCAACAAGCTAAATAGTAGTAGTTTTAAAACGTAATTTTATTTCGTTCTATTCTACTAAATCGTTGACCAAACTTTCAAATTAATGTTGACATATCTAATGAGGTGTTTGAGTTGGTGATCATATGTTTGATAAGTTATTTCTTTTCAATTTAAAATGAAAAATTGTTTTCGATTAAAGAAATAAAAAATTTATAGTTGTTGAGTTCAATCATATATCGAATTCAATTAAAATAAAATTAATTTCAATAATATTTTGAAAGTTGGTGAACAAGAATATGTTTCAATACATATTTCAAGTTTTAGCTTAAAAATTAATTTTGACATATTTACTTTGTAAAACTTTTTAGTTAAATCATAATATATTTTTCGAACATAATAAAATATTCAAGATTTATAAACTGAATGAAAACTATATTGTAAATAAAATATTATATCTAAAATATCAAATTAAAGTTAAAAATTTATATAACTTAAATAATAATTTAAAGTTAATAAAAATAATATGCGCATAGCGCGGAAAAACCATAGTCGTAAATGAAAACAAGTCATGTAGAAACATGGAATGTTATACATATTACACACTATTGCTGACCACATCATCTGGATATCCCAATTTTCGGAGGTCATACGACAATAGCTTCGGACCCTAACCTATGTAGTATGTTCCCTTGTTTTATATAAAATCATAAAAAATTAAGAAAATTACTTTTATTTTAAAAATAATATTTAATATACAATTCAACCAATTATGAAAAAAGCTACAAAGTATAATTCGTTACAAAATATCAAATAAATGTAAAAGTTACATAGAAATATGAAAACAATTTATATTTTGAAACAAAAAATATTTGTAACACAACTTATATATTATGAAACAAAAAAGACATGAAGGTCTCTTCTTGATAACTAAAGACGACATTTGTAGTATTATTTAAAAATAAGCACATGGAATTTAGCGAAGAGCTTAACGAGTTAAAACTTGAAACCATATATTTATCACATATAATTTTTAATCAAATGATGTTCGATTTATTCCTTAAAATTAGGAAACCGATAACTTCGCAAAAATAAAAACAAAGTAAACCATAAAAATGTCACAGTTTCTTCCACTCACTCACCGTAAAGCCTCACTTCCTCTTCCCATTTCCTATGGTGAGTAGCTCAAAGCTCTGGAGCGTGATGTCCCGAGCAGTCCTCGATGGCGCAGCTCGGGCGAAAGAAGAAGACGATGGTCTAGTGGTTGTCGGGTCAGGAACAAGCTGAGTCCGTTGAGCCGTTGAGGAACGGCCATTGTTTGGGACGACTCTGCTCGAGCGGTTCTCTGTGAAATCAGCTGATGAAGTGGCTCGAACGCTTGAGACAATGGCTTTTCTTGAAGAACTTGCGTGTCTTGTTGAAGAGATTGGTCTTTCGACTCTCTCGAAGTTTTGCTGGTTCCAATCAAGAACGATTTTATTGTTTAAAGAAATGATTTCAAGAGCATAGGAAGAAGAAATTTGTTGCTTTTAGATGACTTACTGGTGTTGTGTCCTTTGATGATGCTAATACATTCTCTGAGGTTCTTGGTCTAGATCGATCAGCTTGAACTGCCCCGCTTCCTGAGCCATTTCTTCTAGCATAAGCCTCTAAAGCACCCGAGAATCTATCGCGACTGTCTTGTCCGGCTGTATACAGAATAAAAATTGCAGACACGAGTTTGGTTTATTAGCTCTGAAAATTTCTTCAAACACCAAACTATGAGAAGAGAATGTGCAGCAACAAAACAGTGTCCACAACCATGTGATTGGTTCTGTGACAACAGTACTACTCAATCAAGACTGGAATTGAATCACCAGATTTGCGTCTGATCTAATTATAAAACCGTATGATCTAACTATAAAACCGGATGAAATCTGGAAAAAGAAAAAAACTGTTCTACATTATGAAATTGGTGGTACAAATAACCGAAGCTTCTAAAAACCGAAGCTTCTAAAAACTGCATCCGGGTAAATACAGTTTAAGGCTTACCTGAAGGTTTTTCTGGTCTCTCGGCAGATGGCACTGGAGGATTCAGAGCTGGTCTAAGGCTCGACTGTTGGAACACATAGACAATCGTGAGGATTTGATAATATGTTCTAGAATGATGGAAAACGCAAAATGTAGATGTTAACTTACTCTTGGTTTGGAGCTGGAGCTGGAGCTAGAGCCGAATTGCGGATACTTCAATATTGTCCAATCAAATACATAGTCAAACTGATAACCTGAAAATATATAACATTAAAAAACAAATTCTTTAGTTTTTTTTTTTTTTTGATGTAAAAAACTTTCAAGCATAAGCTACACCCAAAAAGTAAGGGAAATCAAGACTTTTGACAACCTTCTCGGATGAAAAGATCCCTGAAAAGCCTCTTCAGGTATGGATAATCTGGTTTGTCTTCAAACCGCAATGATCGTACATAGAGAAAGTATGATGTGAACTCAGGTGGAAAGGATTTACAGAGAACCTGCCAGTGGAAATTTAAATTGTAATCTATGAATGCAACACTTTGGTAAGTAAAGGAATCTTCTGCTAGCTTTAAGAAAACATCCCTGGCAGATTCCATACAGGTTTCTCAATACTATCATTGTAAACAGATTAGGAACTATTACCTCTACGGGTGTAAGCCGTTTCTTTTCGCTGATCTTGTCGTACTTCTGCTTTTTGGTACCTGCACGAAGGCCTTGCCAAGGCAGACTAGCAAGGGAATTGAGGGTAAGGGGAAAAATATCTCAAATGGAAGTAAATTAAAAATATTGGGTAAAGTAAGGATGCATATGTATATATTGTATATACCTTCCTCGAAGAAAATACATAAGCACATAGCCAAGAGATTCCAGATCGTCCCTCCTACTTTGCTCTGCGTAAGAGATCTCAATTTTGAAATTTGAAATTTGATGGAGGTATAGAATGTCAAGTGCACACAAATAAGATAAGTAAAAGAAAGAGGAAACGCAAACAACACACACCAATTCCAAGATGAGTGTTAACACTTGCATATCGAGCTGTTCCAGTAAGATTTTTGTTTTCCCTGGAAAGTAACTCTCGATTAGCAATGTAAAAGGCGTACATGCATTACTCCCTTAACACTGCTAAATGTAACCCGAGCAAAATCTTTCAACAAGACAAAAGCATAATATGTACCTGTAGGGAATGTGCCTATGAGTTTGAAGATCTCTGTACTTTTTCGCAAGACCATAGTCAATGATGTACACCTACATAAGAACAAAGAGGACAAATCAGAGAAAGGACACAAACATATATTACTTGAATGAAAAATTTCTGCAAAAGAGCAGTGAAAGAAATCCCAAAAACCAAACAAGTATCGACATTTCATACCATAACTACTCACCTGGTTTGCTTTGCGTCCAAGACCCATCAAAAAGTTATCTGGCTTGATATCACGATGAAGAAATCCCCGGACATGCATATACTCGACTCGGTTTATCTGAAGAAATTAAAACACATACAAGTAAAGCAGTGTAACAACTCAAAAAAATATCAGCAACAACAAAGAGAACAATTCATACCATCTGATCCGCGAGCATTAGAACCGTCTTTAGATTGAACCTCCGACTGCAATAATTGAATAAATCCTCCATGCTAGGGCCCAGAAGATCAATCACCATGCAGTTGAATTCCCCCTCGACCCCATACCATTTCAGGTGCGGAATACCAGCTTCAAGAAAGCAAGTGAGAAGATGAATAAAAACAAAGGTTTAAAAGTTAAAACCGAAGAATGAACACTCAAGAACAAAACATACTTCCTCCTTGAAGAAGCATATAGAGCTTTGACTCATAATGAAGCTGGGGATGCCTAGCCCGAGCAGGTTCCTACATTAATGAGTTTACACAGTCTCAACTCAAATACAAAATCTTGATCATGCTAATAACACTAAAACGAAGATATTAGTAGGTTATAAAAAGGGCAATCAATGACTCAACGTTGTGACTTACAAGCTTAACAGCAACTTCTTCTCCAGTTTGCACATTCACCCCTGAAAAAACAAAACAAGTTGGGAAGAAGTTACTAAAACAAAAACTCGAAAATCACCCACAAAGACATAATTAAACAAGAAGAAACTTTCAATACCTAGAAAAAGTTCACCAAATGATCCACTTCCGAGTTTACGCCCCAGCTTATACTTGCCACCAACCACACGATCCATGGTTTTCTCCAATCTAAGACCTTTTTTTTAATTAACAAATAGCTTTCTTTCTTCGATCTATTTGACCCGAAAAGCTGATAAGATCTCTTAAAACTCAAATCCCTAGAAAACCCAAGTTGACCCAGATCTTAAATCGTGTTCCCTAGCTCAAATTTCAAAGACCCACAAATCAATTTTTTCTCACCAAAGTAAGAGAAGTAGAAATTACAGTAAGAACCCCCTCAAATTCAAATAACCGAAAGACCAAATCCACCCTCCAATCTCTGAATCGATCAAAGTGTTTGACCCAAATCGATTTCGCAAAACTTTCACCAAGTAATCTAATTGATTGAGCTACGCTTCTGCTATAAAACCAGACTAAAGAAAATACCCATTGACCACCATCGTTATCGCAAAAGTCTTAGACTTTTTCTGACAAAGCTTCAGATCAGGTCGCGCAGAAAAGAAAATGAAACGGAAGAAGAAGAAGAAGAAAAAATGGGTCTTCGGATTCGATTATCTTCTGATCTAAGGCTGCTGATACAAGGCAACTTGATTCAGTATTTAAAAAAATCTGATTTTTTTTCTAGGGAAGATAACGAATTAGAGACGAAACCAAACGTTAGAAGAAAAATGAAGAAAGAAATCTGATGAGACGGCCTCGAGAGAAGATTTTCTTTCCTTATCCCTAATTATGTTTTACTTTTGTTTTTTTTTGCTTAATAGCTTAACTATTTGTTATTTTCTCCGAAATTTGCTTTATTCTTCATTTACAGAATTAATTATTAAATACAACTAACGTCAGCACCGTATAAATACCATATGATAATGACAAAAAGTTATTGCTTTTATTTATAAACATTAGTAGTTGGAGTGGATTTGAATGTTCTGTAGCATCTAAAAATACAAAAAATTTGTTCTGTAGCATCTATTAGCTATTGAAATTGTTAAATTTTCTGTTTATTTGATTCTCACCGGCATTATCATTTTTTTAAGTTTTCTTTCCAAAGAATCCGTTTTCAATCTTTTTTCTCTTTTTTTTTATAACAATCGTACATAAATATAGAGATAATAAAAAATACTACCATTTCTAGTTTTGGTGAATAACCAAAACCAAAAAAAAATTAAGAAAATAACCAAAATCTTAGAGAGAGATAGGAAGAGGTAGTGAGAGAAAATGGTTAGATTGTAGGTTTTGTTTTTATTTTTGATTATTGAGCAAAAAATCTCTTTCTCAAATTCTCCAAAAATTATGTTATCAAAAAACTTATTTTTTCCTTCTGTTTAGACCTTTTCTTCAAGAACAGTGTCAAACATATAATGACATGCATTTTCTACAAAGACAGCTAGGAATTTGGTTTAAATATTCAGACAGCACTTTAAAAAAATGTCTAAACATTTAAAAAAAATATTAAAAAATTTGATACTATTCAAGAAAAAGTAAACATTGAGCATGGACTTGGGCCTCTAAGCCCTACAAGAGAAACTTTCCTAAACGCTAAATATTGGCTTAAATATTTGGGCTTCGTTTATGGAAACCTCGGCCCATTATAGTAGTTTACTTTATACGATAACCGTAATCTCCACGTTCGAGATAATTAAATGACGTGGCATCACACCATGGATCTCTAAGCTCATCATCACTAATAAATAAACCACAGGCCATCTTCTCGCTCTCTCGCTCTCTCGCTCTCTCTTAGACTGATAAATCACGATCTCTCTTAGACTGATAAATCACGATCCCTTTTCTGCCGGCGATATTTTCCGATCCCGATCAGATGGCGAAGGAACCAGTTCGTGTTCTTGTCACTGGAGCTGCAGGTAACTTTATATTTCTCCGATCTAGTATTAGTAGTGTCTTCGATCTCTGGTTAGCGAACGCAAAGTTATTGATTCGTATCTTCAGATCTATTCGTAAGCACGAAGTTGTTGCTAATCCGTAAATTTTATTCGATCGATGAATTATGGATAAGAGTCTAGTATTTTTGGATCCTACAGTGAGATCTGTGACGGAGAAACCTATTGGATCTTAGTTTCGCTTTAGAAAAGTATAGTTCTGGCTCAGGTTAATGTTTGAATGAATCTTGCTTCATGTGAGATCGATGATTTTGTTGAAGAAAGTGTCATTTCCGACGAATCATCTGATTTTCCGAGGGATTTTTGTCATTTTGTTCTGATTTTGCGACCTTAATTTTTAGCGATTGATTTGTTGTTTTTGTGCTTAGATCATCTCTTAATTGTGTTTCTACTATTGTGCAGGACAAATCGGATATGCTCTTGTACCTATGATTGCGAGGGGGATAATGCTTGGTGCAGACCAGCCTGTGATCCTCCACATGCTTGATATCCCTCCTGCAGCAGAAGCATTGAACGGTGTGAAAATGGAGTTGATCGATGCTGCTTTCCCTCTTCTGAAAGGTGAGTTTGAGTTCTATTAACATACTTCACTGTGAAAATCTTTGCACTCACTGGATCGAATATGGTTTCGTTTTGCTCGATCTTGGGATGTTATGTTTAACGTTTTTCGCTTTGACAGGTGTGGTTGCTACAACTGATGCGGTCGAAGGGTGTACCGGCGTCAATGTCGCTGTCATGGTCGGCGGATTCCCGAGGAAAGAAGGAATGGAGAGGAAAGATGTCATGTCAAAGAACGTTTCTATCTACAAGTCTCAAGCTGCTGCCTTGGAGAAGCATGCTGCACCAAACTGCAAGGTGATGATGAGTCTTTCGAATCAGTTTTCTTATAGCAGCCACTCATGTAGAAAATGAAGAAAAGTTAAATCTTCTTTTTTTCTGAGATTGTTCTGTGAATGAAATATAGGTTCTGGTTGTTGCAAACCCTGCAAACACCAACGCGTTGATCCTTAAGGAATTCGCACCTTCGATCCCTGAGAAGAACATCACTTGCTTGACAAGGCTTGACCACAACAGGGCATTGGGACAGGTCTCCGAGAGGTTAAGCGTGCCAGTGTCTGATGTCAAGAACGTGATCATCTGGGGAAACCACTCGTCGACCCAGTACCCAGATGTCAACCACGCTACCGTCAAGACTTCTTCCGGAGAGAAGCCAGTGCGCGAGCTAGTCAAGAACGACGAGTGGTACAAAACATTAAAAAAAACCCCTTTTAATATCTCAATCTAATTTTTCGTCTACGCGATCCCCAATTTCGTTGAGACTAATGTTTGTAGGTTGAATGGAGAGTTCATCACTACAGTTCAACAACGTGGAGCTGCTATTATCAAGGCCAGGAAGCTGTCTAGTGCACTCTCTGCAGCTAGCTCAGCTTGTGACCATATCCGTGACTGGGTCCTTGGAACCCCNATCGAGTATAGCATCATTAGCAGCTCTCTTCATACGTGCCTCGACCTGCAACGCCGCCATCTCATCTTGAGCCTTCATCAACGACTTCATCCGTGAAACCGCAGAACTCGATTCTTCTTCTCCTCGCCTTTCTTTCTTTGGCTCATCATGATCTTCATCAACCGCGCAAGAATGCACATGCGTCCCGTAATCACATTCTTTGCAGTAGTAAATCCAAAGATTCTCGGACATATCTTCTTTACAAACATCACATATGTACATCGCACCGTCCTCACGACCTTTGCACGGTGTGTTGTAAAGTAGAGTGAGCGAGTGCTGTCTCTTATACACATCTAGATGTGTATAAGAGACAGGTTAAGAGCAGTACTTGTTTTGTTTAATTTATGATGTGTTAGCTGATTTGCTGACCATATAAACTTTGGTTTTGTATGGCTTTGGTTTGTTTTTTCCTTTTTTGGTCAAAAGGTTTGGTTTTTTATTAACTGAAAAAAGAACTTGAAAGTGTTAGCGAAAATTAAAGAGCGTATGAATTAAAGAGCGTATGAATAAGAAAATAGAGAGAAAGTTTCTTTTCTTTCAGAGCAAATCGATCCAACTCTGTCAAATTTGGGGATGTATTCAACTAAATATATGTGAATTATCAATATCAGACTCTAATTTCTTACATCAATAATTGTTTCTATATTTTTTTATCCGTGTATCATGCAGAGCATCATAATCTTGTGTTGTGTTATCTAAATCCGATGATGTATAAAGTATGAAACAATGATTACAAAAATATATATATATATATATATATAAGATTTTTCTAATGTTACTCTCACCTCTCCATAATTTTGAAGATCATCACCCTTCTTCGTATATTAAATGCTTCATTAAGCCAATGTATATAGTTTATATTATATTTTCTTTAAGATAAAATTAAATGAAGAAAAAAAAACATTAATAACTCACACGAAATAACGAAATTCCCAAAAAGAAAGAACAATCACAAGCTTCATCATTTTAGCAAATTAATCATATCATTAATTCGATCACCAATAATATCTCCTCTTAGGTTCATCCCATAAATCGAGTATAGCATCATTAGCAGCTTTCTTCATACGTGCCTCGAGCTGCAACGCCGCCATCTCATCTTGAGCCTTCATCAATGACTTCATCCTTGAAACCGCAGAACTCGATTCTTCTTCTCCTCTTCTTCTTTCCTCTTACCACCGTTGCTGTTCTTCTCTTCTCCTTCCTCTTCTTCTTCCTGTCTCTTATACACATCTAGATGTGTATAAGAGACAGGTATAGCATCATTAGCAGCTTTCTTCATACGTGCCTCGAGCTGCAACGCCGCCATCTCATCTTGAGCCTTCATCAATGACTTCATCCTTGAAACCGCAGAACTCGATTCTTCTTCTCCTCTTCTTCCTTTCTTTGGCTCATCATGATCTTCATCAACCGCGCAAGAATGCACATGCGTCCCGTAATCACATTCTTTGCAGTAGTAAATCCAAAGATTCTCGGACATATCTTCTTTACAAACATCACATATGTAAATCGCACCGTCCTCCCGACCTTTGCACGGTGTGTTGTAAAGTAGAGTGAGCGAGTGTTTGTGATCTTCGCGCTCCACAGTCTCAGAGATAAAAGCACATCCGACATGAACATCGTATTTACACTCAGAACAATTGTAAGTGAATCCGGATCCATACTCACCGCACGCATCACACCCGTAAGATTGATGACCATAAGGTGGGGAATGAAGGAGGGTTAAAGGATGGTTAGGATGAGACTTGTGGTTGACTTCACGAGGTAGGTTAAAACATGACTTGTGCAAAAAGTAATCGCAGTCCTTCTTCGTACACTTGAAAGCTTGTCCGGTCACGTCGAGCTCGCATCCAGAGCAGATGATCTCATCTTCTTCTTGGGCCTTAAAGACACGCAATGGATGGTTGTGACTTGGGTGCCTCACTGATGGGCGATTAACCGGTTTTTTTGAAGCCATTGTGTATGGATATGGTTTGTCTAAGTGGAAGAAGAGTTTGAGAAACTATAGATAGCAAAATATGTAGAGGACTTGTGATTTCTAGTTTCGGCTATATAATTCTGAGTTTGATTTTGATTATTAACCAAGTTGTAGCATATTGAAAGCGTTTGACATTAGAGATGCAAGATTTGCAGACCAAACTATAATAAGATATGTGATTTAAAATTATCAATTTGGGCGATTCTTAAGAAGTAGTGACTAACCACTAGAGTTCACCATTAATTGAGTATCCCTATATAATCCAAGTGGGTAACGACTTAATCAAACAATCGAACCGTCGACTTTGGAAGTCTTCGTCCAAAAACTCACCACACGGTAAAAAGATGACTTCCGCAAAATAAATTAAGTCTTCAACAAATCAATCCAAGCCATTGATCTATTTCTCGCATACCAAATTTACAAATAGCATATTATTACTTGCAAAATATCTTTGAACCATGAAGAAAATATTTGTGCCATTGTGTATGGATAGGTTGTCTAAGTGGAAGAAGAGTCTAAGACCATCTCCATCGGGGTCTTTAAGGTGGATTTCTTAAAATTAAAAAAATTAAAAATAATAGAAAGAGATGAGAGAGAAGGAGAGATGTATCTTATTAGAGAACTTTAAGAAACGTTTCTAAGTCTATGATTCTTTCTTATTGGTT
Organism: Alliaria petiolata; assembly: GCA_020283515.1. Taxonomy (NCBI): domain Eukaryota; kingdom Viridiplantae; phylum Streptophyta; class Magnoliopsida; order Brassicales; family Brassicaceae; genus Alliaria; species Alliaria petiolata. The sequence goes on along the minus strand of JAHZTW010000003.1, from coordinate 58,671,849 downwards.
CATTGTATTTATATTTAAAGTTTAGTTAAATTATTAAATTATATTAATAAAATATAGTTAAGATATCTTTTTTAAAGATTTAACTGATGAAGATGCTCTAAGAACCATAAATCCCCTATATATTATTTGAGAAGCATTTTTAGAGAGTACCCTTATTTTTAAAAATATTTACAGTGGTGCCATTTTTCTGATGTGTCACCACCACATTCATTCTCACCAACATTCTAAAAATGACTTATTTCAATAAAGTAATTACCTTATGAGCTATTATCCATTTTTAATTTATAATATAACCAAAAAAATTATAATTCATTTTATGTTATGATTCATTTTCAAAAAAAATTCATAACCAATAATTTTATACAAAATAATTAAACGAAATCAAAATTTACAAATAATTTATGATATATTTTTAATATAACTAAAAATATTATAATTCATTTTCTGTTATGATTCATTTCCTAAAATTTTATACAAAATAATTAACGAAATCGAAATTTATTATGACTTAATATTATACACATTTAATTACTACTTTGCTTAATTTTGTTTTCTCTTATCATAAAATACTTTTTAAAACATACTATATTGTCAACATAACAACTTATTATATATATAAAAAGATTAGATTAAAATATTTTACTATGGTTTAATTTTTAAATTATACAAAACTAAATAAATAAAAAATTATTCACCCTGCGCAGGGCGCAGGTTATCACCTAGTAGCTAAATATGTTGAGGACTTGTGATTTCTAGAATAATAATAAGAGATAATCTAACATTTATAATCATGTCCTTCAATATAATTTAATTTAATATAACAAATATAATCAATTATTTTAGTTTACGTCAATTAATCTAACTAGCCGAACTGGCCAGCCACTGTAGCATCAAAAAAACCCGAACATAGACCAGAGCAGAGTCATGTTGCCTCACTCACTGAACAGTAGAGACCCACTGAACTTGAAGAATAAAGATAGTGGCGATCACAACTCTTTTGCAACTCAGAAAGAGATGGCAGCAGGACTTGGAGAGAACTTGTAATCAATGTAGTTTGATAGAGAGTTTTTGATTTTCCATGAATGTTTGATGTTGTTTTCTTCAAACTCTTTTGGCAGAAATGGTGAGTATGTTGAGATGGAGGGCCGACCATGTACCGCAACGACACTTCTTCTCGGAGTTGTTGGAATAGAACTACTCGAATATAAGACATAATAGTCAAAGTTTCTTCCACTTGATTCTCCAAGGAGGTTAACTTGTAGGTCTCTAGACTCATAATGTTCTTTGAGGATTTGTTGTGAGGATTTCTTTTTTACTTCTTTAATGCTAGTACTTGTGTTTTTTGTTAAAGCACCAGGTCAGTGGAATTGTTTTTGATCTGAATTTTGCATATTCGATCTGAATTAATTTTCTGTCTCAAAGTCGAACATATAACTTTTTCTTTGTCATTTGTTTTTATTTTTGCTTTTGTTTTGCTTGTGTTTTGCGTTTATTTTGTTTTTTTTTTCTATTATCTGTTTATTTTATTGGGTATGTTAGGGGTGGGCAGAATAACCGGACCCGATTATCCGAACCGGAACCGATCCGAAAAATCGGGTTCGGATTATATTCGGTTTTGTAGGAATAACCGATTGGGGCTTGAGTTAGTTGTGCTTCGGGTATCGGTTCGGATCGGGTATACCCGAAATCCGATCGGTTTATCCGAAAAAACCGAAGCTAGATTACATCTTTGAGGATCTATGCTTTCCCGATTATCTCTCTGACGATATTCTCGGATTCGATAGTTTCTTTTCTTAATCAACAACGTTAATTCCCAAAATTCAAGCTGGAATCCCTAAATCCCCAATTCTCACTTTCTCCTCCTTCCGAGACATCTAGAAATCGATCTCAGGTACGTTATTTTCTTCTTCTTCTCGATGTTGCTGTAATCAGTTCTCTTTTTTTTGTATGATGTTGATTTCATTTGTTTATAGTTCGATTTGTGTTTTGAATTAGATTAGAATTACGGTATAGATTTTTATACCATTGGATGCGTGGTTTGATCTGATTTTGGTCTTTCCTCTATGCGAATGGTTGTTATCTGTTTCCTCTTTTGTGCTCTGCTCTGGTTTTTGTTTACTTCATTTGATTCTTCTTCCGCTGTGAGAGACAGAAGAAAACCTTGCTGCGTGCAATCAAAGTGTATAATATGTATTTGCCTTCGTATGTTGATGAATTGTAATCAAAGTGTCATTTGTCTCTATATATTGCTTCTACTTGGTTCAAGAAAAGGCTGTATCTATCTTTCATCTCCAAAATTAATTAAGAACTAGTGGCTTGTAGTTGTACGATACATATAGGAAATGATCAAAAGTCAAAACTAGAAGCGATTTTTTTTATTGGTGTGTGAATCTTTGATCTCAGTCACATTTGATTCTGTAAGGTTAAGCATGGATACAATCATGACGGGTATTACTCTCGAATTTCGGGTAATTACATCAGTTTTGTTTACTTTTGGATCTATATACCCGAACAGAACCGGACCCGTTTATAACCGTAGTTGATCCGAAAAAATTCCGGTTCTCCTACACATTACAAGATTCTACCCGAACCCGATTATAAAAGAACCGTACCCGCCCCGAAACATACAAAATATCCGATTGGGTCCCAACCCTCCATACCCAAAGAACCGATATCCGAAAGAACCGACCCGATTGTACCCGAGTAATCCGAACGCCCACCCCTAGGGTATGTGATTTGGCTTTTGTTTTATTTGTTTACTAGAATAGGACCAGCATATATGCGGGTTTTCAATAAAATATTTTAAACCCGTAAAAATAAATGAAAAACAAAATCGAGTAATCTGTAAATAAAAAATAAAATTTATTTTTATTAATATTTCGAGATATATATGTTTTAATATTCTTATCTGAATTATTTTTATTCTTAATGCTTTATATATATATTCTAAAGTTTTGGCGAATTAATTATCCTTCTTTTATGATAATTAGATTTATCATAATTAAAATCTAGATTAGGATCAGCGTATACGCAGATTTATAATAATAATATTTAAAAGTCATTAATATATTTTGTAAAAAAAATAGAAAACAAAATCTGATCACTACTGAAAAAATATATGAAAAACACAACTTCCAATCCTAAGAGTTATTTATTTATTTTAATTCTCATTTATTTTTAATTAAAATATTTAAAACACAGAATATATTGCATATCCTAAGCAACATTAACCATACTTCTCATATAGTTCACACTTTATCAACTATCTTTTCTGTTCCGCTGCATTAAAAACTTGGATATTTAATTTGAGTGCTTCGAGTATGTTAACGATATTTCTATTAACTCTCTTCAAACAAATAAAGTCTCTCTTTCTCTTCATATTTCATCTCCCTTATATGATCTCTCTACTCTCTAGAGAAATTATGCTTCTTAAAACTCGCATCAAAAGCCTCTCTACATGATTCTTGATATCCTCCTCCTCATTGATCTTATCATCGTCTAATGTCATATCATTAGCATCTAAAATATTCTTTTTATTTAATTAAAATATATCATAGTTAATCTAATTTACTTTTTGGTTTTGTTTTTATTTTTCTTTTGAAATAGATCCTTTTATTTCTATTTTCTTTTTCTTAAATTAAAATATATTCTAGTTAATTTTATTTTACTTTTATAATCTAAATCAATAAATTTGCCTTTTTTAGAAATTCCTTTTTTCTTTAAAAAATAATATTTTACCGAGACGCGTATCGAAATCTAAATCGATAAACTGATTTACTTCACACAATATCTTATTATGTAATAACATACATCGTCTAATGTCATATCATTAACATCTAAAATTTCTTTTTTTTAATTGAAATATATCATAATTAATCAAATTTACTTTTCGTTTTTAATTTTTTTTCTCTCTCATATACATGATCTCTGTGCTCTCTAGAGAAGTTATGCTTCTCAAGACTCGCATCAAAAGCTTCTCTACATGATTCTTGCTATCATCCTCCTCATTGAGCCCATCATTGTCTAATGTCTTATCATTAGAATCTGAAATTTCTATTTTTAATTGAAATATATCATACTTAATCAAATTTATTTTTTGTTTTTATTTTCCTTTTCTTAAATTGAAATAAATCCTTTTATTTTATTTTATTTTTATTAAATTGAAATATATCCTAGTTGATTTTATTTTATAATCAAAATCGATAAATTTGAGGTTTTTATTTTTTAAACCGTAGCTAACTATACGAATAGGCAAAATAGTTAAATCTTTTCTAACCAATAAAAACACAAAAAGAAAATTTAATGAATAAGATAAAAGAAACTTATTATTTACCTTTTTGATTTTTTGATTTTTTGATTTTCCTTTTAGTATTAGTAATTGATCATACAATTCCTCAATTTAAATGAAAAACATAAAAAAACTTATTTTCCTTTTTCTTAATTTTTTTATTTAACTTTTTGATTTTTGTTTTTTCTTTTGGTATTAGTAATTGAAAAAGAAATTTAATTTCCTTTTCTATTTTTAAAACTAATTTTTTGATTTTCTTTTCAGTATTAGTAATTGATCATACAACTTATTTTCCTTTTTCTTAATTTTTTTATTTTTCTTTTGGTATTAGTAATTGAAAAAGAAACTTATTTTCCTTTTCTATTTCTAAAACTAATTTTTTGATTTTTTTAGTATTAGTAATTGATCATACAATTTCTTTAATTTAAATTAAAAACATAAAAAAACTTATTTTCCTTTTTCTTAATTTTCTTATTTACCTTTTCCATTTTCATATTTATAAAAAAAAACTTATTTTCCTATTTATTAATTTTCTTATTTACCTTTTCGATTTTTTAATTGAAATTTATCATAATTAATCAAAATTATATTTTGTTTTTATTTTCTTTTTCTTAAATTGAAATAAATCCATTTATTTTATTTTCCTTTTCTTAAATTGAAATATATCCTTGAATTGTTTTATCACGTGTCAAAATCTAATTAATTAACTTGACACGTGGCAAATCTATTTATTTTTCTTTTTAAAATAGTTGTATTTCCTTTTTTTTTTAGGATTAGTATATTTTTCTTTATAATATATTTTAATTAAAACACGTGTCAAAATCTTATCGATTAACTTATTTTTATTTTAAAAATAATAATAATTTCTTTTTTCTTTTGGGATTAGTATATTTTTTCTTTATAATAAGATATCTTTCCTTTTATTTTATATATTTTTCTTTTTAAAATAGTAGTATTTCCTTTTTTTCTTTTAGGATTAGTATATTTTTCCTTTATAATATATTTTAATTAAAACACGTGTCAAAATCTTATCGATTAACTTACCACGTGTCACGATCATGTTAATTAGCAACTTTGACGCATCCAACTTTATATAATAAAATAGTAGTATTTCCTTTTTTTCTTTTAGGATTAGTATATTTTTCCTTTATAATATATTTTAATTAAAACACGTGTCAAAATCTTATCGATTAACTTGCCACGTGTCACGATCATGTTAATTAGTAACTTTGACGCATCCAACTTTATATAATAAGATATTTGTGTAGTGATAGATAGAGTGAATATATATATATATATATATCTCACATAATATTAGTAGAATACTTGTGTTTTTTGTTGAAGCATCAGATCATTGGAATTGTAATTGACGTGTGTAACTGGAAAAAATTATATATGTTTTGAATTGTGTTGTACAAACACTATGAGCATAGGCCAATAAAAACAATTTATTACAAAAAATGTAAGAATACAATATATGAAATTTCTGATTTTTTTCATATTCGATCTGAATGTTCGCTTCCATCGAGGCAATACCCATGAAGAACCACAAGGTTGTGGTGATGAACCTTAGTTAGAACTCTAACCCCGGATCTGAATTCATCAGCGCCTTTCCCACCTAAAACAGTATGCTCATCATTTTTACTGCAACCTCTATCCCATTTTGCAGTTTACCCTTATACATTTCTCCGAAACCGCCTCTCCCAACAATGTTGTTATCGCGAAAATCGTTCATAGCTGTTATCTTTGTAAAACTGATTCAGAACAAGTAAGAACACAAAGCTGTTTGAACTGAGTTGTTCGACTTGCATTAATGAAGAATGAAAAGGGTCTTTATATAGACCTTTACAGAAGCAACTACATGACCGAAACAAACGCAACTAACAGGTAAACAACTCGCCCTTCTACTCCTACAAACCAAGAGGATTATTCAAGATCTGAAAACTTCAACCTTAAACTAAATTATTCAAACTTAAGCTAAACGGCACTGTTTTATTCTTCACTCCCTCCCTTAAACTGAAAACGCCTTCTTTCAGTTTACTCTTCTTTGATGCATACTCCCATACTGCTTCTGAGCCTTTCAAATGTCTCGAGTTTGAATGCCTTAGTCATGATCTCTGACAGTTGATTCTGCGTTGAGCAATAATCAAGTATAATGATCCCATCATTCACCAACTCACGCAGAAAATGGTACCTCGCATGTATGTGCTTGCTCCTTTCGTGTAACCTCAAATTCTTTGACAGTTTGATAGTGGATAGTGGAACTATTGTCACAATACAGAGTTATACCTTCTCCTTGGCTTGACCCAATTTCCTCCAGAACATTCCTCAGCCAAATTGCTTGACAAGCACCGTATGCAGCAGCTACAAATTGAGCTTCAGTTGTGGACATAGTCACTATTGATTGTTTCTTTGAAGCACATGAGACTGCTCCTCCTCCCAGCATAAACATGTATCCAAAAGTGCTTCTTCTTTCATTCACATCTCCTGCATAATCACTATCAACATACCCATCCAGCGTTTTCTCTTATCTCGGTTTATACTGAATATTGTATCCAGTTGTGTCTTGTACATACCTCAGAATATTTCTTAGCGGCTAGTATGTGTTCTTCCCTCAGGTTCTCCATGTATCTACTGACCAGATTAACATAGTAAATCAGGTATGGACGTGTGACTATTTAGTACCTTAAGCTCCCCACAAGTTGTTTAAATATTGTTGAATTCACTACTTCACCTAGCCCTGGGCATTTAACCCGGAACCGGACCCGGACCGAACCGAAAATCAAGGTTCGGTTCGAACCGAATAAATGCCTAAAACCCGATCGGTTCTCACTTAAATTTCAAATGGTTCTCGGTTCGGTTCGGGTTAAACCCGAGAACCGAACGGTTACCCGAAAACCCGAACCAAACCACTAAATATTGATATTTTGATTTTTTTAATAAACCTAAAAAAAAAACCTAAACTTAAAAAAAAAAAACCTAAACTTAAAAAAAAAAAACCTAATCCGCCTCATTCTTCTTTTCTTCTCCTCTTCTCCGCCTCTTTCTTCGCCTCCATCCCCAACGCCTCCTTCTTCTCTTCTTCTCTTCTTCTCTTCTTCTCCTCTTCTCCGCCTCTTTCTTCTCCTCCATCCCCAATTCTTCGCCTACTTATGCTTCTTCTCTGTCTGCGATTTTTCTTTTCCACTTCCTCCTCTTTCTCCAAATCTCCTTCCTCTCCTTTTTAGATTCTCCTCTTTCTCTGATATTTCTTCTTCTCCTCTTTTCCCGATTCTTTTTCTCCTTCTTCTCCTTCTTCTCTTTCTTTTCTGATTATCCTTCTCCTTCTTCTCATCGTTCTCCATTTTTCTTTCTCATTTTTCTCTATTTCTCATTCTCCTTCATCTCCTCCTTCTCCAATTTGTATTTTGGCTCAGATCTTTGAATCTATATCGGGTCTAATTCGAGTTTTCGGGTCCAAATTTCGGGTTCTCCCCAGTTCTATCATAAAATTGCAAACCCGACCCGACCCGACATAGAACCGACCCGACCCGAACAGAAAAAAAAATCGGTTCCTATTTGGGTCCAACACTGTCGGGTCCGAAAAACCCGAACCCGCATGGACCCGATCCGAACCGACCCGTAGACCCGAATGTCCAGGGCGAACTTCACCTGTTCCGGTCCTTGAAAGCTTGTGACCGGGAACTATTGGATTCTTCACTGCATTCCATACTTTTTCAGGGTTTCTTCTGCGTACCTTTGTTGATTGATGAATATGCCTTGTTCATCTTGAACAACCTCAACTCTCGAGAAGAACTTCATCTTCCCTAAATGAGTCATTCTGAATTCTTTCATCATTGAGTTTTTGAAATCTGTGAGCATTGAATTTGAACTTCCAGTGTAAAACAAGTCATCCACATAGATGCTTACCAATAAGACATCCTTGTTCTTCTTTTTCACGAACAGTGTATGCTTGCAGTAGCATTTTTCAAAGCCCTCTTTGAAGATGTAACCTTCAATGCGGTTGTACCAAGCCCTTGGAGTCTGTTTCAATCCATATATTGCATTGTTTAGTTTATACACCCTTCCTGCTCCATCTCTCACTTCGAATCCCTGAGGCTGTTCTTCATAGACATCTTCTTCCAAGTTTTCGTGCAGAAAGACACTCTTGACATCGAGTTGGTACACTTTCCAAGTTCTTTCAGCAGCCAAGGCCAGTATCGATCTATTGATCTAATGGTGTCCCATCTAGCTACTGGAGCAAAGACTTTGTAGAAGTCTACTCCTTGCTTCTGGTGGTAGTCTTTAGCGACCAATCTCGCTTTGAATTTGTCCACTTCTCCCTTCTCATTGAGTTTGGTCTTGAAAATCCACTTTACTCCAATCACTTTAGCTCCCTCAGGCAGATCCATAAGCTCCCATGTATTTTTTTTCTTCCATGGATTTGATTTCTGCATCCATAGCTTTTCTCCATACGTCTTCTTGAGCTGCTATCTCAAAGCAATCAAGGATCTCAAAAGCCACAAACATTGCAAGAATGTTATCTCCTTCTTCTGAGATTATGAACCCTGCATTTCCTGCAACGTAATCCTTCATCCACACAGGCGCTTGTCTCTGTCTCCTTGTTCTCTCTCATACACCAATCTGATGAGAACTTGCATGTTGTTCTCCTTCTTCCTCTGCATTTCATGCAACTCCTCCTTCTTCATTTGGTTCCTCTGCATTTCCTGCCCCTTCTCCTTCTCTATTTGGTTCCCTTGCAGTATGTTCTTCTTGTATGTCTAGATTCTCACCAGAATCCTTCTCCTCTTCGGATTTTACATCATTCCAGATCAACTCTTGTCTTGAATGTTTCCATCCCAGTTCCATTCTCTGCTTTCATCGAACTGGACATCTATGCTGATCACTATCTTCTTTGCCTCGGGGTTATACAAGCGATACGTTTTGGACTCTCTGCTTGTCCCAAACATCACGCATTTGCTGCTACTTTCATCTAGCTTGATTCTCCTTTGGTATGGAGCCAATGCATATGCATTGCATCCGAATACTCTGAGGTGTTCCACCGTTGGTTTGTAATTGCTCAATTTCTCTTGTGGTGTTACATCCTCCAGGGCAGCTGATGGACATCGATTCAGTATGTACACTGCATATTGTACAACTTCAAGTCAAAACCTCTGTAGCACAGACATGTCCAGCAACATGCATCTTGTCATATTCATGACACTTCTGTTTTTCCTCTCTGCAATGCCATTTTGTTGTGGTGTATACGCTGCAATGAGTTGCCTCCTTATTCCATTTTATTTGCAGTAATCTTCAAAAGCCTTGGAGTTATACTCTCCCCCTCTGTTTGTCTTCAAACATACCTCGCTTTCAGCAGCTGCTCGAAACTCCTTGAATGTAGTGAGAGCATCTAATTTCTCAGACACTTTCGACTATAATCATCAATAAAGTTGATTATGTACTTCTTACCACTCTCTGATGTTGGACTAATGGGTCCACATATGTCACTGTGGACCAGCTGCAGTCTACAAGTTGATTTCCACAGGCTTTTCTTTGGAATGCTTTCACGGATCTGTTTTCCCTTCATACACACCTCGCATACAGCTCCTTCAATTTCAACTTGACTGAGATTTGGCAGGCCATTCACCATCTTCTTCTCCACCAGTGACTTCAGTCCCCCTTGACTTAGATGACCAAACCTCTTATCCCATAACTGATCAGGTTTCTCCATTGCTTGCAAACACTTTGCTTCTGCAGTCTCCTTTGAGCTTCTCACTCTTGCCAATATGATAAACATTCGGTTTCTTGACATAGCAGAGTACATGATCAGTTTCTTTTGCCTATTTTTCCAGACTTCACGTACATCATCTTCAATGATGATTCTTAGTCCTTTCTGTTGCAATTGCCCCACACTGAGCAGGTTGTTTTTCAGCCACGGAACATAGTGATTACTGAGATCACTCCATTAATCTCCAGTCGCAAGTTACCTCTGCCTTCCACCACCATTCTCCTGTCATCTCCAAGTTTCATATTCCCACGAAACTTGTTGGCAAGCTCTATGAACCACTCTTTGTTTCAACACATATGGTTGCTGCATCTCGAGTCTAGGAACTAGATGTGTTCTTCCTCCTCTTTGACTATGTCAACATGTGCCATCAGTAATATGTCTTCCTCTTGTTGAAATGTGATTCAACTTGGGAGTTAATGAGATTAATTGGAATAAGTTACAAATAGTTTCAGTTTCTATTTGAGATTGATTGCTTAGTCAATTTAGGAGTTTTATTTGTCTTAATTATAAGACTTAATGAGTCCATAGGTTAATGGCTGCAGTTACATTTTTTTTTCTAAAAATTATGTAATCTCTTTCAATTTTAATTATCACAATAAAGTATTATTCAGCAAAAGTATTCTCTTTATTCTCTATTCTTTGCTTTCTCTGTTTCAACAGTGTTTATCTTGTTCCAACATTGTGGTATCAGATAAAAGGTTTCGGTCCCTTTCATCCTATCAAAGTAAAAGCCATGACAGGCAATGGAGCAAATCAGCAAGCTCTGGTTTCGGTGTTTAAAGGTGAAAAGTATCATCTTTCGAGTCTTAAGATGAAGACAATGTTCAGATCTCAAGAGATTTGGGATATTGTGGAGAATGGTTTTGAAAATGCAAAACCTGCGGAACATGATCAGCGGTTACGAAAGAATTGCAAGAAGGATGCAAAGGCGCTGTTCTTGATTCAGACAGCTTTATATGAAGACATCCTATCTAGGATCTCAGCGGTGGATACATCACATGAAGCCTGGGAAATCCTGAAGTTTGAGTATATGGGAGATAAGAAGGCGATCACAGTCAAACTTCAAACTCTTCATCATCAGTTTGAAACGCTTTTGATGAAGGAGAAATAAAAGATGCAGGAATATTTGGCGAGAGTTTCAGCCATTGTCAACCAGATGAAGTCCTATGGTGAATTCTTGTCAAATGAAATGGTTGTGAGTAAAGTTCTCAGAAGCTTAACTTCAAAGATTGAGTATGTGGTTTCTGCGATCATGGAGGCAAATGATATGAGTTCATATACCTTTGACACCATGAAGAGCTCGTTGATTGGTCATGAAGATCGTCTTTGTAAGAAGTTTGAGAAATCTAAAAAGAAAGCTTTCCAGATAAAGGGAGAGTACTCTGGTCAGAAAGACAGCAATAGTTATGGAGTTGGTAGAGGACGAGGCAGATCTGGAGGTCGTGGAGACCATGATAGAGGCAGATGAAGGGGTTATTATGATAACTCAAGCAGTTCAAATCAGTCCTACAACAGAGGTACCAACAAGAGCAATATTCAGTGTCATTATTACAAGAAGAATCTCCATATGCAGGCTGATTGTTAGAAGAAACAAAGAGAAGAAAAGCATGCAAGCTTTGCTGAACAAAAAGATGAGCAACCTAGACTCTTCATGGCATACAGAGTGAGGAAGCGTCTAATTATGTTTGGTATTTGGACAGTGGTTATTCAAATCACATGACAAGCATCAAGTCATCATTTAAAGAGTTAGATGAGTCACACAAGCTGAGGGTGAAGCTTGGAGATGACAAAGAAGTTAAAGTGGAAGGAAGAGGTCTTGTGGTTGTCCTGAATGGTCATTTATGAAGTATATTACATTCCTGATCTAGCACACAATCTGTTAAGTGTTGGACAAATGGTGGAAAACCATTGTTCTGTTTTCTTTGATGGGGATGTATGTGTCATCAAAGATAAGAAGTCTGGTCTCACGCTAGCACTGGTGAGGAAGACATCAAACAATATATATCCATTAGAGATGTCTTATATGGAGGCAAGTGCTTTGGTTGCTAAGGTTTCAGAGGATTTCAAGGTGTGGCACTTCCGGTATGGGCATCTACGTGAGAATGGGTTGAATGTGCTAATCAGAAAGATATGGTTTCTGGTCTACCAAATATTGAAGCTCTTAAGTTGTGTGAAGGATGCATATATGGGAAACAAACACGGAGGTCGTTTCCAGTGGGTAAAGCAAGGAGAGCAACTCAACTTCTTGAGATTGTTCATGCTGATTTATGTGGTCCTATGCAGACTGCATCTCTTGGAGGTAGCTAGTATTTTCTTATGTTGATAGATGACTACAACATGATGAGCTGTGTTTATTTTCTGGAGACTAAAGGAGAAGCATTTGAAATGTTTAAGAAATTCAAGGCGTTTGTGGAGAAGCAAAGTGAACAAAAAGTCAAGGTGTTGAGAACTGACAGAGGAGGAGAGTTCACTTCTACAGAATTCAACAAATTCTGTGAGAATGACGGAATACATCATGAGCTTACTACATCTTACACACCTGAGCAAAACGGTGTAGCAGAAAGGAAAAACAGAACCGTGGTGGAGATGGCCAGGAGCATGTTGAAATAAAAGAATTTGCCAAATCAATTTTGGGCAGAGAGCGTTAGAACAGCAGTGTATCTTTTGAACATTTCACCTACAAGAGCAGTCCTAAACAGAACGCCCTATGAAGCATGGTGTGGAAGAAAACCTGGGGTAAGTCACTTAAGAGTTTTTGGAAGTGTTGCCTATTCTCTTATTGACACTCATAACAGGAAGACGCTTGATGAGAAATCTGTGAAATGCATATTTCTTGGATATTGTGGACAATCTAAAGGATATAGATTGTATAATCCTGTGAGCGGGAAGATTGTTAAAAGCAGAAATGTTACCTTTTATGAGCAAGCTGTTTGGAGTTGGCGTGAAGGTGATAATGGTGAGCTTGTGAAAATTTCGATGGACAACAATGATGAGCAGGTGGTGAATCAAAGTCTAGCTGGTTCTGAAGCTAATACACCAACAAATTCAGTCCCTAATTCACCTAATTCTAGTAGTGGCAGTGGGTCAAGTAGCAGTGAAGATGAAAGTCCACCTCAAAAATTCAGATCCGTGCAAGAAATTTATGAGGTTCAGCATGCGTTATTCACTTCTGATCCTGGAACTTTCAATGAGGTTGCAGAGAAACAAGACTGGTGCAAAGCAATGGATGATGAGATAACATCCACAGAGAAGAATCACACTTGGCAGCTAGTTGAGCTTCCTGAAGGTAAACACTCAATTGGTGTGAAGTGAGTGTTCAGAACTATCATGCAGATGGCAACATTCAAAATTACAAGGCAAGGCTGGTGGTTAAGGGATATGTCCAAGAGTATGAAGTGGATTATGAGGAAACATTCTATCTAGTGGAAAGGTTTGATACTGTGAGAACTCTACTTGCATTAGGAGCTCATATGCATTGGCCAATATATCAGTTTAATGTTAAGCCAGCTTTCTTGAATGATGAGCTACTTGAAGAGGTTTATGTTGATAAACCTGAAGGTTTTGTGGTTCATGGCAAAGAGGGATTCGTTTACAAGTTGTATAAGGCATTGTTTGGGCCCAAGCATGCTCCCATAGCCTGGTACAACAAGATTGATTCGTTTTTTTTTTGCAGAAACAGGTTTTGAAAGAAGCAAAAGTGAAGGTTCAATTGCTTTGGAGTATTGCAGCACAAACGAGCAAAGTGCAGATGTTCTAGCGAAGGCGTTGTCCAAGAACAAGTTTGATTACTTCAGAAGCAAGTTTACGGTGTGCAAGTTTGAATCAAGGGAGAGTGTTGAAATGTGATTCAACTTGGGAGTTAATGGGATTAATTGGAATAAGTTACAAATAGTTTCAGTTTCTATTTGAGATTGATTGCTTAGTAAATTTGGGAGTTTTATTTGTCTTAATTATAGGACTTAATGAGTCCATAGGGTAATGAGTGCAGTTACATTTTTTTTTTCTATAAATTCTGTAATCTCTTTCAGTTTTAATTATCACAGAAAAAAGTATTATTCAGCAAAGTACTTTCTCTGTTTCAACAGTGTTTGTCTTGTTCCAACACCTCCATGTTTTCCTCCATTTCAGCGTAATTGGCTTCCTTTTCCCAGTTTGGGCACTCGGACTTGAAGTGACCCTTCTTGTGGCATTTGTAGTATTCAACCAACTCCTTGTTAAAGCTACTGCTTCCAGGTCCTCTACCTTGATTTCCTCCTTGTTCCCTTACTCTTGAAGAGTCCTTACCACGGCTTCTTCCTCCATCATGTCTCCATGGTGCTTATGCTTTCAGAGCATGCTCCTCTCCATTGTGTCTGCTCGTATTCTATTCATGGACCATCAAAGAGCTCTGCAATCCATCAATTGTCGACTCTTTGATGTTGTTTGACTCTTCAATAGCACATACCACATAGGTAAACTTCTCAACCAAGGTTCTCAAGATCTTCTCAACTACCTTCAAATCCGGCATGACTTCCCCAAGATTTCGCATATCATTAGTAATCTCCATTACTCTTGAGAAGTAGTTAGTGATGGTTTCTCCTACTCTCATCTCCAACACTTCAAATTTCCTCCTCAATCTCTGCAGTTGAGCACTTTGAACCCTGGTGTTTCCTTGGTACTTCCTCTTCATTGACTCCCATAGATCCTTTGATGTGTCCTTCTTTAATATCGTCTTCAGGATTGTCTTGTCAATTGATGCAAAGAGATAGTTTTCACCTTGTGATCTTTGAATGTTAGCTCTGCCAACTTTGTTCTTTGTGCTCATGTCAGGATCACGCTCTTTTATATAGACCTTTACATAAGCAACTACATGACCGAAACAAACGCAACTAACAGCTAAACAACTCACCCTTCTACTCCTACAAACCAGGAGGATTTATTCAAGATTTGAAAACTTCAAACTTAAACTAAATGATTCAAACTTAAGCTAAACGACATTGTTTTATTCTTCAGTAACATCCCTGAGAATCTGCATCAGATCGCTCTATTATGAAGATTGATGAGTTGTCAGAGCAAATCTGACCAAAAATAAAGGAAATCCAAGTTGAAAGAGTCGTTAGTAGTTTTTCTAGTCAATTTAGTTAATAAAAGTCCTAGTCTAGTGGAAGTCTTGGTTGTTCTATTACTCTGCAGTTTTTGTAGGATTTTTGTTATTGTAAGGCTTATATAAGCAATCGTTTTCTATGAAATTATCAGAGTATCAAATTCCAGATAAAGAGAGCTTGCTTACCTTCTTACATGAGTATGGGCCAATGCTTCACTCGGCTCTTACTGCATATCAGCTAGCTTCATTCCAAAAAAATATATTAAATTTATCGATTTAGATTAAAAAGGTAAAATAAAATTAACTATGATATATTTCAATTTAAAGAAAGAAAAATAAAACAAAAAGATCTATTTCAATTTAGAAAAGAAAAAGAAAAAGAAAAATTAAATTAGATTAACTATGATATATTTCAATTAAAAAAAAAATCTAGATGCTAATGATATGGCATTAGATGATGATGAGCTCAATGAGAAGGAAGATAGCAAGAATCATGTAGAGAGGCTTTTGATGCGAGTCTTAAAAAACATAACTTCTCTAGAGAACAGAGAGATCATATACGGGAGGTGAATGTGAATAGAAAGAGAGATTTTATTTACTTGAAGAGAGTTAATGAGGGGATCGTTAATCAAAAGAGTTAAAATTTTAGAATAAATATATATATATAGATAAAACATTAGAAATAAACCTAATTCGTATAAAAGTATTTAAACATATATTTGAAAATATTAATAAAATTAAATTAATTTTTTTCTTTACAAATTATTCGATTTTGTTTTCAATTTATTTTTATGAATTTAAAATATTTTATTAAAAATCTGCATATATGCGGGTCCTATTCTAGTAAAATTACAAAATAACATGGTATTTACAAATTAGAAACTAATATTAACCGGAAAATATTTACTAACAAATACTAATATAAAATAGATTATAAAATCAAAACTTTCAAATTATCTGCACAATGCACGAACTTCTTTCTCTAGTCTTATATAATATTTTAAGGTTTTTTGACAGAAACAGCTCTAATATGCTGACACGTGTCACACTAAAAATTGATATGTGTCACTCTAGAAATTGACATGTGTCACTCTAAATTTTACATATAACAACATAAAATAAGATTTAAAGCAAAAACACTAATACTCAGAAGAGAAATTAAATGTTCATAATAAACTAGTCAATGAAAAAGAATAAAAAATTCAACTAAAATTAAAAAAATACTATATAATATCTTAAGATTTTTTTACAAAAACAGCTATGATATGTTGTCATGTGTCACCTTTTAAAATTGATATGCATAACTCTAAATTCAACATAACAACAAAAAATTGGACTTAAAGTAAAAACACTAATACTCACAAAAATAATAAACTGTCAACAAAAAATCAATAACTATAAAAGTAATAAAAACAACTAAATATTGATTTTAGCAATCGTCGTACATATAAAACATCAAACGGAATAACTCAAATCTAGAAAACGGGATCCAGAAATGAATTAATTTTCATATTTTTTGACGTAAGGGTCAATGTAAAAACAGAGAAAAACATTCAATGTCGAATGAAAATTGAAAGGCCTAAGAGTAAGATGAGAAGAGATCCAAAACAATTTACTGAAACGCATGAGCATCGACATATTAAGCACGACACGTGGTACTCTCTCTAATGCTGACATGGCAAGCAACCGGATATAGTTAATCATCTTTTATATAATAGATTGGAGATGTCAAAACAAAAATCTAATTAAGAAAAGGGAGTGTGTAGAGGATCATGTTTATTCTATTAAAAGATAGTTATTTTTTTGCCTATTTTTTAACAGTTTTTATGTGTTATATTACAATATATAACATTAGATTTCTAAAAGTTTATTATGGTTACTTTTTTTATTTGATTAACATGCAATTGATTTTAGTTTTTATTTATTTATTTAATTATTATATATTTATTACGAAACACATTTATTTTCAAATATTAACTATTTGGATTACTTTAACTCTGATTGCAAAACATATTTAAATAATTTCAGACTTACCAAAAATAATTATTTCGAAAATTATAGTATTCTACAATTAAAATCTTAGCAAATAAATGATTTAAAATTTAAAATTTCATAATAAATTCATACACAAAATTTTAAAAATAATTTTTTAAAAATCCTCATATACCTTATTGTATCATATGTTTTTATAATATAAATTAATTTTCATAATTTTCAAAAATCTTATAAAACATGTCAATTTTACTAGAAGATTGATTTTTTTCATATTACCATAGAATAGAATATATATATATATATATATATATTAGTTACTGTTAATTACTTTCTTTGAAGTTATAAAACTATCAACCATATATTTTAATAAAATATTTTGGATTTTATTTTATTTTCAAAACCAAAATATTTAACATATTACTTATAAAAATATACTAAAAATCAATATATGCCATAAAAAATTAGTTACAACTGATTGACATATAAGATTTAATTACAACTGAATTACATATAACATATCTAACGAAATCAATTTTTGAATGAATTTTATGTTTTTAACATATTTTATTTCCAGTTAAATCTGACCAACTTATATTTCACAACAAATCAAAAACATTATATTTTACTAAAAATAAACAATTATAATTTAAGTAGATTTGAATCACTAACACTTAATTTATTAGCTTTTATTTTTCATTTTACACTTTCTATATTAAAATATATATATATTTCAATTCCTCATTTTATATAAAGTTTATCTATAAAAATAGTTAGTCTACAAACTATTATAACACATCTATATGTCATATTCCTAGTAGAGATAGACTTACCGTTGTGTGTTTTAATTAAATACCTTCTGCGGAAACTCTATTCGTTAATTAATAATTATACAAGAAGCAAGTACTTTCCTAAAGTCATATACGATGGCTTTTAGTTCCTCCTTCAGGTATTGTGTTTAGTATCTCGGTGTTGAGCGTTTTAGCGAGATTTGATTGTTAATCCCAAATATTTAAATCTTTAATAAAGATTTGATGGGTTATATATGCAGATCATGTGACCTCTATTCAAGCACAAATGCCAGGAGGGACCAAGGAATCTTAGGCTCCCACTTACTGCTAGAGTTGCAGATGTTTGTTATGAAGAGGGGTGGGTAGATCTGATCATGCGCTCACCTTCCAAGTCGATCTTACCACTATTCATCTGCCAAGCGCTTTATCTTCGGATGAAACATACGGCTGGTTTGTTGATAATGTAAAATGTCAAGGTTTCTCTCCTAGCAAGACTTGGAATGCACTTAGGCATCAAGCAGCTGTCAAGGATGTGCTTCTTTAGTCTAGTTTCTGTTAGTGTAATTGTGACCGGTTTGAGAAGTTGGTGGAATAGAAAGTGACACAGCAAGTGAGACACTAATTGACACATAACAGAAGTGTGATGTGGCAATTAAGATGAAGTGGTTTTGGATTAAGATAAATTGATGTACGTATATCTTGGAGAAGAATCTACGTGATCAATATATGGAAATTCAATTGTTAAGATGATGAGGACAAAAGAAGATGACGAGGAGAAAAAAGAAAACTAAGAGAAAAGGAATACAAAGTTAAAGAATAAACTTTTATTTTAAAGGAAAATGAAAAGTTTCTTCTTAAAGTTTTGGGGTTTGGTTATAAATATCAAGAGGTAGTGTCATGAAAACACACGCGCCTAGGGTATTGTCGAGAGATGCACAGAGTGTGTGTGGCGTCGTCCCACCATATTAGATTTGTAGATCTATTGGTGGTTTTAATCTATGAATTATGCAGCCGTTGAAAATACGGTAACGCACCGGTGCTGTCGGGTGGTAGTCAAGCCACGCGTGATTTGATACTGTTTTCATAGTTTGTCCATCTAGAAAAGAATTGTATGCATTGTAGTGTTGGATACCATACGCAATTGTAATTGTAATCTTGTTCTAATGGATTTGTTCTAGACTAGGTCTCGGGGATGTAGGAAAACTGAACCTCGTTAAAAAATTCTATGTGTTATTTAGTTTATGCACGTACATATTCGTTACAATCTCATCTAGCTGCAAATATGTTTATTCAATTGGTATCAGAGCGAGACTCGATAGAGATCAGTTCTTATTTCGGGTATGATCCGGGATTTGAGGCTAGTAGGGAAAATTGAAGTGGATGAGAAAGAAACATGTTCATGAGCGTATAAAAAAAATTCAAAGCAAGGTGAAGATATGAAGAGCAGTTTTGGGATTCAAAATTCTTGGCCAACTGGAGCTAAAGGTAAAAGTAGTTCTGGTTTTAAAAGTTGCATTGGAAAAACAAAATTTGGTTTTCGCCGTCAGGAGAGAAAGATGAAGCAAACCGTGCCGTTTGTGGGCTTGTTTGGTGTTTTGGACGTGATAAATTAGCTTGGGCTAGTTATTTTCTTGAGGTGATATTTAGATCGGCCAAAAGTTTGAGCCCAATATAAAAGTGCATCAAGATGGTTAAACAACGAAACAATCATCGAAATAGCAGCAACTTAAACTGTTTATCGCTGTCGGAAAGGGAATTGAACAAATCAAAGGAGAAGAAGGTTCGAGAGACATCTGAGGGTTGGCGGTGAAATAGATTTTCCAATCAGAAATCAAGATTGAGAAAGGCAAGAGAAAATGTGGAGTTGCTAGCTCTGGGATGGAATCGCGAGTCGCCATAGATGAAGATAGCATTGAGGTCGTCAATGAAAGCTGCAGAGATGGTGATTTGAAATAGAATCTAAGATTTCTAGCGTTCATGCAAGATAGCAGAAATAGTATGGGGTAAGGTGGATTTCGTGGTTTTGGACTTGATCAATATTTCTGGTTGGACTACAAAATCCAAAAAGAAGAATTCAAATCCAATTATGTCGACGCTATAAGGAGAGAGTGATGTCGACGCTATAAGGAGAGAGTACGCTATAAGGAGAGACTGGTGTGAATTGTGCTCTGACAATCAAGTGACCGGTTGTTTACTCGAAAGAAGCTGCCCAAGTCGATGTTTATGGATGGCTCAAAAATGTAAAACATAGGTTTGAGCTGGTAGTGATCATGGTGCTTGAAGATCTCTACTAGCTTGATTCCTGTGAGGTTTGCCTAAGTGTCATAGAATCTCTAACCCAAGAAGAAGGTCTCAGCTATTTGGACAAGGATGATCACACGAGTGGTCAAACAATCAAGAGAGAAGTGAGGAATTCAGCATAAAACAAATTAAAAGGTTCAAACTTTCATCTCTACAAATTGGTATCAAGAGCCAAGGTTGCAGTTTCAGATTGAAGAAAGGCCGTATCTTTATAAAGGTTGAAGCTTTGGTGATAAAGCAGGTTCAGATTTTGTAAAGGTCGTAGCTTTGGAGATAAAGCTTGGAGTTTGAAGTTTTGGTGATAAAGCTTTTAACTTTCTCACTAATCATGGCCTTTGGTCGTTAAGAAGTGGAGAAGTTTGATGGAGAAGGTGATTACATTCTCAGGAAAGAAAAGTTGCTAGCTCATATGGAGCTGTTGGGTTTATTGGAGGGTCTTGATGAAGAAGAAGAAGAAGCTGCAGAAGATTCAACTGCAGAAACAGGCTCAATGCCAGAAACAACGTCTCCTCCAAAACCACTGGTATCTAAACTCCTCAAGGAGAAAAGAGGAAAGGCTAGATCCACGGTCACATTGAGCCTTGAAGACCACGTTCTAAGGAAGGTGATAAAGCTGAAAACAGCTGCAAGTATGATCAAGATGTTGGATAAGTTGTTCATGGCTAAATCTTTACCAAATCGTATTTACTTAAAGCAAAGGCTTGGTATAAGATGACTAATAGCCTGACGGTAGAAGAAAACGTGAATGATTTCTTCAAGCTGATATCTGATCTGGAGAAGTTAAGGTCACAATACCAGATGAAGACCAAGCCATTGTTCTGCTTATGTCTTTGCCTAAGCAGTTTGATCAGCTCAAGAAGACTCTGAAATACTGTAAGACTACTCTAGCTCTTGATGAAATCACGGGAGCTATCAGGTCTAAGATACTAGAGCTTGGAGCAAGTGGAAAGTTGCTCAAAAACAGCTCTGATGCTTTGTATGTTCAAGACAGAGGGAGATCTGAGAAGCGTGACAAGAGTTCAGACAGAAACAAGAACTACATTAGATTAAAGTCAAGAGATTCAAAAGACAAGAAGGTGTGATGGGTTTGTGGCAAGGAAGGACACTATAAGAAGCAGTGTTATGTCTGGAAAGAAAGGAACAAGAAGGGATATGGATCTGAAAAGGGAGAAAGCGGAAATTTCATAGGATGAGCTGGTGATATTGCGGTTCTGAACGTTAAAGAAGAGTCAAACGCAGTAAGTGATGGGAGTGAAGATGATTGGATAATGGACACAGGGTGCTCATTTTATATGACACCAAGAAGGGACTGGTTTGTTGATTTTGATGAGTCCAAGACAGGAAGAGTGAAAATGACAAATTTAACATATTCTGAGATCAAAGGCATTGAAAGCATAAGGATCCAGAATGATGATCATTCGACCGTGTTACTCACAAATGTGAGGTACGTTCCAGGTATGTCAAAGAATCTGATCTCCATGGGAACTTTAGAAGATCAAGGGTGCTGGTTTCGGTCAAAGAATGGGGTTCTAAAGGTCATCAAGAGTGTATGACAGTGCTAAAGGGGAAGAAAACATGTACTTTGTATCTGTTGCAGGGAGATGTGTCAACAGAAAATGCAAATGCAGTTACAAGCTCCAAGGATGAAGCGAAGCTATGGCATAGTACGTTATGTCATATGAGTCAGAAGAACACATATATTCTGGTTAAGTAAGGTTATCTTCAAGCTGACAAAGTGAAAGGTTTTGACTTTTGTGAAGATTGTGTTTATGGTAAAACACATAGAGTGAGTTTCGGATCTGGTAAGCATGTCACTAGAGAGAAGCTTGAGTACATTCACTCTGACCTTTGGGGAGTGTCATCTGTGCCAAACGCTATGGGAAATTGCCAACACTTCATCATGTTTATTGATGATTTTACAAGAAAAGTCTGGATCTATTTTCTAAAGAAGAAAGATGAAGCATTGAGAACTTTTGTCGAATGGAAAACAATGGCGGAAAATCAATCAAACAGGAAAGTGAAGAAGTTGAGAACTGACAATGGTTTAGAGTTTTGCAATCAAGAGTTTGATGGGTTTTGCAAACAAGAAGGGGTGGTAAGACACATGACATGTGCTTACACACCATATCAAAATGGTGTTGCATAACGCATGAACAGAACCATTATGGATAAGGTTAGAAGCATGTTAAGCGAGTCTTGTCTAAGCAATATGTTTTGGGCTGAAGCAGCATCGACGACAGTCTATGTGATAAATCGATCTCCATCTTCTGCAATAGAGTTTGAGATTCCAGAAAGAGCATGGACATGAGTTTTGCCAGATTTAAGTAACTTGAGAAGTTTTGGATGCATCTCATATATTCATTCGGATCCGGGAAAGTTGAATCCGAGAGCAAAGAAGGGCGTATTTCTGGGATATCCATCAAGGGTTAAAGGATACAGAGTATGGCTGATAGAAGACAGGAAGGTTGTGATCAGTAAAGATGTTGTGTTCAATGAAGAAGTGATGTTCAAAGATTCTGAGAAAACAAACAAGGAAGCAGAAACATCACAACAAGAAGCTAAAGTTTCAGTGATAAATTCTCCGGTTGAAACATAAGTGGTGGCTGAAACAGCTGAGGGTGGAGCTACTGGAGAAAGCAGCAGGGAGGTGGATCTTTCGTCTCTAGGACAAACACAAGATCAAGATTATGAAACAGATTCTGAAACCGATACAGAAGAAGACTATATGCCTTCAAGTCTTGCAGATTATCAGTTGACAAAGGACAGAGAAAAGAGAGCTACAAAGCAAACCAAGAGACAATGTGATCTAGGAGATGCAGGTTTTGCTTTCAACATGACAGAAGATGGTGGAGTTCTAGAACCTGCGAGTTATGCAGAAGCAATGCAGGATCCAGACAGTGAATTCTGGTCAGAGGCAGCATATGAGGAAATTGAATCTCTCCTGAAAAACCACACTTGGAATCTAGCTGATAAGTCTGAGAAACAGAAGGTTATAGGCTGCAAGTTGGTATATAAAAGGAAGATTGGAATCCCTGGAGTGGAGAAACCGAGATTCAAAGCAAGTCTAGTTGCAAAGGGTTATTCTCAAAGGGAAGGAATTGATTTTCAAGAGATTTTTTCACCTGGTGTTAAGCATGTTACAATCTGTTTAATGTTATCTGCTGTTTCTCATTTTGATCTAGAGCTGGAGAAGCTGGATGTCAAGACATCATTCCTACACGGAAGTCTTGATGAGGTCATCTACATGAGCCAACCTGAAGGCTATGTAGACAAGAGATCACTTGAGAAAGTGTGCTTGCTGAGAAGGTTCATGTACGGTCTGAAACAGTCACCAAGACAGTGGAATCAAAGATTTGATTCGTTTACAGGTTACCCAAGGAATTTGAGAGATAACTGTGTATACTTCAAGAAGACTGCAGAAGAAGAAAGAACTTTCGTGTTGTTATACGTTGATGATATGTTAATCATATCAAAGAACAAGGAAACGATCAAGAAGTTGAAAGAAAGTCTGAGTTCTGAGTTTGAGATGAAGGATTTAGGGCCTGCAAAGAGAATTCTGTGAATGGAGATTACAAGAGACATAGGTAAAAATCTGTTGGAGTTGTCTCAGGGAAGTTATCTGCAGAAAGTGTTGAAAACATTCAGAATGGAAGATTGCAAGGCTGTTAAAACGCCACTGGCACCACACATGAGGTTTAAAGCAGCTACAGATGACGAGAGGGAAGAGAAAGCTGATCAAATGAAGATTGTACCTTATGCAAACGCAGTTGGAAGCATAATGTACTCTATGATTGGGTCACGACCCTATCTAGCTCATCTCGTTGGTGTTATAAGCATATTCATGGGGAAACCTTTAATGAATCATTGACAAGCTGTGAAGTGGGTTCTTCGGTACATCAAAGGAACAATCAGTTCAGGACTGCAAAACAAGAAGGAAGGAGAATTTGTAGTTACATGGTATTGCGACTCAGATTATGCAGTGGATCTTGATTGGAGAAGATCAACTACGGGTTATACATTCATTGTAGGAGGCAACATAGTCAGTTGGAGATCATGCTTACAAGGAGTTTTTGCACTATCAACTACAGAGGCAGAGTACATAGCTCTAACCGAGGCTGCAAAGGATGTTGTTAGGTTGAAAGAATTGATGAATGAGTTGGGTTTCACATAAGGTGCAATAGACATACACTGTGATTCTCAAAGTGCTATAGCCTTAGCAAAGAATGATGTTCATCATGAGAGAACTAAGCATATTCAGACAAGGTTTAACTATATTCGTGATGCGATTAGTGATGGAGAAGTCAATGTGTTGAAGATATCTACGCTATACAATCCGGCGGATCTTCTCACCAAAGTGTTACCAGTTAACAAGTTCCTGAGCGCTCTGCAGAAGCTCAGGGTAACAAGTGCCTGATCAGTTGATCAGGGCCCGAGATGGAAATCCAATTAAACTAGAAAGGAAATCAAAGGAGAGAAAGTTTTGACACTACGGCAAGGTAGCGTTTTGTGAGGTTTGCCTAAGTGTCATAAAGTCTCTAACCCAAAAAGAAGGTTTCAGCTATTTGGACAAGGATGTAGCACGAGGATCTTACGTGTTTCATATACGACTCAAGAAGGGTATTAGGCGTAATTAACCTTTGCCAAAAGAACAGCCACGTTAGTCTTCTTCCTCTGTAATAAAAATAGAGTACGGATGGAAGGAGAGAGAGGAGCGTGGCATAGAGAATTGTATATAAGGAGGAGTTAGCTGATACATTAGGGTTAAGAGAAAGTGCAAGAGAGACTGTTGTGGGTTTACAGTTTGTTCTCTAAGGGTTTGTGTAACCAAAAAACTTTCTAGTGGATTTCCGAGCAAATTCTCGGCCAGACGTAGCATTTCCGGTTTGAAACGTGAAATGGTTAAATATGTGTGTCTATTTACTTTTATGTTCTTAAACACACGAGTGATCAAACAATCAAGAGAGAAGTGAGGAATTCTGCATAAAACAAGTTAAAAGGTTCATGCTTTCATCTCTACAACTCCCTTAGAGCTTCTGGGAAATTTATCTATCCTTGCTGGTCATTGAGTCGAGGAGGATCATAATTTGCTTGTTGAGCTCGATCGTTTGTGTGGAACGGGACTATCTCTTTTTGATTGGAGATTTTTTTGTGAAATGGTGTGCTAAAATTTTGACACTGGGGCTAAATTTGTATTTTAGGATGTGTATTGGGGTTTTAGTAATTCTCTATATGACTTTGGGTCTCTCCTACCGTCAAAGGCTTTGAAGAAGATAAGGTTCACTCAATTAAAATTAGGGAAGAAACGGTCAAAGCATGGAGATGTGCGATTGCATATGCGGAAAATCACAAGGTCAAAGTGTGATGTTCTTGGTTGTTGTGTGAGCATTCTTGTTCTTTAATTAAAGAGGAATCAAGAGTTGTTTGAACACGAGAAGGGAAGACCCTAAAACCCTTTGTGTTTGAGAAAAGATAGAGGAGCTGTTGGGCGAGAGGGGAATCCCATGGATAAGAATAAGATTATTAAAGGATTTGAGCTGCTAGCAAGTGTAACGTTCAAGCTATCAAGGGATGAAGTGAGTTTTTTTGTCTTGAAATTAGAAGAAACAGATTCATAAGATTCTGTTGTGAATTTCCGCTGGATGTGTGCTTGAATTCTAAAACTCAGTCACAAAGGGGAGATTGTTAGTGTAATTGTGACCGGTTTAAGAAGTTGTTGGAATAGAAAGTGACACAACACGTGAGACAATAATTGACATAACAGAAGTGTGATGTGGCAATTAAGATGAAATGGTTTTGAATTAAGATAAGTTGATGTACGTATATCTTGGAGAAGAATATGTACGTGATCAATATATGGAAGATTCAATTGTTAAGATAACGAGGACAAAGGAAGATGACGAGAAGGAAAAAGAAAACTAAGAAAAAAAGAATATGAAGCAATAGAAGAACTTTTATTTTAAAAGAAAAAAGTTTCTTCTTAGAGTTTTGGGGTTTGGTTATAAATACCAAGGAGTGGTGTCATGAAAACACATGCGCCTTGGGTATTGTCGAGAGATGCACAGAGTGTGTGTGGCGTCGCCCCACCATATTAGATTTGTAGATCTATTGGTGATTTTAGTCTATGAATTCTACAACCGTTGAGAATACGGTGACGCACCGGTGCTGCCGGATGGTAGTCAAGCCATGTGTGGTTTGTTACTGTTTTTAGAGTTGGTCCATCAAGAAAAGAATGGTAGACATTGTAGTGTTGGATACCATACGCAATTGTAATTGCAATCTTGTTCTAATGGATTTGTTCTGTACTAGGTTCCAGGGATGTAGAAAAACTGAACCTTGTTAAAAAACTCTCCTAATGAATTGGGATTTCCCTATTTGGCCGGGTCATTATGTGTTATTTAGTTTATGCACGTACATACTCGTTACAATCTCATGTAACCTTAAATTTGTTTTTTCAGTTTCAAGATGCCACTCCGAAACACGCTTTCATAATGTGGATCTCCCATCTAAACATATTGTCAACTAGAACTCGACTAGTTTATTGGAGAATGAAAATCCCTACTGCCCACTGCTTGTGTTCTATGCATGATGAAACAAGATAACACTTTTTGTTGCAATGTGAATTTAGTGCTATAATTAGTAACTTGCATTTTCAATTCCTGGACATCTCTTATGGATTGATAGCATCCAAAACAATAAATATTATTTGGATCAGATTATCCTAATTCGTGGCCTTCGAAAATGTAATGTAAATTTTTTTTAGAGCGGTGTATTTTTTTTAAATGATTTCATTTAATAAAAATAATAATTTCATATAAATTATAGGGTAATTCTCTTATATAGCCCAAAAACAAGTTTCTGATTCAAATAAATCCCATACACTGATTTCTGATCAGAAATAGCCTTCATTAAACGGATAATGACGATTGTACCACATTTTACAAAATTAGAAAAAAATTCAGAATTAGCATTTTTTTCTTCCTTTCGCCACAAAGACCATTTTTCACTAAACCCTAATTTCGGGAAAGCACTTTACATTCACTAAACCCTAATTTCGAACATCAAATCTAAAGCCTTTCATCTACAAACGATAAGCTTTTATTTCTGTTTATCCTATTCGATTGATTTCCAAAACCTTTCTCTAACTTAGATTCGAAAATCAATTTTTAGGGATTTCAGAAAAGTCCATCTTTGTGTATCTTTAATCATTGATGGAAAAAAGTTTAGTGTTTATGGTCTCTAATCGTACTTTAAGTGTCTGATTTTATATAACCAAATACTTGTTTTTCAATCGTGAAATTTGGGAAAATTTGTGAAAATTCTCAAGTTTAGTGAAATTTGGGGATTTCGTAAATTTGGAGTTTTGATGGTGTTTTCTACCGGAGGTGAACTATTTCTTATTTTCAAGTTTCATTTTTGTGTCGATTTGTTTTCTGATTACTTCTAACAAGTTTTTGTGAAGCTTAGTAAACTTTTTTTTGTTCACTTGTTTTGTCGCTAATCTATTTGATCTTCAGCTCGTATGTTCTTTTTTGTTAATTGTTTCCATTTGCTTTATCTGTCTAAAAGTTATGACTAGCCCACTTAAGAATTACTTTGGAAAGCTTTCATTAATCGTATCTTCAACATGTGGTAGAAATTTTGTGTTTAAACTACTAAGAATATTTTGTGGCTTCATGTCACAACGAATAATATGGTTTGAATACAAGTAATGATTGGTTTAAACTTGAACCAAAAGTAATAATTTATGAAAGCTTTCATGAATCGTTTCTTTTAACATTCTAGAAACTTACTAATAAGAATGTAAAGTGGTTTCATGTCACAACGAATAATAAGATTTTGTACACAAGTAATTATTGTTTGAGAACTATTTCTACTGATTTGGGAAACATACTTTAGAAATATGATTTTGTAGAATGAGTCTTCAATTTTAAAGGTCTGATTGTTGCTTTTCTTCCTGCGGTTGTAGATTTTCTGTACACGGATTACCAAGGAGACCAAAAACTCATTGTCACCACATACTCTACAAAATATTTTGGTAAGTTTTCTTATTGATTTTCTTGAATCAGTTCTTCATACTCTGTTTGTCTATTTTTTCTATTGTTTGCTTGCAGAAATCTAGAACTTTATGGTTAGTGACTGAAACAAGATTAGCTTGCTTAATAGCTTCAGCGGCTGATCAAACTTTGTTTTATCTCTTTGGGATTGAACACTTGTTGCATTCTGATTTAAATTCATATATTTCACAAGCTTGTATAATTTTTTTCAGAAAGTTCTTTCGTGTTTAGTTTGTTGGTATTTTGGATCACATAAATTCACTTATTCACTATGACCATATGTTTTCTCCATGAGTTAGTAATGGATTTGAATGTCTCATTTGAGAGTAAGCGTGATTCTACTTGTCTTATGATGTTTTAGGAAGACCTTCCTAACACATTAAGACAACTTCCTGAATTTTTAATTGGGAATGACTTCCTAATTTTCAGGAAAGATTTTTAATAGTTTAGGAAGGTCAACCTGAATCGTTTAGCGAACTTCAAAGATCGAATGTCCATCATCCTCTACAATATTTTATGATTCTTTTTTGGTTTAACAATCTGTAGTTTTTTTTTTAACATACGTTTATCATGCATTTTTTTACAGGTGAACGACATATGGAAGATGCATTTCCGTAGTGTAGTGTGCTCATGTGTTACTAACTCTTTGAAATTATAGAATGGAAATACTATTTGTTTGTATCTCAACTAGAGAACATTTATACGAAATCAAGAAAAATTTTGCGATCTGAAAACTTATTATTGTTTAAGTGGTTTGCTTAAGTGGTTCACAAGACAACTACTGTGCTTGCATTATGACTAACGTCTCAGTTTTCCAAAATATTATAAAAAAGAAGACGATCAGAGGGAAAAAAAACAACAACTGATCAATGCGTGCAAATAATATTAGTAATATTTATACGTTTTATAAAAGCTTTCTAAATATGTAGAACGGATTTCATAAATAGACAAAAATTTGCATTTATACGTGCTATGAAAACCATCCTAAATATATATAACGACTTACTAAATTTGAGTTGTTTAAATGGTACACAAAAAAATGCATTTATACGTGTTATGAAAACCTTTCTAAATGTGTATAACGGTTTCCTAAATTTGAATTGTATCTAAATGGTAAACAAATTTATACGTGTTAGAAAATCCTTCCCAAATGAGTATAACGGCTTCCTAAATTTTTGTTAGAATCCTTCCTAAAAAATTTAAGAAAGTTTGATCAATTCCTTAATTTAAAAAATATTTCTAGATATTTGATAAATATTCATACAAATTAGAATAAAATCTTCCTAAAAGTTTAGAAGGAATTTTAGGAAGGTCTTCATATGCGTTTAGAAAGAATTCCAAATTTTTTATTTGATCAACTACTAATTGATCTAATTTGAAAAAGGTTCACAAATTTGTAAGAATCTTCTTAAAAATTCAAGAAGGTTTTCTAAATTCTAAAATTTAGATAACATTTCTAGATAAGTAGGAAAATTCATAAAAATTTTAGTAAGCTCTTCCTAAAAATTTAGAAGAACTTCCTAAATTTGAGTTGTTGTATAAATAGGCACAAAAGTTTTCATTTATACGTTTTAGGAAAGCTTTCTTAAATGCGTATGACGGTTTCCTAAATTTGAGTAGTTGTATAAATAGACAAAAAGTTATCATCACATGTTTTAGGATGAATTATACGATTTAAAAACTTACTAAACATTCAAGTAAACATAAAAAGATTTTAGGAACAAAAGTATTTATTTATACGAATTAGGAAGGATTTCTACATATTTAGGAAGGTCTTCCGAGATATCATTTATTTTATTTTTTTTAGTTTGTCAACTTTTTGCCCAAATCAGCAATGAAACTGTCCTCTTTCCCCTGGCCTAGCCAAGGTATGGCAATAGACACGTTGTCTGAGAGAAATCCCTCATAAGACCTGATAGTTTTTGGTTTCTGAGGAGAAGCAGCAGCAGCCTTCTTGTAGTGTTGAGAGTAGTCCCAAACATGAATGCATGCGTCCTCTATTGTTGAGACAATGTGTTTCCCATCCGATGTGAACAAAGCAGAGGTCGGGCTCAGTGTTTTCCTAAGACTTGAAGCTGCAAAAACATCCACCAAGAAAATCAAACAAACAAACTCACAAAAAAAGCATTCACCTCAGCATTGAAGGAATGGAATAAAATTTGATAAGGACCTTTCTTGAGCTTGAAGATTGTATCTACTCCGCAGATGATTCGGATTTGAGAATCAGCAGAAGTGACCATTACTTAGTCTGAATCACCAGGAAAGAACTGAAAGCCAGTGATTCTTTTGCTAGGAACCTTCTTCTTCCCATGTAAATTGATCTCTCTATCCAGTTGCAGCTGGTTATCTGAAGACGATGCAGATATCAAAACATAGATTGGTAAATCAGAAGGTAAGAGAAAACATACCAACGGTATCGTAGAAGCGACATTCTCCAGGCATAGAACCTACAACTGCACATTTAGCATCAGGGTGATAGCACACAGCTGTAACAATCTCTTTAATATATGTATAGTCAAAAATCAGAACAACGCAAAGCCTAATCATCCACATGGAAAATCATTTCTCAGCATTAAAATTGGTCATCGTCTCTTGTCTCACAGAAATCGCTCTCGAAACCTAATCATAGGTTCCTAATTAAATGCTATTAGCTAGTACATAAGTATAGGTTATACATGTATATAGCAGTCGGTTAAGGGCTCTGGAATTGTCCGGTTTATTATGTTTATGTTTTCGGTTTATTTGGTATTCTATATATAAACGTTGTAATGTCATTGTTCTTCATTAATGAGAAATCTTTCCTTTACAAACTCTCTCTCTCGATATTGTGTAAACGGTAATATGGTATCAGAGCTTTTTTATCTCAATCTTCTTGGATTTATCTCTGATTCTGCAATGTTTGTTTGATTTCACCGTTTGATTGTTGTCGAGAAGCCAGATCTGTGATCAATTTGAGCTTGCGAGTCCTCAAATCACCTTTGGGAGCTCCCTTCTTGGTTCGCGATTCAAAATCGAGCTCATATCTTCATCAATGGTGAAACAACAAGGCAGAAAAACACGAAATCGTGTATCCGTATCTCCGGAGAAGACGCCGATGTCATATCTTCCAGCTGAAGATACCATCGCGATCGCTCCGCATCACGGATTTGCGACAAATCGCAATCGATCTACATATCTTCCTTCAAAGGCGGAAGGATATGACAATGTTCACAGCCCATACTTCCTTCACTCCGGTGATCATCCATGTCTGTCCATCGTCACTCATATCCTTGATGGAACAAACTACAACAACTGGTATATAGCTATGCGAATGATTCTTGACGTTAAGAACAAAATTAGTTTTGCCGATGGAACTCTGCTTAGGCCAGATGTAGATGATGACATTTTCAAGATCTGGAGTAGGTGCAATAGTACGGTGAAATCATAGGTGCTGAATGTTGTGAATAAAGAAATTTACGATAGCATTCTCTACTATGAGGATGCAATGGAAATGTGGAATGACTTATTCTTGTGGTTTCGAATTAGCAACCTTCTGAGAAAGAATTAGCTGGAACAATCAATCGCATCTCTCAAGCAAGGGAACCTTGATATGTCCACTTACTGCACAAAGAAGAAAACACTATGGGAACAATTGGCCAATACTAATACTTCTACTGTCAAGCGTTGCAACTGTGATCAGGTTAAAGAACTGATGGAAGAGGCTGAAACCAGCAGGATCATACAAATCCTTATGGGATTAAATGACAACTTCACCAACATCAGAGGACAGATACTGAACATGAAGCCAAGACCGGGACTAACAGCAATCTATAATATGCTTGATCAGGATGAAAGTCAGCGACTAGTTGGAGGTTTTCCTTAAAACACATTCTCGAATCCTACTGCTTTCCAAGTCTAGACACCTCCTGTCCTTGATCATTCTCAAGTTTTCTTGGCTCAAGGTGGGTATCAGAAACCGAAATGTTCTTACTGTCACAAGTTGGGTCACACTGCTGATAAGTGTTACAAGTTGCATGGGTATCCTCCAGGGTCTATTCCGAAATGGAAGAGAGATCAGACCATAGGCACTACCAATCTTGCTGCAACACAACTTTATTTTCAACAAGATCAGAAGGTTGATCGATCTGATTCCTCTTGTGCGGAAATGTCCAAATATCAGATTCACACAATGATCTCATATCTTAGTTCCAAACTTCAGACTTCATATGTGGAACCCATACCTGATAAGACTTGTGCTTCGACTTCAAACTATGTGCCTGTCATCTCACAGATTTCAGGTACATTTCTGGATCTATACTCAAAATCATACTACGACATGCTTATTTTTCAGTATCTACAGAACCGGCAGTGTCTCTTAGAGCTTGGGTAATAGATTCAGGGGCTACTCATCATGTAACTCATAATATAGAACTTTATTTAGAGTATCACATCCTAGAGATTACCTTTGTTACTCTTCCTAATGGTTATACGGTTAGGATAGTGGGCATAGGATTGATTCAGTTGACTGATGCTATCTCTCTACATAATGTGCTTTATATACCTGAATTTAAATTCAATCTGATTTCAGTGAGTGTTTTAACAAGAATTTTGCATTCTAAAGTTAGTTTCACTTCTGATCAATGGTTTATTCAGGATCTTACACGGAAGTTGATGATTGGTCAAGGTAGTCAAGTTGGAAATCTTTACGTCTTGGATTTTAATGAGTCAAATCACGCTGTTTCTTTAAAAGGTACTTCTACCATATGTTCCTCTCCACCTATTTGTTCTAGTGTCATTACTGATGCAAATACTTGGCATAAACGTCTAGGTCATCCATCTGAATCTAAAGTTGATGTACTTTCTGATGTTTTGTGCTTAAAGAATACAAAGATGATTAAAATAGCATCACATGTTTGTCATATTTGTCATTTGTCTAAACAAAAACATTTGCCATTTAAATCTCGCCAGAATATATGCAAAGAACCTTTTGAACTTGTGCACATTGATACATGGGGTCCATTCTCTGTCTCTACTGTTGATGATTTCAAATACTTCTTGACAATTTTTGATGATTATAGTAGAGCTACATGGATTTACTTGAAGAAGCATAAATCCGATGTCTTACATATCTTTCTTAGTTACATTACTATGGTTGAAACTCAGTATAAAACGAAAGTACTATCAGTTAGATCGGATAATGCTCACGAATTGAAATTCACTGTCCTATTTTCTGAAAAAGGAATCGTTGCATATCATTCATGTCCTGAAACACCTGAACAGAATTCGGTTGTAGAGAGAAAGCATCAGCATATACTGAATGTAGCTCGTGCCCTTTTGTTTCAATCCAATGTTCCTTTAGAGTATTGGGGAGATTGTGTTTTAACAGCTGTGTTTTTAATCAATAGGCTTCCAACTACGGTTTTAAACAATAAGTCTCCTTATAAGAAATTAACTAGCAAAGTCCCTAAATATCAGAATTTGAAAACTTTTGGTTGTTTGTGCTATAGTTCTACTTCTCCTAAGAATAGACATAAGTTTGAACCTCGTGCTAGAGCCTGCATTTTCTTAGGTTACCCAGCTGGTTACAAGAGATACAAGCTATTAGATATGGAGACACACGCCGTTTCTGTCTCTCGTCATGGCATTTTCCATGAGGATCTTTCCTTTGGTATCATTTAATATCACAGATGTTACCAAAGACTCATTTCCTCATTTTCATTCACCTGCTTCCATGGATGTTCCTCTGCCTCTTGTGCAAACATCATCCGATGCACATTTACATCAAAATGTGTCATCTTCCGAGGCTTTGGTTCCTTACGAATCTAAGTCTCACAGACAAAAGAATCACCCTAAACACTTGCAGGATTTTCATTTTTATAATATTACTAGTACTATTCTATATCCCATTGCCAACTATATCTTTTATTCAAATCTATCTGAGCCTTTTCGTGCTTTCATTAATACTATTACCACTACCTTTGTACCACGAAAGGATCCAGAAGCCAAGGATTTTGAGGTGTGGTGTGACGCAGCGAAGGAAAAAATTTGTGCTGTGATACGAACTCATACATGGAGTGTTACACTTTGCCACCTAATAAAAAGGCCATTGGTTGTAAATGGGTCTTCACAATCAAACACAATGCCGATGGAAGCATTGAGAGATATAAAGCACGGCTGGTTGCTAAGGGTTTTACTCAACATGAAGGTTTGGATTATGAAGAAACTGTTTCTCCTATAGCTAAACAAACATCAGTCTGCATGCTTCTTCTGAATGCAGCAAAGATGAACTGGTCTATAAGTCAACTTGATATATTTAATGCTTTCTTGAATGGTGATCTTGACGAGGAAATTTATATAAAGATACCTCCTGGTTATGCTGGTCTACAGACTGATCCACTACCTCCACAAGCAGTTTGGAGACTTCATAAGTCAATTTATGGCCTTAAACAAGCTTCAAGACAGTGGTTTCTTAAATTCTCATCTACATTGATTAGTATGGGATTTACTAAATCGCATGCAGATCACACATTGTTTATCAAATACAATGCTCGTGTTATTCTTGGAGTTTTGGTCTACGTCGATGATATTCTGATCATTAGCAATAGTGATGATGCTGTGACAGATTTCAAAGACGAATTGAAGTCACATTTCAAGGTCAAAGATCTTGGCACAGCTAAATATTTCCTTTGTTTGGAAATTGCAAGATCTTCTGCAGGTATATTTGTTTGCCAGGGAAATACATTTTGGAATTGCTGACAAGTACTGGTTTTTTGGGAGTAAACCATCAAGCAAACCCATGGATCCGAGTATCAAATTTACAAAGGATGCAGGAATCCCTTTACCGGATCCATCTTCTTATAGGAAGTTGATTAGGAAGCTCATGTACCTTCACACCACTCGGCCTGATATCTCTTATGCTGTCAACATAGTGTGTCAGTTCTCTCATGATCCTCGTGATATACATTTTAATGATGCACACAAATTGTTGAGGTTCTTAAAAGGTACGGTGGGACAAGGATTGGTTTATCCTCCGGATAACAAATTTGATTTGTGGGGATACGCAGATGTTGATTGGGCTGCTTGTGTTGATACAAGAAGATATGTTACTGGTTATTGCGTGTTCAATTGTGATTCTTTGGTTTCCTGGAAATTGAAGAAACATGATACAGTTTCTTGTAGCACAGCTGAAGCTGAGTTCCGAGCAATGGCAGCAGCTACAAAAGAGATGATTTGGTTATCACGTTTGCTTGTTGATTTGAAGATCTCATTTCAGTCTCCAGCCTATCTCTATTGTGATAACACTGCTGCTCTTCATATTGCCAACAATTCAGTCTTTCACGAAAGGAGTAAACATGTTGAAATTGACTGGTACAAAACACGTGAGGCGATTGAATGTGGTTTTCTCAAGACCATGTTTGTCAAATCTGGTAATCAATTAGCTGATGCACTCACGAAGGCTCTGCATCCAGCTCCTTACCAAGAGCTAATTCGCAAGATGGGTGTTAACAACATCTTTACACCTCCATCTTGAGGGGAGCTATTAGCTAGTACATAAGTATAGGTTATACATGTATAAAGCAGTCGGTTAAGGGCTCTGGAATTGTCCGGTTTATTTTGTTTATGTTTCCGGTTTATTTGGTATTATGTATATAAACATTGTAATGTCTTTGTTCTTCATTAATGAGAAATCTTCCCTTTACACTCTCTCTCGATATTGTGTAAACGGTAATAAATGCTCCTGTCAGGTTACAAGTTTTGCCTCAAAACAGACATCTCTCTCTCTCTCTCTCTCTCTCTCTCTCTCTCTCTCTCTCTCTCTCTCTCTCTCTCTCTTTTGTAATAGCAATGATTCTGCTCCAACAACCAAACCATAGAATTCGACCAGGCAAGGCATCTAGCAAAACTCGATCATCCAAATCATTAATGGTGTATGCAGGAGCGCAATCATGATGGTTCTCGTCGAATCGACTCTCATCAAATCGATTCTCGTCGAAGCAATTGTTGTCTAAGCGATTCTCAAAGCGATTCACAATCAAACACTCGTTGAATTTCGAATATTGTTCCGTCAATTCCGTCGTCGTCATGCCATCGTTGATCTCTGTCGTTGTCGCCGACTCTGTGACTTCGAATCATTTCAATACACAATTACTATTAGATTTCAGTTTTTTAATTAAAGGGGACGAAATCGTCTTATACTTATGATACAATGCTATAATTGATCACTTACATTTATGGGGCTATAATTGAACGGGAAACTGCATTTGGTGCCTTTTCAAGCAATTTCTCTAAATTATATATATATTAGCCTCTCTTCTTATGCATCCACCTCATCACATATGCTTTAAAATTGTGCCACATCATCTATTCATTTTGTTAATTTTAAGTTTTTTGTTCCATTTATTATGTTTTATGTCATTTTATCTTTTAATAACTAACATTAATAGATATAATAGTTTTAAATAGAAGTTGAAAAGTCATTTCATTATAAATATAAGGAATATATTGATTTAAACAAACTCTAATTTTATCATTTTAGCTTTATCATATTTAGTTTAACAAAACATTTACTTTTAAATAAATACATCAAAAATATTAATAATAATTTTACTCATTTATAAATTACTCATCATATGATTAGTGAAAATAGTATACTTTTATTTAAATAGTTTGATATATACAGATAGAAAACAATTTATTTTAAGAATAATCGGATTTATACCGATATTTTCCAAATACCTCAAATAACTTCTCGGATTCAAAACCACTTTAAAAAGCTAAAATATTTCAAAAAAATTTACATTATAACGACATCATTAATCTATTATAAACCTTAATAATCTAAAATAACAACATCCATTGTTTCACTAATTTTAAGATTTTTTTATCTTTAATACATTAAAAGACCTATATGGATTTCTACTTCATCTACTATTTCTACTTCATCTACTAAGTTTTATAGTTGTAAAGTTTAGTGTTTATATCGGACCAAATCTTATGAAGGTTAAGTTAAACCGGGGCAAAAGTTTGTGAAGGTTAAGCTAAAATATTTCAAAAAAATTAACATTATAACGACATCATTAATCTATTATAAAACTTAATAATCTAAAATAACAACATCCATTATCCCAATAATTTTAAGATTTTTTATCTTTAATACATTAAAAGACCTATATGGATTTTTACTTCATCTACTAAGTTTTATAGTTGTAAAAATTAGTGTTTATATCGGACCAAATGTTATGAAGGTTAAGTTAAACCGGGGCAAAATTTTGTGAAGGTTAAGTTAAAAGTGGGCCAAAAATTTGTTTGTAATTCAATATGTTGTGTTTATGAGAGAGAGAGAGAGAGAGAGGGAGAGAGAGAGAGATATTATCTAATTAATCTTATAATTTTAAATTTTACTGTTTATAAATTATAAACTTTGTATAACTTCTCACCTAAACAAAAAATCGTATAAAATAAAATAAAAAAATATTGTCTTCTATAATATAATTTCTTAAAATATCAATAATTATTATTCTTTAAAAATGTACATTGTTTTACAAATATATATCTTAATTTCATATTTTTTTAATTTTAAAAATTTCAAATTAGGGAAAAAATATTGACTATAAGTGTATTATAGACTTATAAGGGTGGGAGAAGGGAAAGAACAAAAACATGCATTTCGAATTTTTTATGGTTAGAAAGTGGTGTTCAAGTTAACAAATTTTCTTTAACAATATAATACCGACGGGAGCTTCTAGAAGCTCGAATAAAAAAATGCATTTT
The DNA here is from genome assembly GCA_020283515.1 of Alliaria petiolata. NCBI lineage: Eukaryota > Viridiplantae > Streptophyta > Magnoliopsida > Brassicales > Brassicaceae > Alliaria > Alliaria petiolata. Next base: position 58,633,823 of record JAHZTW010000003.1, on the reverse strand, counting down.
ATGAGAGACACAATTAGTTATCCCAAATCTTTAACATGTACAACACAATTTTTGAATAAAAAATGGGTAAAATCTTATAAAAGTTCTACAACTTTTAAGTGAAAGAGCATACATTAAGAATGTCGAGAGAAATATGAATTATGGAAAAATAGTGAATGTTAAGTTAAAACCGGGTCAAAATGTTATATGTAATTCAATATGTTGTGTTTATGAGAGGGAGAGAAAGAGAAAGAGAAAGAGAAAGAGAGAGAGAGAGATTATGAATGCATCTTATAAATACATCAAACATTTGTGAAAGGATACCAATATTGTTTGTAATGTATTTCAAAAAACCTTATATGTTTAATAAGAAAATGTCATATGAATGATCATCAGCTCAATTTTTTTAGATCCAAATTAACAAGTGGGACCAAGATTAAATATATAATTATCTAAATTTATTTGTGGATATGAATATTAAAATCTTGGATCTCTTATTGACTAAGTAAATTGATATTTTATATTTGTGAAATTTTTTGTAACTAAATTATAAAACGACATGTAAAATTCCGCGCGAAGCACGGATTACCCACTAGTTATCTCTATAAAATAATATAATTTCAAAATTCTGACACTATTAATTAATTTATAAAGATTTTATTGTATGACTATAGAGTTTGATGTGAGATTTATGGTTGATAAGATTATAGTTATCATTTTCCAGCGAATCATCAGACAAAAGACTTATTTGCAAATCTTTGCGTCGCTTCAAATTCGAAAAGTCGACCAAGATGCAAGTTAGAAAGAGATTCGCCTTAATAAATCCATTTTCTTCAACAGATATGTCTTAAAGTAGAACTTGTAGTCTTATTTTGATTTTTTGGTTATATTTTTCTTGTGATTAAAAGTTGTATGCAAAACAGTGAAACACAGATATAGACGACGATTCGAACTTTTGTGAAAACGATCCTCCAGAAAGTAAAAGGAGAGAATTTTATTTGCTCTTTCTACAAAGTTAAAGAAGCGGGTTAGATTCTGATTGTGAATGTTATGGTGGGAATCGAATTTTTATTGTATTTACCCAAAGAAATTAATGATAGAAAAAAGGGGAATAAACAAAAGAAACCTTATCATGCTTATGGATTCTTTAAAAAAGGGAGGACTAAAAGACATGCCATAGAGCTGGTGAATATATATCGACCCCAACGTTGGATCCTCTCGAAAAAAGAGGTTTACAAATTCTACACGATATATTCAATTTTTTTCTCAAACTATGTTATGCTTTTTAAATAAAATTGTATCAGTTAGTAGATATTATGAGAATCTTGATTACACAAAAGGGACGAAATTAAACCCTTAATCAAAACTGATGATACTTGGTAGGAGAGAGAAGATATAGCTACTGAAACTGAAGTCTAGGTATGCACTTTTTTTTTAACCTTAATTTCATTAACTTAACCTTTCGGACTACATCAATAAGATGGAGTTATCATAATATATACTCTTTGATGATTACAATAAGACTTGAGAATAATATAGATTAAATCAGAGTAATCTTTTTTTTTTGGATAAATCGGAGTAATCTTTATGATAGAGAGGCAGCGAATCCAAAGAAATTCGACAGCTCGAGCTGAAAAGCATCTTGCATGTAAAAATATTTGGAGGTGTGGACAAAATATTCACGACATAGCCAAAAAGATGGAACTTGGTCACTTTAACTTGTGATTTTGAAAAAAAAAACAGCCTATACATCCGGGTCTCGTCCAAACTGAAACATGCATCTTTTAATCTCGTAGAAACTACTACATGAGATAGCAATTCGATTAAGGAGTTGGAACATTTTCTCGGCCAAATTATAAGTAGTTTTAATTTTGAAAAGTTTCGAAATATCGAATTGTTGATGGTTCTTTGGAAAAAGAAATCATGATTGTGAGGATTTAGAAATTTTTTATTTATTAAAACTTAATATGAAAGACGGTTTTAAATTCAAATAGGGCCAAACAAAAGTATACTTAAACTATTTTAGTTGAACAAAAATAAAAGCTAGAACCAAATCATATCAATACTACCAAACAAAATTTTCTTGTTCCGGCTACATTTTTAATTTCTATATTTCATAATAATATTTTCTTGAATTACCTGAAAATCAAATTAAAAAAATTGGATGGTGCCTAATTTCTTCTTTGCTTTTAACTCGTAATTTCTTTGTTTTTCTACGTTAAAAAAAAAAGTACGTTGGGATCAGGTAGGAATAAAATACCAATAAAAAAAAACTATGATACATAAAATCCAGTAGTAATGGATAATGTTGTTTATTTTGTCGGGTAATGAATAATGTTGTTCTTAACGTGTGAATTATTGTTAAGTTATATCCAGTTACAAAAAAAAAAAAAAAAAATTATTGTTAAGTGTCGCTTTGTTTACCTGTATCTGATGAATGTATATGCCTCGTAATGTGTGTATATATATACTCAAATAGGTATGCTTTGTCTTCAATTAGATCTCAATCTTCAACTTGCATACACCCAAACAAAAATAATAATAATAAAAATATCGTGCACGGTCCCTAGTTCGAAGCTCCTCGAAGATCTTTGCTCAAAGTCTCTCACTTTTTTCATCCAATCTTCACTAGGTTCTGGTGAAGTTTCCAACTTTCTTTCTGAAATACATTTCTTTTGTTTCAACAATAATTTAGTAAACCTTTTGATGTTTTCTTCATTTGATCCAATCCTCCGATTTCCCCTAAAATAAAATCGATTTACAGCTTAAAGATTGCAACTTTTTGAACCTTGAGAGGAGCTCGACGTCTAATTTCATGGATTCTGAAAAAAAAAAACAGAAACCTTGAAGCAGCTAGTGTGGAATGTTGATTTTGTCTCCTTGTAATAAAAAGAAAAAATATCCTTTTGTTGTCTGTGATTTGTCTCTGATACAACAATGGATGTGAGCAAGAAGACTCTAGTTTGGTTTAGAAGAGACTTAAGAATCGAAGATAACCCTGCGTTAGCCGTTGCTGCACATGAGGGATCTTTATTGCCTGTGTTCATATGGTGTCCTGAAGAAGAAGGACAGTTTTTCCCAGGAAGGGCTTCAAGATGGTGGCTTAAACAGTCACTTACTCACTTAGCACGATCCTTGAAAGCTCTTGGAGCTGAGCTCACTCTTATCAAAACCCATAGCACCGTTTCCGCAATCTTGGATTGTATCCGAGCCACGGGTGCTACGAAACTCGTGTTCAATCATCTTTACGGTAAATGCATCAAAGTTTCAATCTTTTTATGGAATTTAACGAAGTCTTGAATCTTGATTTTTTCGTTTTTTTTTTGGTATATAGATCCGGTTTCGCTTGTTCGGGACCATACCGTCAAGGAGAAACTTATGGAGATTGGGATTACTGTGCAAAGCTACAATGGAGATTTGTTGTATGAGCCATGGGAGATTTACAGCGAGAAAGGCCAGCCTTTTACTAGCTTTAGTCTCTATTGGAAGAAGTGTTTAGATATGTCAGTTGAATCTGTTTCGCTTCCTCCTCCTTGGAGGTTGATTCCAACAATTTCAGGTTAGAGAGGAGTCTTAAACATTTTAGAGTTTGTTAGAGAAATTGTTGTTGACAAGGTTTCTTGGTTTGTTGTTCTTGTCTCAGCAGCAACGATTGAAATGGTGGGGACATGTTCAATCGATGAGCTCGGGTTAGAAAACGAAGCAGAGAAACCGAGCAACGCGTTGTTAACTAAAGCGTGGTCTCCGGGATGGAGCAATGCTGATAATTTACTAAACGATTTCTTCGAGAAGCATCTCTTAGATTACTCCAAGAACAGCAAGAAAGTCGTTGGAAACTCGACCTCTCTGCTTTCTCCGTATCTTCATTTCGGGGAAATAAGCGTGAGACGCGTTTTCCAGTGCGCTCGGATGAAACAAATCGTCTGGGCGAGAGACAAAAACCCGAGCGGAGAAGGAAGCGCAAAGCTTTACCTTAGATCGCTCGGGCTAAGAGAGTACTCGCGCTACATCTGTTTCAACTTCCCGTTTACTCACGAGCGTTCTTTGTTGAGCCACCTTCGGTTTTTCCCTTGGGACTCTAATGTCGACAAGTTCAAGGCCTGGAGACAAGGGAGGACCGGTTATCCGTTGGTTGACGCTGGAATGAGAGAGCTTTGGGCTACCGGATGGATACATAACCGAATAAGAGTGATCGTTTCGAGCTTCGCTGTGAAGTTTCTTCTGCTTCCATGGAAGTGGGGTATGAAGTATTTCTGGGATACTTTAATGGATGCTGATTTGGAATGTGACATTCTTGGTTGGCAGTATATCTCCGGTAGCTTACCCGATGGCCACGAGCTAGATCGATTGGATAATCCCGAGGTAACTCAAATCTCTATTCGAATACTAGTTTCGAAAAAAACTAAAAGCTTTAGAGGATTCTTGTAAACACATTCATGTGTTTTGGTTTCAGTTACAAGGAGCCAAGTTTGATCCGGAAGGCGATTACGTGAGACAATGGATCCCTGAGCTAGCGAGGCTACCAACGGAATGGATTCATCATCCGTGGGACGCTCCTGTATCTGTGCTTAGAGCCTCAGGTGTTGAACTAGGTAGTAACTATGTTAAACCCATTGTAGACTTAGACACGGCCCGTGAGCTACTTACTAAAGCTATATTCAGAACGCGGGAAGCTCAGATCATGATCGGTGTTGCCCCTGACGAGATTGTGGTTGATAGTTCTGAAGATTTCGGAAAAGAAAACGAGATTTGCCAAAACTTTGTCTCTAATGATCAACAGGTTCCATCTGCTGTTCATCAGAATGGTTTTAAGAGATCGAAAGCTGAGTCGTCTTCTTCTTCTTCTTCTTCTTCATCGGCCAAGGTTAAGAGACAGAACAAGAGCATGAGCTTCTACTCTGTACCACAACCACAGCAACAACAATCTTGTACGTTGATGTGTGAAGGTAAGAACTTGCAAGATATTCAAGATTCTTCCTCGGATAGAATTAAAAGCTCAACAAAAGATGTTTAAACTCGAAAGAGATGTGTCAATTTAATGTTCCTTTTATCTTTTTCTCCATATTATTACATGTTTGTTGTTTTGCATTGGAGATATTTAACCAAAAAGGAAAAATAAAAAAATAAACTCTCAATAATGATTTTTAATTGATAACAGATTTTATTTATGATAAAAACTGATTAAAGAAAACTCAAAAAATGTAGGATAATTCAGAAAGCAAACAAAAAAAAGAAATCTTAACAAGAAAGATCTATAGAGGATCTGATAAAACAAAAAAAAATTAAACAAAAAGATCCTAACAATCCGCGATAATTAAGGGGAAAAAACAAAAAGAAGAATCTAAACGACAATCTTGTCCTGGATTTTCTCCGGTTCAGCTTCGCCGGAAAGTTCCTCAAGAGATTTTCCCTTAGGCTCCGGAATAAGAAACGTGAACAACAAGCCAACAAAACTGATTCCCGCCATTATGAGTAACGTCATCCTCATCCCAACAGCCTTCACCAAGGCAGCAAAACCGAAAGAACCAACCATCGCACCGGCTTTACCGGAAGCCGCCGAGATACCTTGACAAGTCGACCTAAGCCTCGCCGGGAAAATCTCAGCCGGGACAATGAAAGTAGTTGCATTAGGTCCGAAATTGCAGAAGAAAAATGTGAGAGAGTAGAGAACAATAAAACCAATCCGGTTATGCGGTAAGGTCCAATGGTGGTACGGTATGCCTAAACAGATCAAGCAAACCGTCATCATGGTGAATCCGATCACCTGAATCTTCAACCGTCCGATCCAGTCGATGGTTGCCACGGTGACCCAGTAACCAGGAATGGTGCCGCAACAAGCGATTATGGTTTGTGCCCTAGCGATCATGAAGAGCTCTTGGATCGCGTTCATGGTTTTCGCCGAGGGTAACCAACCGATGGTGGTGAAGATATCTTTCTGGAACAGGTTCTGGCTGTAGAAAGCGATGTCGAGGAGGAACCATGTGGTGGCTGTACCGAGTAGGTGAAGCCCGTGGCGGCTGAGGAATTTTTTGGAGAACAAGCCAAACTTGTCTGAAGAAACTCTAGATTGGTCATTCTTTGCGGAAGAGGCTTCAATGTCTACTTTGAGAACCTTAGACATATCCGAAGCCGCTAGCTCCGCGTTCTTGGAGATTAGAGCGGTGTAACGAGCGGTTTCAGGCATCTTCACTCGCCAGTAGTATGTCAAGAGAGCCGGTAAAGCGCCTAACATCAGGATGATCCTCCACACGTAATCTGCTTGCGGGACGGTGGATGTGGCCGCGTTGACCATATAGGCCGGAGAAGGAAAGTAGTGCTCGAAAAGATACGAGACGATTAAGGAAACATTTCCTGCGGCCATGATCCCAAACCCTTGCATAGCGAAAACCGCTGCTACGAACTTGCCACGTGTACGTTTGTTGGCGTACTCGGACATGATCGTAGCCGAGAGCGGATAGTCACCACCGATGCCAAACCCGAGCCAGAAACGGAATAAGCAGAGCGTTATCATGACGGTTTTCGTGTCTGTACCAAAGGAAAGACCAGAGCAAATAGAGCATAAGGTCATGATCACGAGGGTCAAGCCGTAGACTCTCTTGCGGCCGAGCTTGTCACCGAGACACCCGAAGAAAATCTGTCCAAGAAACGTTCCGGCAAAGGCCACACCGCTCACGGCGGCAGAGATGCCGTCAGGGAGGCTCCCGGGAGAGGAGGAGCCAGGTGCATGAAAGTAGATCCGGCCAAGGAGCTTCGTGACGAGAGATATCACGAAGAGATCGTATGAGTCTGTAAAGAAACCCATACCGGAGATTACAACGGCCGTGAAGTGGTACCATTGAGTCTTTGCAGTGTCAAGAGCTTTCAAGATGCTGCCTTGTTCTTCGTTAGTCGCCATGACCAATTTTTCTTCTTCTTTTGGTTCTCTTAACTCTGAAAACCAAACAAGTGTAAGAATTGTTACAATATATACATAAAGAAAGTTGTTGTAACAAAAAAAAGAAACACGATTCTAGTTGGAGTAATATACGTAAAATATCTATCAACTAACTATACCAAAAACTTAGGGATTCGAGACTAATTAAGCTGAAAATACTGCGATAAAAAAGATTAAACACAGAAAAATCATGACATGCATGGTTTCTCTCATGCCTCTCATGCCACATTCATGATTCATCGAACAAATTAGTTTCCGTGTTGAAACATCTGATAATAGCTATGAACAAATATATATATAGTAATATTTAGAAATTAAATATAAGAGATGATCAAGTGATTACCAACAAGGATTTAGATCCTGAAAGACTCGTTTTCTCTTTAGCTGAGACTCTTGAGGAATGATCGTTCGGGTTTATAGCTTTATATATAGAGAGATTACAGATGAGAGCACAATAGCATATTCTATTGGGAAGGAATAAGATTATCGTTAAGAACTAGGAGAATAATCTCACAATTTAATGTTTTTGTTTTTGTTTTGTGATTAACTCTAACAAACTTTCATATTAAATTATTATATTTTAAATTCTAGATATTTGATATTGAGAAAGATTTCTTGACTATATCCGATCGTAAAAGATTGTAACTGAGAATATTCTTTGATGATCGTTGAAAAATAATAGTCGAGTTTAAAATCGAACCAAAATTCATCAATCCAAAATCGAGCCAAATTAAATATTCTAATGATAATAATTATTTTTTTACCGAATAAACAAAACTAACTTAAACTGGCCTAATAAACAGAAATTTATTACAAATTAAAAGTGTAATTTTTTTTTGAATACACTAAATATATCAAAAATTATTAATTATTTATGTGTAATATTTTGTTTTCTAAAACCTAAATTAACACTGTAGTACTGTACCATAATAAAATGATAGATGTTGTACCTAATTTTGTACCCTATTTAATTTGTATCCGTTCTAAAAAATCAAGTAAACCTAAAATCCAAAAATATTACATCGAACCAAACCGAAAATCGAATGCTCAAACCTACTTCCAGCTATAATATATTTTGTGTGAAGTTTTTTTCTCTATATATGATGAATGTATGAAAATTATAAAGATTTTAGAAAAAGTAGGCCGAAAATTAAGAAAAGGTCCAAAAGACTGAATAATCAATGAGCCCCGGGTAAATCTAATTTAGGCCTTGCCTTTGGAGAGAGGAAGCTCTATTTTCAGAACAGGGGAGTCAATTTTCGAACGATTAAAAACTATTTCAGTAAAATTATATGATATGCAGAATATATATTCTTATAACAACAACGTCAGCGAACAAATAAAATAAAATAAAAAAACAAAATCAAACATCACACTCCAAATAATACAATTAAAAAAACAGAAATACAGTAGTATCATCGTCAAAATCATTGACTAAGTTTCATCGTGATCATTTCTCAACCTCAGCCTCACCGGAGAGTTCTTCGAGGGACTTGCCCTTTGGCTCGGGAACAAGGAAGGTGAAGAGCATACCCACAAAGTTAATGACACCAAGCATGATCAGTGAGTTCTTGACTCCAATACCCGGTGGGTATCCTGCGTCCGTCTTGGTCTTGTCTTGTGACTGAGCCGCGTAAAGGAACCCGAAAGCTCCTACGATGGCTCCAGCTTTACCTGTTGCGGCTGATATTCCGTGGCATGTGGACCTTAGCCTGGCCGGGAAGATCTCAGCCGGGACAATGAAAGTAGTTGCATTAGGTCCAAAGTTGGCAAAGAAGAAAGTTAGCGAGTACATAACCACAAATCCGATACGGTTGTCTGGTTTGATCCAGTGGTCGTAAGGGAAGGCAATGGCGAACATAAAGACTGTCATCATGAAGAATCCCATCAGCTGGATCGCAAACCTTCCGATGATATCAATAAACGCGACCGTGAACCAGTAACCAGGGACAGTACTACATAGCGCGATGAGAGTCTGAGCCCTAGCAATCTTGAAAACCTCATGGATGGCGTTCATGGTAGATGCCTTTGGGATCCATCCGATGGCCGTAAAGATATCCTTTTGGAACAAGTTTTGGCTGTAGAAGGCAATGTCAAGCAAGAACCAAGTAGTGGTACATCCGAGCAGGGGAAGACCATGGCGTCTAAGGAATTCCTTGGAGAACAATCCATAGTTAAGTCTCGGGTCTTGTACCTCCGCTCTTTCCTCCATCTCAAGCTCCACTTGTAAAACCTTGGACATGTCTTGTGTGGCCTGTTTGATGTTCTTGGCCACCAAAGCCGTGTACCTAGCGGTTTCGGGCATCTTCATACGCCAGTAGTAAGTCAAAGCTGCGGGTAGAGCACCAAACATGACGATAATTCTCCAAATGTAATCAGCTTGAGGAGGCGTTGAGAGAGCCCTGTCTTCCGCATAGGTCGGTGATGGGAACTTGTTGTCGAAAATGGAAGAAACTGCAAGTCCCACGAAACCTCCTGCCAATATACCGATACCTTGCATAGCGAACACAGCCGCGATGAAAGCACCACGGGTCTTCTTGTTCGCGTATTCAGACATGATGGTGGCAGAGAGAGGATAGTCACCTCCAATGCCAAACCCGAGCCAAAACCTATACATAACCATCCATATATTATATATATTTGGTAACCTCTAGAGCTTGCAGCCGCGATGTCTATGATATTAAGTTTATGGCAAGAATAATTGTACCTGAAGAAGCAAAGAGTGGTCATGACACCCTTGGCTTTGTTGCCGAAGGAGAGACCGGAAGCGACAGAGCACAAGATCATCATGATCAAAGTAAGACCATACACTTTTTTCCTTCCGAGCTTGTCACCGAGCCATCCGAAGAAGAGCTGACCAGCAAGGGTTCCACAGAGGGCCACACCGTTGACCGCGGCCGCAACATGAGGAGGAAGTGAGCCAGGCTTGTCTGACAATGGGTTGAAGTAGTAGAGGCGGCCAAGGAGCTTGGTCACCAAAGAGACGCAAAAAAGATCGTAGGCGTCCGTAAAGAAACCCATACCGGCGATGACAATCGCCGTGAAATGGTAAAGTTGCGTCTTCGCAACATCGAGTGCCTTGAGCACTCCTAGTTGTTGTTCAGCCATTGCCTTGAGCTCTATAAACAAACAAGTCAAAGAATCGAAGATTTCCTGTCATTAATTCTCGTAAAATATATCAAGGAACAGAGCATTTGACCTTTTGTAAGGCCAATATTTTGTAAAAGAACAATAACTGAAAACAAAGTTCTTATCGTAATATATCGTTGAAATTAATTAAAAAAACAACATGATAAGGTATAAACAAAGTTCGAAGAAGGCAAGTTATATTCACCTTAAGCAACTTTGAAGAATATTAAGAACTTGTATGGAGGGAAAGAGGAGAGACTGAGAGAGAGAAGACAGGTGGTGATCTGAAATGAACAATTATTGTTGCAATTTATAGAGAATAAAGAGAGAGGGTTTTCTAAAAAAAGAAAGAGAGATGTGACCAACGTGATCGCCTGCTTCTTCTTGATTATTTATTTGGCAAGTAATACATTTGGGTTTTAGTCAATATTTGATAGTTTAATTAGCCGCAAAACAAAAGTTTTTTTTTTATATTATAAAATTGGATGCGTTTTAATTAATTTTGTACCTGGTGTAACGTATGTCGTTTGTATAATTTAACAATATCATGACAACCATCAATATATTTTATCGATTATGAATTTATGATACGTGTCAATAATTTACATTTAAGATTTCTAATTTAAATTTTAGATTTTGAGTGTTATCAACTTCGATTTATAAATTTTAAAAATTAATATATAGATGATCTGAAAATATAAATAAGAGTATTATTGTATTATATATATATACATATATATATTGAACCTTTCGTATTATATACATTACCTTGACGAAGATTTATTGTTCCTTATAAAATACTTTAATAATGGTTTATATTACAGTTCTTATATACATCTCTAATCACGGCCATATTTGAGGAGCTGCCAAAAAGATATCTACAAGAAAACAACAACAGTGTTAGAAAAAAAAAACAACAGCTATGCATATTTCACAGTTCACACACATTTTTTGTCAACAGTATTTACATATAAATAAGACCAATATTTTAAATGTTGAAAAATGTCAACACTATATTTGAGTATTATTTTTTTCTATAAAATTATTTTTGATTATTATTGAACTGGCCCTACATCTAATAGATTTTCAAAGATTAGTATGTATAGAAATGAATTTTAATGAAGATATGTATATGTTACATAATTGAATATGTAGCTACTATATACATGTATCACAAAATCGTGAATCTAGCTTCCACTCTGCATTTCCATGAAGATGTTTTATCAAATTTTGTTAGCTTTTGTTTCTATTTTTTGTTGTTGTTTTGATCTTTCATTAATTTATTAACTGTAGAAGTATTAAGTAGCAAGAATATCCAATTTTTACATATGTATTTCATATTATCATATATTAACCTGGACTCGAGGTCCTAAATCATCTAGCTATAAAAAGATAGTAAATTATAAACTTATGCTAATAATAATATGATGTGGTAGAATCGAATGATGGAATGATGTATAATCTTGTGGACTTCTGTTAATCACAAAATTTTAGTGACTTACAATTTATGTTCTACNTTTTGTACCTGGTGTAACGTATGTCGTTTGTATAATTTAACAATATCATGACAACCATCAATATATTTTATCGATTATGAATTTATGATACGTGTCAATAATTTACATTTAAGATTTCTAATTTAAATTTTAGATTTTGAGTGTTATCAACTTCGATTTATAAATTTTTTTAAAATTAATATATAGATGATCTGAAAATATAACTAAGAGTATTGTATTATATATATTATATATTACCTTGACGAAGATTTATTATTTCTTATAAAAGACTTTAATAATGTCTTGGTTTATATTACAGTTCTTAGAGAATCTCCAATATATAAAACTTCTTATGGGTTCTTAAAAATATTTTAATCATAAATTTTGAAAATTTTGAAGTTAAGAACTTTATTAAGAAAAATTAAATTGGATGGGTCCAATGGTAAAACCCATATGAGGTTCTTAAGGATAAAAAAAATATTATTTTTAAAATTAGAATATTATAAGTAAAAATTATTTTGTTTAAATTATTGATCTATTAATATTTTAAAAATTATTGCATTTCATAAAATTTTAAACAAACATTACATAAAAACATATTAAAAAAAGAAGTACAAAGAAGATGGTTTTTTTTTTCTTTTTCTCTAAAAAAATATTGACCAATAGAAAGAAAACACATATGAGTTTCTTATCAACTCTAAAGTCTCCTTGTTTAGAACCTATTCTCATCTTTTATTTTATCTTTGATTTTTTTTTCCCTTTTTTTTCCTTAAAAACCGAAGTTGAGTTTTACATCTCTAATCAAGGCCATATTTGAGGAGCTGCCAAAGAGATATCTCTGCACACCACCAGATGCGGTGGGCTAGGGGTTTAAGGCTGGTGTTGGTATCAGCTGGACGCTTCGGCATCCTTGGTTCGACTCCCAATGGGAGGGATGCTTTACGCCGTAAATGGTACCAGCAAAGGCGGGTCCCGCACCTAGGGAGACATGTAGGGCCGAAGGCTTGAAGTCTACCTGGTTAAAAAAAAAAAAAAAAAAATATCTCTGCACATCTACAAGAAAACAACAACAGTGTTATCAAAAAAAAAAAACAACAGCTATGCATATTTTACAGTTCACACACAATTTTTGTTGTCAACAGTATTTACATATAAATAAGACCAATATTTAAAAATTTGAAAAATGTCAACACTATATTTGAGTATTATTTTTTTTTATAAAATTATTTTTGATTATTATTAATCTGGCCCTACGGCGACATCTAATAGATTTTCAAAGATATGTATATGTTACATAATTGAATATGTAGTTATATACATGTATCACAAAATCGTGAATCTAGCTTCCACTCTGCAATTCCATGAAGATGTTTTATCAATTTTGGTTGTTTTTTTTTTCTTTTTTTTTCTTTTTGAATCTTATATTTTTTTGTTGTTGATTTGATCTTTCATTAATTTATTAACTGTAGAAGTATTAAGTAGCAAGAATATCCAATTTTTACATATATATTTCATATCATCATATATTAACCTGGACTCGCGCGAGGTCCTAAATCATCTAGCTATGAAAAAGATAGTAAATTATAAACTTATGCTAATAATAATATAATGTGGTAGAATCGAATGATGGAATGATGTATAATCTTGTAGACTTCTTTAAATCACAAATTTTTAGTGAATTACAATTTATGTTCTACCATGATAAAAACAAAAAAAAAAAATTTTAGGATTTTGAAACTAAACTAATATTTGTAAATTTAATGATTACGTCTTATATATATCCTGCAATGCGCCACGACCACGATCTTAATCCAAACATAATCCTTTTTTCTCTATCAAAATAAAAATATCACATATAACTACGTACATGATATAGAATGTGAGTGACTAAGTAAGTAGCAAAGTGAGAAAATATGGAGTTATTTTTCTCACTTCAAAATAATAAAAGAAAAAAATTATTTGATAACAAAATAACTATCTTAACCATTCTTACATGTATAGTGAACTACGAATGTATATTTAAATTACTTCACCTGATCCTTAGTAGCACTAACAAGAATTTGACCTAAATAAAACTCTACATGAAAATGAAAATCTCCATAAATTAGTATTTAATTTAAATGACGAAATTATAATTGTTTTTCTTGACATTAGGAATTATACTTAGAAGGTACCGTCTTAATTATTATAAGATGTGCATGCCATTTAAGTTCCTAAAAATAGAACTAATTTATAAACGATTCAGTTTGTATTCCCGTTGGAAATTTCAAACATAAATGGCATTATCGTTTCTTTTCATATAATGGCTTTACTTGTAACCATTGACCAATTATATATATTTATGTTTGATTCCAAATTTGCAATTATTTCTCTCCGTAATATAAAAATGTATTTTCTTAATTTATACTAATAAGGAGTGTTACAAGTATTATTTATTGTTTTGTGCGGAATTTGAACTATACAAGTTATTTTAATGCCAAAATAAGTTGAATGGCTTTCAAATTTCTACATCTTCCTTTGTTTTTTTCTTGCCAAATTGTTCNATGCCAAAATAAGTTGAATGGTTTTCAAATTTCTACATCTTCCTTTGTTTTTTTCTTGCCAAATTGTTCAACTCTAATAGTTGACATTTGAGGAGTGACAATCTGGATACATATAATCAGGAAGATTTAATTATCATTTACCAAAAGTCAAAATCATTATAAAAATAAAGCATATTCGAAAAACATAGGATATTCGGAAGAACATAGGCAGATATATTAAGTTTAATATATCTTAGTGGACATAGTTTATCCATATTATAGATTTTTAATCAATCGATCCAACTCAGACCAAATATATATCTATTAGTGTGTGTAATAATTTAAATTACGTTTTTTAATAATATTTCTCTTGTAAACTTATTTTAAGATATAAATACTTTTATGTGGAGACTTCGCCAGCTATGTAGAATTTACTGTTTCAAACGGTTTATTAATTATTAGTTGTTATGCAGTCATGTATAAACTAAATAAAAAACATAATAACAATTTAAAAGGAACTTAATAGCGTGTTATACAAATAAGCAATCAAATTAATATAATAATAACCACCAAGTGTCGATCACATTTTGTCACACATGAAAGCCTTTTAGCAAAAAGAAAAAAGTATCGATCACATTTTGTCACACAACACAAAAGCAGAGATGTATGCACCATTACAAATATCACATCACGCATCGCAAAAAAGTAAATTGTAAGTTTTAAACAGCCGGAACCAATAAAAAGAATCGAAAATATGACGGCGTAATCATTTCTCAACCTCAGTCTCACCAGAGAGCTCTTCGAGCGACTTGCCCTTGGGCTCAGGGACAAGGAAAGTGAAGAGCATACCGACGAAGTTAATGACACCAAGCATTATCAGTGAGTTCTTGACTCCAATGCCCGGTGGATATCCTGCGTCCGTCTTGGTCTTGTCCTGTGGCTGAGCCGCGTATAGGAAACCAAAAGCTCCCACAATGGCTCCAGCCTTACCTGTTGCGGCTGATATTCCGTGGCATGTGGACCTTAGCCTGGCCGGGAAGATCTCAGCCGGGACAATAAAAGTAGTTGCATTAGGTCCAAAGTTGGCAAAGAAGAAAGTGAGCGAGTACATAACCACAAATCCGATACGGTTGTCCGGTTGGATCCAGTGGTTGTAAGGAAAGGCAATAGCAAACATAAAGACGGTCATCATGAAGAATCCCATTAGCTGGATCGCAAATCTTCCCATGATATCGATAAACGCGACCGTGAACCAGTAACCTGGGACGGTACTGCATAATGCAATGAGAGTTTGTGCCCTGGCGATCATGAAGACCTCGTGGATTCCGTTCATGGTTGCTGCCTTTGGAATCCATCCGATAGCCGAAAAGATATCTTTTTGGAACAAGTTTTGGCTATAGAAGGCAATGTCAAGCAAGAACCAAGTAGAGGTACATCCGAGGAGGGGAAGACCATGGCGTTTGGCGAATTCCTTGGAGAACAAGCCATAGTTAAGTCTAGGGTCTTTAACGATATCCTCCGCTCTTTCCTCCATCTCAAGCTCCACTTGTAAGACCTTGGACATGTCTTTAGTGGCCTGTTTGATGTTCTTGGCCACCAAAGCGGTGTAACGAGCGGTTTCTGGCATCTTCATACGCCAGTAGTAAGTCAAGGCTGCGGGTAAAGCACCAAACATGACGATGATTCGCCAAATGTAATCAGCTTGAGGAGGCGTTGAGAGAGCCCTGTTGACTGCATAGGTTGGAGCGGGGAACTTCTTGTCGAAAATTGAAGATACTGCAAGTGCCACGAAACCTCCGGCCAAGATTCCGACACCTTGCATGGCGAACACAGCCGCGATGAAAGCCCCACGGGTCTTCTTGTTAGCGTATTCAGACATGATTGTGGCAGAAAGAGGATAATCACCTCCAATACCGAATCCCAACCAAAACCTAAACAAAAAATTGGTATACGTTAGTATTTTTTTTTATAATATATTTTAAAATAGAGATATCATGTCTAAACTAGATGTAAGTCTTTAAAACATGCATATCCGCTATAAAATTATTAGCAAAGCGTGTGTATATTATATACCTGAAGAAGCAAAGGGTGGTCATCACACCCTTGGCTTTGTTACCAAAGGAGAGACCGGAAGCGACGGAGCACACGATCATCATGATCAAAGTGAAACCATACACTTTTTTCCTTCCGAGCTTGTCACCGAGCCATCCGAAGAAAAGCTGACCAGCAAGGGTCCCACAGAGAGCCACACCGTTGACCGCAGCCGCAACATGAGGGGGAAGTGAGCCAGGCTTTTCTGACAACGGATTGAAGTAGTAGAGGCGGCCACGGAGCTTAGTCACCAAGGAGACGCAGAAGAGATCGTAGGCGTCTGTAAAGAATCCCATACCGGCGATTACAATCGCCGTGAAATGGTAAAGTTGCGTTTTCGCAACATCGAGTGCCTTGAGCACTCCTAGTTGTTGTTCAGCCATCTCAACTTTGCTTGTCTCTCCTGCTTTCACACTAAACGTTAATACTTTTGTATTGATATATTTCTTGCAATTATATATATATATATGAATGTGAAGACATTCTGATCCTCCTGTCGGATGGGACAAAAAAACTAGTTTGACTCTTTATTAGGGTTTAACGTTAAAAAGAAAGACAAAACGAGAAACGCATGTCTTTGATGAAGAGACATCATGTTAAATAACTTAAGTAACTTTAGATTACATACGCTAAAAATGATGTTTCTCATGTCTTTGATGAAGAGACATCATGTTAAATAACTTAAGTAACTTTAGATTGCATACGCTAAAAATCCTAAAAATGATGATATTTATAAACTAAAGTAACTTTCCATGCCGTAGAAAATAAAAGTAACTCTCCGTACAAATCTATATAGTTAGGTTTAGGTAGTTACCTTCTTGTTAAATGGTGGAGAGAGATTGTAGAGATGACTGGTCGTATGAGTGCAGAAATGTTTTTTTGTTTTTTTTTTGCTTGGTAACCGAGTGCAGAAATGTAGGGAATTTATAGAATGGATTCTGAACTAAAAAATATGTGGGAGTTGATATGCGGCATCTTTTGTAAGGTATATACTATATACTTAGTTATTTCTTTATAAGCCTATATATATATATTAATTTACAAGTTAAAAGTCAAATAAATCTTTAGTTTTGGGTAAATTTCGAAGATGACCGATCCTCTATGGTTCATCTAAAGCTTTATATCGTAATCACAGCTTTTGCGAGTGATTGCGGTTGTTGACAACAATCAAAATCTCATTCTTACGGATGTTTGCGATTGAGCACGGTTGCGGATAGACAATTAAAAAAATAAAAATAAAAAAACATAAAATTTATTTTAAAATCAAGATATATATAATAATCTTTAAAACATATTAAGACTTGCATATTATAATCACAAAATATATAAACAAATTTGATGTTTTGTAGTTAATATTCATTACTGACCTATCATAATTTTATATTTATAAGATCTCTAAACCAAAATTCTCTTGATATATATTCTCTTCATCACTAATACATACATATCAAACAACTATTTTTTTTAATCTAATCTTAATCTTCATAATTTTTATTTGTAATGAAAATCATAACTTTCATCCAAACTAAAGAAAATTTAAAAATAAACGTAAATATTATACACATGTTATTTTTTATGGTTTTTTATTGTTAATTATATTGAACTAATAATTTTTATTTTCTCATAATAATATAGTTTTGATGTTTTTATAATTTTATAATATGTTTATATTGTTAATTTATTGTTTAATCACTATTGCATTCGCAAATCATAAATATCCCGTTAACACAATCAACGATATTTTTATTTTTTGTTATTGCAAAGTAAAAGAAATGGTAATATACGCATATTCTTGTACCTGATTAATAGAGGTGAATTTATATAAGATTTTGAGGTGGTATTAGTAAAATCATTCGTATTGTCTATTGTGAACGTGGTACATATATGTATAACAGTTTTTGTGGATCTTTATAATCAGGTAAAATTATCTGTTGTAAAATCGTATATTTAGTTGTTTTAATAATGTATATGACATAGTTAATTCACGCAAATTATAATTAAGAAATTAATTATTAAAAACGATATATCTATGAATTTCCTAATTCTAAGGGGAGGTTATTGGTACTAAGATTTTTAAAGATTGTTATAATTTTCAAAATTCATTGTTATTGGATAATAAATTATAATATTCTTACTAAAATTCATTGTTATTGGTGTGATGATTTTTAAATTTCATACAAAATCTATTCAAAAAGTTTGGTTTTTAATGATTTTATCATTCTGTCAAAATCTGGTGTTATTGGGACATGAATTGTTAACAATTTAACTCATAAAACAAAACTTTCAAAATATTTTAGGTATCCATGAGATTTTTAAAGTCATTACAATAATGTATTTTGAAAGATTTTCTGAATACACAAAACTCTCTGCAAATATAATAAAACTTTTTACAAATTTAACAAATCTCAAAACTTATGAAATTCACAAACTCTTTTTAAATCCACCTCCCACTAACCCCCTAATTTGCATGTATGAATTTATCTATTACTTTAGGGAAATTGTGGGATATAACCCTTGTTCGGAAACACGCTAGGTGTTAGTCGGGCGCTCGGTCCGGGCCTATCGATTTTTTCAAAAATCAGAAATAAATCGGGAGTAATCGGGATTTTTTTTTGTATTTTTTATTATATTTAATATATATACTAAAACATGTGTAGATAATGTATTGATACAAGCTGGTGTAGTGGTTAGCGCTGCCAGTTCCTAACTTAAGGTCGCGGGTTCAAGGCTCTAAATGTATGTTTGTGTTATTTTTTTATTTTTAGCTTAAATGATGGTGAAATGACAAATTTGCCCCTGTCTTCTTCATCATTTCATCGACTTTTAAACCTAATTTCCGCCGTTGGTTTGTTTTTTCACGATTTTTGAGTGATTCTGTTTGTTTTTTTTAATAGATTTTACACATCTATGACAGATTTACAATGAAACATCTGATTTTGACATTAAAACTCATAAAAAATGGGTTTTAAAAAAATAATCTGATTTTTAGAGCGAATAGGCTCAAATCGCAACGGTTGTGAACCGCCTAACGCCTAATTCCTGATTTTACGGCCGCGGCGGGCGCGTTTTAGGACAGGGGATATAACCCATTTTCACAGTTATATGCTTTAAGGTCTATTTGTAATAATAATCGTAATTGGCTTTTTTTTTCTTTTAACATTTTAACCCTTTTCATTTTGTTAATGACATTTGCATTGCAATTTTTACTACTAACATCTATCTTTTTTTTTTTTTTGTTAAAACATCATATCTTACTAAATCTTACATTATTAGACTAACCGGATCTAACATTTCTTGATATTTCTACAACACTTTGTTAGCACTCATATTGATATTAATATGGGGGAAATTTGGTTCAATAACAAAAAAAAAACTATAACTTAGAAACTACCAATTTTTCCCTTTTTCTCTCTCTATCTTTTCCTATCTCTCTCTCTAAATATTTTGGTTAGTTTATAAATTTTAGTTTTTTTTATGATTATACAACAAATTTACCCTTAATCTGGCAATTCTCTCACATCGACATGCAATTTCATCAACTTCGTTTTTTTTCCTAAGGGGCTGGGTCTGTTCCTCAAACAAATCATATTAAATGTTTACATAGGAGACTCCAATTTAGCTGGTTTCACGTTTGGCCTCATTATATACTAGTATGAATTAGGAAATCTATACTATATAAAAGTTGATGCATTATGCCATTGAGAGCGTCCACATAGGACGAAGAAACTCGATATCATTGGTCTAAATCAGCGTTTTCATTAAACACAAAAATGTTAAATATGATTAACAATTTTTATTGGTCCACATCATCATATTATTAGACAAAAAATAATAAATATGATCTTAAATTTAAAAAAACAAAAAACAGACCAAAAAAAGGAAAATAACTTGATAATGCAAAATTTTAAAAAATTAACATAAAAAACTAACTTACAAAAAAATAAAAAAGATATTAAATTTTAAGAAAACGTTAATACCAACAATAAATAGTATATGTCAAAATTAAATGGAAATCAATATTAAGAGTAGAAAATATGAAAATAATATTTAACAATATAAAATAAAAATTATGTCTTAAAAATATATTAATACCTACAAAAAATAGTATATGCTAAAACTAGATAGAAATCAATATTAAAAATAAAAAAAAATATGAAAATCGTATTTCACAAAATAAAATGAAAATAAACAAAAAACAGACCAAAAAATGGAACATAACTTAATATCTAAGCTAAATTTTAGAAAATTAACATAAAAACTAACTAACAAAAAAATAAAAAGGATGGTAAATCTTAAGGAAATATTAATACCAACAATAAATAGTATATGTCAAAAGTAAATGGAAATCAATATTAAGAGTAGAAAATATGAAAATAATATTTAACAATATAAAATAAAAATTATGTCTTAAAAATATATAAATACCTACAAAGAATAGTATATGCTAAAACTAGATAGAAATCAATATTAAAAATAAAAAAATATGAAAATCGTATTTCACAAAATAAAATGAAAAAAAAAACAGACCAAAAAATGGAACATAACTTAATATCTAAGCTAAATTTTAGAAAATTAACATAAAAACTAACTAACAAAACAATAAAAAAGGATGGTAAATCTTAAGGAAATGTTAATACCAACAATAAATAATATATGTCAATATAAAAAAAAATAGAAATCAATATTAAAATAAAAATATAAAAATCGATTTTAACAATATAAAATGAAATTTAGGGTTAAAAAATTAATTAAAAATCAAAAACCATCAAAAAATTAAATTAACTTAATATCTATACTAAAGTTTGGAGAATTAACATAAAAAACTAACTAACATGTCTTAAAAAATATTAATACCTACAAAAAATAGTATATGTTAAAATTAAATAGAAATCAATATTAAGAATATAAAAAATATGAAAATCGTATTTCACAAAATAAAATGAAAATTAAGGTAAAATACGTAATTAAAAAATCAAAAATGAATTTAACTTGATATCTAGGCTAAGTATATATTAAAAATGTCAGTATTTTTTATTGTTATTTTAAATATCAAAATCACATTTAATAGTGTTAATCCGCGCTATTGTATATTATAAATGTCAGTATTTTCTTTATTATTTTTTTAAATATCAAAATCATATTTTTCAAAATACAACAAAAATTAATAGCAAAAGCCTACTTTAAAAAAAATGATCTTATTTTTTCGTCTAGACTTTTTAAGAGATTAGATTTGCATTTTTGTCGCAATAAGCTACATCCAGTTTAGGTTCATAGTTTTGATTTTTGGGTTTTGCTGGCCAAACCACTGTTATTAGGGTTAATAACTTATGAATGGGGTTTAACAATTGTTTTAGTTTTGGAATATATTCTTGAAGATTGTGAAGTACGAATGGTGTTGATGAAAGAGTTATACAACCCATTAATGTTTGATAAAAATTATGATTCGTTTGTTTTCTTTGCAATTCTGGTGAATGACCATAGATGGATGAATCCACGTATGATATACCATTTATTAAGTATCTCGAAGTAGTGTATTTGTGAATTTTCAGAATAATATTGAGTATATTTTTGAGAAGTTGAACATATATAGAAAGATTACAAGTATGATCTATGATAGTCTTGCTGACCATGTTTAGTAGCTTTATATGTACTACTGAAACTTTTTTTCATTATTTCTTAATCAAAATCTTTGGGACTCTATGCAAAATTTTAGAAAATTAACATAAAAACTAACTTACAAAAAATAAAAAGATATTAAATCTTAAGAAAACGTTAATACCAACAATAAATAGTATATGTCAAAATTAAATGGAAATCAATATTAATAGTAGAAAATATGAAAATAATATTTAACAATATAAAATAAAAATTATGTCTTAAAAATATATTAATATTTGGTCAGAGAGATTGGTGAGATGGTCAGAGGAAACGACATTGGTTGTAGGTATCTTATCACCATTGTTGGTGATTGTTACTCTAAATATTTAAACAAAGCTTATGAAGAAACAATGTATCGCTCACTAGCACAAATGTTTATTTTTATTTTTTTCTTTGTTTTAGCAACTAAAAAAAACAATTCAGAGATTAAGATGTTTTCAAAATTTCTAATTTGCTATTTAAATAATGTGTCAAAAATACAAGCATGTTATATTGAAAAAAATCTTATGGTCTCAAGGAAGTTGCCATTTAATATTTTTCAAGTTACTTGAATTTTTAATTTCTAAATAGATATAATTTTTGAATTTAAAATAAATATACATTAAAAATGGAAAGATACATTTATAGAGATGTTATTAAAAATAAAGGTTTAAGCTATTCTGAAGGGATAATATAATTTTAGATTAAACATTAGGAAATAGGTAAAGAAAATTTGTTATGATTATACTTAACATTCACAGTTTCTCTTTCTTTTTATTTGCCAATTAGAAGAAGAAAAAGAAGATAAAGACAAAGCCGATAAAAAATAAAAACGATGAGAAAAAAGTTAAAGATAAAGAAGAGAAAAGAGAATAAGACGATAAGGAAAAAGTCGGAAAAGACGAAAAAGAAAATGTAGACAAAGACTAATAAAAATCAGAAATAAAAAATTAAGAAGACGAATGACAAAATCAATGACGAAAAGAAAGAGAAAAACATGAGAAGTGGAGAAGAAGAAGAAAAAAAATATAGAGAAAGTATAAGTTAGTACAATGATAAATTATTTGAATACTACATACCTTCATAAAACTTTGAAAAAAAATCATCTAATAACATGTTACAAATAAAACTCATATGAATGATACAAATATAGAATGATACTCCCTATTTTCATAATATAAGTGGTTTTGGTAAAATTAAGAAGATTACTTTTTGTTTAAAAATAATTATTCAATAAATATGTTAAATATATTTCAAAAAAATCATAAAAAGTTGTAGAATGTAATTGGTTACACGTCAATAAAAGTAAAAGTTGTAAAGAAAATTAAAGCAACTTATATTTTGAAACAAAAATATATTTGTAAAACTACTTATAATATGAAACAAAGTGACTACATTATAATATAAAACTTGTGGAAGATCAAATGGAGAAGCAAAATATTGCCTTACATGATCATTGTAACTTTCTAACAAAGCAATATCAGCTTTTCGTTGTTCACGAAATCTCAATCATTTCGTCAATTGTCACAAATACAATTGTAAAAAATCTAAATATGCATATTAGGAACTAAAAGACCAATGTTTTTTATATTGTCGCTGTTATCCGATTTTTAACAAAACAGAAAAGAAAATATGTTGAAAAGATTCAATATAAGTATCTATTAAAAAAGCTTCAGTTTTTTTTTAAATGTCAAACAATTTTTGTATATTCATATTTATACACACATAACATATAATTCAAACGTATTGATAAAACATATTAGTATTTAAAATAAATTAGCTATGTAATTGGGTAAACATTTATTGATTTATTATTTTTTTTATTAACAAATTTTATTATCTTATAAACAAATACAATAGGAAAAAACAACACATCGTATTTTATATACAATTTATTTTATAAAAGATCATTTCTGTAAATCCTTTATGAGTTTGCTAATTTATTAATCCAAAATAAATCAAATTATTAACATAGATACGCGCTACGCGCGGATTAAAAATCTAGTTAATGAAATAATTGAGAACAATTAGTGAGTGCATACCATGTTCCCAACTCATAGGAGCAACATCCAATAATTTGGATGGATTAATTTTTTTTTTTTTTAAGTATTCATACGTAGCTGTCAAACGATATTTTTTAAGGGGTATTGTCACACGGTAGGTTTTTTAGAGGGTTGATTTCGCTAGACCAACCCTAACGATGTATTTCAAATTATTTATTTTTAAACTGTTCACCTCTTCGATATACAACTTAGAATATCAAAATTTAATTGCTACACAATCCAAACTATCTAACTCTACGTAATACCACATATATATGAAATTAAAATCGAAATGCGTTTTGTAATGGATGATCGGATAGATCCGAAATTAAATCTGAGAATCTGATTAATAAACCAAACCTGACAAACTTAACCCTCTTAGAAAGATAGAGGGTTTCAAAATGATATGTATCTACCGCCTTTTCCTTGCTTGAGAAGATCATGCCGTTGCCATAAGGGATTTGGAGGCCTTGTCCCAACACTACAACACTGATAAAGGTTGAAAGAAGATGTCGTCAAGGGACATCTAGGGATATGATGATTGGTCGGATGGACATCTAGTATAAAGTGACCTCACCAGAAGAAGTTAACTCGGGTCTTGACACAGATCCGGGAAGGGATGGGTTTGTGGAATCTGGGTCGGGTTCGACTGATAAAGTGGTAAAGATAATATTTTGAACCAAAAAAGATTTAAACATATAGAGGTAAGTCGAAGGCATGCAGTACATCAATTTTTGAGTCTATGTTGCTTAAAGTTTTTGGAAATAGTAAAAGATAGTGTTTTATATTATTTGAAATTATCTACGGTACTATTTTGAGGTTTTGTAGTATATGTGATCAATAGAGGTAGAGATTGGCTCGCCATAACGTTTATTTGGTACCAAAGCCGAATTTGTTGGCAGAAAAAGGAGAAATAACTATTTTAATACTAGTTTGACAAAAAAAAACTATTTTAATACGACATTATCTTAAATGTAATGTGAAATTTATAGTTTGTAAAGAAATGTAATTTCCAGTTTGAATTCTATTTAGTATTATCCACTTAATTAACATTCTATTATATTTTTCAATGTGTTCCACTTACTATTATATTCTATTTTCTCAATATGCTGCTTCGTTTAACTGTTATGTAAATGAGTTTGAGTTATTTTGTATGTGTTTACTTTTCAGTTGGGGAATTTTACTATATAAATGGAATGTGCCTTCGGCTTTCAAATCTATAGTATTGTACACTCATCTAGTATAGTTTGGTCTTGATATAAGTTGTAAGTTACGTTTGTACATGCCAACTCATTTCAAAAATGATAAAAATGCAATATTTTCCACTCTTAGTTCTTATTTATTTTATATATGTAACCATTCATCAATTGTTGTTTCAATGAAGTATGAAAACTAATTAATTGTTTCTTATGTATTCATATTTTTGATAAAAATTATGTATTTATATTTTATTAGAAGAATATAGTATAGTAAGATCTATGCATTCGCATGAAGTGCATTTAGTTTCAACTCCTTCATATGCGATGTTTTATTGAAAAACAGTTGTTCCATATTTGTTACATGGAATAGAAATAGACGGTTAGTATCAAAAAGAAAAATGATTGTTTTCAAATAAAAATAATCTCATACTTTTATAATAATTATTCCAAAATTAAGAATTTTTATTCAGCACATCACATAACGTAACAATATATATCATGGTAAATAGTATAATATGACATTTCATGTTAAGTGCTTCTGTATAAAACGGTGCATTTACATTGTTCTCTATTTTGATATATCTGATCCGTTTTTAAAATTTCAAACCACATGTCATATGCTAAAATATTATCTTTGTTCATTGTAATCACAAAGTTGCATCAATTTATGCAAAGAAATAGAAGTAAAAAATTATGAGAAGGGATAAAATCTTTTAATCTTTGTACTCAAAGGAAATAGAAAAAATGTGTTGAAGAAGAAAAAATGCTATTTTTGACTATAACAAGAGTAGAAAAATAGTACAGAAAATGGTTGCTTGTTAAATTATCTAATTAACATGGTTATGTTCTTTATTATTGTTCCCATTGTGGTTATCAAGTAAATTGACTAAACAAAATTTCTGAATTAATTTAATTTTAATTTAAAATAAAACAAAATATAATTCAAAATCATAAATTTAGAAAATACAATATACATCATAAATACAAAATATATAAAACTACGTTGGAATCCTTATTTTTTTTTGAACACAATACTTATATTAAAACCCAATTCGAATTACAAGATAGATTCTCTCAAGGCTTGCTTAGCGATAGAGTCCGCTAGCCCATTAGAGGCCCAAAAGATGAAATTAAATGCAACAAAGGAGAAGTAGTTCGAACAGAGAGAGATATCCGATAGGATTCCATGAACATCCGAGATCGAAGAACCATCGTTGATCGCCCGGATTAATTGCAGAGAGTCCGACTGGATTCTCAGCCTTCGAATACCACGCCTGAAAGCGTGGAGGAGAGCAGATCTGATTGCTAGAGCTTCAGCCACTAGCGCAGATTTCACATGCAACAAGGAAGATGAGTGTCTAGACGGTGCGCCATTTCCGGTGCTAAGCGTCCATCCAAGTCCTGCTGCTCTTGAGTTCGCCAACCACGCCGCATCTGTAAAACATTCTGTAGTTCCATCCGGCGGGATTGCCTGAGAGATGGGTGGGATCTGAGAAGAATTTGTTCCAGCAGTTGGGATGGCCTTAGCAGAGGACCAGTCACGAGCATTTTTTATTGCTTTTAGAACCGTTTCATCGGTTGAGAAGATCCGATTGTTGAAAATCTGTTGATTCCTGGTTGTCCAGANTTTTTTTTCAATAATATTGATATTTAAGAATATACTTTAATCCGGAGAATTAAACAACATATGATTACAATTTACAAGGCATCGCCGTATTTAGTGGGAGCCTTGTCACTTGGATTAGTTTGACCTACAAATATTTATGATTCGAGTTAGCAAAAATAATTAAAAAAAAAAAATATATATATATATATATATATATTTATTTATTTATGATTCATAAGCTTAACCAAAATTGATTTGAACATATATAGCTTTACAAATATCAAAGATGTTTATATTTACAGATGTAAGCTTTCATTTTTAGATTTCTTGGGCTCTTTCGTATTTTCTTTCTAAGAAAGGTCGATATTTTGTTTAAACTTTATTTATAAAAAAATTCTGACTAAAATATTTGAAAACAAAAGAAAAATCAGAATTGACTTTAGTAGGGAGGGACATGATCAGTGATAAACAAAGTTGACTTTAGTACGGATGTACATGAAAGGTGATAAGATAACTTGTTAGATTGCTAGTTCACAATAAAAATTCGTTAATGAATTTTTGTTTCCTGTCGGCCGTTTAAAGAAAGTCAACTCGATCTTTACTATCAACGTTAAAATTAAAATTAGGATACGGTCTATATATAATTTGATTGAATTACCAAAAAGATGTTAGAAGTCTAAAAAATATTCGAGGATTGTATATCACTCGAGTCTCGATAGTTTACCATTCGAATTGACTCTTTAGTTTTTACATATACTGTGGATTAGCATTAGAAATAGGTCTATATATACCACGAATTACTGAAATGTTAAGCAAATCTAATGGAAAAAATCTTCAATTATATCATCCGATCCATCTTAAAACTATCAACTATTATTGTGTGGATTAAAATCCTTGATTAAAGTTCATTAGTGAAAATAACCATTTTCCTATAATAAGGTGTCTTTCCCTAATTAGAAAAAAAAATGTGTCAATCGATTGGTTGATAGACATTGTGATCATGTTAATTATAAAATTAGAAATCAAATTATATATATAATTTCTTGCTTCAAATATTTTTCTGAAGGTCGAATTTTGAAATCCAAATCCTAATAACCCATTCTTTTCTAAAATGTTGTTTTATAAACGCATTCAGTCGCATAGCGTCACATCTTGTCAAATGCTAATATTGATTTTCTTACTGTCATATTGATTCGACAGCGTTTTACATTCAAATGACTTCTCAATAGATATGAAGATCGTCTCATTAATACTTCTATTTTGAGAACAATCTATCTGATCCATTGTAATCCATTATAATTAACTACAATGGTTAAAAACGTTTAATAAGAGAGATTAAGCGGATGATATGAACATTGTGGAGGACTATACGCTTATTGTGTGGATTATACAATAAATATATACGTACGGGTACGTATCATTAGGGATATCCCCTTAAGGTAATAGCATTAGCGAGTGAAAATTGGTTTAAATAAGTTGACCAAAAAACGGAATGGGTCCATGGTTATAAATCTGATAGTTGTCACATATGCTAGCTAATAACAGATTATTAAAAGGTATAAAAATGATGTGCAGCCATATCCAGAAGAGCAAGAAAGAATAGTTAATTAAGTGATGGACAAAGGATTAAAAGTAAAATAAAAAAGTGAATATACCCTTAAGATGCCGGAGAGTATGCTTCTCCGATCTCCTCTATAAATTTTTGCCGTCCTAACAACCACAATCACTACCTCTCTCAAAATATCAATAGTTTTCTCTCGTGCCTATTCCTTCGCCACCAATAACGTAACGTGACGGTAAGATTAATTACAAATGTTTGTTATCTAATTTTCTTTTAAATTCACAAACATAATATGATCATTTTAGGGTTTTAACTAGCTTAAATCTGGTTTGTAAAGTCTTCAATTATTTGATCATTTTAGGGTTTTAACTAGCTTAAATTTAACATTTTTTGTTGTTAGTTGGTATTCATAAATTAAATAGAAAGGTGATACGCAATATGTCATATGATCATAGTAAAGTATTAGAATAATACAACAATAAATACAATAGAGTTGAGAATGGTTTCTCTATAACGATATACATTGACCCCATATATCACTTCACTTATTATATCTACAAGACAAAAGTTCAATACCGAATATTAACTTATAATGAGTGGTTAGCAGGAGAGATAAGAGAGGCTTATATGGCTGAACAACAACTAGGAGTGTTGAAGGCACTCGATGTTGCGAAAACGCAACTTTACCATTTTACAGCGATTGTTATCGCTGGTATGGGATTCTTTACAGACGCCTACGATCTCTTTTGCGTGTCCTTGGTGACCAAGCTCCTTGGCCGTCTCTACTACTTCAATCCCTTGTCAGATAAGCCTGGCTCACTTCCCCCTCATGTTGCGGCTGCGGTCAATGGTGTGGCTCTCTGTGGAACCCTTGCTGGTCAGCTCTTCTTCGGATGGCTCGGTGACAAACTCGGACGTAAAAAAGTATACGGTATCACTTTGATCATGATGATTTTGTGCTCTGTCTTTTCGGGTCTCTCTTTCGGAAACCAAGCCAAGGGTGTCATGACCACTCTTTGCTTCTTTAGGTACAATTATCATCATATACATATACTTAATTTGCTAATAATTCTTATACCCTATCTTTATTTTGTTTTTTAAACAATATAAACATACAAAATATTTTGCTTAGGTTTTGGCTGGGATTTGGTATTGGAGGTGACTACCCTCTTTCTGCCACCATCATGTCCGAATACGCTAACAAGAAGACTCGCGGGGCTTTCATCGCGGCTGTGTTCGCTATGCAAGGTGTCGGAATCTTGGCCGGAGGTTTCGTGGCACTTGCAGTATCTTCCATTTTCGACAAACAATTCCCAGCTCCGACCTATGCAGTCAACAGGGCTCTCTCAACGCCTCCTCAAGCTGATTACATTTGGCGAATCATTGTCATGTTTGGTGCTTTACCCGCAGCCTTGACTTACTACTGGCGTATGAAGATGCCAGAAACCGCTCGTTACACCGCTTTGGTGGCCAAGAACATCAAACAGGCCACACAAGACATGTCCAAGGTTTTACAAGTGGAGCTTGAGATGGAGGAAAGAGCTGAGGATATCGTTAAAGACCCTAGACTTAACTATGGCTTGTTCTCCAAGGAATTCGCCAAACGCCATGGTCTTCCCCTCCTCGGATGTACCTCTACTTGGTTCTTGCTTGACATTGCCTTCTATAGCCAAAATTTGTTCCAAAAAGATATCTTTTCGGCTATCGGATGGATTCCAAAGGCAGCAACCATGAACGGAATCCACGAGGTCTTCATGATCGCCAGGGCACAAACTCTCATTGCATTATGCAGTACCGTCCCAGGTTACTGGTTCACGGTCGCATTTATCGATATCATGGGAAGATTTGCGATCCAGCTAATGGGATTCTTCATGATGACCGTCTTTATGTTTGCTATTGCCTTTCCTTACAACCACTGGATCAAACCGGACAACCGTATCGGATTTGTGGTTATGTACTCGCTCACTTTCTTCTTTGCCAACTTTGGACCTAATGCAACTACTTTTATTGTCCCGGCTGAGATCTTCCCGGCCAGGTTAAGGTCCACATGCCACGGAATATCAGCCGCGACAGGTAAAGCTGGAGCCATCGTAGGAGCTTTCGGGTTCCTTTACGCGGCTCAGCCACAGGACAAGACTAAGACGGACGCAGGATATCCACCGGGCATTGGAGTCAAGAACTCACTGATCATGCTTGGTGTCATTAACTTCGTCGGTATGCTCTTCACCTTCCTTGTCCCTGAGCCCAAGGGCAAGTCTCTTGAAGAGCTCTCCGGTGAAGCTGAGGTTGAGAAATGATTAGGCTATTCATTCACGTTTTCAACTTACTTTTGTGATTGTTTTTCAGTTAATATTTCTTGTGACATTTTTACATTTTTTTTTGTGATGCGTGACGTGATATTTGTAACGGTGCACCTGTAGTTCTTGATAAATTCTCAAAGAACTACTAAGAAGTAAAGTTTTATGTTTTTGTTTTTTTGGGTTTCTCAAACAAGAACGGTTTCTCCCTCTCTCTAATTTTTTCAATTTTTTTATTATTTTTAGAGACTACCAAAGAAGTTGCCATTATGTTGTTCATAGGTGTCAACAAACCCTGGCGTCCACTCCGACTCTTAAGAGCATGTACGATGGTTAAAATTTAACAAGTGGTTCTTAGTTAATATTTAATTATAAAAGGAAAGAGAGAGAGAGAATTGTAAGAGAGAGATAGGAAGAAATAAGTTAAGATATGGTTCTTAATTAAAAATCAAGTCCTCACTGTTCATTCAATTTTAATCTTTTTTTATTCTAAGAACCTTGTTAAGAAGCACCATTGCACATGGTCTAACACGGCCATGTAACTCGAATGAAATAATATTTATTTAATATCTATCACATTTGTTTCAAAACTTTGAATCCGTGATCATACTACTTCGCCTGTAAACATATTTATAATATAATTAGAATATGATCTGCATGTATACAGGTTTTTAATAAAATATTTTAAATACGTAAAAATAAATTAAAAACAAAATCGGATAATTTGTTAAAAAAAATACTTTTACTAATATTTCCAATTTTTTTATTTTACTACTCTTATATAAATTAGATTTATTTCTAATGATTTATCTATATATATTCTAAAATTTTGACCAATCAATTATTATACTTTATGATAATTAGATTTATCATAATTAAAATTTAAATTAGGATCTGCGTATACGCGGATTTATTATAATAAAATTTAAACCCCTTAATATATGTTTTTAAGAAAATATAAAGCAAAATCTGATCACTACTGAAAAATATGAAAAACACAAAATCAAATTTAAGAGTTATTTATTTATTTTAATTCTCATTTATTTTTAATTAAAATATTCAAAACACAGAATCTGTTGCGGGTCCTAAGCAACATTAACCCTACTTCTCATATAGTTCACACACTTTATCAACTATCTTTTTATGTTCCACTGCATTAAAAACTTGGATATGCAATTCGAATCCTTCGATTATGTTAACGATCTCCCCATTCTCTCTTCAAGCAGATAAAATCTATCTTTCTCTTCACATTCATTTCTCTTATATGATCTATCTGCTGTCTAGAGAAGTTATGCTTCTCAAGACTCGCATCAAAAGCCTTTTTACATGATTCTTGATATCCTCCTCTTCATTGAGCTCATCATCGTCTAATGCCTTATCATTAGCATCTAGAATTTTTCTAATTGAAATATATCCTATTTTATCTAATTTAATTTTTTGTTTTTAATTTACTTTTTTTCTCATGTATATGATCTCTCTGCTTTCTAGAGAAGTTATGCTTCTTAAGACTCATATCAAACGCTTCTCTACATGATTATTGCTATCATTCTCTTCATTGAGCTCATCATCGTCTAATGTCATATCATTAGCATCTAGAATTTCTTTTTTTAATTTAAATATATCCTAGTTAATCTATTTTTTTTTTAATTTACTTTTTTGTTTCTCCCCTATATGATCTCTCTACTCTTTAGAGAAGTTATGCTACTCAAGAACAACTTATATTTTAAAACAAAATTACACTTCTAAAACAACTTATATTATGAAACAAAGGGAGTATTAGATTATTGCGAACTTAAAAAATAGGATTGAGAACGCTTACGCAAAAACAATTTCGGGTCAAAATAATGATAAACCTAAAAAAAAAAATTCACTCAATATTGCATGATATAATACAATAAATATTTATTTTGTTTTGAGTAATATAAATAGAAATTTTACATTCTTAATTATTTTTTGTTTCTTTTTTACAGTTTAGCATTTCAAACAGAAATTTAATATTATGAATTGTTTTCGGTTATTATCCCGCTTTATTGACTAAATAAAAGAGAAAACATTTTTGTAACTTTTTCAGTTTTATTATTTCTTTTTGTTGATAATTTTTTTAATACAAGTCAAAATCAAACTAGTAGAAGTTTTTACATGTGTCAAAATCTAATCGATAGACTTAACACGTGTTTAGTAACTTTGAAGCATTAAATTTTATATAATAAGACTAGATGAAGCCGCGTATACGTGGATTTATAATAAAATATTTTTAAAACCGTAAAAAAAAATTAAATATAAAAAGAGGAAAAAAAGTTGGATCGTGGAAAAAAAAGTACGAACATTAAAAATCATTAAAAAAATCTAACATTTATTTATTTATATTTATTCTCATTTATTGCCAATTTAATTTTATTACCATTCGGAAGCATTTTGCGGAAGCATTTTGCGGATGCAAATGGGGGTGTGTGTTCTCCGGATTTGATTAATTTCGTATCTCAGATCCGTCTTCTGGGGGAGAGCCGGTGTAGAACCGGGTCTTCGGGCCCGGAAATGACTAACAAACGGATGAGGCAACCCTCGGGAAGAACGAGAAAGGGTTTCACTTCTAACTTCTAAGTCAGGCGTGCACAACTCGGAACAAGTAGGGTGAGATTATGTAGTTATGTGTGAAGCATCAGATCTGGAGATCGTAATGCTTGTCTTCTTATTTAATGGTGGGGTGCATCGGCTTTTATCCGACGTGAGAGAGGGTGAAAGGGTTTTCACGGCGGTTAAGTGGCGAGGAATGTCCACTAACCTTACATCAGGACCTTATGGGACATGGTCGGAAATATATACCGTCATGAGACCCGTTCGGCCTTATTTTTGCAGGTTGCTACTAGTGTTTATGGTGTTTTCGGTCTCTCTGGCCTTTCCCAGGGCGACCCCTCTCTTCGATCTGATTCTTCTTCTATTTATATACTTCTGGCGCATTCTGTTATTGGCTCCGCCAATCCCGCCGTCCGATAATATCTCCTCTTGAACCGATAAAGGTTCCTACCGCCGGATCCTTACCTTCAGCGCCGGTGCCATCAGTCGTGATGCCTACAGGGAGGCTTGCATGTAGATGTACTGTTTGGCGGGCCCTCTTGTCGAAGTGACACTCCGGGATTGGCTATGGTAAAATCGATCCCAACAATTACATATTTCTAGAGATTTAAGGTTTTTTTATTCATAGATGAATTAAGTTTAATTATAGTGATTTAGCTACTTATATATTTATTTATCCTAAAAATATTTTTATTGCAATTATATATATTTTTATCATATTTGACATATTTTAATTGAATTTGTTTATTACACGTGTCAAAATCTGATAGACTGACAGACATGCATCACAATCATTTTAATCTAGATTATGATTCATATATATTTTAGTTTATAATTTACTACTTCATAATACTTGCAAAAAAATCAAAAAAAAAAGAAGTAGTTAACGAAATTAGATCATTTGTGAGCATGAAAAATAAGATTGAGAAAGCTCACTCAAAACTACTCATAAAAGAATATAATTTGATTTTTTTATTGTTTTAAGCAAATTTTGTCACATATTTTTAAATATTTAATTTTTTTTCTTATTTGTAGTAAAATCAGTATTTTTAATATTAATTTTGTTAATTTTTCTGCCTCAACGTAATGGTAAACTTAAATGAATAAAAGTCAAATTATAATGCATAATAAGATAGAATAAATATTTATTTTATTATGAAATTTTACATTATCCATTCTTTCTTGGTTTCTTTTTTGAGTTTTTCATTTCAATAAAAACAATTTCATTCTTAATTGTTTCTTAGTTAATTTTTTTAGTTTTAGTGACTAAATAAAAAAAGTTAATATTTTTTACTTTTTTTTTTCTTTTTTCAATTTTGTTTATTTTTCTTATACATATTAACATCTAATTGGTTAAACAAGTTTACACATGTCAAAATCTGATGAATAAATTAGCAATTTGAAACATTATTGTTTATTGAAACAAATTGGATGCCAGTGGACTTACTTACTTTGAAACATCAAGTTTACGAATCAATGATTAGGATGCCAGTGGACCTAAAAAAACAATGCAAAATTTACGAATCAAACCAAATCGAGTTTCCGGAAGAGAGAAATCTGACGAAGACAGAAGTTAAAAAAAAAGGTTAGGTCTTTCTCATAGAATTTACGAATTTTTGTGATCGTGAACCATGATTTTATTAGGGCTCTTTCTTTCTTTCTTCTTCGGTGGCTGCTGCTATTAAAAGTCTCTGTCTCTTTTAGATTCGGAGGGGTTTGCCAGTGAATTTATTGTGGTAATTAACAATTGAATCGAAAGTAAAAGTTTCTCATACAACTTACGAATTTTTGTGATCGTGAACCATGATTTGATTAGTGCTCTTTCTTTCTTTCTTCTGTGCTGCTATTATTAGTTAAGTCTGTGTCCTTTTTTAGATTCTTCAGGGTTTTGTCAGATTTTCAGTGAATTTATCTGGTTACCTACTGAATCGAGAGCAAATTCTGTGTCTATATCAGCGAGGCTAAATCAGAGCGAGCAGAGGAGATTTCGATATGAGCTGTATTTGTGAGTTGAGTGACGATTTGCTCGTGAAGATACTGTCATTGGTTAAGACAAACAAAAATGCTGTTGTCACGAGTGTTTTGTCAAAACGATGGGTTCCTGTGTGGAAACTGGTTCCAAGACTCGAGTATGGTTCAGATTTTATTGACAATTTTCTTCTGCTAAGCAATGCTCCAGTTCTTCATAAAAACTTTGCATCTCGAACTTGGGCCAAACTGTGCACCTGAGGAACATGAAAGATGGGTTGATACTGCAGTGCGTGATCTCGAGCTTCTTCATAACCGTTGCCGTTTCATTCCCATGCCGTTTCCTAAGAGCTTGTTTACATGTAAAGGCCTTGTGGTTTAACGCCTCCAACAAGTATTGATTTATGATATTCTTTAGATAATATTTCTCCAGTCCCTTAAGACTTTGTCCCTTTCAATGTGTCAGATTCTATTCCGGTGATAAACTTGTTCATAGGCTTTTATCAGCTTGTCCTATCCTTGAAACACTGGTTGTACGTGGATGGATCCATGACATGGTGAAAACCTTCACAATCGCCGTGCCGTCACTGCAGAGCTTGTACATCATGCACAGACCAGAGGGTCATGGAGACATAGAGGGCCGCGAGTATGTGATCAATACTCCTTCTCTAAAGACTTTAAATGTCTCTGATAAATTTAGTCGGTTTCGTTCATTACTGAAAATGCCGAAGCTGGTGAAGGCAGAAATCAAGATTAGACAGGAGGACTCTAAGAAGATTATGGGATGTCTTACCTCAGCCAAACACCTCTCCATATGTCTTACTTCAGAGGGTCCACTACTAATGGCAAAATCTGGTGAGTTTAATTCTGTCAGCTCGAGTATCTAGAGATATGTACTAAATGCTCTTCAGATTGGTTATGTCTTCTACTCAGACATTCCCCTAAACTGCGAGTTCTGAGGCTAAATAATGTAAGTTAGTTTTGCTCCATACATGAATATGCTGCAGCTTCATTTTTTTATTTCCCCCTTATATCTCATTTTGTTGAATTATCTCAGATTAGATGTGGCTTGTTTAGTAATTTCAAATATCAGTGGGAGGAACCGTGCTGTGTTCCTGAATGTTTTGCGTCGAACCTCGAAACTGTTGAGTGGATTGGGTACAGAGGAACACAAGCAGAGAAAGAAGTGGCGATTTACATCTTAGAGAAGGCAAACCACCTAAAAAAGATGGCAATGTCCCGGAAAATCACCAATTTGAGGGAAAATCATCATCTGATAGATTTGTCGTCCAGGCTGTGCTGTTTTATGATAGGGCTCAGGTTTTATCCAAATAATCAAGTACTGCAAGTGCACAGCAATGCAGTTGAAGTATAAGAGGTATCGAATCCCAAGGGAAGTGAAAGCTACACTAAGGTTTCTAAGTTCGAATTATGCTAGGTCGAATTATATGAAATTAAAACTAAGCAATTAAACGAGTAAATAAATCGGATTTTAAGATAGATTAAAGTTCAGGAGACTAAGGCACTAGGCAAAGGTAATTATCAGGTTGAATCAAAGAATGCAGAATCTAAGTTTATTAGGGATTTATTAAGAACCGTCTAGAACTCGAAACTCTAAGTTAAAACCAATCAACTCTCGTTGCAGAAGTTATCTATGCCTAAATCCCTAAATCCCAAATCTCTTTGCGAATTTAAACAATTAAGGCAAGCAATAAGAACATGTTCGATTTGTTCACAAAATACCTAAACCAAATCTCTTTGCGAATATAAATTTTGCTCACCTATGATTAGATCAAGTTACTAACAATGCTCTCGCATCTATTATATAACCTAAGGTTTGATTTCTAAGTGATCAATTCAGAATATCAAGTTAAGCACAAATCAAGGTGAAGATCCAATTGATTTCCCTAAAAGTTCTAATGATTCTACAAACTCTTCATCAACCCTAAATCACCCTAACCTAACTAGCAAACTACTCAGACATATTATTCAAACACAAATCATGGCTGAAATAAATTGCATAAAAAGAATAGAGAATGATACAGGGGTTCAAAATCTGGGTCAGATGAGTTAGAATTGTCTCCCCAAAAGCTCAGGATCAATCTCTCTCTAAGTCTCAAAAACAGAAAATAATGATAAGGTATATGGCTAAACAATGATTGAAAACTATTTATAGAAGATGATTTTTCGTCTAGTGACAGACTTGTAATTCTTCAAAACTTGAGATGATTTCCTTTTTCTGATGGAAGTTCGAAAACTTGGGCGGTCTCCATTGGTGTCGATCGACACAGAGGGTGTCGATCGACACCTTGCGTGTAAATCCACTCTTCAAACTTCATCACTTCGGCTGCTTCTCCAAAATGCTCAAATAAGTTCCAGATTCTCCCATTTAACTCCAAATGCTCTCCATCCTGTAAAGACTCTAATAGGACTCTAAAACTAACAAAAGACTCGATAAAAACACTTATATCATGGTTCAAAAACGGGTAAAAACCATGATATATCAACTCCCCCAGACTTACCTTTTGCTTGCCCTCAAGCAAAACAAAAACTTAAAAATAGTAGAAGTTTGAAAACAGGAACTTTGGAGTACCTCTTCAGAACGCCACATTGATTATCACTTCTTAAATCCACATGCTATAGAGCCAACCTTAGGTAATATTTTAGCATACTTACCACAAGCTTAGAAATATCCCAGTTTGAATCCAGATCCTTTCCTTGGTGAAATTTCGAACTATAACAGTGGTATTACCACAGAACTTTAGAGATTCTTTGCCCTTCTTTAGTGCCTGAACAAGACATTCTTCATACAACTCTCCTATTTTCTCTTCCCTTAGTCAACTGCTGCCCATTTTCAGGGTGTTCTAAGATCTTTTCATTGACTCTTCTTATTTTTTGATGTCTTGGGAAATAGCGCTACTCTCTACTTGTGTTCCTTGTGAGGAGACAGGTTCCAGAGCACTCACTAATATTGTTCATTGTGAGGAGACAGGCTCATGAGGTTCTTTGCACTATTCCCAGACTTAGACTCTTTTCTTTCTTTCTTTTCTCAGTGGTATTACCACAGAACTTTACAGATTCTTTGCCCTTCCTTAGTGCCTGAACAAGACATTCTTCATACAGCTCTCCTATTTTCTCTTCCCTTAGTCAACTACTGTCCATTTTCAGGGTGTTCTAAGATCTTTTCATTGACTCTTCTTATTTTTTTGAAGTCTTGGGAAATAGCGCTACTCTCTACTTGTGTTCCTTGTGAGGAGACAGGTTCCAGAGAACTCACTAATATTGTTCCTTGCGAGGGGACAGGCTCATGAGGTTCTTTGCACTATTCCCAGACTTAGACTCTTTTCTTTCTTTCTTTTCTCAAGGGAAGATCAAGGAGAGACTACAATGGACTATCTGTTCAAACTGAAAGAGGAATCAAGTTCTGCGCATACCTAGTTCTTATA
Source organism: Alliaria petiolata (assembly GCA_020283515.1). NCBI lineage: Eukaryota > Viridiplantae > Streptophyta > Magnoliopsida > Brassicales > Brassicaceae > Alliaria > Alliaria petiolata. The sequence continues at coordinate 58,595,342 of JAHZTW010000003.1, read as the reverse complement.
AGGGGACCTGAACTCGCCCTGTTAGACTGATTCCACTTGCAGCTTTCTTCTTAGTAAAACCTGCAGTCGACTAATATAGCAATGGTTCTTTCAAGTGTCAACTTCCTGTATTTAGTTCCTAGAAAAACTGAAAGTTCCAACTGATTTTGACTCAATAAAACAATTTTTTTTTTTTCAAAATTTTTGACTCTCAAAACAAAACAAAATGTTAGCAACCACCTCCCCCAGACTTGAATAACACTGTCCCCAGTTTTACTAAGTTTGAGTTTGGATAGAAAAAATTTGTGCTAAACTGTGACAGAACAAAGAGAAAATCGGATTATCTGACTCTGCGTGCAGCGTCGATCGACACAGATGGTGTCGATCGTTTCTGTGTAAGATGATGAGTTTTGCCACTCGAACATGATTGTTGTTAAGTCAGATTGTTGTTAGAGTCATCCAAGCTGTTAGAAAACTCAAACAAAAAGGTTAAAAGCACAAGATAATCAAATATAACTCAATAAGTGCAACAAGCTGAAAACAAAGTACTGAAGCAAATGAAGCAAAATGCAGACTCAAGAGAAAAAGAAAAACTGACTCAAAGTACTAAAAAGGAATGGAGGAGTCACTCGTCGTCATCAGCACGTGGTGGTGAAGGTGGTCGGACGCAGCCACAGTTGGAAACAACTCTGATGGCATTCCAAATGGCCTGAAAGCTCTGCACCACGTATCTCTGAAATGCATCTTGCTCTATAGGAATCTCGGGAGCGTCTGGAAGGTGATGAGGTGTAATAGGCTCCAAGGTGGTAGGTGCTCTGCGTATAGAACATGAAGGGCGTGTCGGGTCCTCAGCTGTTCGGGAGGAGGCGCCTCTGCGTCTGGCAACGGGAGCGGTCCGGAGCTTGCTCGGACTGGGGTAAAACGCGAGGCGGCATGGATCGGTGGTAATGTGAGTGAGGTCTTTGTCAGGTAACTGCACCAAACGCTGCACTCTCTGCTCGTCGCTGAAGGCCCACATCCTCTCTTGCTTCACCCAATAAGCTCTCCTCAGATACTCCATATCAACCAAAACACGCGATGTATCAATGGTGCAGCTGCAAGTGTCTATCCCGCAGTGCTGGAAGATAGGAGTGAGAAGACTTCCTATAGTGTCGGGCTTGGTCTTCGTCCCAATGAAAGGCTTCGTCTTCAAGGAAGCCAAATGATGTGCAAACACAGCGCCAAGGTTCGCGCTATGTGGCGCGTCAGACTCCTCATAGATCTCAGCCCAAAGACCACGATATAGCAGCACCAACTTAGACACTCGCATCTTCCCCGGTTCGTGCTTACACAGAAGTGTAGTAGCAAACAGTCGAACGAGGTAGCGAAGGGTAGGATGGCGAATGTCTGTCTGAGTGGAGGTCTTAGAGTCATACCTCCCATTCCAGAAATCCTGGTTGTCCGGAAGCTGCGTCTGAAGAGAGATTCCTGTGGCATGCTCATCCGTGAACCCATAGATCCCGCAAATGTCTGGAAGTGAAATGAGGTAGCGGATCCCGCGGATTAGGAAGGTCAAGGTGCCTTCCAAAGCATTCCAGACTATCTCGTTGCGGTAGTAGAAGCGAGCTGTGGCAATGAACTGGCGGACTAGATCGTGATACAAATCGTACTGCCGCATCGTAATAGTGCCCATCCCAATTCTGTTCATCAGCTGCAGGATGTCATCTTTGATGCCTAGCTCCCTCATCGTCTTCTCACACGCAAAACGAGTCGGAACGATTTCTACTCTCATCCATGCATTGTAGAACAAGGTGTCATACTCATCCCACGTCTCGTTGACACCTCTGTAAAGACACTCGTCTTTTGCAACTTCCTTAGCCGGTGGATCTTCCTAACGCCGTGTAACCCAAACCTTTGCCTTTTCATGCTTAGGCCACGAAGGAAGAGAAGGAATCACTGCATCACTAGCAGTCTCTGAAGCTGAGGCGTCATCATCTCTTGTTCTCTTAGGCATCTTAGGGCCGAAAATGAAATTGGGAGATTTGAAGAACATACCTTGGTAGATCGAACGAATTGACTATGAATAATGAAAGAGAATGAAAATCCGCACGGTTTCGCGCTTTGAATCACTCAATTTGGTTGAGAAATGAAGATTTGGTGATTTGGGGGAAAATCTTCTCAAAGGTTCGAGTTTTTTGAAATATGAGAGAAGAAGACTAAGTGTCGGGTTTTGAAGAACTTACCTGCGTCCCGCGGTGGTGTCGATCGTGCCTCATCTTCTTCTTTTTTTTATATATAAAAGCCAAAATAATTAGTAAAACCAAAAGCCAAAATGAAAAATAAACTAAGTACCTATCAGTGGGTTGCCTCCCACTAAGCGCTCGTTTAACGTCAATAGCTTGACTGTTCATGCGTTTAGGCAGTTGGTGCATCATTCAGAGACACAATGTATCCTTATGGAATTTCGGCTTGAGCCCAATAGTGTTTCACCCTCTGTCCATTCACAGTGAACTCCTCTCCTTTGGAGTTTGTCAAGATAATTGCTCCATAAGGTCTGACTTCTTTGATGGTGAAAGGACCTGACCAACGTGAACGCAATTTACCAGGAAACAATTGCAAACGAGAGTTGTATAGAAGTACCTAGTCATTTGGCTCTAATTGTCTGAAGACGATCTTCTTATCATGATATGTCTTAGTTCTCTCTTTATAGAGCTTTGAGTTCTCATAAGCATGATAACAAAGTTCGTCTAGTTCGTGGAGCTGTAGTAGGCGCCTTTCTGCAGCTGGCTTCAAGTCGAAGTTCATCTTCTTGATAGCCCAATGTACCTTGTGTTACAACTCCACTGGAAGATGGCAAGCTTTGCCATAGAGAAGCTGGAAAGGTGTAGTCCCAAGTGGCATCTTGTAGGCAGTTCTGTAGGCCCAAAGTGCATCATCCAACTTCGCAGCCCAATCCTTCCTTGTCTTGCCCACTGTCTTCTCCAGAATTTGTTTGATCTGTCTGTTGGAGACTTCAACTTGTCCATTCGTTTGGGGGTGATAAGGAGTAGCCACGCGATGTTGAACTCCATGCTTCTTTAGTAGCTTGTTAAAAACCTTGTTGATAAAGTGAGGACCACCATCACTTATAACAATCTGAGGCACTCCGAATCTTGGGAAGATGATGGTTCGAAACAACTTAAGAACCACAACAGCATCGTTGGTCTTAGAAGCAATTGCTTCCACCCACTTAGAGACGTAATCCACAGCTACCAAGATTTACTTGTTTTCAAAAGATGTAGGAAAGGGGCCCATGAATTCAATAGCCCAGCAATCAAAAATCTCCACTTCAAGGATGAAGTTCTGTGGCATTTCGTGTCTCTTGCTGATCTTCCCTCTCCTTTGACAAACATCACACTGAGTGATGAAGAGCTGAGCATCCTTGAACATAGTAGGCCACCAAAAGCCTGCTTGAAGAACCTTGGACACTGTCTTGAAAGTAGCAAAGTGTCCAGCATACTCAGAACCATGACAATGGAATAGCACATCTCGAACCTCACTCTCTGCAATGCATCTTCTGTAAACATTATCCGAACAATGCTTGTACAAGTGTGGTTCATCCCAATAGTACCTCCTATGTTCCCTCATGAACTTCTTCTTCTCATAGTCCTTGAGATGTGTAGGCTCAATGTCAGCAGCAAGGAAGTTCACAATGTCACCATACCATGGTCGATTCGCACCATTAATGGCAAAGATTGGCTGTCGAAACACTTCGTCCAAGATCCTGCGAACTGATGATGGTCCCTGGTGTCGATCGACACAGATGGTGTCGATCGACACTCGTGAAATTGACAAGGCTCAGGTTTTACCCAAATAATCAACTACTGCAAGTGCACATCAATGCAGTTGAAGTATAAGGGGTATCGAATCCCAAGGGAAGTGAAAGCTACACTAAGGTTTCTAAGTTCGAATTATGCTAGGTCGAATTATATGAAATTAAAACTAAGCAATTAAACGAGTAAATAAATCGGATTTTAAGATGGATTAAAGTTCAGGAGACTAAGGCGCTAGGCAAGGATAATTATCATGTTGAATCCAAGAATGCAGAATCTAAGTTTATTAGGGATTTATTAAGAATCGTCTAGAACTCGAAACTCTAAGTTAAAACCAATCAACTCTCGTTGCAGAAGTTATCTATGGCTAAATCCCTAAATCCCAAATCTCTTTGCGAATTTAAACAATTAAGACAAGCAATAAGAACAGGTTCGATTTGTTCACAAAATACCTAAACCAAAACTCTTTGCGAATAGATATTTTGCTCACCTATGATTAGATCAAGTTACTAATAATGCTCTCGCATCTATTAAATAACCTAAGGTTTGATTTCTAAGTGATCAATTCAGAATATCAAGTTAAGCACAAATCAAGGTGAAGATCCAATTGATTTCCCTAAAATTTTTTATTTTTTTTTTAATTTTTTTTTTAACCCTAAATCACTCTAACCTAACTAGCAAACTACTCAGACATAATTATGCAAACACAAATCATGGCTGAAATAAATTGCATAAAAAGAATAGAGAATGATACAGGGGTTCGAAATCTGGCTCAGATGAGTTAGAATTGTCTCCCCAAAAGCTGAGGATCAATCTCTCTCTATGTCTCAAAAACAGAAAATAATGATAAGGTATATAGCTAAACAATGCCTGAAAACTATTTATAGAAGATGATTTTTTCGTCCAGGGACAGACTTGTAATTCTTCAAAACTTGAGATGATTTCTTTTTTCTGATGGAAGTCCGAAAACTTGGGCGGTCTCCATTGGTGTCGATCGACACAGAGGGTGTCGATGGACACCTTGCGTGTAAATCCACTCTTCAAACTTCATCACTTCAGCTGCTTCTCCAAAATGCTCAATTAAGTTCCAGATTCTCCCATTTAGCTCCAAATGCTCTCCATCATGTAAAGACTCTAATAGGACTCTAAAACTAACAAAAGACTCGATAAAAACACTTATATCATGGTCCAAAAACGGGTAAAAACAATGATATATCATTTTAGCAAATGTCGACTTGAGGTTGTCCCTTGACGTTTGCCACGATTTTTTGCGAGGAAAATAAATCGTAGTAAATTTGCATTGAATTAACGAGGAATTTACGAGGAAAATTAAAAACGTCGGTAATTCGTCGGAAAGAGCAAAGAAAATAAATTGTTGTAAAATCGTCGTAAATTCCAATGAATTAACGAGGAATTAACGACGAAAATATATTTTGTCGCTAATTCGTCCTAATTTAACGACGAATTAGCGACGAAACATGTTTGATGTGGATTCCTCTGAATTTCGTCGTTAATTTCCAACGAATTACCGAGAAATTAATTCGAAGTAATTTAACAACGTATTAGAGAGAAAAATAAGTTAGATGAAAACGTGTTTTACTGGTTTTTTTGCCACGAAAATATTCCTTGTTAATTCGTTGGTAATTCGTTGGTAATTCGATGTAAAAAAAAGCCTATATATAGAAGCAACACTTCATTATGAAAACTACAAAAACAAAAAGAAACTCTCTTTTCGCCTACAGAAAAAAACTTTTCACCTAAAAAACACTTTTTCAATATATTCCTTTTCAAAAAAAAAAAATGTCAATATACGAATTACGAAGTTGGATGTATAAGCGTAAAGATTTGGAGGGATCGCTGACGAGGGAGTTTCAAGATGGGCTAGAAGGATTCATGTATCAGGCGGAAAGTTTGCAAATTACCGTTGAAAGTGGTATGATGTACTGTCCTTGTCAAAAATGCATGAATAGGAAATTTATTCGTATCTCAAAAGTGTGGTCGCATCTATTAAATAGAGGGTTTTTTCCGCACTACTATATTTGGTATAATCATGGAGAAGGGCATGGGGGAAATGTTGCTAGTAGTAGCGGTAATAACCAAGCAGTTAATGCTGATGCTGAGTCAAATAATGTGCATCAAGTTGATGATCATGGTGAATATGGTGATCAGGATAGGATTCATGAGATGGTTACTGATGCATTTCATGAAAACACGGGTACATTTCTAGCTTCTGGTCATGATAGTAATATTTACGACGAGGAACCCAATTTAGATGCTAAGAGATTTTATGATATGTTAGATGCTGCAAATCAGCCACTCTACGATGGATGTAGATATGGGCACTCTAAATTGTCCTTGGCAGTTAGGATGATGACCATTAAAACTGATCATAACTTAGGTGAGGTTTGCATGGATGATTGGGCTGATTTGATTAAGAAGATTTTGCCTGAAGATAATTTAGCTGCTGAGAGTTACTACGAGATACAAAAGCTGGTTTTTAGTCTTGGGTTACCTTCTGAGATGATAGACGTTTGTGTAGACAATTGCATGATTTATTGGAAAGATGATGACAAGTTGCAGGAGTGTCGTTTTTGCCATAAGCCACGGTATAAACCGCAAGGTGCTGGTCGTAATAGGGTGCCGTACCAAAGGATGTGGTATCTTCCAATAACTGATAGGTTGAAAAGATTGTATCACTCAGAAAGGACTGTTGCATCCATGAGATGGCATGCTGATCATTTGCAGACAGATGGGTAGGTCAATCATCCGTCAGATGCAAAAGCGTGGAAACATTTTAAGACGGTACACCCCGACTTTGCTAGAGAGAAACAGAATTTATATCTTGGTCTTTGCACATATGGATTTAGTCCATTTGGTATGTCTGGTAGGCAATATTCTTTATGGCCAGTAATCTTAACGCCTTACAACCTTCCCCCAGACATGTGCATGTAAAGAGAATTTCTATTCATGAGTATATTAGTCCCTGGTCCCAAGCATCCGAAGCGGTCCCTTGATGTGTTTTTGCAGCCTCTAATAGCGGAGTTGAAGGAATTGTGGTTTAATGGGGTTCGTACTTATGATATTTCAAGGAAGAAAAATTTTACGATGCGGGCGGTTCTTATGTGGACAATAAGCGACTTTCCCGCATACGGGATGCTATCAGGGTGGACTACGCATGGGCGGCTGTCTTGTCCTTATTGTCTCAATCGAACAGAAGCATTTCAATTGAAGTACGGTAGAAAAACAAGTTGGTTTGATTGTCACCGCCGATTTCTACCCTTGTCGCATACATACCGAAGAAACAAGCGGTTATTTAGAAAGAACAAAGTTGTCCGTGTTCCTCCTCTTGTATGTGTATCTGGGGCAGATTTAGAAGTAGCATTGAATATTTAACGGATTTTGGTTTCTTTATGCTCATAAGTTATTCTAGGATAGGATCCGCGTATATGCTGGTATTTAATAAAATATTATATATATATATATATAAATAAATTGAAAATAAAATCGGATAATCTGTAAAGAAAAAATAAAATTTACTTTTATTAATATTTCCAAATATATATATATATATATATATATATATGTTTTTAATACCCATATATATATGAATTATGTTTATTTCTAATGTTTTATCTATTTTTATTTATATATATATATATATATATATATATATATATATATATTTATTTACTCTAAAATTTTGACGAATTAATTATCTTACTTTTATTATAATTAGATTTATCATAATTGAAATCTAGATTAGGATCCGCGTATACGCGGAATTTTTTTATTTTTTTTTGTCGACAGCCTCAACTCTTAGAACGGTTCAGAAATCCAAACCGGTGGTGTTGAGTTTACATAATTCAAATGAAAAAAGTAGTCGCGAGCACTCCGTGCCAACTTGACTGCATTTGTATTTTGAGCGCGTGGGATATGCGAGATAGAGTAGAATGAGAACTCCCTTATGCTTCTCTCATATTCCTCTAGGTGTAATGCGAAAGCCGGCAATTCTTCTGGTTTAGACACCATCTTCACCAACTCAGAACAGTCTGTGACGAAAGCCACTACAAATCTTCTTGCATCAAGCATACAATGCATAGCCCATATCAATGCTTATTATACGCGGATTTATAATAATAAAATTTAAAAGTCGTTAAAATGTTTTTTTATTATACACGGATTAATAATAATAAAATTTAAAAGTCGTTAAAATGTTTTTAAGAAAATAGAAAACAAAATCTGATCACTACTGAAAAAAGTTTATGAAATACACAAAATCAAAACCTAAGAGTTATTTATTTATTTTAATTCTCATTTATTTTCAATGAAAATATTCAAAACACAGAATCTGTTGTGGGTCCTAAGCAACATTAACCCTACTTCTAATATAGTTCACACACTTTATCAACTATCTTTTTTTGTTCTACTGCGTTAAAAACTTGGGTATGCAATTCGAGTCCTTCAAGTATGTTAACGATCTCCCCATTAACTCTCTTCAGGCAAATTAAGTCTCTCTTTCTCTTCACATTCATCTCACTTATATGATATCTCTGCTCTCTAGAAAAGTTATGCTTCTCAATGCTCGCATCAAAAGCCTCTCTACATTATTTTTGATATCCTCCTCCTCATTGAGCTCATCATTGTCTAATGTCATATCATTACCATTTAGAATTTCTTTTTTTAATTGAAATATATCCTAGTTAAACTAATTTACTTTTAGTTTTTAATTTACTTTTTTTGTTTCTCCCATATATGATCTCTCTGATCTTTAGAGAAGTTATGCTTCTCAAAACTCGCATCAAAAACTTCTCTACATGATTATTGATATCCTCCTCCTCATTGAGCTCATCATCGTTTAATGTCATATCATTAATATCTAGAATTTTCTTTTTACAATTAAAATATATCCTAGTTAATTTAATTTATTTTTTGTTGTTATTTTTCTTTTCTTAAATTGAAATAGGTCCTTTTGTTTTTAAAAAAAACTTATAATATATTCTATTTAATTTTATTTTACTTTTGTAATCTAAAGTTATATAATAAGATAGCTACAAACCAAAATTAAAATACAATGCACCATGAACATGCGTTTTTGTGTGTTATAACATATTCTTCTAATAGTGTTTTTGTTGGAAAATTACCCAATATGTTTTCGTGTAATTAAGATAGAAATTAAACAACTAGATATACAAGCGAACCTTATTTTTATACTAGAAAAAAAATTAGATGAAATTTGAATTAATATTCCAAAACATTTAAAAAGTTTGGAAACTAAATTTTTATTAGGTAAAAAGACAGTAATCTTATTATATAAAGTTGGATGCGTCAAAGTTGCTAATTAACAAGATCGTGACACGTGTCAAGTTAATCGATTAGATTTTGACACGTGTTAAAAAAATTCAGCCAATTAGATTTTAACATAATGTTTACAAAACTTTTAAAATTAGTTTTAAAAACAGAAAAGGAAAATAAGTTTATTTTATGTTTTACAATTGGATTAAGGAAATTGTATAATCGATTACTAATAATAAAAGGAAAAAAGTAAATAAGAAAATTAAGAAAAAGGAAAATAAGTTATTTTTATGTTTTTCATTTAGATTAATGAAATTGTATGATCAATTACTAATACTAAAAAGAAAATACAAAATTTTAAAAAGTAAAAAAAAAATTAAGAAAAAGGAAAATAAATGTTTTCTTATGTTTTTTCTTGTAAGAATAAATTTAGGGGGAATTGATGAAAATTTCTTATTACTTGGTTTATTTGGTTTTTTTTATTAAAAATAGGTAATATATTTCAAATTTATAAGCGCATGAGTTATACCATACATGAAAATATGTCCAAAGCATAAATCGTTGATAAATCTATATCTATATTTGCAAAGTGATGTTGGTGAATGAAGCTCTCTCATTCAATCTCACTAAATATTACATAATTACGCTTAATAAAAACACTAATTATTTGTTTAGTTATTCTGATTTTAATCAACTCGCCGTTCGATATAGATTTATCGCTAAACCCAACCAATTAGATTTTAACATAATGTTTACAAAAATTTAAAAATTAGTTTTAAAAACAAAAAAGGAAAATAAGTTTATTTTATGTTTTCCAATTGGATTAAAGAAGTTGTATAATCGATTATTAATAATAAAAGAAAAAAAAAGTAAATAAGAAAATTAAGAAAAAGGAAAGTAAGTTATTTTTTATGTTTTTCATTTAGATTAAGAAAATAATATGATCAATTACTAATACTAAAAAGAAAATCAAAAATCAAAAAAGTAAAAAAAAAATTAAGAAAATGAAAAATAAGTTTTTTTCTTATGTTTTTCATTGTAAGAATAAATTTAGGGGAAATTGATGAAAATGACCTATTATTTGGTTTTTTTTTGCAAAAGTAAACCTCCTATTGTATGTTTGGCAAAAGTAACCCATAGGGGTAGTGAAATTACAACTCCCTCCCTTATGAGCAAACAAAAAACGTTCGCCACAATGACGGTTTTAACTCGCGGAAGTCTGCTTACGAATAAAACAGACTTCGTTTGTAGACCTCTTTACTTATAAAGAAGCCTACTCCGTAATTATTTATTAAATTTTGAACTACTTTTTTATACTTCTTTAAGAAGCCTGCCCTTAATAAGCTGAATACCTTAAAAAAAAAAAAATTGATTCACCATACGCTATAAAACATTATCATGTAAAAGTGATACAGTTTATTAATTATGGTATTTTGTAAGAAAGTGATATGGTGGGTAAAATTTTTTTTGTAACCCACCAATTAACCTTGTTATTCTTTTGTGCATGTTGATGTGGTAGGAATGTTTTAGATGTAACCCGTCAGTTAACATTACAGGTTAGGTAATATAAGTATTCGGAGTATATATACTTCTTATACTTCTTGAGCAGATTTCTTTTTCAAACTTCTTAAAAAGTCTAAAAAAGAAGCATTAATGAACCATTGGTCAATTATTGGGCCAAAAGAACTTCCACAATCACAATTATATAAAAACATGTTTTGCTAATATTCAGTTATATGATCATCTAAGGTAAGTTGTGTGTACATTTGGCCATTTTCTATTATATGTACGTTTGAACATTCATATATTTTTCTTAGAATGGTCTTCAATCTTGGTTTTTTTCTCTTGGACCTTTAATTTGGGCCCATTATTTTTTTTGGGCTAATGGTCTTCAATATTCTAGAATGAATGAATCTGTTTGTTTTTGTTTTTCAATTTTCAATTCGTGTAGAAAATATTAAAACCATATTTATATTGAAACGGATAAATATTACACATTAGTTCTAACTTGAAATGATCTCTCTTTTTTTTGTTAAAGAACATGAAATGATCTCTTTGTCTGACTTTATCCAGAGATGTGTTGTGCGGCTGCATCGATCTATACAAATACAATCATACAACACTGCTACGCATTGACTTTTGCAGCAACTGTGAAACATACTAATTAATAATAACGATGATTTTCCTGATCGTTACAGCTATTTAAATAATTCTTAGGTAAGCTATGCATTAACTGTAAACTTGTTTTGAATACTATTGATTTGGAGTATATACTCTGATGCGTAGAATAAAAATGTAAGTACGTATGAATACTAGACATCAACTTGTTTTAGTGGAAGCCTTGTTAGTTGGATTATTTTGACCTACAAATATCTAGCTCTAATCCATAATCTAACCAAAATTGTTTGGATATACATCTGTATTACTGTATATATAAAAACCATATTTCATTTTTTTTCTAGTTTAGTTTTTGAGTTCTTTTTTTTTCCTTTTTTGAAAATGGCTGACTTTTATGGAAAATGATGTTTTTATTAATCTAAGTAGTAACTTTCAAAATAAAAGAAAAATAAAAATAAAGTGGACTTTTTGTTAAAGTAAAACATGAAGCCTAGAATGGAGATACGTGATAGGTCATAAGATAACTTGTTAAAAGATCGTTTCCAATAAAGGAAAATTGTAACATGACCCTCATGGGAATTGAATAATTAAATTTCATTTAATGAAAGTCAACTCGATCTTTAATAATTATGACAATAAATATTTGAATTAGCTTTTATTTTTCATCTGTGATAGTATTATTTTACTAGAAATTATGTGGATAATTAGAAAAATAATTTTTCAACCAAAAATTAATATGTTGCACAAAAACTAATGATAACATCTATGACGAACAGCTTTGCACCACGTTGAAGATTTTTTTTGTAAACTTATCTCCATTTATTAATCTGCATAAATTACATCTTTTGAGAACTAAACTTCATATTTCATGATGTATAAACATTAGTTAATTATTTGACTTTTATATCGAATCCACTTTGTGGACAGAAAAAACAAAAAAAAAAAAAATCTGACTATCTTTTACAATACAACTAAAATTACTAAATATATTAAAGTAATTAAAGTTCTCAGAAATTAGACAAGTTTACAACTCTGTCGAAGGATATTTTAACATCAGATTCATGTCTTTATTGGGACTTTTATGTTGCAAATCATTTTAAATGCCATAATTTGTATATATAATCTTTCGTAGACATATGTACTGAAGTCAGATCTTTGTAATCGTATTACATACACATTTAGTTATACAAGGCGACATTTTTTTTTTTATGCTAAAAAGGCTTCAAGGCGACATTTTTGTTGGAAGCTGATATTGTTATAGACTCATAGAGATGGTGTGAGCACACACTCTTCAAACTTTGGTCTAGATTTGGCTCTAATATATATGAGTACTATTTAACTCCTTAACAGTCATAATTTATTGCTCAAACAAAAAAACAGTCATAATTTACCGTCCTCCAACTTTTTTTTCAATAACCGAAGAATCGCAAACCGTGGGAATTGACTCAAACCCTAATCTTCCAACCCTGTGGTGAATCCTTCACATTTCTCGGCACATCATTGTTTTGTGGGTTTTGTCTTCGTGCGAATGTCAATTTATAATTCTAGATTACATGCAGAATCTGGCGAATGATGTGTAAATCATCAAAATAATTTTCATTTGTTCTTACTTAAATATTATAACTGACTATTATTTCACAATAAGTTATATATTATTCCACAACAAGTTATACACATCTTATAATTACAAAGATTGCACACCGATTATATGATAATTGATATTAACGGGTACTTACTTACGTATCTTTTTTTTTGACCTAAAAGGGTACTTACGTATCCTCTTCTCTCGATTGCTAAAAGTAAGAGAAAGTATGTGCAGACCATAACATACCGAGAAGAGCAAGATATACAAGTTAATAAAGTGATGGAAGAAAGATTAAAATAAAATAAAAATATGGATATGCCCTTAAGATGCCGGAGACTATTCTTCTCCGATCTCCTCTATAAATTTCCGCCGTCTCAGCCACCATAATCATAACCACCACCTCTTTCTCTCTGTCTCTCTCTCAATAGTTCTCTCTCTTGCCTCATCCTTCGCCACCATTAACATAACGTGACGGTGAGGATAGTTACGAGTTTATTATATTTCATTCAAATTCACACACAAAAACACATTATATATATATACATATATATATGCATATATGTATACACACACAAACATATATATGACCAAAACATTTTTGTTCATTTTTGTTTGCACTCGCTTAAATTATTTGATTATGTATAGTTTTAATTAGCTTCAGTTAAAATGTTTTTATGTTAATTGTATTAGTACCATGTAAAAATAGTAGTACCTTTCTTTAAAATAATTACAAGAAAATGTTTGTAAAACAAACTATTAACTTTTAGTGCGTGGAAGCAGGAGATACAAGAGAAGCTGAGATGGCCGAGCAACAACTAGGAGTGCTCAAGGCACTCGATGTTGCGAAGACGCAACTTTACCATTTCACGGCGATTGTCATCGCCGGTATGGGTTTCTTTACCGACGCCTACGATCTCTTTTGTGTTTCCTTGGTGACCAAGCTCCTTGGCCGCCTCTACTACTTCAATCCATTGTCAGACAAGCCTGGCTCACTTCCCCCTCATGTTGCGGCCGCGGTCAACGGTGTGGCCCTCTGTGGAACCCTTGCCGGTCAGCTCTTCTTCGGATGGCTCGGTGACAAGCTTGGACGGAAAAAAGTGTATGGTATCACCTTGATCATGATGATTTTGTGCTCTGTCGCTTCCGGTCTCTCCTTCGGCAACCAAGCCAAGGGTGTCATGACCACTCTTTGCTTCTTCAGGTACATTTATTTTGTTCAAAACTATTAATCTTGCAATAAACTTGATATCATTATACATCGCGGCTACAAGGTTGAAAGATTAGTATGCGTTTCGATCTTGAACATGGATGGTTATATGTATAGGTTTTGGCTCGGATTTGGCATTGGAGGTGACTACCCTCTTTCTGCCACCATCATGTCTGAATACGCCAACAAGAAGACTCGTGGGGCTTTCATCGCGGCTGTGTTCGCTATGCAAGGTGTCGGAATCTTGGCCGGAGGTTTCGTGGCACTTGCAGTTTCTTCCATTTTCGATAAGAAGTTCCCATCGCCAACCTATGCGGAAGACAGGTTCCTCTCAACGCCTCCACAAGCTGATTACATTTGGCGTATCATTGTCATGTTTGGCGCTCTACCCGCTGCCTTGACCTACTACTGGCGTATGAAGATGCCTGAAACTGCCCGTTACACGGCTTTAGTTGCTAAGAACATCAAACAAGCCACTGAAGACATGTCCAAGGTCTTACAAAAGGATCTCGAGATTGAAGAAAGGGCGGAGGATATTGTTCAAGACCCCAGACTTAACTATGGCTTGTTCTCCAAGGAATTCCTTAGACGCCATGGGCTTCATCTCCTTGGAACTACATCAACTTGGTTTTTGCTTGACATCGCCTTCTACAGCCAGAACTTGTTCCAAAAGGATATTTTTTCGGCTATCGGATGGATCCCAAAGGCAGCCACCATGAACGCCATCCATGAGGTTTTCAAGATTGCTAGGGCTCAAACTCTCATCGCGCTCTGCAGTACTGTCCCAGGTTACTGGTTCACAGTTGCTTTTATTGATATCATCGGAAGTTTTGCGATCCAGCTGATGGGATTCTTCATGATGACCGTCTTTATGTTCGCCATTGCCTTCCCATACAACCACTGGATCCAACCGGACAATCGTATCGGATTCGTTATTATGTATTCTCTCACCTTTTTCTTCGCCAACTTTGGACCAAACGCAACCACTTTCATTGTCCCAGCTGAGATCTTCCCGGCTAGGCTAAGGTCTACATGCCACGGAATATCAGCCGCGACAGGTAAGGCTGGAGCCATCGTGGGAGCTTTTGGATTCCTATACGCGGCTCAGCCACAGGATAAGACCAAGACGGACGCAGGATATCCACCGGGTATTGGAGTTAAGAACTCATTGATAATGCTTGGTGTCATTAACTTTGTTGGTATGCTCTTCACTTTCCTCGTCCCTGAGCCCAAGGGTAAGTCCCTTGAAGAACTCTCCGGAGAGGCTGAAGTTGAGAAATGATCAAATGTAATGTTGTTTGTGGTCTTTTTGATTTTTTTTTTTTAACTTTCCAATTTTCTTTTTTCCTTTGCGTGATGCACTAAGAACGAATGTTTTGTGATCTGGAGTACTTCCATCTCACCGCCCTGAGTGCAAATCTTGTAATCAACTCTTTGTACTGTTCTAATCAACAATGTCAAAGAAATCTTTTAAAATTTGACTTTTTTTTTATCACCATTAATTTATGTTTGATTTTAACTTCCAAGTACTTCTTGTAATCTGTAACCTCATTCTGCATGCCCATTTACGTTAATTCGTTTTACATCTTAATTTTGTTTTAGCTTCTTCTTTATTTATTTATAAATACGCATAATCGTTAAATACTAGTGACTTCATACAAAGCGGTGGGAAAAAAAAGAAGTCGATAGGTGGTTCTGGGCCATACTCTGTTTTGTAACCGAGTATATATGAATGGAACACGAATTTGTGTGCCCATCATTAAATAAGCCAAAGTCAGAAAAAACAAAATGTCAATGGAATATAAGCGACGTTAGCATCTTAGATCAATCAATCCACACAAATTTTATATATGTTTCGTTGATTTTATATATATTTCGTTGATTTTTATAAACTAAATTTTCAAATATTAGAGCACCTCCATTGGTAGAACCCTTATTGGGATTCTTAACCATTTTTTTAATATAAATTTTGTATCATCACATTTTAAGAACCTTTGTTATAGATTTTTTTTTTTTTCTCTTCCATTAGTAGAACCTTAGTGGGGTTCTTAAGAATAAAAAATTTTCAAACAAATCTGATTAAACCATTTGGCATTAGAAAATATGAACTTCCATTACCAAACTAAAACCAAATCAGATCATAATTGAACCAGAATTCTTACAAATCAATCATCGACCATACAAAGTATTGTGTCCGATCTGTTCCTAATCAGTCGAATCAAAAACAGAAAGTAAACTTAACCGGAACTAAACCAGGAAACACTATTCACACTTAACAACAACAGACCATTTTAAAAGATAAAAAGAAGGAGAATCATACTTGATGGCGTTGAACACAGCACCAATGTAAGCTTGAATGTATTCAGTCCTTTTTGAGTCTTGTAGCATCGAACCATGTTTCATCACAAACCATCAATGATCTACAAGTCACATTCAAGACATGGCTAAGTGCGTGAACCTTCTCTAATTTTAGCTTTAAAACTCAAGAAATAAGTATAAAAAAGAACTGAAAAAAGATCCAGTTAGGATACAAAACCTGTATGATCCTGGCTCTTGCTTCTTCAGTGGGGCAGGATCTAGTATATAAGCTGGTTGAGCAGCTCCAACATTGTCCTTTGCACATCACGGTCTCCACTAACTTTGCTGTTAACCCATTAAAAATAAAAGCCAGCATTAATCATCGGAAAGAAAAATCAAATGATGCCTAGATATATCAAATAGTTATGATACAACACTAGATAGAGATACCTATCAAGACGCTTTGCAAGCAGGAAAGCATCACTAAAATGATAACACAGTGACAGTAAATAGCAAACAAGAAGCTAATGCAAGAATTCAACAATTATGACAAAAACAAACCCGAAGAGATTCAACTCCAAACCATCATGTGCATTTACGACACACAACTCCATACTAATGGTGCAACAGAAAAATGTATCACCCAATTCGAACATATCATAAGTTCATTGCAGAGACAATATTATATGCAATGACATAAATATTTTTGCAACGAATTGAATTTCAGAAGCTTAGACATGTCATTTGGACTGAATTGCCTACAAATTGTGAGCAATAGAAGAAAATCAATCGTGGATCACAAAAAGAGAGTTGGATGTTGTTGCTTGCTTGCTTACCTCCTCAGCAGGGGTGATCCCAACACGGCAAATATCTCTGATGATCCTTAGAGAATCAGAAACCCTCAAGGACGCTGCAAAACCGTTAACCAACACCGTGTAGACCTCAACATCAGGCCTTGCCATCTCCATCGATCAGCCTCACTCCCACCTGGGAAACNGCGTCTACACTATAGATCGGTGATGGGAATTGGTGATCAAATATGCTTGACAATATAAGTGCAACGATACCTCCAGCCAAGATCCCGAAACCTTGCATAGCGAACACGGCCGCAATGAACGCACCGCGAGTCTTTTTGTTTGCATACTCGGACATGATCGTAGCTGAAAGTGGGTAGTCACCTCCAATACCAACTCCAAGCCAAAACCTTTTTAACAAATTAAGTTGCCAAAAAATATAATCAATTAATTATTTTATGCATGTCAAAAGTCATTATATACTTATATTTATTTAATTTCAATATAAGAATCATTTTAAGATTTTCACACATACTAATAAATTATCATATATTTCCTCCATTTCAACAAAAAAAATGTCATCTTAAGATATTTTACTCGGATTAAGAGACTCTTAAAACACACAAATATATCTCTATTCAATTTACCACTAATTAAATAAAATGTACAATACGAATTGAGTGTGAAAATTTATTAGCTTTGAATAAAATGTACAAATAGGAATTGAGTGTGAGAATTTAGATTAGATACGTAAAACGAGACTCTTCTTAAGAAACAAAATTTTCTAAAACGATACTTTTTAATTTTATTAAACAAATATAATACTAATGTCTATTATATCTGTTAGTAACTTATCGATACAATATCATATTTAAACAACTCATTTAGTTTCTCTCTCTAATTAATAAGAAAGTTGTAATAATAAAACTGAAATTTCAATAGAAGTTTTGATTCGTAAAGTGAAATTAACTTTTAAACAATTCTAATCGTATAAAGGATGGAATATATCATTGTAAAGAATCAAAATTTTTTTCTAGTTATAAGAAAATTATTTGATAAGTACCTGAAAAAGCAAAGAGTGGTAATGACTCCTTTAGGACTTTTCCCAAAGGAGAGACCGGAAGCGATGGAGCAAAGGACCATCATGATCAAAGTGATTCCATACACTTTTTTCCGGCCGAGTTTGTCTCCAAGCCATCTAAAAAAGAGTTGACCCATAAGTGTCCCACATAGGGCCACACCATTGACCGCGGCTGCCACATCTGGTGGGAGTGTTCCCGGCTTGGCTGAGCCGGCTTTGTGGTAGTAGATGCGGCCTAAGAGCTTTGTGACCAATGAGATACAAAAAAGATCATAGGCATCGGTGAAGAAACCCATTCCGGCGATAACAATCGCCGTGAAATGATAAAGCTGTGTTTTTGCTACATCGAGTGCCTTGAGCACTCCTAATTGTTGATCTTCAGCCATTGGCTTTTCTGCTAAAGTACCTACAAAGACAATAACCAATAATTAGAACTGAATATTTTTTTAATAATACTTTTTGATTATCTTTTTAATGTGTCATTTGATGACAAAGGATTATGGCGTTCTTAGCATAAGATCCACATGATTTCAGATGAATTGGCGCAGTAAGAAAGTCTCCAATAAATTAGAAATTTAATTTTAGCAAAAACAAAATTATAAATTTAATCGAGTTCGCAAGATTCAGTTTCTTCTGCACGAACGGTCGTACTTGAGAGTGGACTTACGGAAAACTATTTACCTCATCCGAATTCTTAGTGCTAGCTTCCCAAAAAAAAAAAAAAAAAGTCCACAAAACTAATCTTAAAATCAACTGAATTAAACTAACCTCTATGCTTTCGGGTCTCAAGAAACGACTGAAGAAAGATATGTTTAAAACTATGACGTATATAGACTGACTTAGATATCTCAAAAGTTAGAAAATGTGTGTGATACTTATAGACCAAATTATATCTCAAAGTCAACGTACACTTCGTAACTAAATACATCGGAATCTAAACGAGCATATACTCTCATCTTGTTTGTGTTTTATAATTTGTATTATAATTTTAAGAACCTCAATAATACGTAATGATAATGAAACTACTCTAGTATGAATTCAGTCGCTTCAATCGTTTACCATGACCGATTAATGGATAGTTTTTGAATGATATGATAAATATTCATCATATATATATATATATATATATATATATATTGCTTTGGTCGTATATTTGTATTCTTTCTGAGAGGAGATAATTGAGTGATGCAATCTTTTTCATATTCTGTTGTAACAAAAACATTAGAAAATGAATATTTATTGGACTATTGTAAAAATATCTCGATTGTATAAAACAAATATAAAAAATATAGTTCACATTACGAAATGGATACGATTCATCTCCGAGCCACTTGCAAATGTTAGAGCATCTCCATCAGTTCGAAAAATACCGTCTCTTGTTAATAAAAAAAATTAAAAAATTTAAAAAATATAAGAGAGAAATAGAACCGTATGTTAAATGAGAGATTTTAGCAACGAGTGAAGAAACGTTTCTTAGACGTGGTCTTTAACAATTGGTTGATTCTTTTTATAATTTAAAATTTAATTATATAAATAAATTATATTACTATTTAATGTGTTAGATACGCTTGATGGTATATTAAGCGATGGAGATGGTCTTAGAATGTCAAAAAATAAAATTTAAAGACCAAACGGGGTTTTCTTTATTTTATTTCCAGATGCCATTTTCCCTATAAAACTGAAAATTTCTGCTATAAAAAAAGCAGTCACCAAAAAAACAGGCATAGACGTTCTGTAATTCGGCTCGATTCGAAAAATCTGGTATTTGGTGTAATTGTCGGTTACAAAAGGAAAATGTCACATAAACTAAAATCAATTTTGGATATTATCGTTTTTGTTTGTAATTTTGGTTATTCTGAGTTCTTCAATTAATTACGGCAATTTAGTTAGTTTTGATTAAGTTTTGGCAAAAATTCAATTAACTTTGTAATCAACTGAAAGTTTTGCTTTTATTTTTCAAAAAATATTGCTTTTATTTTCATTCCACAAAACCGATTATAAGGATTGAAGTTTTCTTTTATGATCCTACATCCAATTGGTTTTAAGTTATAAGTGTAAACAGAGCCTCGTTTGTTGATCCAATTAGGGTGGCCAAAAAAAGGTTTATTATTAGTTCTAATGTGGGATTCAGTTCGAAATGGACCGGTAAAAGCCATCAACTTGATTGGACGTGTTAGGATCACACATCGAAAGTTTAAAGAAATCAACACTAGTACATAAAGAATTTGGACCAATTCACTTATTATCAATTGGTTTTGAGTTGACCAAATGTCGTTAGCTCGACTGGAAAATTATCCTATGCAAAATGATATTTGGGATGAAACTAATATTATATGTTGTGGTTTTAAAGTTAGGAGATTACGAGTTTCGGCCCAGAACCTTCTGATCTTAATATTTTCTATCAAACTCGCTGATAAAAATCGGTCGCAATATCATATTTTAATTAATTAATTTTGTAAAATATAGTTTTTATAAAGAAATAGTTTTAGGGGGAGATATAGTTTTTGTTATCTCCCAGCTTAAAAGTTTTTGTAAAACTAAATAAGTTACTGTTCTTATGAGTTATGATTATTAACTTAAATGGAGATAAGAAAAAACTATATATATATATCCCCTAAAAGATATATATCAACGTGGCTGTTGACCATACATATGAATGTATAATTTGTTACCAGTGGGTCACAAATTTCAACTATATATGTTCATATTATATGATTTTATATGTTAATTTGTCAACGGACGTAGTTTAAGGATTTCGCATAAAATCAGACAATAATATACTAATTAAAAATCCATTCTGTCCACCAACAGCTAATTCCAGAAGTTAAACATCCCCAAACTGCAAGCAAGAGGAATGTGACAATAATGATTCATTAAAATGATTTATTCCTAGAAAAAGAATTGGAAAACCAGCCAATTAACCCCAAGGTCCCCAACATGTGATCGCAATTGAATATACAAAACTGGAGCTTTACTATAAAAAGTTTCGATATTTGACAAGCATTTTCTAAAACAATATATAAGCAATATATCCGTAAGTTATAAAGTTCAAAAAAAAAAGAATATAAGTTATAGTGGTTTTTTCGAGAAATGACATCGATCTTTTGCGGTATGCAATACTAATATATTCATATATTGTAGTTGTTAAAAAAAAAAANGTAACAAAAAATAACTGGAAATAAATATTTTTGTGTTTTTTGTCTTTTACTGCCTTTTCATTCGGCGGAAGTTCCTCTATGTCCAACTGGTGTTACAAAAACAAAATCCAGCTGAATTACTCAAGATTCAGCAATTCCTCTTACACCAGTTAGACCCATTACTAGATTCGATCGAAATATAAATTTTGTTATATAAAAATGTTGAATCATTCAAAATAATACCATCAAAGAGTAAACTAGTTGTGTGAATACCACATGGGTGTGTGATTCCACTTGATTGTGCGAACGTCTTATTTTATTTGTTTATTAAAATTTGGGTTTGTAATGGTAATATCGTATTTTTGTTGTGTCTTAATCATTTATAATAAATCAAGGGGATTTCAATTTAAATCTGGAATAAATACTTAATTATAAGTTTTAAAAGACGACAAAAACTGATAAACCAAGTGTTGAAAAGTCAACTAGTCGCCATTTATTACGTCCTATACCTTCTTGCTCTCCCATAACGAATACGTCGAATAGTAAACTTTTTTCTTTTTGTTAAAGCGAAATACGTAGGGTTTTCTTATTTATTTGAAATTGAATGAATAAATTAGATATTGTAGTCTTATGTATTTTAGATTGTCAATAAGTTATTGACTTTTTTTTGTTGTTGAATGTTTTGCATCAAAAAACAAATATTTGGTTGATTGTAAAACAAATTTTAAACCCAGTTAAAAAAGGTTAAATGTTTGGCTTCTTTTTCTTTTCTTTTGAATGAATATAAAATTTATTTAATCAAAAAAAAACGTTTTTACAATGACTGTGAATGTTTTTTTAATTTTTAAAAAAGTTTAGTAATTTATCTAAGCCAATAACATCAATGATTCGAGAACCAGATCTCAAAACTTTCCTCATATTGAGTGTCTCCTAACCTTCGTATTGTCGTCAGCCGATTACGTACTTGTTTGTCGATTTGTTGCGTCATCTGTTTCAAAAGAGTAGAAGGTTCCCTATGCCTCCCATCGTTCCTCTCTCTCCAAATTCAGAAAATTATGGCCTGGAACACATATCCAAGTAGAAATAAAGGGATCTTAGCTTATGATTCATCAACCAACAACTCGAGAATGCTCTCCCACTATGTTTGGCGTCTTTTGGTTACCTAATTAGACGAAATAACAATATTTATAGAGTTGGCGTCTTTTGAACACTAATATTTGTCATACATTTTTGATCTGTTATAAAAGTATATATCTCTAATACATCGAAACTTTTATTCATTTTTTAAATGTTGGAATCGAATATAGTTCTGAAAACCGGTATAGTTCATAAAAAAACTATCAACAATTTGACAAGTTTGCTTATAGTTATCAATTTTTCACTAGTCAAAACAATCCAAAATGCCATAGATTACAATTTGAAACTTTGATTTACCATAAGCTTTGAGTAAACAATCGTCCGAGTCTCCTACTTCGTTTTAAGCAGCAAACTTTTACAGAAATAGCAGTTTTCCTCGATGTGGGATAGTCCCCATGTCAATGGATTGCAGGTATAAATCAACTCATCAGTGCACCATCTTGTTGCGACAGAAATGAACAAAAAATATGACTTGTACCCACCTCGAAAAACCTATTTTCATAATTTTATTACTCACGGATAATGATCATACGTAAATATTGATTATTTTCAATTATCCACCCTGTATCCACATTATTATCTGATCCATTAATGATTAATACCTATTATAAAATTATTAATATATACATAATTACTTGTAGTTTTATCTAACTTTTACCTAAAAGATTTATATATAATATAATTTTTTGATGTTTGAAATTATTCAGTTATTTTGGATTTTTTTTAAAATTTTTATTTTTGAATATAAACTTATATAGATAGACTCAAAGAATCACGCCCAGGGCCAGTAGCAGACGTCTTCATTAAGCCCAAGTTCAAGCCCGTTGGCTTATTCATGATTTTTAATCAACCGGAAAAATAACAAATTATCCCGACTCTTGAAGACTTAAAAAAGGCCAAATGTTTTAGGGTTTCAAAGGAATCACGAACACACAAAATCATCACCGAAACAGCAGCCTCCATTCGTGAGCATCATAGACGTTTTCTTCTTAATTTTTATGCTTTTCTAGTTCTTTGTTTTTCATACTTTAAAGAAGAAGATTTCTACCTTTTTACTTTGCAGAGAAGATTTCGTATATATTTATTTCATTTGTATAATATCATGTCTTGCATAATAATTTTTGAAACCATGTCTGAGTACTTTATTAGTTGTGTTTAAAGGGTTTTTAAAGGGGTTTAGTCATAGATCTTTGATATTAGGTTGATAGACTTAGGATTAAAAATAATATGTATCTTCGTTTATCTTTATTCTTAATGCATGTTGCTTGATTGATCATCTAGCAACTGATCTTAGGATTAATAAAATCTTTAACTTGTTGAGTTCATTAACCGGAACTACGGAGCAATTGCGTCGTAAGATACGCAAGCATATTTACAGAGCGTTGTGAGCGCCTATAGACTTGTTTTTTAATGCGTGTGATAGATACTAGTACTGCGTAATTACCAAAGCAATTGAAGTAATTAAGTTATTAGACATAGGTAATCGGTTCTACGATAGTAGGTCAATTATAATTTTGTGTTTCAGTTCTAGAACCTAGTCGATATTAATAACTTAAAATCCTATATATTTGTTTGTTTGATCTGATCCATGGGCCTCGTAGAAATCCTTAACACCCAACATTTTTAGTCATTGATTTACTTACATCTTTTATTCTCTATTTACTTGCATTCTTTACATTATTCGCTTGCTACAAAACATGACACAAAAACTCCCACTCAACTCGAATTGGTTTAGAAAAATTAGAAGTTTAGAAAATCTTGAATGCAACAATCTTTTTGGACTCTATCCCTTTATATACCACAAGAAAACATGAGGTTTGCCACTAAGATTTACGAGGAAAATAAATCGTAACAAATTAACGTTGAATTAACGATGAATTTAGGAGGAACTATAAAACTATCATAAATTCGTCGGAATTAAGGAGAAAAAATTGTTGTGAAATCGTCGTAAATAAGAATGGATTTACGGGGAATTAACCACAAAATATTATTTCGTCGTTAATTCCTCGTTATTTACCGACAATATGACGAAGTAAATTTGCCGCATTTCTCATAAATTCGTCGTAAATTAAAGTCAAATTAACGAGTAAATACAATCGAAGGCATTTAACGACTAATTAAAGAGGAAAATAGTTAGGTGAAAACGTGCTTTACTTCGAGAGGTTTGAAGTAGTTTCAGTTCAATCTTTTTGGTTATACCATGTTGAATGTATACTTGTTGAATTTCAAAAAAAATATAAACCAAATGCTTACCATTCGTGAGTTCTCTATAAATTAGAATGATAACGTTTAGTAAGAATGATAGTTGTTCTTAACCACTATAAACTTTTAAATGAATGTTACGGAATAGTTAATTTTATTTTGAAAAAAAATTCTTATACTAAAAACATATGAATCTCAATATTAGTTCTCAAATTCAACATCGTAAGAGATTCGAGAGGTTTGAAGTAGCTAGTTTAGGGTATAGGAACAAAGTTAGCAACGAATTTAGGACGAATTTGGGATGAATTTAGGAATTCGTCCCAAATTCGTCGCTAAGTATTAATTTTACGACGAATTTGGGACGAATTCATCCCAAATTCGTCCCAAATTCATCTTAAATAAGTTCCATATACCTTAATTTCAGACCAGTTCGGTTTAATCTTTTTGGTTATACCATTTTAAATGTATACTTGTTGAATTTTAATAAAATTATAAACCAAATGCTTATGATTCGTGGATTCTCTATAGATTCGAATGATAACATTTAGTAAGAACTATAGTTGTTCTTAAGCACTATGAACTTTTAAATGAATGTTACGAAATAGTTAGTTTTATATATCTTTGATATTTTTTTTCTTATACTGCAAACATAAGAATGTCAACATTATTTCTCGAATTGAATTAGCTAAGAGATTCAGGATGTTTGAAGTAGGTTAGGGTATATGGTAATCATTCAGAACGAATTTGGGACGAGTTTGTCCTAAATTCGTCGTAAGATGGTTCCTCGCAAATTTGTTGACACTTTAAGAGGAATTTCATACGGATCCCTCCCAAATTTTTCGTAAACCAGAAGAACAAATAGATTCCCGCCTGTGAGAATGAAAATTCTTAAATTTTTAATTTACGATGAATTAGCCACGATTCGTCGTAAATTACCAACGAATTTGCAACGAATATAAGTAATATATATAACCCACGAGTCTCCTCTTCTTCCTCACATCTCTCAAACCCCAAATCTCTCTTACTTAGATCTCTCTCTCTCTCTCTACTCGAATCTCTCTCTACTTCCACCAAAAACTCAAAGGTATGGATCATATATTTTATTTATGTTTTGTTTTGATTTAGTTAGGTTTGGAATATTTATACACTTTAGAATATTGTTAGGATATCTGAATATTTTGAAATTTTAGAATCGGATTATTTAAATTTTGAATATTTTTTTTCAAAAATGATTTATTTTTAATTATTAATTATATATATTGCAGATGACTCATGCTCGTCGTAACCATTATTATCAGTTTATATCTGATAATGGTGGCGGGACTTTGTCCGGGACAGTTCCGGATTCCACAACGCCTTGCGGCTGAAGCTGCTAAAGAGGCTCACAACCTCCCATAATTTGATTTTACCATATATTAGTTTATTTTAGTTTTTATTAAAAACAACAATATTTTAATTTTAATTTTTATTAAAAACCAAAAATATTTTTAATTTTAAAATTTATGTATTTTTATATATAATTTTTTTAAACAATTTTGGGTACAAATCCTCATTAATTCGTAGCTATTGAAAATTATATTTTACTAAGAAATTACGACGAATTTGTTTTTGCCACGAATTAAGCACAAAAATATTTTGCTTCGATTTTAGGGCGAAATTGTTTTTGCCAGGAATTAAGGACATTTATTTTTCCATCATTTTGCTACGAATTTACGACGAATATTGTCCCTCTCAAGTTTATGATGCATCCTCGACGAATATTTTAACGAAGATTTTATGATGAATATAGAGACTCCCAATATTAACGACGAATTTGGGACGATTTTGCTTTTGCGACGATCGATTACCGACGATTCAATATTCGGGGCAAATTCGTAGCGACTTGTGATTTAGGACGAATTTGCCATGAATATGTCCCTCCTAAAACATATGTTTTCTTGTAGTACTTGCAATTATTTTTAAGAGTAAAACTTGGAGTATAATTGCCCACGCATCAACATGCACTGATTCTATCCGCAAGGGAGGGCAAGGATCCGGATGGATCTGGGAAGATGAAGAAACACTAATGGGGACGAAGGAGCTTGGGCTAGGGACCAGTCTCGTGCTTCCCTGATAGCTTTTAGGACTGTTTCCACAGCAGATAAAGAGTGATTATTGAAGATCTTCTAGTTCCTAGAAATCCAGAGGTTTCACAGAATCCAAGGAGCGAGGATTCCAGGATCTAAGCCAGTAGGAGGGAGAGAAGGTCGGGGCTTGGAGACCTGTTAGCACATTGGGTGCTAAGGAAGGATCCAGA
The DNA here is from genome assembly GCA_020283515.1 of Alliaria petiolata. Classification (NCBI taxonomy): domain Eukaryota; kingdom Viridiplantae; phylum Streptophyta; class Magnoliopsida; order Brassicales; family Brassicaceae; genus Alliaria; species Alliaria petiolata. The sequence goes on along the minus strand of JAHZTW010000003.1, from coordinate 58,568,425 downwards.
TCGATATCCAGAGGAGCTTTTGCCCATACCTCCTTGGTGAACCGGCAGTGGAACAGGAGATGAAGGGTTGATTTTTTTTCATTGCATCTGCAAAACTTAGGGTCAATGGGGATGCAACAGTGGTTCAAGTTTTCTCCCACTAGAAGGGCATTTTTTAGAGATTTCCATAGAAAAAACTTCACCTTTAGAGATTTTTTTTATCGACCAGATTTGATCGGTCAAATTCACATCCAAGGAGTCTTCATGGTCTAGGAGACGATCAGTTTCGGCTGCAATATAATAGCCAGATTCCGTGGAATAGGATCCAGAAGGGTGAGCAAGCCAACACGACTTGTCATGAGCTCCAAGTAAATTTGGGTTAATGGTAAGAATCTCCTTCTTATAAATATGTAGAATTCTCTCAATTTTCTCAGAATCCCACTCACATGAATTGGCTTTAAGAAGGTCGGCAACTTTTAGATGTTGTAGATATTCGGGAGGAGGACCAAAGGGTCGAAGTTGTTTGGAACTAGATAGCCAGAGATCATTCCAGACATTTACATATTTCCCATCTCCTATAACCCACCCTAGATGTTTCACCCGCAGGTCACGACCAGAAAGGATACTTTGCCAACCATGTGAAGCCAAAGCAGGAGCTACACAATCAAAGAAGGGAGAAGATGAGCAGTATTTACCAGATAAGATGCGAGCTAGGAGGCAGTGTGGCAAACAGAGGATTCTCCAACTTAATTTGGCGCGTAAAGCATCATTGAACAGGTTTATGTATCTAAACTCGAGACCTCCCAACGCTTTTGGTTTTGTCATTTTTCTCCAAGAAATCCATGACATATTTTTCTTATCAGGGGAGGAGTCCCACCAGAATCTAATAAGCGCCGATTGAATACGCTTACTTAGGGATTGAGGCAATTTTAAGCAGAACATGGCATAAGAGGGCATAACAGCAAGAACACTCTTCAACATGATCATCTTTCCTGCTCCTGAGAGAAACCTAGTGGTCTTTTTTCTTTCTTCCAAACAATTCAGGCAGATGAAGGTACTTTCTCACCCCACCTTATTTTCAATATGAAGAAATTGTTTAAGCTACTATTTCAGATGCTAGGGAGCTAGTTCGGAGAAAGAGATGGAGGACTTTTGGCGATTTATAGACTGACAAGAGGCTGCTGCGTATTGTTCCAAAATCTTTTGAAGAGTAGAGCAAGCTTCTGGTGAGGCTTGGCAGAATAACATAGTATCATCAGCAAACAATAGGTGGTTGATTCAGGGACTTCCTTTTGCAACCCGGATACCTCGCAAGCTGTCATCCTCATCAGCTCGATGACACATGCCCTAGAGCATTTCGCTGCATAGGATAAACATGTATGGAAATAAAGAATCATCCTATCTAATTCCTCTGATTGGTTTTACATGTCCTCTTGGAGCTCCATTAGGAACTCCATTCACTAAGAAAGAGTAGGAAACAGTAGACACACACTCATGATCCATAAAACCCACTTAGGGCGAAAGCCTAATCTCTGTAGGACTAGCTCTATGAACTTTCATTCCAATCATAAGGATTTTGTATTGTTTAGAGATGATTTTTTTAGCTTTGAATATTTTAACTTTTGGTTAAATATTTTTAAATTATGATTATATATGTTTTAATTAAGAAAGATTGATAGATTCTTGAAACTAATTAATTTGTTTAAGAGTTATTTTTGACTAAAAATGTAACTACTTTGAATTTAGATTCGAGATACAACTATACAAGTCAAGTCAGTAACCCGCATGTATACGTACGTCTTTTAAAGATAAATGTTTGTCTAGGTATCTGTTTTCTGAGTCGGATACAAATACTAAAAATCTTTATATTACATGTATGGATCGAGCCGGGTAATGTGTATAAGCAAATAAAAAGGATTATATGTGAAAAATGGAAGATTCTTGAATACTCTGGAAAGTTACACAAGGCATAGGGTGTTCAGTTTAGATAAATTAATATGAATTATCTGATTTGAACCAAACGAAAATAAACAATCTAAAAACCTGTGGGTTCCACAAGAAATGCTATGTTGACTTATGTTTTTATGTAATCGCAACATAAAAATTACCATATTTCTTTGCTAGTTCAACGAACAGTTGCCCGAACTGAAGTCATAGGCACATAGGTTTAGAGCCAGACCGATCGAGTAAGGGAAGGCCTTTCAATAGGAGCCATACTTCCCGAGTCTGGGGAATATACTTGACAGGAAATAGGCACAAGCCATGGGGAGATCCTCTCACATAGTTTAAAATCTACATATATATGCTAGTGGTGTCTTCGCGCGGAAGGTTTTTTAAATGTTATTTTTAATGTATTTTTATTGTATAGTTTTTTTATATGTATAACCTTAGTAATTCAACGTCTCTTGGTGGTAGATATGATGCTGCCACAGAAATTTAAAGTTGAGGAGGTGCGTGTTTCCTTTGCGGTTTTGAAAAGCGTTGAGTGTGAGGTTTAAATCGTGTTTGAATTTACTTGGACTGTTGATGGGCCAATCTTTATGAGATAAATATTGTATTTTTCATTTTTTGCATAGTTGTGGGCTTGGCGTTAATTAAATGATGATGGGCTGGGTATATGTTTATTTTTGTGGTGTGTTTTTTTACTGTTGTCCTTGTCTCCGCTGATCCGGTTCAGCTCTATCTACACTGGTTCACGTGTTTCACGATTGGTGTTTTATTTTTTGATCCTGTTCCAGATCTCTGTCCTTGTTTCCTGTTCAATTCTACGGGTCTTAGACGCTTACATTTGCTTTACTCCCCGATTCACGGCGGGTTTCTTAGATCTCAATTTAATAATTTCGCTGCCCAGTATTTTAAGCAATTCTCTCTCTCTCATCATATTGAAGTTGTGAAAGAGGATTATTCATAGGTGGTTGTATCTTCTGATGTTATATTGTTTCATCACTTACGGGGCTGTTCATTACTTCTCTGGATCTCATGGGGACGTGTATTTTTGTTGGTTATTTGTTTTTCCCCTTTGTCTACGTTTTTTAAATGTCGTTTACCAATTTCGTATTGTGTCTTTGTTTTATTGAATTTGGTTGTTCAATTTTTGTCAATATTTGGTTCTTTTTACTTTATAATGTAAGTGGCCGTTCTTCTATGTTTAGATTGAAATTCTTTGAAGCTGAACATAATGACTATTTTTATTTATTTCTCGGAAACGAATTTAGTGTGACTATGAAATCATTAAAAATAGTACGATCTTAAAGTTTTGAGTGATTGTTCATTCTTTAAATGGCTATAATTATGCGATGTTAAATGATGAACACAAACTTCACCATTTGTTTGTAGTAGTAGCAGCCTTCGCATCTGTTCTCCATGTCTCTGCGGTTGCAAGTTATTGCTGCTTTTGCACTCCTCAAGGTGATGATGTAACGTGCCAGCCTCGTCACTCTCACTCCATGCAACGATCTCTTGATGTTTCTCCAGCATTGATCTGTCTGTTTCCAGCCGAGCTTGTCCAAGTAAGTTTGGCCTTCTTCGATTTCTCCCCTGCATAACTAATATACTCATAAATTAGCATATTTAGCATCCTTTTTAGATAGCTTTGCATCCATATATGCATTCATTTGTTTACTTTTAGTCCAAATTGCATCCATATTAGAGTTTAGTGAGTTTTAGCCTAGGTTGTTGCATATTTGTACATATTGAGTTTTTATTAGGTACTTTGAAGGCTTGGAGGACCTCCATGGAGAGTTGGGTGACAAGGAGGAAGAGGAGAAGGGAGCCAAACAAGAAGCAGACATGTTTTAGAAGTGTATCGACCTTGGTGTCGACCTACCAAGGTCGATATGGCCCGGCAGGAAGAAAAGGATCAGCGTATCAGACGTTTGTATCGACCTACTAAGGTCGATACAAAGCCCACCCGGAGTTTTGGAAGGAGCATATCGGGCATTTGTGTCGGACTGCTAAGCTCGACACAGTACTTGAAGAAAACTTTTAGCAGCGTATCGAGCTGCATGTTGACCTAGCAAGCTCGATACGCTGCCCGATTTCTGCCTTAAACCGGGTCAATACCCGGTTTGTTCCGGGTTGACCCGGTTCGTCCACTGTTCACTATAAATAGTAAATGACCTAAATTTTCCTAAGTATCTTTTAATCTTTTGTTCTTGCTTAGAAAACCTTCCTCTTTGGGGTTTCTAAGTGATTTTGTAAGACTTTTAATTGAGTTTATGCAATTTGGTACTTATCTTTGTTAATCTTTCTTATTTATCTCTCTAATCATATTTATCTTCATCTTTTTCATAGGATTTGAGGGTCTAATCATGATTAGTGAGTAGTCTCCTTAGGATCTAGGGATGGGTTAGATTTAGGGTGTTTCATGGATTGATCTTGATGTCTAGGATTAGATTCTTCCATTTTCCTCCTTGTTTAGTGATCCTAATGCTAGTTTAGCCTTGATCAAGCCAAAACTATAGTTTAGGGAATTTTCCACCCACAAGGTGTTTGATGAAATTTCCCAACCAACTAAACAAGGGATTTACATTCCTAGCTCATGAAAGTGATTGCCTAGGGTGTTTATTAGCATTTTAGAACTGTTTCATAATGCTTGTTAGCTTCCTTTTCACAAATGAAAGTTTGGTCTTGATTAGGATGATTAATAAAGGGATTAGTGCCATGGAAGTGGATTAGTCTTTCTCTTGAGTTCTAAGCTTAGAGATTAGCTTATATTGTGATTGATTGACATCAAAGATTGATTATTCGAACACCTTAGATTGATAACCCCATCCTTGGATTCGTTTTAGTCATTTGATAATCTTGATTAGTAGTTAATTAGCTTTAATTTGGCTTGTTTAATCACTTAGGTTGTTAGTTAAACTACAAACTCTTTTATGCTTGCTTATATCAAGAAGTTTTATGCATTCCTATTGTCTTAACCATTTTCATATGGATTGATCCTCAAGTACCTACAATGACATGAGTGGGTTTGAGTAATTGTTTAAGTACAAGGAAAAATCTACTTATCAATAACATTATAATCAATTAAAGATAAATACCGTTCTCGTAGCTCCCTTCTGCTGCAGTTTGTAGGTGCTGTAATCATGTGAGTGTGTTGTTTTTCTCGAAATACTCTTGTATGCCTTTGATGTAGTGGGCCTCGAAGTTTCCATTTGAAAGACATTTCTCCATTAGGTCTTTGTATTTGTTCATTGCTACCAATGGATGCATAGCAAGCGGTCTTAGGTTGATATTCTTGAAAACACTTTTGTTGTTTTCTGCGTTTGCCAGTTTTGGTGATGCTGCCATGACATTGAGTACGTCTGTGCGTGAACTTCTTGCCACCCGTGAGATAATTTCTCCAATTAAATTGGTTGGTAGATCCTAAAGTTGTGTTACTGGTTGCTTTCGCGCCATTTTTGAGTGGTAATTTTGTTTCCTGTGTTTTTTCATTAGCTCGTACTTGCCTTTTATATTGGGTGTCTTTCTCTTTCGGTTTCGTGGTTTTTAATTGCTATTTATTGCTATTTATACCTCTTTATTGCTGTTAGTGGAGAGTTATTATTGGCATTGAACGTGTTTGTGGCCTTTTTTTAAAGAAATTTATGATAGAAACACTGCAATTTGTTCTAAGTGTGTTTCAACAAAATAGTTTATCTTGTGTTTTTATGTCCTTATTTTGAAATATTTGTTTTTTATTATCTTTAAGTTTGTTATGAATAATAGATGAATTCCCATTATAAGGCCCATCTTCTAGAAGGTTCTAGATTTACTTGTAAGCTAGGTTTTACTTTGTCACCAGGTAAAACCCTATCTTGTACTCCTATATAAAGGACCCCTTACTCATTGGAATAATACAACAAAATCAATTCCTTCTATATCTTTTCTTGTTTCTTCTCTTGTTCACAACACGTTATCAACACGAAACCTTAGCCGTCTGAGCTAAAAGGTACTTAGTTTTAGATTTTAGTTTTTATTGCTTTTCGATATTAAGAACCATGTCTTTCTATCGATTCATGGTTCATCAATCCACACAGTCACATATGATATATTGATCCAAGTTATCTTGAAGATACAATACTATGAAAAGAAGTTTAGAATTATTTTGAGAAGATAATGATCTATTAAAAGTAATGAATCACGTCCAATTAGTTATGATCCATTCCTTGAAGCGAATGTGACATCATATAGTGGGACATAAAACAATTGCGTGAATAACACTAGCCAAGAAAGTGGCTCAAGAAGTGGTCGTAAATGTGAATATAGATATGGTTAAGGTCAAGGTCAAGATCAAAGAGTTTCTTTCAAGAACTCAAATTCTCATCAGAAGTGAGAAAATAAAGATGGTAACAAAGAAAAGATATATCTCATATATGAAAATAAAATAATCGAAGTTAAAGATCAAAGAGTTTACTTGAAAAACTCAAATTCTCACAAGAAGTGAGAAAATAAAGATGATCCAAACAAGAGATATTTATCTTATCTAATGATAAAAGAAACTTGTGTGTGTACAAGATCTAGTAATATAAAGATTATTGAAAGCTCTGGAAGAGCATATTTATTTGCCTATGGAAATACAATTTGAAATTTGTCTCAAAAGTTAAAAGAATCAAAGATATAATACATGATCCAAGTTATTGATTCTATACTAGAATTCAATTCGAGATGGATAAACCTGAAGTGTCATCATCTCGAGGGGGAGAATCGATGAATCCTACAATCAATAGTAAGTAGAACATCTAGAAGATTATGTTCACACTAAAGATGAACTTAATGAATCATTGATAATAAAGTAAAATAAAAGAATCCCATAATCCATAGTAAGTGGAACATCTAGAAGATTATGCTCACAATGAAAATGATCTTGATGAATCATTTATAAAGTAACTCACAAGAGATTTCAAAGTTAATCAAGTTGAGACAATAAAGAAAGAAAAGTTTAATACCTTCAAATCATGAGTATTAACCAAGGCAGTAAAAAATATTTTGGAGAAAATATATGTATTCTTTATAGATTGCACTACACAAAGATTAGTATAATGGAGATAAGTATTAAACCAGAAGTTTAATTTATATCATTGTTTGGCATGAGCCGGTTAGACCATAACGGTTCAAGAATGATGTGAAAAGTAATTAATGTAGACATTCATTGAAGAACTTGAAGATTCTTCTTAATGATGTTTCATGTAATGCGTACTCACAAGGCAAATATGATAATATGATTATCACTAGCCAAATTAGATTTGGATTTAACAAGATGGTTGTTAAATTCACATCTTAAGCCTTTGATGATAAAAGCATGTTCGTAAGGATAAATGATGAACATCTTAAGCAGTAGCATTAATTCGCATTAAGCCAACGAGTAATTACAAGTTTTCCCCATCAAAATTGGTTTTGGGTCAGAAACCAAATATTGTCCATCTAAAATATTTGGATGTGCAGTATACATCCATATTGCTCCACCACAGCGATATAAGATGGATCCTCAAGTGAGGCTGTAAATATGTTGGATATGAATCTCCATTGATAGAGCTATCCATGATGGATATGTTCAACTTTATTTTCCAACATTAGGGGGAGAAAATAAACAGCTGGGAAAGAAAATAAGTTGGAATGAATTATCATTGATCCTCTGACTAAAGAAAGTGAATTGAAATTTCAAAAGATAATTCATTTATTAAGCTTAGTAAATCAAGTTGCCAGACGTATTTACAGACCCAAATAAAGTGACAAAGTCACATAATACCAGCTGTAAATGCTCCAAGAAAAATTAGTCTCAGAAGGACAATATCAAGCTGCTAGTGAGTCTAAAGAACGCATGAAGCGTGATAGACTTGTTCCAAATAAAAGAATCCTCGAATATAAAAAGGAGCAGAATTTGACAATGGTCAGATCGAGGAAACAAAGATTTTTGAATGATCTCAAGAAGAGACATTAAACATGACAAGAAAGAAATTCAGGTACCTGAGATAATGAAGAGATCGATCTCAACAAGTTATGTCATGTGTAGATTAAAATGGAACCGAAAAGCAAATCGACGTCGATAATATTTTTGCATGCAATATAGCAGTTGATATAATGAATGAGAAAGAGGATCACGAAATTTATTGCAAAGTGTACACAAAGAAATGATTGACCAAATTTTAAAGAAGCAATAATCATAGAGTTATCATCTCTTCGAAAGAGATGAGTATTTGGACCAGTTGTCCATACACCTAATAGTGTAAAACCAGTGGGAGAGAAATGAGATTTTATGATGAATGTGAAATTGATTATGAAGAGATATACTCTTTTGTGGTGGATGCAACTACTTTCAAGTTTCTTATCAGTCTGGCAATAAGAGAAGAACTTGGCTTATTCGACCCACTGGAAAATGATACTTAAAGTGGAAATCTCTGAAGGATACAATACCCGAAGGATTAAAGATGTCAAATTGATACAATCTTCGAAGGATTGATATGTCAAAATTATATTCACGGGAACATAAGAATTTGATCGAGTTATAACATATATGTGTCATGAGATATACGTGAATATTATAAGGTTAAGCAATATACCCATGTGTATTTATCATAGGATTATGGATCAGATCATAGGATTATGGATCAATGGAATCTCAAAAGATCCTTGCAGGATTACATAATGAATGCTCACATATACTTGGTCTCGAAGGACCATATTTAAAATGCTAGTTAAGCAATGTATTGATCTCTTTCATGATTGAAAGATGTGTTTTCACATAACAAGAAAGAAAGCTAAAACATTAAAGAAGAGCATGAATAACATCTTATGTACAAGTATGTAAATACACGTTTAGAAAAATGTATGTAAATAGAAATTTGGCTTGAAGTCCAAATAGACTTAAGAAATCAACTTTTATGTGATAATGTTGTTATGGACTAGTAGTCCAGTAATCTAAGAGATGACAAAATAATCATACGATTTTATTCATTAAGCATATGCTTATAACAATTCTCAAAAGATGGTATATGATTGGAATGCATCTCTTGAAGAAAATGATTCCAAGGGGAGAAATATAATGATGTGTGTGGTTGTACTATTTTTCCTTATCATAGTTTTTATCCCACTGGGTTTTTCTATGAAAGGTTTTAACGAGGCAACAAAGAACACGCAAATGATAGACATATAAAGGGAAATGTAAAGATGAAAGTTTATCACCCTTCCAAAGTATTTGTCATACTTTGATGAGAACAAGTGAAAAAAATAGAATTATCAAGACGAATCATTAGCAAGACTCATGCACTGCAGAAGAATGACGATGTAAGACTTCTACAAATTTATTCAAGTGAAGATTCGACAGACAGATTTACCAAGGTGTTACTTTCAAGAAGTTATTTCATCATATTGGATTGCGTCATCTCAAAGATCTCAAATGATGTACTCATGAGGGGGAGTTAATGCGCGATGCACTCTTTTGCCCTTAGCTATGGTTTTTCCCATTGGGTTTTCCTAGTAAGATTTTTAACGAGGCAACATCCTACGCGCTTTAGAGAATAGTTTGTATCATTGTTATCCAAGGGGAGTGTTATGAATAATAGATGGATGCCCATTATAAGGCCCATCTTCTAGAAGATTCTAGATTTACTTGTAAGCTATGTTTTACTTTGTCACCAAGTAAAACTCTATCTTGTACTCCTATATAAAGGACCCCTTACTCATTGGAATAATACAACAACATCAATTCCTTCTATCTTTTCTCTTGTTTCTTCTCTTGTTCACAAAAAAGTTGTCTTTTCCCCTATTTATTTATTTTCTACTCTTAATATATGTGGTAGATATTGTAATTTTAAATTACTATATATTTCAGTTTGTAAACTTAAATTTACATTTTAATTATTTTTCTCTGTAGGAAGACATCCATTTTTAATGATGATGTGTTAGCACCTGATTGAATGGTAGGCTATTGGTGTTTTTTTTCCTTTTTTAATACTTATGTTGGTTCTTTTATTTGTGGCAATTGTTGTTGCCTGTGTTTCGTATACTGAAATTACCTTTTTTGTGAATTGTTTTATTTGGTCCCCTGTGTGGGTGGCAATTTGGAAGCATAGTTTTAAAAGTAGAGTTTACCGATTCGTCTATGAGGAGGACGTCGGCGCCCATCAGCTCTCCGCCTTTTTTGACGTACGAGCAGGCTAGAAACGGAGCAACCTGGCGACAACACGCTGGAAACCACGTCCAGACTTCAGCTGAGAGAATCCCACATATGGCCCTTCTATCGTTGGATGATTAATCAGTGTGAATGTTTGAAGAATGTGATGAATGAGATGAGAGATTGGTCTTAAAGAGAATCATCTATATAATAATAGAGTGAAATTCTAATTGATGGTCGAGTAGTGGAGGTGCAGTAAATTGTAGGTAGTAATATCTTGTTGCCACTACGTAGGAGGTGGGACGGTCGGTGCAACGTCTCTCAATTAAAGGAATTAGTAATCCTTGAATTTTGAGATAAATTAAACGTATTAGTAATCCTTGATTTTGAAATTAAGAATTTGGGAGGACGCCTCCTATGGAGACCATCGAGAAATCCTTCCATGGAGGTTAGTGGCATCGGATATTTCGATGGAAGAAGAAGATGGAGTGACGACATTTAGGTTTATTGGGTTAGTACATTTTTATTAGCTAAGCACGTTTTTTTTTATTCACAAACAAATGGGCTGTTTGAAGTGGGAATTCAATTTCGGCCCAATTAGAAGGATGAGGAAATAGAAGCATGATGTATTTGAATTGACAAATAAATGGGCTTTCGAAGGTTTGAAATAAGTTTGGGCGAAATAGTGTGCCCTAAAATCAAATGTAAAAGGATGAGCTGAGCTGACGGCTGACGTGGCGGAAATAGAAGAGAGAAAATATAACTTTATATATATAGATATATATAAAATAACTAAATTTGAAGTCGACCCAAACAAAAAATAAAAATAATCTAAATTCAGTTTTTTTTTAATAATTAAGGATATATTTGACTAAAAATAGAAGAGCGTGACGGCCATTCACTACAAAAAATTGAAAAATTGATTGCTTTTTGTTGGCGATTGTTCCCACTCCGTTCCGATCGAGATAGTGGTTTGATGATGCTTCTATGAATCAAACATCTACATGATAATATTACTGATGCATTTGGCCATTAATTGGGCTGGCTTTTATTCGAAGAAGATTATTGGCATTTAATCACAATAGTGATATCCAAATAAGATGTTCATATCAGACCGAGAATTGTTCTTATCAATGTATCAGTTGTATTTATCTTTTTTTATTACTATGAGGTTCTGTGCCGAAACCCGTAATCTCCGCAGATCCAGAATCACAGTACATAATATTAATTTCGTCACAAGCGTCACTCGATGCTCTAACGTCTAAACTTTGTTAAAGGTACTTTTCTAATCGAGATAACAACACTTGATAGTTGTATTTATCATTTTCATTGACAACAATGTAATTTGTTTTTAAAAAAAAAGAATATATATTTGCTAAAAACGAAACTAATACTGTACCCAACAAAAACTGTACCAAACTACCCATAATATTATTAGTTTGATTCTGAATTGAATTGAACCAAACTATTCATAAACCAAAACGTTAACAAAAGTTTATATTGAAGAACATCCTGACTTCCTAAGCCTGTTTTGGCCCGATAACAAATGAAAAGATGCAAACCTGGATGAAAAAAAACTTTAAAATGTGAAGCATACTTTTGGCCCAAAGGAAAACACGGTTATTATAAAATTTAATTCACCAACAATTACAAACCAAATTTACAGCAAAAAAACACACACACACACAAATTGATAACAAAAATCCGAAACTCAAAATCCTCTAGCTCTCTCATCATGACATGACATCATCATACAGTCGATTGCATTGGCATGATTGCTAAACAGTTATTATTCTCGGTTTTATGTTCCGACATTCTCACAGGTTTATGTCCTTAAAAGTCATCGTGAGTCGTCAAAGCTTCATCGGTTGTATTCTCTCGAACTCTGCGAACTCAGAATCGACTGAAAATAAAAACAAATTTCGATCAAATGGTTAGATCAGATTTCGAGCTTCCTATGTAACATGACATCATCAAATATATAACTTTAACAAAAACAAATATATAATATGACTATAAATCACTACTAGTAAGAAACAAATGAACTTCAAACCGGATAAAAAGATGAAAATGCTAATTTTTATTTATTTTTTTCCATTTAAAATAATTTTTTGAAAACAGATTTCAATGAAACATATATAATTTAATAGAAAAAAAATATTTTAAGGGAAATCTTTATTCAAAAAAAAATATTTTAAAATAAAAATTAGACCTTTTTTATTCATTACCTTGACTTTAGGATAAGGGAAGTTAGTTTTAGCACCACCTCTGCTTCCGAAACTGAATTTCGATTTCTTGTCATTAGGTTTTAAGATCTGAAAAGAGCAAGTCAAATCATCGTCCACGCTCATCATCGCACCTGCATTGTCGAATTCTCCACAGTAATTCGGCGCAGAGAATATCGTCACGAGCTGCTTGTTCGCAAAGAATTCAAACCCATCTTCAACAACCTGAGACGAAATCGTTGCTTGCATCAAAAGGAAATACAACACTAGAAACGGTTTCTTTGGGCACAAGTAACAATAAACAAACCTGGTGAGCCCTACAAATAAGGTCAAGATCGAGTCTTTTGAGAAACTCAGAAACTGTATCCGATCCAAAAGTGTAAGAAACTCCGCGATCGTTAGGTCCCCAACCTCTAACCATTTTATCAGGATCAGACCACAAGAGATCACAGAGTAAACCGCGATCAGGGATATCTGTTGGACGACGAATATCCCTGATCTGTCTCAAGCTAAGCAGCTCCGGGGAGAGCCCACCGTGCATACAGAGAATCCGGTCGTCGATGAGTGCTGCCACGGGGAGACAATTGAAGCAATCGGTGAAGATTCTCCAAATCTTGACACTGAAACGGCGTTTACACTCGTCGTAGAAGCCGTAAATGCGGTTGATTGAAGCACTTTCGTGGTTTCCTCTGAGAAGGAAGAAGTTTTCAGGGAATTTGATCTTGTAAGCGAGTAAGAGACAAATCGTTTCGATGCTTTGTTTGCCGCGGTCGACGTAATCTCCAAGGAACAAGTAGTTTGAACGAGGAGGGTATCCTCCATATTCGAATAGTCTTAAGAGATCCGAGTATTGTCCGTGAATGTCCCCTGTTTTTTTGTTTTTTACCAAAAGATTCCATAAGAACACAATCTCATCAGAGAAGAGATAAGAGAGAAAGAGAGAGAAAGGTACCACAGATTTTGACTGGAGCTTCGAGGTCCAAGAGATTTGGTTGTCTCAGGAAGATATCTCTAGAGACGAAACAGAGCTGTTTGATCTCTGTTTCAGACAACTGAACAATCTTTCCAGGTTTCTCTCTAGCTTCAAGCAACCTATTGATCACCGAGTTTAAAGCAGAAGTATCCATTTGATAAACCTCAAGAAACAGAGCAACAATGAGAGGAAACAGCAAATGACGAACCTAAAAAGACTTGTAAAATAAACAGAAGCTATTGAATATATAGAAAAACAAATAAGTAAAAAGTTTGGAGCTTTATGTTCTTTTATGCTTTGCTCTTTGTGATAAAGAACGGTTTGATTGTCAACTCGATGAAGGGCTTTATAAAGCCGCGTTGAAGAATATATTCTTCTTCCTTTTTAGCAAATGCCCATGTGTAAAACCTACCTACATTGTTCTAAATTCAACTACATCATCTCATAACCAAAAATGTTAAAAAAACGATTTAGATACACTTTCTTTGTGTGTTTTGTTGAGCTTTTCAGGCTTCAATCCAATCCGATATGCCGTGCTTCGAATTCAAGATCTTTCGCAGGTAACTAGACCACGCGAAAAACGTTCTTTCTCCTTCATAGTATCAAGGTTTTTGGATTCAGGGTAATTCTCAAAAGCTTGTTTTGTTGATTTGTTCGCATCATATATCAAGCAACTTGGCCATCTACAAGAACATATTCGTTATGAAACTACCGGATGTGAGATGACACCACAGGAATAAGCGTGAAAGAGAGAGATTAGAGAATATTAGTTTGGCTTTTGCCCTTTCCTTTCATTAGGACAAAAAGAGAGAGAGAGAGAGGAAAGATTCCAAAGTTAGGAGGAAACGAAGAGTGATGCCTCCTCCTCTTAGGACTTATAGATCAATTCATTTTTTAATTGTATTGTATTATCTAATTAGACTTAGGTACTTAAAACGTAAAGATAAACAAGATTCGTCCATTTCATCATATAATGCCACAGAAACAGTAAAACTTCATAGTTTTCACGGTGTATGTATATCTACCTTTAATGCTTAATACCTAGCATCATATCATATCTATCAGTTTCTTTGAGTTTACACCGCAAAAACTAAGAAGTTGTATCCAATTAGAGTTGGGTACTTAGAACAAAAAGATAAAATTCATTCATTTACTCAAATAATTCCACAGAACAAAAAAAGCTTAAAACTCGCAAGAAACTGAAAGATAAGATCTCAGTCATAAACAGCAAGCTTCTTGTACTCCTCACCTTTAATGGCTAACCACATGACATCATCAGGATTCACAATCCCACCTTCCTCAAGAAACAGAGTCAGCAGATTCTTCGAAAACCCGCTGACCAAAGCCACTCCTTTCTGCTTAGCCACCACCGGTGTAGCCGACGAGTCTCTCAAGTTCCAAAACACAATCTCGGGAACATTCTCAAAACCACTCTCCTTGTACTTCCTCTGAAGCACCTCATAATCCGTCTCCCATTTATCCTTGGACCGTTGCTTCGCCGTCTTCAACCGTTCCTCGTAGTTGACAGAGTAATCACTGTACGAATCACTGTCTCTCGTTGCTTCATCGAACTCCATGTCGCTGAACACAAACAACCGCTTGATCATCTGGTCATCGGTCAAGTTACCCTCGACCGCGACCTCGAGAATCCGATCAAACACCTTCTGAAAATCCGTGTTCATTCCCCAATCCATTTGCCTGACAAACTCTGTCTTTTCTCTCAGGCTCGAGCCAGTGACTAAATGAAGCTGCGGGTTTTTGCTAAAGGTGATAACTTTCCCTTTCCACGGCTCTTCGTTAAGCTCCGAAACCAATAACCCGAGCGCAACGCAAACGTCCATAGGCGTACCGGACATGCTCCCAGAGACATCGCAAACCGCCAACGAGTTCTTCATCTTCCCTTTCTTGGCGAGATCATCCACCATTCTCGCCCACTGGAGCTCCGCAACATCCGCTCCAACGCCGCTCTCGCCATCATCATCCTCCTCGAGCTGCCTGATTATCTCGTGAGGAAGCACCGCTCCAGCCGCCATCTTCTCCTTCCCCGATTTCACATCCCCGAGAAACTCACTAAACCTCTCGCTATCATGCTCAGCAAAGCGCATCTTGTAGTTCTTCATGGCCACGGAAGCAACTCTATTGTACTTCAACAGATTCCATTCCTTTGCACTCATAGACACCTCAGGCAACTCGAGAGCTCTGTGCAACGGCACAAGAACTTGTTTCCTCAACCTATCTCTAATCCTATAAGCGTAATGCGTTTCTTCGATTCCTTCGTACTCTTCTCTAGGGAAGATCCTTCTAGCAACCGCCTCACATAACAAAGTAGTCTTGTCATACGAAGAATCAACAGAAGGACACCATTTCGAAGCTAACCCAATCTTATTCGGCTCGTTTGAATTCAAACACTTCAAATCCGATTTCAGCAAATCGGAAAACAAATCAGCGGTTCGATCAAACAGTAACCTGTAATTAGCATCGGATCTATACCTCTCTAGAGCTCTCTTCGCCTTCTCCGACTCTCTCTGTTTCCGTAAAGCCCTCGCCTTGATTTTATCGCCGGGAACACAGATCTCCTCCGCGTTTTCCAGAATCCGATCTCCCAAATTCGCAGAAATCTCCGAGCGATTCCCTCGCGTACGCTTGAATTTCCTCTGAGACTTCTTCCTCCACGCCCGATTCGTCCCTCTCTCCATCTGCTGACCTTCAAGGATCCGGAACAGAATCTCAGGCAGATCTTTCAAATACCCAAAATCGACGAGAGCAGGGAGATTCAAAGCTAGGGTTTTGGGGTGGTTCTGGTAGAGCCAGAACGCCGCCGTGTAAAACCCTTCTTTGTCTGATTTCCCGGTTCCTCGGACTCCTCGGAGATTGCAGACGAGCTTCAACGTGGTCAACGGATCGTGAGACCAAGAAACCGCCAGCCGCTGGATCAGATCGGCGGGAGACGTGTCGGGGACGATGTGGAAGAAGAAATCGAGGCATGGGTTCCCGGTGGAGAGAAAAGTCGGCGACAAGTTTTCCGTCAGACCCTTCGGTGGTTCTTCGCCGAGGTTTAGTGTGGCGGTTTTGGCGATCAGATTTTGGTCATCGGAAACAGGGGTTTCCGGCGAATTGATGGTAACGGGGTTAATGATCGGAGACTCGGTGGAGGCGACGGAAGGTGGGCCTACTAGGATTGAAGTAGAAGAAGCCATTGAAGAGACTAGAGAAAGAGGAATTTGTGGTGATGGTCTAAGTTTTTCTTTCAAGGGTTTTGACTCTCAAGAAGCTATTTTGGAGATCGAAGATCGTAAGAGTATATATATATAGATATAATAGAAAACCCTAAAAAGATATGTGTTATTTTTATTTTTTTAGCTAAATAAGATATGTGTGTTATAAAAATTATCTCTTTAGAGACTTTCTCTCCAAGTTTGTCAAAAGCTTTGTCCCCAAGTTTTATAAGCTTGCTCACCAAGGTACTCCCTTATATATAGAGAGATGTGTTTGATTTTTGTAAGATAGAAGTTTTGGAGAAAACAAGAAGAGTGTACTAAGAAAAGGCTTTGATCTCTCTCTCTATCTCTAATTTCTCATTCAAGAACAAGATACATATATACTATATTTGTTAAAGTATAGTTTCACAACAACGTGCAAAATAAATGGAAAATATTTAAGATATGCAAAGATACAAAATCTGTTTTGTAGTTAATGCCACGTCGTGCTGTAACGGGTTTTTGGTATATATTTTTATTGGTTTACTATATAGATGTGCTCTACACATGCAATGGTGCATTAAATATTTGGTCAATTTTGTTTTCTATAACTTTATAGAAAATTGCTTATTTGAAAAAACAATTAAGAAAAAGATTTAAAAAAATAATTTTAAAATTAGAAATCTAAATCAGATATGCAAAGTTTAAACTTTAAATAGTTAATATCTTACGGATAAAATCCATGCTAAATTAGCTGTTTGCATATTTAAAAATGCATGATATATGTGAAAAAGAAAGAAAAAATAAAACAATGCTTTAATCTTAGCAAACAAAAAAATATCTTAGCAAACTCATTCAAATACATACATAGAGAGAGAGAGGAGGCCAGTCCTGATGTTCTTGATTCGTACACCTTTTTAATGATTGTTTCCATCAATTGTGTTCCTTTAGCTCCTTGTTTAGTAGTATTTTCGTTGCATTTGAGTTTATTTTGTGTCTTACCAATTTTTAGAAGTTTAGGCTAGAGTTTGGTGCACTTAGAGCAACCCCAATGGTCATCCCTTAGTATGGTGTTTTAAAGATAAAATAATAATATTTTGTGTACTTTTTGGATATAAGACACTTTATTAAAATTTGTTGATTTTGAGTGTACAATAGAGACACTTGGATGGGTGTCTTAAGAATCAAATTTTTATTTTTAATTTAAGTAAAAATATAATACATTGAAACATAATACATTTTCAAAAATATAATACATTAAAACATATACAGTAGAACCTCTATAAATTAATACTCGATAAATTAATAATCATTATAAAATAATAAATTTTCATGGTCCCGAGTCGGGACAGTGTAAAAATTAGCAAAATTCGATAAGATAATAAGATAATAATTTTTTTGAAACTCTTATGTATATATATGGTCCCAATAATAAGCTAAATTAATAATTATACATTTAAGCATATATATTTACATATATAGCTAGGTAATATAGTAAAGTATGATTAAATTATTGTTTTAAGCTTATAAACATTGTTAATTTATCTTTAAATTTTTTGATTTGATATTTTCTAAATGAATTTTATAATTTTGAAAACATTTTTTTAATTGTTTCTTAATGAACGTTAAAAGTTCAAACCGAGAATATCTCTATAAATTAATAAATTATTAATTTATAGATAAATTAATAACTTTATAAGATAATAAAATTTTGAAGTCGCAACATTATTAATTTATAGAGGTTTTATTGTAAATTACAGAAATGCAACATAGTTTATGCCATGAAATTGAGTGTCTTAGACAAGACACTGGTCTTATATTTAAGACACTCAATTTCTTTTTTTATTCACTTATATTCATAAGACACTTAGTTTAGATCCTCTAAGTTGTCCATTGGAGTTGGTCTTAGAGTCTTTTTGGATAAGTTTCAAGTTATATAGAAGGAGAAATCACATGTTATACCAACCGATCAGAAGCCAATAAACAACGAAGGAGCAGCCCAATACCGGGTACCAACCGCTCAAATCAAGAACTCACCGCAAGATTTATTTTTTAAACTTTTGGATCCAATCTGGTTTATCCCGGATGGATGTAGTTGGATATATTATAGATATCAGTTTTTATCTAAATTTGATATCACTTTTAACCTAAAATTGAATTTTTTTTTCTTAGCTTCTTTATTGGTAAACTTTATTCTAAGTTATGATGATGGAGATTTCAACATTTTGCATAATCTATTGAAGAATTTACAAACCTCTCTCTTATCTTTTTTTTTTTTTATGTCTTTCTTAATCCTTGCTTTTTCTTTTCCATTTGAACATGAGCTAGTGAGAGTAGTGATCCCTTTGGATTATGGATTTGGTAGATGCATGGATTGGTGGTTGATTTGTGATGTTGAAGTTTAGATTCTTTCATTTAGGTTTTTCTTAATCTAGATTATAGTTGATCATATAGAACTTAGACATTTTCATGCACAACAAATCTATATATATAAAGAGAGCTTTTCTATCTTCTCATGCTGCCACCTCAGCATCCAACTCAGATGAGTTTTTTTTTTCAAATTCATCATCTTTCTATTTCGGCCCAAACTTAGAGAGCCCATGCGTTTGTAAATCAAACTTCTCATTCTTCAAATTATTCATGCTTCTACTCTAATTGGGCCGAATGTTGACTTGCCAAATATGCTCTCGCAGCCCATTTTCTCTAAATCAATTTAGACGTAAATTGATTTATTGTTTACCCAAAAATAGTTAAAACCTAAATGTCGACACCCACATCTTCTTCTTCAATCGCCATCTCTGAAACCGCTAGCCACCATGGAAGGACATCTCGACATCCTCCATAAAAGTTTTCTCCTACGTAACGGCTACAAGTATTTATTTTCCCCTTTACTTCACCTCCACTATTCTACCATTAATTGCAATTCACTACATTATTCATCCTATATATAGATGGTTCTCTCCAAAACAACTCCCTCATCTCTTTCATCACATTCTCCAAACCAACAAAGCACTCGACAATGTAAGGACCGTATGTGGGATTCTCTCTGCTTAAGGCTGGCCGTGGAGTCTAGCGTGTTGTCGCCAGATTGCTCCGTTTCTGGTGTGCTCGGAACATCAAAGAAGGCGGCGAGCTGATGGGCGTCGACATCCTCCTCATAGACTAATCGGTAAGCTCAGTTTTTGAAATTGCGCTTCCAAATTAGGAATACCTGAATGCCCACAGTCAAATCAATTTCTGCTTTTAGTCTACCCTTATGCAAGGATAAAATCTCGTTTCCTTTCTAAGATACATTGTTTGCAATATGTTTTGATGTTCCTCCCAATAAATTAATTAAAAAAAATCCATTTTAGTTGGATCATCGTTAGTTTTTAAAATTGTTGGAAAACAGT